>CAKKXW010000002.1:58530432-58544456 GCA_920937365.1 Sphaerophoria rueppellii
CCATTTTTTAACAGAAAAATGTCCCTTTCACTTGGTGGAGTTTTGCTCCTTCAGACTGAGCATACCCGTGTGGTTATACCTGCCACGCTCGAGGAACAAGTATTGAAAATGCTTCACGAGGGACATTGGGGACAAACGCGCATGCAACAACTTGCTCGTAGGTACGTTTGGTTTCCTAAAATTGATGCTTCAATCAAAATCACTACCGAATCTTGTTCCGCCTGTAACTTAAATGCGAGTCAACCTAAACAGGAACACTCATCATGGCCCGAAGCTACTCAACCGTGGCAAAGAATCCACATTGATTTTGCAGGCCCCTTCTTTTCCCGTATGTGGTTACTAATCGTAGATTCATTTTCAAGTTTCCCGTTTGTGTTAGAACTGTCTTCAACAACGTCAACATCAACAATCTATGCCTTGCAAAAAATTTTTGCACCCGAGGGTCTTCCAAAAACGATCGTTAGCGACAATGGACCGCAATTTCCTTCTTCGGAATTCAACACATTCTGTAAACTTAACGCCATCGAACATATCAAATCAGCCCCATTTCACCCCGCGTCAAACGATCTAGCAGAGCGAGCAGTTCGGACGTTTAAGGAGGCGTTCAAGAACATAATGCACGACGAAAATGACAGAGAAAAGGCTTTGTATAAATATTTAATTACTTTTCGAGCGACACCGCAAACGTCGACAAAAAAGTCACCGTCAGAATTGTTGCATGGACGACAACCTAGAACTATATTTTCGGCTTTATTTCCAGATTTTCAACAAACTCAGCATCACGCTTCAAAATTCCAAATAGGACAACGAGTATACGCGAGGTCTTACATCAAAGGGAAACGTTGGATTTCTGGAGTGGTGAATAAGGTTTTAGGACGCGTTACCTACATCATACAAACAAATACAGGCAACATCAAGACATCAAAACCAGTTCCGATCTCGACAGCATAAGGAAAATTCAAGCGAAGTGCACAGTGAAGATTTTGACATTGAATTGGATACACTACAAACTAAACCGCTTAACTGTTCTCCAAGTACAGACGCAGAAATCCCAAAGTGTTTCGACTCTCACCAAACACAATCAACACGTCGAGATACAAAACCATCTATGTTAACGAGCCATCAAGGATCACCAACGTCACAGAGACCAGAATCGACAACATCAGTGAATCCAAGACGTACAGAAAGACAAAGAAGACAGCGTATTTTGCTCCAAATGGAGAGATAAATAAGGTCCGAGGGAGTGGTGAAAGCGTACCCTTACATAAGAATTCTAAGTTGGTATCATTGTAAAACATTTTCCTTCTGATCAAAATTTAATCTAGTGTCATTCACTGTCAATTGATATAAACCTTCGCACACTGAACTTCCGGCTTTACTTATAAATTATATCGTTAACCTTGTCTATATTAATTTTTAAATCTGAATTAAACTTGAACATCACATTATATAAATTTGCCTTTTAATTACAACAGTATCAAGCAGGAGATCAAGTGTGGCCTTACAATCCCCATCGACAAAAAGGGACTGGGAAGGTCCATTTACAGTCATTACAAAAATCAACGACGTCGTGTACCGGATACAAAAGGGCGTCAGTAGAGGAAAACCTAAGGTTGTACATCGCGACGGACTACATTGCTACAGTGGCAGGGTTGTGACTTTACTCCAATTGCAGTAGATTTACTGCAATTTTTTCGCAAATATAATCTACTGCCACCAAATTGGAATCTACTGCACTTTGCGTTCGAAAAATATTTTGTTTACTTTATTTAATTTTTTTTTTTAATAAAATCCAAGAATATTGTAAGACTGGCGAAATATTTGTACATTCCATTTCCATGTTTGACCAAAAAAAGAAAAAAAAGTCTAAGCCATGCTCTCAAAATGCTAACTACTATGTTTGAAACTAATCAAACCAATGGGTTTTAGAAGGACAGGGAATTGGAATAAGAAATGTGTTCTTTACATTGAACAATTTAGTATGATATTGAATATTGAATATATTGAATAACCATTAATCTATCGATAATTTCAACTTAAATTAAAACAAAGAGAAGATTGAATTATCGGGTTTTCCAATAGGACCTCCCAACTTTTTCAATAAAACGCAAACTATTTGAGGTATTTGAAAAACTTGAATATAGACTTGAAGTAGTAGTAGGAAAGCATTTATGAATAGAACTCTACCTCATTCATATGTATATGGTAAGAGTCTAAAAGTAAATTGCACAACGACGCGTCAAATCGACTGGTCCATTTCTTTCATGCTCATCAAACTTACTCTTCAACAAATAGCTTGTAAGGTGTGCTGGGTGCCACCATCGAGCTTAAACCCACATGTACTCCAAGGTCTTATCTCTCAATTTGTACCAAAAATAATCGGTTATCTGGCGCATGCAACTGACTGATCGTTTGTTACGGATGCCTGAAAAAATAAATAAGTAGAGTGGCACTACAGCTCTTGAAGAGCCAAGGCCTAAGTGACTTGCTCTCATCAACAAGTCTCAAGGTGCGTGTGCAGAATTGAGGGCAGGCGCGGATCCAGAAATTTTTTTTGGAGGGGGTCACAGGATAGAAAAAAATTAAAAATAAGAAAAATAACCAAATAAACAAGCAAACCAAATTTCTTCAATTAATAAAAAAAAAATTAATTACATTAATATATAATTTTTTTGTGTATATACAATTATAAACTCTTTAGGGATATAAAAAATGTAGGTACTCTCAAAACTAACAGCCCGATTCTGAGGACCCTCACTGACACCTCACAAGTCACAAGTTGAGGTGAAATGATTTTTGTGACTTTTTTCGTATTCTGGTGCAGAGTCACAACTTGTGACAGTCACAAACATTTTCAAATTTGTGACCTGCCTCAGACCAGACAAGAAATATATTGCTGTTATTTTGAAATTTCGATTTGAGAAATTTTTGAGAAATTTTTTACAATATGACTGGTCATTTACTGCTAAGAAAAATATCTTTTACCTTGCATTTTTTAATTTCAAAGATTTTTTTCACTTCTTCAGAAAGCAGAAACTCGAAAACAAATAATGAATTATTTTGATTTCAACTAGACAGGTGAAACCAGAGACGGAAGAAGATCGGATACTGACTTACGTTTTACCCTCCGGACAAATTTTATTTAACCATTACCTCGTGTATATAAATAAATGAGAAAAAAAGCAACAAAAATCAGTTGGCATGTCGAAGTTTACTGAGATAGTATTGGTAAAAACACGCAAACTCTTGCAGTAAACATGTAGATATTTTAATTTTGACAGCTTGATTTCCAATCTCTCTTTTGACTCATCTGCGGTTAAACAACAATAATTTTACTCACCATGCTGAGTTGAATATTGTTGTCAGTTTTCTTGTGAGTGTTATTTCAGAATTCCTATTTGTAATCTATTTGTAATCGAGTCACAATTGTCCTCACAGTCAAAAGGGCTAGTTACTTGTGAGTCGTCACAACTGCAGAATCTGGCTGTAAGAAACATCTTACCCAATAAATATTTTTACTATGAATTTCCTTCTGAAACGTTTTCTCGTGAGTTTTCAAATGCCTTGGCGCCTTTTATGGTAGCGTGGCTAACTTCACAGTTTGCAATCAAAACATTGAAAGAACAACAGTCCATTGTTGATTTCAGTGTCGTTGGAATCAAGATAGTTTTTATTGAATTTTGCAATAAAAAATAAAAAGGTAACAAAATTAAAACCAGAAAATAAACAGCAAAAGTAAGAAGATAAAACAAGGATTCATTTGACGGATGCTTCAATGCTTAATTACCGTACCCGATCACAGCAAATCAAATAAGTTTTAATTGAGGTGATGTTTTTTAAGACACCCCTATCGCAGAGTTCCTCGTAGCCGAACGTAGAGCTCTGCTACGAATACGAAAAAATTATAATCATAAGTCCCGAACGAAATCAAAAGAGGCATTGTCAAATCAATTATTCTGACTTTCGGAATCAGTTGACTACTTCAAAACTTGAAAATCAAAACAAATTAAATTTCTACGACGTGTATTCAGAGTAAATTTTAAGATTTTTTTTTTTCACTAAAGATGAATTTGATAGCAATTTTTTTGTATTTCTGTATATATTCGGCGCAGTCACCATTTACAACATCATCAATTTTTTGATTTTGCGGATCTGCAACATGTAAAAATCAATTAACTCCAAAAAAACGAGTGAATTGGATGCCATTTGTTGACATTTCCAGCCCAGCCATTTTAGATACAGCTTATTCTATGAAGGCCTAAAAAATTGTGCTTTAACTTTTCTCTTTCTTAGAAAAATGTTTGTATCTTCCCATTAAGAGTATGTATATTAATGAGGACTGAACTATTTACACAGTTGTTTATAAAGGAAAATTAAGATGATTGTGTGGCTAAATTAGTTTTATTTTTGAATGTCTCAAAAAGATTATCACTTTTACTTGTTTTTAAATTTTTTCAACATTTTCCATTGGTCGTGTGGATTGGTTCTACAGGTAAAAATTCTGGTTCTAGTATTTTTTTCAGAGGGCAGAAAAGTATGAATTGTGGTTACTTCCCGGTTCTTAAGTTAGCAATAACTTGGTTTTGTTCGTTTGTTTTTTTTTTTTCTTATCGGCTTGCAAAATATCGATTAAGCTCTATTTTTTCAAATGCGGCCTGTTTGGGGGGGGGGGTCATGACCCCCGTGACCCCCCCCCCTTGGATCCGCGCTTCATTGAGGGCAAGAGGCAGTGCCCGTGAAAGATGAAATAAAAACTATGGACACGAGTAGGACTCGAACCCACGATGTTCTGCTTAGCAGCTAACGCATCTAACCACTAAACTACAGACGGATGCCTGAAAGGCAGCGAAATTTTCGACATTTTGATTTAACCGTTATCTCACTGACACGGCAACATCACACATCGAATATGTAGATACAAAGGCGAGAATTAGGACCGAAAATAGGTGGTTTGTAACAATCATTGAAAACTTCTGTCATCGAAAGGTTGCCTGATGGTTAAAACCCAGCCGGAAATTTTTACTCGACATAATTCTATCGTTGGATTTGTATAAACTTGAAACCCAAATTATTCCAAAGGTTCATTCCATTTTTTGGCAGAACACAATTAGCTGTTCAGGAAAATGAATTTCGAACTGGAAAATAGAAAAAATGCTTTTTAAGAAAATTAAGTGATCGCTTTTTTGTCAAACACAAATTCTTGGAGTGATTTGCGATCGATCGGTATGTAAATTTGCATTTCTTTTCAAAAGAAGAAAATTATTTTTCCGGATCCATTTCAGCGAAACCTATAATTGGCCCCTAAAAACTCTTAAGGTTGTGGTCACTAACTCCGAATTTCGGTAAAAGATTTTTGTAATTCGCAGACGTTTTTTTGAAAATGGAAAACCAAAATTTCATTTTAGAATTCATCGAAGTGCATAGAAGTTTACCTACCATCTTTGTGGAACATCAAAGAAAAAAGAGTATTCTAACAGGATTTTGAAAAACGAGCAAGGCGAGATTCTTTAAGAAAAAATATAAGGAAAAATAACCTGATGCCACAAAAAAAAAATTTCCGCCAAAATAAATACTCTCCGGACAAATAATAGGGGGGTGAAAAGAATTGCGAAGGAAATTTTTAAAATCAAGTAACAAACTTATTCTTAGTTAATTGAAAAAATTTTGATACGTGAACTGGTTGCGCTTTTTCAGCCATTCCTTCATCCATATCCGTTTCCGTTTATTTTTCTTTTTTAACGCCAGCCAGTGCAATACCTATGGCGATGCAACATTCGTCTGCGTCACTCATTGTAAGCACAAAAAGGAAATATTAAAAGTTAAAACTTACTAGGGGAAATAATCGAATAATAATTTGTTCTGTCACAAAATAGTCACTGTAAAGTAAAAGATTGAAGACTTTGATTGATGTGTATATAGGCAACTTCAATCCGAATTTACTAATACACTTGCTTGTGCATGACAACATTTGAACTGTGTATGTCCCGCTTAAAACGTGACGAATGACAAACACCAAACAAACTCATCACTATATTAGCATCTACATTCAAATGAAAACCTTACACGTACACGAAACGTCAAAAGTCATGCCCATGATTTGAACCACACTTATGTCATGTTCAAAAAACAAGATTCTTCGACAAGATGTCTGTGTGGACATGGATTTTTTTGCCTCCATTGTATTTTTTCAAGACATGTTCATGAACAGAGCATCGTTCATGTCCTGTGGAGCCGGCCTGTAAAGTAAAGACACTGTGTTTGAAACAGAGATTAAAATGAGTATGTTTGAACAGTTCGAACACATCCAACTTTTGATCAACAATTATTTATTGAATGAAGTTGTTATATTCTTGACTCCCTTTAAAGAGACGTTTTTGGAGCTGCAATCGTCAAAAACACTACACATACGGTTTTCCCACACTACAACATGCTATTGAAAACCTACACCCTGGGTGAAACGGATTCATTCAATTTAACTGAATTACTGAATTCAAAGGAAAAGTGAAACATTATCTGATGACTATATTTTACCCTGAGATCAAGGCCGCTACGTTCTTATATCCACTATGCAACAACATGAGATTATTAACAGCAGCAGAGAAGACTGAAATCTACGATTTTATAAAATCCCTAGTTCCAGCAATTGAACCAAATACGAACTCTTTGGATATGCAACCGTCAACTTCTTCAAAGGAAAGTGATATACGCCGATTTTGCTGGAGAAAATTTAACTGACAACACGGATTACTTTGCTCATGAAATCCAAATGTACCTATATTGAAACCCATACACGAGGTCCTGTTGATATTCTACGATGGTGTTTTGAACACAAAAAATCAAAAGAATCAAAATATGTGGATTTATTTATTTCAATGCGTTTCTATTTTAGGCCGTGTGCGAATTGGGTTAAAAAGTGGTTAAAACTTGACGTTTGGTTAAAATTTGATACTTCGCATTGAATAAAATGTGTTAAAAATTAGACTAGCTGCGAAGCAGGTTAAAATATGACAGGGATGGTTAAAAATTCATCCATTTTTAACCACAATTCATCCAATTCGCACACGGCCTTATTCAAAAAATTTTACACTAGTATAAAAATTCGAGAATGAAACAAATCAACGATGAAAATAAACCTTATGACCAAAGATTACCTACATTTCCACTAAGCACACAAATCTCAAACAAACCAAACATTATTTTTCGATTTACTTACAAGCGCCATGAATAATGGATCACCACTCCACTTTCCACTAAGCGATTTTACTTTCAATCGGTAAACTCGTTTGAACTCGTTTGAAATAAGGGATGATTTGTAAATAATTTTACTCATGAATAAAAAAATTCGACATTACTTGTTTGATCGTTGACTCAGTTTGACCAAACTTGTTTTTTTTTTTTAAGTAAATACCCGAAACTGACAAACAATACTTGACTCATTTTAATCTCTGGTTTGAAAGAAATAATTGAAAGTGTTTGTGAGTGATTTGAAAAAAGTGAACTTGTGTTTTATTTGAAAAGTGAATAAGTTTTAAATGTCGGACCAAGCCGAATATTACATTGGTATCAGAATTGAGATTAAAACTTATTCAGCCCTATTATTACAATAGATTGACATACAGAGATATATAGAGGGAGGGATATAAAGTGTATACATATTACATTGCCTCCTCCTTAGGATTGATCGTCCCGAACAAATCCATCATTCTCATCACCACTGTAGCGATGTAGCCGGTCGCGATGTACATCTTTAGGTTTTCCTCTGACTCCCTTTTGTATCCTTTTGTAATGACTGTATATGGACCATCCCAGTCCCGTTGAAGTTTCGGTGACAACTCTTTTTGCAGATGGGGATTGTAAAGCCACACTCGATCTCCTGCTTGGAACTCTGTTGTTGTCGCTCGTATATCGTAGCGTGTCTTCATTCGGTCACTGAACATCTTTATTTTCAACCTGGTATTCGTGAATCTGAAGGAGTCTTCCTTGGTCATCCATTTAGTCGTCCTCGGCTTGCGGCTCCGATGTGGGAATGTGCCGATCCCAATCTCGCTGGTTGTCGTCCACGACTTTGCATAGATGCTACTTCAGGGTTCGGTTGAATCGTTCGACCATGCCATCAGATTGTCGGTGGAGTGGTGTTGTTCTTGTCTTCCTAATGTGAAGAAGCCCACAAACTTTCTGGAATATGTTTGATTAAAAGTTCCTTCCCTGGTCGGAGTGCAGTTCTAATGGAACGCCGAATCTGCTCACCCAGATGAACACAATTTGGTCTGCGACTGTTTTGGCTTCTTGGTTAATCCATGACGACCAAAATATAACGATTTCCAGTATTTGTTTCCGGAAATGGACCCGCCACGTCTAATGCAATTCTTTCGAAGGGTGCTCCGACATTATACTGCTGCATTTGGCTGTGATTCCTTTTGTTCGGGCCTTTGGTGGCAGCACAGATATCGCATTTTCGGTAACACTACTGAACACCTTCCCTTGCATGTAGCCAGTAGAATCGCTGTCGAACCTTTTTCAACGTCTTGTTTACTCCTAGTTGGCCTATCGAAACTCCATCATGCATCTCTCCATAACGTTCGATCTTGGTAAGACTAGCTGCATTACATAAGACTTTCCATCTGCTGATTCCCACTTACGCCGAAGGACACCCTCTTGAACATGAAGCTGTCCACTGTGCCCAATAGGCCTTCAGAGCCGGACTTCTGTCGGAGATATAAGCCCATTCTGTTTTTTCCTGGTGTTCCTTCCATGCGAGAATGGGTTCGATATTTGGGTCCTCTTGTTGAGCCTTCCTCAACTCGTCGTTTCTCCAGCCGTAAATGGGATCGGCTCTAGTTCGTTGGACAGTAACAACTTCTTTTTCTTCTTGGCGTCTGCAATGCTTACAGTCTTGTTTGCATGGTCTCCGAGACAGTGCATCAGCATTTGAGTGCAGCTTCCCCTTCCGATGTTGGATTTCATAATTGTACGTCTGCAACCTCTCAATCCATCTCGCCGCTTGACCCTCTGGATTCTTGAAATTTAAAAGCCAGTTTAGTGCTCCATGGTCGGTTCGGAAAAGGAACTTCTGTCCATAGAGATACTTATGGAAGTGCTTTGTTGCCAAAATCAGTGCAAGAAGTTCTCTTTGGTCACACAATAGTTTCTTTCCGACTTCAAGAGTACCTTGCTGTAATAGGCAACCACCTTTTCTTCGCTTTTATGTACCTGTGACAATACAGCACCAATCCCGACATTGCTGGCATCAGCATCAATGATGAACGGTTTTCCGGGAGTCGGGTAGGTCAATTCTTCACGGTGTCAACCTTATCAGGATCCGTCTTCACTCCTTGGGATGAGATGATATGTCCCAGATATTTCACTTCGGTTTTGAAGAGTGACCACTTTTCTGGGTTGAGCTTGAGGTGGGCTTCTCCAAGTCTTTGAAACACAGCTCTAAGATTCGTACAGTGTTCGTCAAAATTTTTCCCGTATACAATGACGTCATCCAAATAGACCAGGCAAGATTTCCATGTTAGTCCTTGCAGGACGCAGTCCATAAGGCGCTCAAAAGTCGTTGGAGCATTGCATAGTCCAAAAGGCATCACTTTGAACTGCCACAACCCGTTTCCTGTTGAGAACGCTGTCTGCTCTTTGTCTTCAGGATGGATTCCAACTTGCCAGTATCCACTCTTCAGGTCCAAAGTTGAGAACCACTTTGCTCCTTCCATTGCGTCCAGAGTATCACTGATCCTGATCACATCATTCAACCTTCGATAGTCCACGCAAAATTGAGTTGATCCGTCTTTCTTCTTTCCCAGAACCACTGGAGACGCCCACGGGCTTTTAGAGTTTTCGATCAGACCCTCGTCTTTCATGGTGGTTATCAGTTCTTCAACTTCACCTTGTTTGGCTAGTGGGAGGCGTCTTGCAGGTTGACGGATCGGCTTTGCGTCCCCGGTGTTGATCCGATGTTGAACCAGTTGTGTTCTGTTCTGCAAATTCTTCAAGGAGACCTTCTGCAGTTCTTCGTTGTTGGTGACCAAGATTACATGACTTGAGAATGTTGGTCTTTATAGAACTCAGCTCTTCGTACTTCAAGGTTTGCCTTGACCCTTCTTCGTTTATCCTTGTTATCGCTGATACTGATTCGCATTGTACGACAATCTCACCTCCTCTAAGCTTAACTTCGTACGGTTTGATGTTCAGAATGCGTCCGGGAACCATGTTCTTTACAGGTCTAACAAAAGTCTTCCCAATGGTGACGTTTTGGGAGGACTTTACAGATGCTGGTTCGACCATGAGGTATCGATGGCTGCCAGGCTTAGCCTTAAATTTCGTTCACATGAATACTTCTGAAGAAGCAGGCAAAGTGAGATCTTCTTTGATAACGGTTTTCACAGATAACGAGGTCTCATACGAGTGGTTCCCATAAATCATCGGAATCTCGATGTTTCGATATTTCAGGACTTGGTTCCCGATGTCCAATATCACTCCGTGGTCTTTCATGACATCAACCCCGACAATACACTCGTCGCATATATCTGCTACCAGGAACAGACGTACCTCACCATAAACTTTTGCGGCCTCTCCAGTTGCAGTCCTTAGACGATAGCTATTGGTATTGTGGAGCCATGTCTTCTTAACGAGGTCCTGCCGTTCAATGGACGCCGTGGCACCGGTGTAGATGGTAGCCACACATTTGTTGCCGTTTATACTTGCTACCACGGTCAGGCTCTTGTTGTCGCGTTTGGTTTGAGAAACCTGGATGTCATTTCTGGGGCTTCGGAAGCAACGTTGTTGACCAGTTGAATTATTTCTGTTTCCACAGTGTTGGCATGCGGTTCCTCTTCGCGGTAATCTGCACTGTCGCTGTAGATGCCCAGTCTTATTGCAGTTCCAGCATCGTGCTGGTCCGTCTCGCTGACTCCTATCCACAAGAGCATTCTTGGACCTCTAATTCTCTTACGCGATGCACGTTTTGGGAAGCTTGTTCTGCGGCTTCCATTGTCAGAGCGAAAGCCAATGCTTCTGGTAGTGTTCGCTTTCCAGCAGTGCGAATAGCCCTTTGGAGATTTATATCGCCCACAGCTCTCAGAAAGGCTTCAACAGCAAGTTGATTTATTATCTCGTTGCCACCTGTTGGGTATGCCAAACGCTCGCTATCTGCCTGAAGCTGCTGCAGAGTTTCACCTCTTTTCTGTGCTCTATTGTTTTGCTGAACTTGGAAGACTTCTGTCATGTGACCATCTCCAAACCGTTGTTCGATTGGGTTTACCAGAACTTTAAAGTCACCACTCTTCTCTGCTGGGATGGTTTGTAGCAGTTCAGCAGCTGTTCCTCTTAAAGCAAGCGTTAGAGCAATGTATTTTTCGTCATTGTCCCGCGATTCGTTTACGCTGCTGCTTCTAATTTTCGGGTTTCTTGTAGATTGACCACGGAATCTTACCATCAAGGTTTGGAGGATTCACTTCTCTCTTCCTTGAGCAGTCACCAGAAGGTTCTCGAGCTTTCATTTTTCGCACTTTTTCCAATTCGCTTGTAATGATTTCGATTTGTTCGTCCATTTTCTAGAAACGTGCATTTTGTTTTTCTACGCGCTCGTCGAGAGTATTGATTTTGTCTTCGAAGTCCGCAAACTTGGCTTCTAATAGGTTTCTTTGAGATTCGAGTTGTTTGAGATCATGCTCTTGCTCTTGCTTCTGTTCATTTCTTTGAGCTTGTAACTGTTCGACAACATCATTCTTTTGGGTTTGTAGTTGCTCCCGAACATAATTTTTTTGAGCTTCTAGTTGTTTGAGTACATTTTCTAGCTCATTCTTCTGCTCGTTTCTTTGGGCCTCTAATTGTTTGAGAACATGCTCTTGCTCCTGCTTCTGTTCATTTCTTTGAGCTTGTAGCTGTGCGACAACATCATTCTTTTGAGTTTGTAGTTGCTCCCGGATATCATTCTTACTCTCTTCAAACTTTTCTAGAATAAGAGACATCATGTTAGATAAGGCGTCATTAGCATTTACCTCTTCCATTTTTGCTTCAAATTCGAAAGCAAATGTATTCGGGTCTTCATTTTGCTGCTGCAGATATTCCTGCAGCCGTTTAACGAGTTCGTTTCTTACTCCTGTCCCACTTAAGCCACGTTTGCTTAGTTCGGCCTTTAACTCAGGGACAGTTAAATCTTTCAAAACTTTACTCATTTTTATTTTAAACTTCACTACTTAACACAAAATAATTTAATCACTGCTCACTGTTTTATTCTCAATAAGTTTTAATCCCACTTCTGACACCAATGTAATATTCGGCTTGGTCCAACAATTAAAATTTATTCACTTTTCAAATAAAACACAAATTCACTTTATTTAAATCACTCACAAACTTATTTATTCAACACTCTTAATTATTACTTTTTAACACAGTGTCTTTCCTTATAGCAGTTCACATTCAATTAATTTTGCTTCGACACCAAGCTGGTATTTATGTAACACAAATAGGTTCGAGAAACTACTAGGTTCTTGTAGGTGCTGAAACTTCTCGATGTTTAACGAAGTTCTCCTCTTAACCACTAGAATGTAGGGGAAACTCTAAAGAGTGTATACACAATTACTTACAACTACAAATAAAACTTTTGCTACATTAGACAATATTAGAGTGACAGAGATAAATAGTGTATACACATTTAAGTATAGAGATATAGAGAGGCGGAGTTACAAAGTGTGTACACATTACAATAGATTGACATACAGAGATATAGAGAGGAAGGGATATAAAGTGTATACATATTACAATATGTTATTTTTAGAAAATGAAAAGGAACATAAAAATTAAATAAATTAAATTTGGGACAAACGAATGAATTTTCTTCCACAAAAGTCATGGTAAACATATCAAAAAGTGAAAACAAATCTTAGAATATTTTTTTTGTGATTAGAAGTTGACTTTTTAGTATTTTTTGTCACACAAAGATAGAAAATTAGAAAAAATTAAAGCGGAACAAGATAGCATGTAGAAATGCATGTCTATTCATCGCAATTGATAAACAATAACAAGTCTGCAATTCAATTGGAAACCAAAAAATCAGTGGAGTTGTTAGCGCAGTGCGTAGTGCATTGGCTTCCCAACTAGCTGGTCCTAGGTTCAAATCCCAAATGTGAACTCAAAAAGTTTTTTGATTAAAAAATGGAAAAAAACAACTAGACAGCACCATTAATAAATGAGTCTGATGATCGGCTTGGCACCCGTGAAATAGCTATAACTCCAGCCATAAAAAGGATTTGACGAAAAAAGCCATTGGTGGAAGCACCTCTAAGTTTATTTATTTATTTATTTATTTATTTTATCAAACAGAGTTAATCTCTTACAGACTACTTAGATAAATAACAATAATATAATTTTTTAAATATAAGCTTAACGATTCAACGAATTCAATACAGATAATAATTTTTGTTTAAAACACTCTCTACTTAAAAACATATTGAATTCAAGAGAGCTACAAACTGAGTTTGCCTGTTTTAAGCAGCGTGTTATTGGCTCATTATTACCATAATTGACCCTGTGAAAAGGAACATAAAAAAGATTGCGAGACCGAAATTCACGCACAGGTACATTAAATGTTACTAGGGACAACAAAAAGGGACAATAGATCTTGTAACTAATTATATCTCTTACAAACATTATTTCAAAATATGACCGACGAACTTCTAGATGTTGAATCCCTAGGAGCAAACATCTCGTATTATATGAAGGCATTTCGACATCCCAGTTTAAGGTTTTTATCGCTATTCTGGTAAATCGTTTTTGCACACGTTCAATTCTATGCGAATGAACCACATAGAAAAGCTTTACGGAAGTATATTATGCTCTACAAACGAGGATCCCTAAGTTGTAGATCTTCAAGCAGCCAGTATAAAACTTTATTACAAACATTCTCTATATTAATCAATGTTCTAGATAACAGGGAAAAACAACAGGGATCATTGTAAATTACATGGACACGCACTTAAAGCCAGAGCGTTAGAAAAAATACAAGGAAAAGTGTCCCAGTTAAT
>CAKKXW010000002.1:58545604-58559181 GCA_920937365.1 Sphaerophoria rueppellii
ATAATATTTTTCATAAGGAACATTATTATTGTCAGATTTTTGAAATAATTTAAAAGCTTTATTTTTCTTATTTTTAATATTAGTCAGTCTTTTATTAAACCAAATTGGTTTAGATGACTTTTTACGAATGAATTTTGGACAATTTAAATCAACAGCCCCTTTAAGCAATCCAGCAAACATCATAAACGCATCATTTATGTTAGCTCTACTTAAAACAGACAGCCAATCAGTTGAATTCATTGCATTATCATTCATTGTTGTTATCGTTGTTCAAATACATAAGGCTTTCAGTCTGTTTTTCATTGAATTGACTTGATTTCGAGGACATCGCACAAATTCTCAATGGTGTTCCAAGTCCGGTCTTTGGGGAGAGGATCCTTATCTTGCTGAAAGCAGAAATTATTTAAAAGACAAAGTTTTCTCGCACTTTCCTCTAAATTGTCTTTGATAATATTGAGGTTGATATGTTGGTCCAAGCCTCCATGGTATATTAAAACAAGATTTCCAACTCCAGATGCAGCCCCACACCATAACACCTCGTTTTATTGTCTGAACCGTATTTTCCGGGTTGAGGCATCCCCTCACTTTCTCCATATTTTAACGCGACCATCAGCAGAAAAAAACATTGTACTTCGATTCGTCTGAAAAAATTACCTTGCGCCAGAAGTCAGGAGTCTCATTTCCATACAGTTATGCGTACGCAATCTTCCTTTTTCTCTTAACCTGATTGACTACATAACTTCTTTCTAGTTAAACGAGACTTAAATCTAGTTTAAAAGATGCCATGGTGCACAGTTTCAGGATGATCTATGTTTTTATTGTACTTTTCAAGCTCTCCGCTTATCTTTCTCGCACTTATAAATGGATCCTGGGCTACCAAGTTGTTGTTTTTTGTTTTATCCCGAGAAATAAGCTTTGATGGACAGCCAATACACGACTTGTATTGGACCACACGTCCAATTTTTAAAGCGCTTGCTAACGTTTTGAATTGTTTAACGAATAATATATTAGGTACATTTTGGAGTACATTTTGTTTTGATTTTGATGAAGACCAATGATCAAGCACCTTTCTTTTTCATGACTTATTTCACCAAAAATTACACACAAAATGTCAAATACTAAGCTCACACAATTTGTTTTCTTTTTTCTTTTTAATTTATTTATGGCAAGAACGTTTTTTTTTTCTTTTCTTGTTATTCACAATATTTAACAATTGTGAATCTGCTGAATTAAGTTGTAAAAATTTAAAATTTTGCTTTATTGCGGAATATTTTAAGCATTGTGACTAAAAATGTATGCTGTACAATCACATTTGTGGGCCATTGTATATACTTTAAAACTCAAATTCAACTATTTTTCGGCACAATACTTTAATTTTATTAAATACATAATCTAAGACGCCACCTTTTAAAACTAAGCCGATGGAAATTGTTGTGTTGCTACCACTTTTTTTCTTCTTCCCTTCAACCTTCAACTCTTATGTACACATTTTCTTTTGTCTTCTTTACTTCTTTACTCAATGGTACATCTTCATTTTTTTCAACATCAAGTTACTATTTTGTAAACCAAAATGTTACAACCTTACAACTCTCAACGTACTGCCAGGAGTCGATCATTTAGAATAATTCAGCTTTCAGAAACTACTCTTTATTTTTTTTTTTCAGTTTTTTATTTTACTTTCCGCTTTTTACTTTTTACGATTTTTTATAAATCATTAAGGCCCGGTGCACACTCGCAATTTTTTGTCGCGGCGTTATCGCAACTATTCAGTGCACACTTGCGACATTTTACCGCAGGTTTCAATCTTTAGTTTGAGTTTGTCTTTGAACCATGGTTAAGAGGAAGAAAAAAATTATTTTCGCTTACCTGGTGCGTGAAAATTATGTTCGTAATAAAAAGAAACGCGGTTACTGGGTGCATCCGTTTAATGACTATCGGTTAACAAGCGGACTGTTTCATACATCGTTTCAAAGTATGAGAAAAAATCGGGAACATTTTGTTAACTATTTTCGAATGAGTGTAAGATCTTTTGATGAGCTGTCGGTCAAAGTTTCACCAAAAATTAGGTCTCAGGATACACAAATGAGATTATCCATACCTCAAAACTGGCAAAATGTTTGGCAATATAGATATTCATGCACATGTTTTTTTTTACGATCATGGTATTCTACTACCATTACATTCCATATTTGTGGACATTTTTTTTTAATTTCGACAATGAAAAGCTCAATATCGAAATCAACATCATCCATATTTTAACTTTCATTTAGATCAAAACTTGCGGTAAAATAAAGCATGTGTGCACTGCACTATAGAAAACAATGTACTACAAGACACAAATCTTATTTTTTGTCGCTGCGACATTGCTGCGATATAGCAGAAACTTTTGCGACACTTTACCGCAGAAATGTCGCTGCGATATCGCAAGTGTGTTCGCACCACTCCATTTGATTATGAGTACCGATGTCGCAAAAGCGATATCGTAGCGACAAAAAATCGCGTGTTTGCACCGGGCCTTACTTAAATCCACGTGTTATGATCGCACAACATACTAACCTCCTAACATATATATTTTCCCTAATGCCGCGCGTTTTTCCAAACACTGCAATCACCGATATATACACTATACATCGACTCACAAACAAATCGTCACAAGGTCATCATAATACTCACTCGTCATAGCTACGCACGTCAAAACCCATAAACTGCTATGCCCAACGGATTGTAAACAAATCCAATGCACTAATTGCAGGCATTGAGAAATACCCATACTAAATAATGCTGAGAATGCATCGTAGCAAGGGTCGACACTATGAGTGAAGTGGGTATGAAATATGATACGGCGGCACTTTTGTGACCAACAGTTCGGAATATTATGAAATTCCAACAAGGTCTCAATTAACTATTGAATATTTTCAAGTGGGTCAATATTACCAAATAGAACCGATTGTGTAATCATCGGTTGGTGGATGATAGTTTGGAAAATGCATGTGTATTGAGGAAAATTGGGTAAAGAAAAAGTATAAAAAGACAGGAATAGTTTAAGAAAGGACAGAAAGATTTACCATAACATCAAACAAGGTCGCAGCCTAGCTAAAGACAGCAGGCCTTTGTTTTAAAAATTAAAATTAAAATTAAAAACTTAAACAACTTAAAAAAAAGAGTCTTTTATTTCTCAAATCTTTTCTGTCCGTATTCTCACTCTTCTCGCAACATAACGCGAAAGCTCGGTTGAGAACGTACTACATTTTGGTGGCAGCGGTGGGATTACTAAAAATCCCCTACCACATAACAAGAGTTAATCTTGAGGCGTTCTGGGGCTAAACACCAAACACGGCATGTATTTTATTCGTTATCCCACTTCTGATCTTTAAACTGAACACAATTTATTGTTATAATATAGCACTGATCAGTTTTAACAAGATGGAAACCTACCTACGTTTTACCCTCCAAATACCTCAAAACTTATTTTTTTTCATACACACATATTCTTGCAACAAGCTTGCTTTTTATTATGTAGACAATTGTATCATTATTACAATTAAGCGCATACTCTTGCAACTAACCTGCTTTTTAGTTCGTAGGCAAATGTCATTTTGACAGCAGGCTTTTCGATCTTGTTATAACTGATCAGTGTAATATAAGGTTTGATCGATGTGCGCTCTGGGTCGCTCTGTGGGCTCTGATTTCGCACTGAGCTGTTGAATGTCTCTCTTTTTTTTGCCCCGGTGCATTTCCACTGTATTGGATGTGTATTCAGTGCTCGCACCGGTAGCGCTCTGAATCGCACCAAGTTTTTTTCGGGGTGAGAATTTTGGAGCTGTTCGAATCAGCTGTTGCTATGCAATAAAGAGAAAAAAAAAATCAGAGCACTACTAATGAATGCGTTCGATTTGAAATCAAATCCAGAAAAATTTTTCAGTTTTTTTACAGCTCCATTCAAGGTAGTGGCCACTGGAGCGCCCCGGGACTGGTTACATCGAACGAACTTATAGTTTTTATTCAGTCTGTACAAATGATTTTAATATTGGTAATTTTCGTACTACCGCCAGGAACACGTTTTCACACTTTGATTACTCAAACAGAAATACCGGTATAGCCCAAATACCAATGCCGGTATTACTAATACGAATGCCAGTAAATCAACATTCTTCTCTGCCTCGCTACAGTATCATCTTTGCCTTGATTTGCTGCTGTTAGCTTACCGCATTTTGCTTTCGAATCACTTTATAACGTTATAACTTAATAAAATATAAAATAACTTAATAACTTACTGGATTTTGCTTTTGAATCACTTGAATTAATCTCTTTATTATATAAAAATGGATGTGTGTTTGTTTGTTTGTGTATGGCTCTACTGGGACTCCGAAATGGCCCAACAGATATGTGTGAAATTTTCATGGTTGATACTGTTGTATTCAGTGATGATTTCTGTGAAAAAAAAATTGGAAAACCTCATGCAAGAGTGGGAAAACTGGAAAAACCAAACAGAGGTCGTTAATGAGTTTTTTTTTGCTTGGAATTTTTTGGTTCAAAATAGGTTTTCGAATTTAAAAATAGAAAGTTCTTGATGAAAAATGGAAAATTGCATGAAATTCTGGATGCATTGCTTTTCAAGTGGAAAACTGGAAAATTTCAAATGGAAAACTTAAAAATTTCAAAATGGGTTTTCGAATGGATCTCGGAAAACTCATTGGTTTTCAAAGGGAAAATTGCATGTAATTGGAGATGCATTAGTTTTCAAATAGAAAACTGGAAAATTTCAAATGGAAAACTGGAAATTTCAAAATGGGTTTTCGAAAGGAACTCGGAAAACTCATGGGTTTTCAAAGGGAAACTGGAAAATTTGTGATAGGGAACTGGTAAGCAAGAAAAAGTAAAAAAAAGAAATGGAAAATTTGAAATTAAAAAAAAAATTGACCAAACAAAAATCTCAAAATCACTCTTTCAAATGAAATGCATTAGTATTGAAATGATAAAACGGAAAACTCCTGTAGAGAAAGAAAACCCTAAGTCAAATTTTGAATGGATTTTAAACAATGGGAAAATAGAGAATTCGTGATGGGAAAATCTCCTTAAGAGATTAAACTGAAGAACTCGCGACTCTAGGACTGCTTACGAACCCAAATTCGGTCGTACTGTCAAGTACAGAGATAGGTTTACTAGCGTAACAACAAAAATATGAATCTGAATACCACACTCTGTAGTGTCGAACGGGGTAGTGGATATGGATAGCACAAGCGGATAGCGTTTAAAGGTTAGTGGGTAGTGTGGTAGAGGGGTATCGATTTATCGATGGAGGAAGTACGAAGTCTGCAGGGTCAGCTAGTTTTTAATAAGTGTCAAAGTATCAACTGAATTGAAAACACAAGTCACCATAATGTTTTCTTTTTTTCCGCTTTTGAGTGGGAGGGAAAAAAATGAACTCGTAATTCTGACAACACGTTGATATTTCGTATACGAACTTCATCGCATGCACACAGTCTCATACGAGTTAAATTGGTTCAACAATAGAACTCTGCTTTCGAAATCCGAATGCGAGATTCAATTTTAAGACCAACAACATTAATTTTACCCGATAGAAGATCACACCGCTCAATCATCTCAATATTTAATAGTTTTTCTTTCTCTTTGCTAGTCCATTGTTCAAGAAACGTGACCAAGAATAGCATTCGCAACACAGTCGAGTGTCATGAAGACAGCCGCTTTTACCGCGATCCCGACCGATCAGTTCATAAGATTTGGACCAATTCAGAATGCTCTAAGTACTACTTGTGCCTGGAAAAGGAAGTCTTCGAATTCAAATGCTCTGAAGGTCTTTTATTCGATGTGGTGAGACAAATTTGTGATTTCAAACAAAATGTTGATAACTGCGACGTCACTGCCGGTAAGAAGAAAATTCATGATTTTTCGGTCGTAATCTTAAAACGTTTGTCTTTTAGAGGCTCGTGTCCCGAAACCTCTTCTGGAAGAAGCCGATTGTCAAGAAGACAGTCAATTGGGTTGTGCAGATGGAACTTGCCTACCAAATGAATATTTTTGCGATGGGTCAGTCGATTGCCCTGATGGCTCAGATGAAGTAAGAAGGAAGCACAAAAAAAAAACTGAAAATCTGTTACTATGAGAAATTATTCTTAGGGCTGGTGTGATGTGGATAGTGACCCAAATGCAGCTGATTCCTGTGATCCCTTAGCATGCAAATTACCCGATTGTCACTGCTCCAAAGACGGAAAAATCATACCTGGCCACTTGGATCCACGTCAAGTGCCGCAAATGATTTTATTGACTTTCGACGACGCTGTGAATTTCGACAATTGGGAACTTTTCTCTAAAGTGATTTTCACTCAAAATCGAAAGAATCCCAACGGATGTCCCATCAAGGGGACATTCTACGTCTCCCATCAGTACACAAACTATCAGTTTGTGCAAAAGCTCTGGAACGATGACCATGAGATTGCGGTTCACTCTGTAACGTAAGTTCTTGATGTGTATACCAAAAATTTATTTGATTACCTTCTTTTCCATCTTAGCCATCGAGGTCCCGAAATGTGGTGGTCCAAGAATGCAACCATCGAAGATTGGTTCGACGAAATGGTTGGCCAAGCAAACATTATCAATAAATTCGCAGCCGTTCGCATGGAGGAGATTCGTGGCGTGCGAGTGCCTTTCCTGCGTGTCGGCTGGAATCGGCAATTTCTGATGATGAAGGAGTTCGGTTTTATTTTCGACTCGTCGATGGTGGCTCCTTTCACCAATCCACCACTATGGCCATACACTCTTGACTACAAAATGCCACACAGTTGTACAGGAATGAATCAAAATTGTCCGTCTCGAAGCTATCCAGGGATCTGGGAAATAGTGATGAATCAGCTGGAAGCTGGCGATTACACCTGTGGGATGGTGGACAGCTGTCCACCACATTTGAGTGGCGAAGATGTCTATAAGATGCTAACACACAACTTCAAACGACATTACTTGAGCAATCGAGCTCCGTTTGGATTGTTTTTCCATTCAACTTGGTTCAAGAAGATTGATTATCTGGACGTGTTTTTGGTGAGTTGTTCAGATCAGTATAGGTGGCATGAATTAAAACCTTCCCTCGTAGAAATTTCTTGATGATCTTCAAAAACTGCCCGACGTCTACTTTGTTACAAACCACCAAGCTATTCAGTGGATGCGTCATCCCACTCCTATCAGCCAACTGCATCAATTTGAAGCCTGGCACTGCAAACCCAAATCTCTTGAGCCGCAAGAACTTGTCTGCAACATTCCAAACACGTGTAAGCTTCGCAGTAGAGTTCTGCAGCAGGAACGTTATTTCTACACTTGCAAGGAATGCCCGCCGCAGTACCCATGGCTGAGGAACGAGTTCGGATTGGACTAGAATGGACTAAAATTTTTTGTATATCCTTATAAAGATAGTATTTAACTTATTTATTTTCTTAACTTATTATATTTTCTCAAAATAAAAACAGTTTATTTCTTTTATAAACATATAAGGTCCGTTCGCGTACTTTCTGCACTAAAATTCGTAAGAAAAGACATTTTAAGGAGTGGGGGTAAAACTCTCTCACAGAAAAACAAAACTACAAAAAAGTAAGCGAACGGGAAAACAACAAATTTTACCCACATTTTAACTGTCAAGTTTTTTTGTATGAAAAATTAAAGCTTTGAATTTGAATTTATTTATTTATTTGCTATTTTCAATAAAATTTGACACCTTTCACAAATCAGCCCAAAAAATTTTCTTGGGCTAAAATTCGTAGGTTGGGGAAATATTTTATTCTCTCGTGAGCGCTCTCTTTTACGAAAAATTACAAATTATTTGAGTACGCGAACAGGATTTGGTAAAATTTCGTAACTTTTCGTAAAGTTTGACTGTTTTAGGAGGGTACGCGAACAGACCTATAAACTGTTTCGGAAATGACAAAGTTGGATTCAAATTTGGGTGAACAAATTCGCACTTCAACTGTCACTGTGAATAGAAAGTAAACATTCCTACCATTGCAAACTGGAAACCATAATTTTCACATGGAATATTGTGTTCAACCTTGAATCGAAAGGGAAACTTTTCGACTATTTTACATAACATGAATCCTGTTTTGAAAAACAACAAGTTCTTGTGAAAATCAATCAAAACCAAAAAAGTGAAAGCATTCAGAAGTCTAAAATTCTTTTAAGATCGTATACATTTATCTCTACACTCTACTTACGCCAAAACATGTCAATTGATGTAATAGCCTTTTCACAACAGACGCAAATTATGGTTTTGCAAATTTTTTCTTTTAAAAATCAGTAAGGTAAACTTTTTCATACAGTGTTTTTCATTGTTTGATATCTTAAATTAACTGGAAACAAACTTGCAATGGGAAACAATCAGGGAATGAGTGTTTAAAAAATGTGCACGTCTGGGTCGTACGAACTTGCTGCTGTATTCCAAAACTGAACTTACTTAATACAGCTACAGTCCGTTGTCGACTTGGGCCTCAATCAACAGTTTCCGCCAGCCAGCTCGGTCCTTAGCTAACTGTCTCCAGTTTTGCACTCCAAGTTGATTGAGGTCCTCTTCCACTTGAGTGTGCCACCTGAGTCGCAGTCTTCCTCTCCTTCTACGTCCCTCGAGAATAGTGTTGATGGCTTTCCGGGCCGGAGTATTGGTGTCCTTCCGCTCTAAATGACCGAGCCATCTGAGTCTCTGGACCTTGACCCTTCTGAATAGGTCCATGTCGTTGTACAACCCGTAAAATTCCCTGTTGTATCTTCTTCGCCATTCCCCTTCAATGCACATGGGGTCAAAGATGACCCGAAGAACTTTCCTCTCAAAACAGCCTAGGGCACTTTCATTCGATTTTTTCAGGGTCCATGCTTCTGCACCATACAGCAGGACTGGGATGATGAGTGTGCTGTACAATTTTACCTTAGTTGCTCGAGAGAGGGCTTTTCCACTCAATTGCTTTCATAACCCAAAGAAACATCGATTAGCAAGAGTTATTCTTCGTCTGATCTCGGCGCTTGTGTTATTGCCCGTGTTTATAGTGGAGCCTAGGTAGACCTGAACCCATTTTTGCCGCTTCTGTCTCAATCCTCACAAAGGCGCCATTGACATCACGCTGTGTTCTTCCCATTATATCAATATCATCGGCTTACGCGAGAAGTTGAAACGATTTTTGGAAGATAGTGCCTCTGGTGTTGACGGTAGAGTTCTGCACTATCTTCTCAAAAACGATGTTAAAGAAATCGCACGACAGTGCATTGTCTGAATCCTTTTTTGACATCGAAAGATTCCGTAAGCTCGTTGTTAACCTTGATGGAGCAGCGTGAGTTCTCCATCGACATTTTGCACAAGTGAACGAGTTTGGCAGGGATGCCAAAACTAGACAAAGCTTTATACAGTTCGTCTCTGTAGATGCTGTCATACGTGGCCTTAAAATCGATGAAAAGTTGGTGTGTATCGATTTGGATTTTATGTCTTTTCCAGGATCCGCAACGTGAAAATTCGGTCGATGGTTGACTTTCCTGGCCTGAAGCCACATTGATAAGGACCAATCAGATTGTTGACGAAAGGCTTCAGACCTTCACATATTACGGCAGAGAGGATCTTGTTTGCGATGTTTAGTAGACTTATTCCTCTGTAGTTGGCGCAGGTTAGAGGATCTCCCTTTTTCATGATCAGGCAAACAATGCTGGGGTTTCCTTCATGGGGCATGCATTTCTCTGACCATATCTTACAGATGATTTGGTGCATGCTCTTATCTAGCTCGTCGCTAGAAGCTTTGAACAACTCAGTAGCTAGTCCATCTGCTCAAGCGGATTTGTTGATTTCAGCCGTGATATTGCGGTTTTCACTTCTTCTAGGTCAGAGGCACGGAATTGTTGGCTATCATCGTGTCCGATTAAAGGCTCCTGTTTGAGGGCAGTGTTTTTTACACTATCAGAATTGGTCGAAGAGAGCTTATAGCAAGCACAGTCTTACGATCAATGGTTTGCCAACATAGTAGACTATGTTATACCACCGGCAGTGTTAGTTGTTAGTAAGCAAACATTACATAACAAACACTCACATGGATGAAACAAAAACAAGACAGTTAACAAAACAAGATTAATCCAAAACTAATTATTATAAAATACAAACATTAAGTAAACAGAGAAACATTTAAAAGTGTATAGCACTGGTCTTGAGCAAAGACTTCAATTTATTCGTTCGTCGTCGCCGTTATACAGTCTACAGAAGTGACTGCGATTCTACTATGATGTTTCCTTGTTTATCTCTGCAAGCATCGGTTCTTGCTCCATGACCTTGAGCCAGCTGTTAAACCTTTCGATAAAACCTCCGAACTTCATTCCTGCTCTTGGCTCTCTCAACATCCTCGATCTGACGCTTCTCATGCTCTCTCTTTTTTCTCCTGAGAAGCCGGTATTCTTTTCTCCTCTTTCGCTCGTAGAGCTCACGAGCAGCTCTTGTCCTTCTATGCAGCGCCACTTTGTATGCCTCCTGCTTGTCTGCATGGGCCTGCCTGCATTCTTCGTCAAACCAGGGGTTTCGGTTTGGTGGCTGTGTGAAACCCAGCACATTAGAGGCGGCATCTCTAACTGCTTTCTGGCAATGTTGCCACTGGTCTTCGATACTTGATTTTGGCCGCAAAGGACTCCTTAAGAGGTTGCTTGACACTCGATCAGAGAAGGATCTGGCGATCTCTTGCGATTGTAGCCGTCCGACGTCAAATTTTCTTGCAGCATTTCCTTGTTTTGGGCGTTGTCGGGATATTCGTAGCACTACCTTGGCTACGACGAGGTAGTGGTCCGAGTCGATGTTAGCTCCTCATAGAGTTCGAACATCTAAAATGCTGGACAAGTGCCTTCCGTCGATCGCAATGTGATCAATCTGGTTGACGGTTGATTGATCAGGTACATGTACCTTTATGGGTGGGAGATGTGGGAACCAGGTGCTTGCTACCACAACATTTCGCCCAGCAGCTTGAATCCGTTATCGGAAGTGTTGTCGCGCAGGCTGTGCTTTCCAACTGTTCCACCAAAGACGTCCTCTTTTCCCAGCCTTGCGTTAAAATCACCGAGGACAATTTTAATGTCATAGCTAAGACATTGCTCGTACGTTTTGTCAAGGAGCTCGTAGAACTCGTCTTTGGTGTCGTGCTTTTTCTCTTCTGTGGGGGATGGCGCGCATATTAGGCTAATGTTGCTGAATTTAGCCTTGATTCGGATTGTCGTGATGCGTTTGCTCGCACATTTGAAGTTCAAGACTTTTTGCCTGAGTCTGCTTCCCACGACGAATCCGCATCCAAAGAGTCACTGTTGTTGTTCTCGGTTACAATCATCATAGTAGATGTCGCAGTTTCTAATCCTCCTTTTGCCCGGTCAATCCCATAGCATTTCCTGGATAGCAGTAATGTCTGCTTTGTAGCAGTGGAGGGTCTCCGCACGCGGTCTATTAAGGGACCTAACATTCCACGTGCATATCCGAAATTCGTTGTCCTTTATACATTTGCTTGGGTCGTCATCAGTGTATCGGTCCGTTTCCGAGGCCTGTTGTTGCTTGGCAACTAAATTCTTTTCTACGTGGTCGGGAAGTCACTTCGACGTACAACCCACAACTTGGAGTACCAGGCACTTGATGTGACTCCATGTGCAAGAGCCGGAAAACCCGCTCCTTTTACGGCCTGGGCTTAAAATAAGTCGAAGTAGCCCGTAAAGGTGTTCACCAATTAGTTCGGCCTAGCTGGAACTGAAGACGCCACCGTTGATTCCAATGAAGAAAATTCATTCGCTGCCGTCCCTCGATCGGAGTGCCTTGGTAGGAACACTCCTTCCTTGTGGGGTAATTAGTAGTAACAGCCTACTCCGCTTCGACCTATCGACCATGGGAGGCCCTTCTGCGAAAACAAGTTTCGCGATCGCTCTAAGTTTCATAGTAGTAGTTACCATTAGCCGCTCCGCCTCGTAAAAGTAAGTATCCTCCATCCGATTTTATTTGTGACATATGAGAATATTCATTGTTCATTGATTATTGGGATGGTTTCCCCATAAACACTTGTGAACTTTCCTTTATAACAGTTAAGCACTATTCACATGAGCACGAACCGACCAACGAATGAACGAAATTTCGTCGATTTTGACATTTCTTTCATATGAGATGAGAGCTTTTAATTCGTCGCGAATGAACGTCCAAAACACAAAGCAAGAATGATTTTTGACGCTCGCGAACATTTTGTTCGTTGGGAGTGTGGAAGTGGATGATGTGCTTTGTATATAAATTTAACAGGTATAATCGAAATGGAATTCGACTGAAGCGACAACTGGTTACAAGTAGAGATAACCATTTTTTTAATAAGTTTGTATTGTGTGCACACTGCCCGGTTTGACAGAAGATCTCTCAAACCAAGCAGAAAACCAATTTTGACAATACTCCCCAAATATATATACAAAGATGATGTGGAACGCGAATAGAGTTTGGCAGTTCGTATCAACTAGAATTCTTTTCAAGACGAATTAATTTGTTTTCTCAAATTTATTAACATTTTAGATTAAAAGTAAATTTTTGCATCATAAATCAAACATAAACTATACTTTTATGTTGAGAATTTCTAAAATCTTTGTTTGAATTTTAAACTAGTCTCCACTGCCGAAACAAAATTGCCTCAACTAAAAGCAAAGTACCAGTTGAGCTCAATTAGCATGCAGTAGTTATAAGACGATTAAAGAGATTATTTTTAAAAACTTTTAAGAAATGAGAAAAATAAGAAAACATATGTATAAGTTATCTTGTCGAAAAAAGGGTCCCAGTGGTAACTCTTATGATCTGGATCAATGTTCTGTAACTTAAGTGATAACTTATCGCAGTGATAAAAATGAAACAGAAAATTCCCTCTTTTATCACATCTGCTTAGAATAGGGTTTCTGTAACTGAGAGTGATAACTTAAAAATTCCAATGGAAAGTCCAACGGAATGTGATAATTTTGACATTGGAAATTTTTTAACAAGAAAACAAATCTTAGTAGCCAATTTCTCTTTTTTCAATTTTCTTCAAACTTCAATTGTTTCGAATTTCTTTTTCTTTATTTGTTGCGTCTATTTAGTTCTAAATTCTGATAGATTTACTACAAGACAACTCGTTCATCTTCAATATTTTGTCTAACTAGTGGTGTAGTGGGATGTGGGAACAATTCCAGGGCACCAGTGGCCTAATTCAGAGCTTTTACATCAACTACAATGTAGTACTTCGAAACCTATGTCACATCATTTCTGTTTCAAAGCTACAATGAATTCTTTGTTGTACTACACAACTGTAGCTATGGAGAATACACTGGAATTATTGGAAGAATGTATGATTCTGTTTCACAGCTTTTGCTGTCAAATTGTTGTTGTACAAATAACAGTAAATTTGTACTTCATTTAAACATTAAAAATTTGTGCGATAGATCACTGAACTCTATAATACACTGGACCCATGTTCTGTAACTTATCACTCGCAAGAAAAAAGTGATAAACGCGCGGAATCGAAACAAATTTCAAGTTATCACGTTGTAGGGTTTCTGTAACTTTGAAAATCGTTAATTTTATC
>CAKKXW010000002.1:58574587-58589488 GCA_920937365.1 Sphaerophoria rueppellii
CGACCTTAAGCAAAAAACCTTAGTTCCACATCGGCCTAGGTCTTAGATGAAGCTTAAACTGGAAGAATAAACGTTGTCGCTAAAGCTAAAGCATAAAAAACCACCGATTCTGACATCGCATGTTTAGTTATTAAAGCTGAAATAACTCTGACGAGACAAGTATGAGACTGACTTTTAGAAGTTTTAGACTAACGAGTAATTGACAAGAACCTCTCAGAGGCACCACTTGAAGGTGTAGGTCAGCACGTTCACTTACTGGGGAATATGTACTCGGAAACATGTTTCCTTTCTAAATTTCCAGGTCCATGATTTCACCTCCCAGAGTATGAGCAATCAGATTTTGAAGATTTTCAGTCAGAGTATGAACAGAGCAGTCTCAATAAAGTCGAAATTATTGATTTGTACGCTACAGTCTTAGCCACCAAAAAATACGAAATCGAAATCGCTGTTGCAAATAAGAAGGTCAAATTCGAAGTAGATTCTGGATCCGGCTACACCTTGATTCCAAAAAACGAATTCCAGCGCTTAAACTTAAACTGCAAACTCGAAAAATCTTTTGTCAAATTTCGGACTTACGACGCAGGAATAGTAAATCCACTTGGGTTTGTCAATGTACCAGTGAAGTATAAAACTAAAAAGTCTGTTGAACAGTTGTTCGTGGTTCCGGATGGATTTTCTCCGTTACTGGGAAGAACATGGATCCGTCATTTAAACATCAGCCTACAAGAAATCGACGAAATTGGCCAGCCCATTAAAAACACAACTCAAGAAGTCCTCAAAGTAAAATCAATCAACGAATTCGAAAAGCTTTTTCCGCAAATCTTTAAGCAATCAGTCGGTAAAATTCCAGGCGTCAAATGTTCTTTACAATTAAGAAGCAACGCAAGACCCGTGTTCATTAAAGCATGGACCATTTCTTTTGCCATCGAGACAAGGTCGAACAAGAACTTTCTATATTGGAAAAAGAAGGTATCATAACACCTATCGACAAAAGTGATTGGGGTTCGCCTATAGTTGCTGTGCCCAAAGCAGACGGTAATATGAGGTTATGCTTTGATTACAAAGTTGCTGTAAACAAACAACTGACAGATGCGCATTATCCTATTCTGCGAATTGATGATTTGGTGACTAATCTCAAAAACTCCAGATTTTTCTGCAAATTAGACCTTTTTAAAGCTTATCTCCATATTGAAGTCGATGAGTTAAGTGCTATACTTCAAACTATTTCAACGCACAAAGGCACATACAAAATGAATCGTCTAAGTTTCGGAATAAAATCAGCGCCTAGTCAATTTCACAGAATACTTGATCAAGTCTTGCACGGGCTGAACGGAGTCGTTTCATATTTCGACGACATTGTCGTTCATGGGGAGACTCTAAGCGAATGTGAAGAGAATCTTATGAAATGCTTTCAAAGACTTCAAGAAAACGACCTCCATCTAAATAAGGACAAGTGTAAGTTCTTTGCAACAAATATTTTTTACCTTGGATACCAAATATCCTATAAAACGATTGCCAAAGATCCACGAAAAGTGGCAGCTATCCTTGAAGCACCCAGGCCAACAAACGAGAAAGAAGTCAAAGAATTTCTCGGACTCATTACATATTATAGTAAGTTCATCCCAAATCACTCAACACTCACAGCAACGATTCGAGAGCTTCTTTGTAATGAAACGAGGTTTACGTGGTCTGCAAATTGTGAAGCTGCGTTCATCATGCTTAAAAATTACATTGGGAGTGAGCAAACTCTTATTCCGTACGATCCTTCTTTGCCAATCACTGTCGCTTGTGATGCTAGCCCAGTCGGAGTTGCTGCAGTTCTTTCTCACGTAATCGACGAGGTTGAAAGGCCTATATGCTTCGTGTCGAGATCTCTTTCAAAAGCTGAAAAAAACTACAGTCAAATTGATCGCGAGGCTCTAGCGATTGTATTTGCGCTTGATCGACTGTATATGTATCTCTACGGGAGAAAGTTCACACTCATAACGGACAATAAACCTTTGGTAAGAATTCTTAACCATAACACTAATTTGCCCCCCATGACAGCCGCCAGATTATTGCGATATGCAGCATATTTGTCAAACTTCAATTATGAAATAGTTCATCGAAACGGCGAACAGAATCTAAACGCTGACTATTTCTCCAGAAATCCAGTAAACAAAACACCACCACCTAGTGCTCATGTTATCGATGAAGAAATTCTCCAAATCCAGTACCAGACCTTAAGCTACGTGTCAACGACGCAAATAACAAGTGAAATGATTGGGCAGCAAATACTTCAAGATCCAGCCTTGTCACAGATCATCAAAGAAATTAACACCGGTACGAACACTGAGATATTGCGAAACTACACTCTCCAAGGCAGTACATTATTTCGAGATTCGAGAGTTTGCATTCCCAAGACATTACAGCAAACCATATTGGAAGAACTTCACGTTACCCACCCAGGCATTGTTCGTATGAAGCAGTTAGCGAGGCGGTACTGTTACTGGCCGAACATCGATCGCGATATCGAACGAGTGGTACGTTCATGTCAATCCTGCGCACTCAATCAAAAATCTCCATCTAAGGCACCGGTACACCATTGGGAGGAACCGAAAGAGAATTTTCCAGAGTCCACATTGATTATGCGGGTCCCAAACGGGAAACATTATTTGGTTTTGGTGGATGCTAAGTCTAAGTGGCCCGAGGTCAAAGAAATTTCCAGAGCTCCAGACACGTCAATCACTATGAAATTGCTTGAAGAAATATTTTCATTTCATGGGTACCCATAATTCTTGGTCTCAGACAACGCAACAATTTTCACAAATATAGTGTTCGATAAGTTCTGCAAGGAAAGAGGAATTTTTCAAATCTTTACCGCACCAGGACATCCGGCAACTAATGGCCTTGCAGAACGTTACGTGCAAACTCTAAAGCAAAAGTTAGAAAAAATAGACAAAAATCCTCATAAATTCGATAAAATTAACCTAATATTACAATTATTCAGAGCGACGCCTTTAGCTTGTGGAAAGAGCCCAGCAGAGCTATATTTACATCGTCCCATGCGTATCCGACTTGATGCTATACGACCTACGAAGGAGTTGCCGAAAACGCTTTCCCAAAAAGGTGTTCTTACAAGTCTCAAAGTAAGCGACCGTGTCACAGCAAGAATTTATCGACAAAATAAACCATCATTGGAACTTGGTTCAGTTGTGGACAAGCTTGGTTCATTGCACTACACAGTCAAATTAGATAGTGGCTATGTGTTCAAGCGTCACATCGATCAACTAAGGCTAGTGAATATTCCAGCTCATGAATTAGCCAACACAGTTCCAGCACCGAAGCCTATAGCAAGCAATCCCAAGAGAGTAAAGTTCGCAGCAAACTATGATGTAATTGTAAATCAACCAACAGTTTCTGAACCTATGCCCCAGGTGCCCGTTCCGTCATCGACTCAAGCTGCTACTGTACCACCTCCGCAATCTGCGATGCAAATGCCAAGATGTTCAGGAAGACAAATAAGAAGACTAGCTAGATTCGAAGATTATCACCTCGACGAAATTGATTATTTGGATTAATTTGATTTTTTTTTTTGACCACCCGGAGAATGTAATGGAACAGAGCTACTCTCAATAATGTAATGGAACAAGCCTATTCGAAAATTCATTCTTCTACTTCTATTATTGATTATGTGTGGCTCTTGTTTTCAATCAATCTATTGGCGCCTTTTTTGAAAACATCATTAAGATTTTCTTTAATGTACTTTAGTCAGTCAATAAATTATCTAGTTTGCTATTCATAAATATTCTTTTAATTCGACATAAATACATAACAGCGATGGTGGCGTAGTCCCGAATAAATTTCATGTAATACGATGTGAATCCGAGGAATGATTTAAGTTCCTTCAGATTTACAGGAGGTTGTATGTTATGTACTGCCTCTATTTTATTCTTGTTCGGTTGTACGTCATCAGGTGTTATAATATGGCCAAGGAACTCCACGTTTGTGCTCATAAATTGTGTCTTTTCAAGGTTAACTTTTAAATGCGCTTAGCTAAGCCGTTTCAAAACCTTATCAAGATTTTCTAAGTTCTTTTCTTCATTTTCACTGAAGACGATAATGTCGTCTATATAAACGTAACATATCTTTCCTATGAATGGCTTAAGCACGTCATCGATTGTGCGTTGAAAGATGGCAGGGGCATTTTTAAGCCTAAATGGCAATCTCAAAAATTCGTATTTGCCGTTCATAGTGGAGAAGGCTGTTTTGTGAATGTCCGAGGGTTTCATAGGGATTTGGTGAAATCCTGAAGTTAAATCAAGGGTCGTGAAGTATCGAGCATTCCCTAAACTGGTAAGGGTAGCGTTTATATCGGGTATTGGATACGCATCAGAAATTGTCACGTTGTTTAATCTTTTATGGTCAATCACCATCCTATACTGCTTTTTGCCATTTCCTTTGGGTTTCTTGGGCACATTGGTGAATTATACGGACTCTTTGAAGGGCGTATAATTCCTTCATCTAGAAGTCTGTCAATTTCTTCTTCGACAACTTCTCTTAAGCATGATGGATACGGATAACTCTTTGTATAAATAGGCTCGTCTGAATATGTTCTTATCTCAGCCAGAAGAATCGATTACTTTTAGTATAAATGTAATTGGTCCAAAGAGTGATTCGTATTTTTCAAGCAAGGATTGTAGTCCTTGCCTTACATCAGAGGAAAGATCTTCACTAAACACCACATTAACTTGGCGCGATACTTTTTCTTTCAATGGGATTTTGATACAAGATTTTATGGTCAGTATGAATTAACGTTGAGACGTTTTGCTGAGCGGACGTGTTTCTTACTTCTTCTGTTAAATGAATCGTTGTATTGCCTAATAATGACGGAGAAATGTGCAAAGTGTAATTTGGACATTCGTGAAGACTTTGTCTTATGTGGTGGCATTTGCGGGTTGAAGTTTCATGGAGATTGTGCGATTGATAATGAAAACTCATTGAAGTTCCTAAAATCGACTACGAATTTCTTTTGGATATGTAATGCTTGTTCAAGTGTGCCGGTGCTTGGCTTTGTATGTAAGGTTGGTGAACTAATTAAAACCGTAAAAATATACATAACTACCTAACACAGCATATTCTTGCTGATTTGCAGAGTGTGATTTCTCTTTTAAAGAGCTTTTCTCTCATGAAAACTGATTGGGATACTCTTAACACAAATTTAACTTCACTCTCTGATTTGTTAAATGATAACACTAGTAAAATTGTTGTTGATAAGGCTAGCCAACCTAAGCCACTAGATGGAAAGAATTTGGTTATTCTCCCCGCTGTGCCCTCTTGAAAACTAATAAATCACATATAAATGAACTTATTCAAAGTGCAATTCCTTCGAGAAGTGATTTTCCCTTACCTTCTCTCTCTGTGCATATATCTAATATGAATATTGGTGAAATCTCTCTAGATGAGTGCTCTGAGCAAATGCCCCCTTCATCCAACGTTCCCTGTTCTTCAATATCATCCAATGATTTAATAATAAAGAACGTCGGAAATGAAAACAATAAAAATGTAAACAAAATAGTGCGTACTGGACATATGACAATTCCTAAATTTATGATTGGTTCTGATTCTTGAATTTAATGTGGTGTCGGAGATAAATGGTGTCAATATCGAACAGCTTGGTGTGAGAGTGACTTTTGCTGGCCTGGAAATTCTAATCTTCCTAAGCTATATTCCCCCTGGAAGTGCTTACTCCATCTAGCACGCCAACTTACCAGAATATAAAAATGCTTATATTTGTGTACTCGGTGATTTTAATTTGCCGAATTTAAATTGGATTAAAGTAGATGAAAATAAATTATTACCAGCGTTATTAAAATCTGAAATTGAAATTATGATTTGTGATTATCTCTTTTCTTTAAATCTAAATCAAGTAAACGATGTTTTTAATTCAATAAACAGGCTTTTAGATTTAGTATTTGTTTCTGATGATTTACTTACTTACTTACTTACTTACTTCACTGAAACACTTCCATTGTTGAATAATTCTGTTCACCAAACAGCAATACATATTTCTATATCTAATTATGTTTATGATAATTTCACTCAATTTAACAATTCTATGTCATATTATCGTAAATTTAATGCTCATAATTTGAACTTAATAAAAAGCTATCTATCTACAGCCGTATTTATTAGATTTTACTTATACACCTCTATGCAGTATATTAGCTATGCTATGAATAAGCTCTTATGTTACGTTGAATAAATTCTTATTTATAAAAATTTGTTCAACATAGCATAGTAATGTTAGATCTCTGTCAAAAAAAAAGTACCAAAACGATGATCTACTACATTCGACAGACATTTGAATTTCAAAAAATTATTATTTCCTGTCAACACTTGATGTGTTTGAATAAAATTTGTTTCATATTTTTTTTAGAAAACTGATTTTTATTTCGAAATCCTTTTTCACAAATGCTAATTGGATAAAACCGTTTTTTATCAAGTTAAGGCCTTCGGGAGAGCGAATCTATGTCATTCACAACACTGGTAAATTGATATGGCATTTTTGGTTGCTGACAAGTCTCACATAAATTTCAAATTTCTTGACAGATTATAATAAAAATTAATTAATTTTTGTTTTATTGACGTGTGATGTCTGACACAAACGTATTATAGTACCTTATAATAAGCTTTATACAACCCTAAGCGATTGTATAGCTTATTCAATCTCTATGTAGGGTAGCTAAAACTTTATAAATAAGGATTTCCTTTATACAGGCATAATAAGTCTTATAATAACTCTATGTTAGGTTTATAAATAAGGCTGCAAGTGTAAACTGGATATCACATTTTAAAAATAATGATTTATATAATAACTTCTCCAAATTAAAATATTTTGTAAGTGAAGCTTTAAATAAATTTGTTCCCTTAATTAGGAAAAGAGCTAACTCCTATCCGAAATGGTACAACAGCCAACTTAAGAAATTGAAGAATGCAAAGAACGCTGCTCATAAGCGATTCAAACGATCAAATTCATTGGTTGACTATTCACTTTTTTGTCGTTTAAGAAAAGAATTTATATTCCTTTCAAAGTTCCTACATTGCAAGTATATACAATCGATTGAATTAAAACTGAAATCGGATCCAAATCAATTTTGGTGTTATATTAATGCAAAGCGTAGGAGTGTTGGTTTTCCATCGACAATGCATCTTGCAAATATATCCTCTTCTAACCCGCAAGAAATAGCAAATATGTTTGCTGATCACTTTCAAACTATTTATAATTCTACAAATTCAGTAACGTTTATAGCGTATTCCCACCAACTTGATTTAGCTCATATGATTTATAAATTACGATGAGCGTTTCCACTGAACTTTTTCCTTATTTAGCTTGACACTTATGACAATCTTGACATGAACTTTGAATTTTTCAATAAAATATTTGACACAAAATTTGAATTTTTGCTGCCAAAAAGAAAAACAAATGAATTTAAAATGAATTTTATTCATTACTTGAGCATGAAATCATTCAGCCTGGAATCATCGAAGTGATTTATACCTAATTAGGCCGTGTGCGAATTGGATGAATTGTGGTTAAAAATGAATGAATTTTTAACCACTACTGTCATATTTTAACCTGCTCCACAGCTAGTCTAATTTTTAACACATTTTATTCAATGCAAAATGTCAAAATTTAACCAAACGTCAAGTTTTAATCCAATTCGCACACGGCCTTAACGCATTTTATTCAATGCGAAGTGTCAAATTTTAACCAAATGTCAACTTTTAACTACTTTTTAACCCAATTCGCACACGGCCTTAAAAATAAAACAATTTAAATCACGTAATTGTAATTGATCGAAAATGTATGGTAAATCATGCAATTATTTATGTGATTTAGCTAAATCAAGTGGATTTAGCTAAATCAAGTGGATTTAGCTAAATCACGTTGGTGGGAATACACTATTAATGAAGGTTATTTTAAATCTCTTCCTTCTGTTTTTAATTCGTATGATTTAAGAATCAACTCTAACGATGTACTTAAGCTTCTTACTGAATTAGAACCAATAAGTAAGCCCGATATTTTGGGTTTTGCACCGATTGTTTTAAAGCACTGTGCTGAATCGTTATCTACGCCCTTAACTGAATTATTTAATCAATCATTATCCACAGGTACTTTCTTTGATGAGTGGAAGATTTCGGTCATAAGTCCCATGTTTAAATCTGGGAAAAAAGACAACATTCAAAATTATAGACCTATTTCAAAATTGTCCATTATTCCAAAGATGTTGGATTGTCTTGTCAAGGATATTTTTGTTGGTATGCTAAAAGGCCATGTAAGTGATTTTCAACACGGCTTTTGCAAAGGTAGATCCACGGTTACGAACTTAGTAGAGTTTACAAACTTTTCAATAAATGCCTTGGAGAGAAATGGAAAAGTTCATGTTGTATATACTGATTTTGCAAAAGCATTCAGCAGAGTGAATTTAAACATTCTCCTTAAAAAACTTCAGTGCTATGGAATTTCAAACCCTTTGTTGAACTGGCTAAAATCTTATTTGTTTGGACGAAAGCAAATGGTGTTCGTGGATATTGGTTCTAAGGAAGTTATTGTAACTTAAGGAGTTTCTGAGGGAAGCCATTTAGGACCACCCATTTTCTTGTTCCATGTAAATGATATCCCTGATATGTTAAAATTTTGTAAATGTCTTTTATTTGCAGATGATATAAAATTTTTTTCAGAAATTTCAAATTCTGCTGATAGTGTGCGTATGCAAGAAGATCTTAATAGGTTTTTAATTGGTGCATTACAAATGATTTAAAACTCAACCTGAACAAATGCAGTAGTATGTCTTATAGCCGTTGTTTGTTTCCAATTGTTCCTTTGTATACTTTTGATAATCTTCAAATAAAAGTTGTCCATGAAATTAGTGATCTTGGTGTAATATTTTGATGAAAAACTAAATTTTCATTTTCATATTAATTCAATAATTTCAAAGGCTAACTCATTGTTAGGATTTTTGAAAAGGAATTCTCTTGCATATAATGATCCATACACCCTTAGATCGCTTTATTATGGCATAGTAAGGCCCTCTTTGGAATATGCTTGTGTTGTGTGGAATCCAACAACTCAAAGTGAAATCTCTAAGATGCAAAGAGTTCAGAAAATTTGTTTACGTTTTGCTTTAAGACATTATACCAAAAGGGTTCACAATGCAAGTTATTCGTATCGTACTAAATGTCTTTTTCAAGGAATGCAACCTCTCGAATTACGCAGAGATATGTATAGTGTTATGTTCGTTCAGGATGTTCTGTGTTCTTATATTGATTGTTCAAGCTTGCTTTTTAAATTTAATGTTTATGCTCCTTCACTTTCTTTAAGATTGAGGCCATTATTGTTTGAAGTTTCACATAGAACTAATTATGGATTGCGAGAACCAATAAGTCATTGTTGTAAATTATTCAATGAAATTTATTATTGTTTAGACATTAGCATGGAGAGAAATATCTTTAAACGCTTATTATTAGCATATATTGTACATATATTTAATTCTTATATTGTATAGTTAAAATGATTTTTTTTAAATTATTGTATTTTTATTTTTTGTTTTTCTTATTTTTTCCTTTGAATTCAATTCTGTTGATGTATGTATATCGTAGAATAAATAAATAAATAAATAAATAAATAAACAGCTTCGAGCTTTTTCAGCGTGTCATCGCCAATAATCCCATCGAAGGATTTAAGTCCGGGTAGGACGAAAAATTTAATTAAAGTATCATCACCAGCTCCAGCAAAGAATTTTCCTTGGACATATTTGGATATTTTAATTTTTCCAGCAGCTGACTGTACAGAAAAAGGTTTTTCGAGCAAAATCGTGGGCTGATCGATTATTGAGCTTACGAAGTTTTTGTGGCCCCGTATCAACAAGAAACTTCAAAAGGACTCCATCCTTAGTTGCGTATTCTAGGTATGGTACGCTGGATGGCCCCCTGTCATAAAATTCAATTCCTTAAAACCATCCTCCGCAGTGGCAGAATATTCATCTAATTCTGTGTCATTTATTGCCTCCATATCATTATGCTGCTGTTGCTCGTATGGATCTATAGAGGCCGAACCTACTTCAAAATCGACTTCGCCTGTCGTTTCGATATTATAGAACCTCTGTTCCTTACGCGGGAAGTTTTCAGACACTGCCCTGCGCTTAAAAGTGTTTTGAGGTTTAGGGCGATTAACATAGTTTACCTGTTTAGTCTGGATTGTTCGGTCACAATCCATTTTCTCCAAGGGTTTTGGTCCCCTTCTCGGGGGAAGACCACTTTCATGCTGAGACCTCAAGTTGCTTTGGTTTTTCTGTTCCATTTGAAATAGTCTTTTAGGAGGAAAGATGGGTTTAAGCTCTTGGCTTCTGAATATTTGATTTGTCGGAGCCGTGATAGTATTTGAAAAGGAAGGGGGATGGAGGGAATTTTTCCGGTAATTAAGATTTTGCATCTCTAAGCAGGCTGCATAAGCTTCGGGAAGATTTCTAGGTCGTTGGATGATTAGCATTCGTGAAATATCGCCGTTAAGGCCACGCACAAACACATCCAATGCCCTATTTCGATAAGTTTCTACCAGAGCCCTTATCGTCTCTTCACTATACGATTCTGTTTTAATTTTATTGACCATCAATGATAGTTGATGGTTCACTGCAGCATAAAATTCGTCGTACTTACAGCCCTTCTGAGAGAGCTGATTCAGTTCGTGTTCAAGGGTCCTCAGATCTCGCTTATCCGCGTAATGCAACGATAGACAAGACTTCATTTCGAACCAGTCACTATCAAAAATATTATAGCTAACTAAAGCAGCGTCAGCTGGGCCTCTTATTCTTCCACGAATGTGCTGGAGTATGGCCCGATAGAGAGGTTTGGATCTAACTATCTCATAGTCCCTAAGGATACCCTTCACAGATACATATTGGGTAGGATTGCCATTAAAGGCTTGTAGCTCCTTCACGCAATCGGGCAATTTAATAATTTCCTTCAGCTCAGCCTCTGTTTGAGGAGGAGTGAGTTCAGGAGCACGATTGGTGCCAGAAGCTAAGACAGGAGGACTTGCCGTAGTGGGCCTTTCTTCTATAACTTGAAGCCTTCTTTCAAAACCTTTCAGTTGGCCTATCAAATTGCTGACTGCACCGGTCAGTTCAACAATTTGTTGCGATATTTGATCCATTTTCAATGCAATAAAATTAGTAATAAAAATCTCTTACCAGATCCTTTGCCTTTAATAAATAGGTACAATTTTCCTTCCTGACAAACACCGGTTTTTGTTCTTTTTTTTTTAAAGATTATGTAACTTATCCTCTACTCTTATCCTGTTTTCTGCACACACTGACACTGACCTTTGGTACGGCACAAATTATAAAATTTATCTAAATTTTTCCTTTTTAGCAAATACTAATTTTTATAAAGCACAAGTTAAGTGATTTTGATTACAAAGGAGCACTAATTTTCTGTTTTTTAGGGCCACACTAATTTTATTTTACATTTATATTATTTTCCTTTTTGCACACACTAGTTTTTGGTATTTATTTTAATTTTAATATCCACCACTCGGTTGAATAGCTTCCTTTTCCTTCTTTTTTTTTCACTCACAATTTCAGCATTTCTTTTCAGGGTACACTCGTTAGATAATGTTTAAGATATTCTAGAATTGAATCCCGAACACTGCAAGGAGAGAAAACAAAATTAACTTTAAATAGTACTCCCCCGCGAATGGGGTTTCCTTTGGAACCGGTTTGCGTGGGAGATGTCGTGTGAGTCCCGTTTGGCCGCGAGCAGCCTACTAATGGCACGATCACCATCACAGTCGTAACCTTTAGCCAATTCGAAAATCCGTGTGTTCCCATGGTTACACAGAATGTTTGCGTTCAAGGTTCCACAATGGTCATCTGTGTTCCCATGGTTACAGAGACGTTCACTCAGATAGAGCGTATTGGCCTTGACGCAGATCGTTTGGCAAAAAGGACACAGTTTTACAATCCGGTCCCTGCTCGGGCGCCAATTAAGGATTCTCCGCCGAGAATCCATAAAAAAAATCGCGAACGCCAGCCCCAAAGGGTCTGGCCCAACGGTTCGACTTACAATCAAGTAAAACAAAAGTAATTCAAAATCAAAGTGTATTCTCTCAATGCAGTTTTAAGACTAACTTATTTCTAATTCTTAAAGCTAAGTCTAAGCCTCGTGCAAGGGTTAAATTGTCGATCCAGCAGTTCCCGACTGTGGGAACATAGATTGCGGATCGTATTCACTTCAGTGCAGCTGCATTATATGTCTTTCCTCACGTAATGCACTGTCAGCATTTACAGTCCAGACTGTGGGAAATGCATGGTGTTAACTTGCTGCCTTTTTTTACTGTTTTTTTTTATTGTTATTGGCCCTTAGTAATAGAACCCAATTTAGCCAAAATTCGGTTTTAACAAAAAATCAGTAGTAATAAAACATACATCTCAATTCTAAACTAAACATATGCTTAGAAGCAGCTCACCTGTAACTAAGTCAAATTTAAAATGACAGAATCACAATAGAGCTTTTCGCGTGTGGCCCAGAACTGACGTAAGCGCGAAGGTCACAATAATACGTTTTGCGAATTTGTCAACTTCAAAAGTGAAGCTGTCAGTCCACAATAACGAAAGAGTCACAATGATTGCGAAGAATTAGACTTTTGTTAAATTTGAACTGTTCATTATATAATTCACAATAATAATTCATATACATATGTAACAGTCTTCCCCTACTACATATTGCTTTGATAGCGAACAACTGGGCGACGCACTCGTGTTGTCCTTCTCAGCTCCGTGGTTGTTTCTTGTCTCTCCTCATCTTTGTTGTTGCTAGGAACAGGTTTATCCACATCCCTTCCCCTTTCTACGGTATTTTTCATTTCTTCTTCATCGATAGTTGATTTCATTGAAGAGCTTTCATTCAATAATGCGTTGTCTCTAACGGGATCTTCTTTAATCGTCGGCTTTGCTGGTTGTTTCTCTAAACGAACGGGTAAAGATTTATTAAACAAATTACCGTCGGCGAGTGTAGACCGCATCTGATCAATGTGCCTCCTATAAGAAATTCCATCAACATCGACCAAATAGTGCAAAAGCCCTTCGCGTTGTGTAACTTTGCCGAACTTCCATTTAATAGCCTTGTTTTGATAGTAGCGGACTTGAACCAGTTCCCCAACATTAAAACTCCGCTTGCATTCGTGGTTTCTTTCACTCTCCCCCGCGTATGTATACTTCAACAAATCAAGTCTAGTTCGAAAACTAAATTTAAGCATTAATTCGGCTGGGCTCTTTCCCGTTGTTGTAGACGGAGTCTTTCGGTATTGCATAAGTAAACGGTGTAGCCTCGTGTGTAAATCTCCAGGGTCATTGACTGATGATCGAAGTTCATCTTTAAGGATCCGTACAAAACGTTCCGCTTGTCCGTTCGTCGCGGGGTGCGCTGGTGAAGAAAGTTTATGATTAATTGCATTTGATTTCAAAAAATCACGAAATTCTTTTGAAGTGAAGTTTGTGCCGTTATCTGACACAAGTGTATTCGGAATCCCGAATCTTGAGAAAGTTTCTTGAGAAGATACTCGTCATTGGGAATACCTCCAACCATTTCGTTTTTGCATCAACGATCACCAAAAAGAAATACTGCATGAATGGTCCCGCAAAGTCGATATGCAGGCGCTGCCAAGGTTGAGCAGGAACTTCCCATGGATGAATTTGAACTTTGCTTGGCTCTGTAAGTACCTTTGCACAATCACGACAGCTCTTTACTAGTTCCTCAATATCGCAATCGATTCCCATCCAATAACAGTAACTCCTTGCCAGTGCCTTCATCTTCGTTATACCAATATGTGCAGTTTGTAATTATTTAAGGACTTCCAGACGAAGTGTTGTCGGTATAAGGACTCGTATTCCCCTATAAATACAACCATCCTGCAACATAAGCTCACTTTCCATAGCGCTGTATAGTGAATTCTTGAGAGAACCTCCAGTTTGTAATTGGATGAACAGTAAAGATAGCTCTTTATTCTTTTTCATTTCCCTCAGAATGTCATTTTTAGTTACGGGCAAAACATCTTCCCAAAGCTGGTAGACTTCTTTGGTTTGGTCCTCTAAACAATTGTTCTCTAAAGGATGTCTAGAAAGAAAATCAGCGTTAGTGTGTTCTTTTGTGTTTTTGTATTTAATTTTGTAATTGAATCCACTCAGAAAAAGGGCGAAGTTTAGTAAACGTTGAGCTGTAAGTAAGGGTAAATTTTTCTCTGGGCTTAATATCGAAGTCAATGGTTTATTATCCGTGATCAGGGTGAATTCTCTTCCATAGCAGTAGTCAAAGAACTTATGCAATCCCCAAAAGATGGCTGTAGCTTCTTTATCCAATTGACTGTAATTGGCTTCGGCTTTCGATAGACTCCTCGATGCGAAAGCTATTGGTCTCTCACCTTGCTCGGTTATATGGGAAAGTATAGCTGAAAGTCCAACTGGTGAGGCATCTGTAGCGAGGATAAGTTGGAGATTTTCATTGTTATACGCTTCTCAACCGTGCTTTCGCTTTCGCGAGAAGAGTGAGAATCGGACAGAAAAATGAAAGACTATTTAATTTAATTTGTTTAATATTTTTATTTCCTTTTATTTTCACAACTAAGGCCCGCTGTCTTAAGCTTGGCTGCGACCTTGTCTTGAGGATATAGTAGATCTTTATGTATTTTTTATTATCTTTATTTTCAAAACAAAGGCCCGCTGTCTTTAGCTTGGCTGCGACCTTGTCTGATAGTATGTTAAATCTTTCTGTGTCTTTCTTAAACTATTCCTGTCTTTTTATACCTTTTCCTAAATCGATTTTCCTCAATGCATATGCATTTTCCAAACTATCATCCACCAACCA
>CAKKXW010000002.1:58702714-58712730 GCA_920937365.1 Sphaerophoria rueppellii
TTCAAAACCCTCTACTTTCTTTGCGGCAAGGTCTGTGAACTTTGGGATCTGTTGTAACGAACGCTTCTTGTAAAACGTTCTTTATGCCGGGCAAATAGTCTACCCGCCATGGTTCATTTCAACGGCAAATTTCTTCTGCCAGAAGGTCGATACCCTAGGTCGGCAGTTAATCGATGAGCTGCTAAAGAGGTATAAAAACAGCATGATGCGGAAGAAAGTAGTGATAAGGGGTCGTCAGAACCGGGTCATCTTCATCAATTTCTTCCATGTGCTTGAGTTGAATGTACTCGTTCATGCACTTTGTATAGTCCGTGTGAAGTTTTGGGACGGCTGAGAATCTCTTCTCGAGATGGAGAAATCGTCGAGTAGCTAATTGACGGCTGGATCCCATAGCTGGAAGACCGTCTTCTTTAAACGGCAACTTTACTTGGTACCGCCCATCTGATAAACGGGCCGTATTTCTTGCAAAATGTTCTTCGCAAGCAATGTTGTCTAGGGTTTCAAGTGTCTGGAACGGCGTTTCTTTCATCTCCCAAAACTTCTGTAGCTGCGCTCCGAGGTCGGTAACCTGCACGAAGCTTCGAATTTGCCGGGGAATTTCCTCTGGAACTTTCCCTAACACGATCCACCCTAATTGCGTATTTTGCGCTATAGGACCGTTGTCATCTGGAGACCTTCTGATTTCCGGTAAGAGTTTCAGTGCACAAACATCAGTTCCAAACAATAGATCGATGGGAGAAGGTTCGTAGAGATGGGGATCTGCTTACGAAAGACCCTTGAGATGACTCCAATTGTGAGGTACTTCTCGTTGGGCCGGAAGATGCCCAGTCAGCGACTTAAAGACCAATGCCTGTGTGGCAGTTTCAAACGTCGAATGACGCGAAGCAAAATGAACTTCGACAGTATGCTGCGATGTGCCGCTGCTAACCAACCCCAACCCAGATACCTCAACAATGACGCGCCGCTTTTCCAGCTTTAACATATGAGCAGCAGATTCCGTAATAAAAGAAGTCTCCGATCCGGTATCAATCAAGGCACGTAGTAAACGGATTCATCCATCCGTGGCTCTTGCTTTGACAACTGCTGTTCCCAAAAGCACTTGGTGTCTCTGAACATCAAAACCATGTGACGCGTTGTAGTTCAAACTTTGTGGCTGAACAGCTGGCTGGAACTCAGGAGCATTCGGGTTCACTGAAGCCTGAAATGCGTTAGAACCGGTAGTTCTCGGTTGAGACGACATACCTTGGCCTGATGTTCCAGGTTGTGGCTGATGTTGAAATGGTTGTTGTTGGTATGGTTGTCGTTTAAACGGTTGTTGTTGAAACTGTTATGCGCATGTAGGAACGAGTGATGCTTCTGTTGACAGAAATAACACTGGCTCAAACTCTGGCAGTCCTGGAGGGCGTGTCCATACATGAGGCAATTCTCACAAACACGGAATCTCGAACTACTTCTCGGCGTCCGACACTGTCCATCGCAAGAAATTGCTGACATTTTCGGAGTGTGTGCTTGAATTGGTTGCACAATTTGCAAAGAACCTGATTGTTCTGGAAGTGCTTCGCAGTTTGCTGAGGTTGCTGTTTGACGGCTTGCTTGGTGTGCAAGGATCTCGAGCTCGAAGGTTGAAGACGTGGTCTTGTGTTGACGGATGACTCTTTATGCTTCGTAGACGTGGCTTGCTCTTGTTGAGCGACAACTTCCAAACTCGGTGAATGCAGCAGATTTAGGTAAGTCCCTGCTGTTTCCTAATTTTCCTCCCATAATTTTTGGCTCGTACTAGGAAGTTTTTGGACCAAGAACCAAATCAGCACGGTATCCCATTCAGAAACCGGAACCTCCAAATTTTCAAGAGCGAGAAGACATTCTCTTGTTGTATACAAGAGCTCTTTGAGACCAGATGCCGTTTCTCGCGTCAAGGAAGGTTGGCCAAAAAGCGCTTGCATTTGAATGTGCACCAAAATGCGCTTGTGATTGTAGCGCTCTTCTAACAGTTCCCACGCCTTTTCATAACTTGCAGATTCAACTGGAATGTTTTGCATAAAACGATGGTTATCACCAATTAAACAAGATTTGTAAAAAATGTAGCTTGTCGACGTCTTCTAGACTCGTGTTCGTATGAACGAGAGCCTGAAATCTGTCGTGAAACGCACGCCAGTTGGTGTATGAACCGTCAAATTTGGGAAGATCAATCCTCGGCAGTCTAATCACCGAATGTGATGATGATGCAGACGAAGCTGGGGGCGGAGCACCCGTTAGTACGTTAGCCGGCACCATTGGCTTGGATTTTTCCATTGTCTCGACCAATTCTGCCCTATATTCGAGGTAAATGTCATATATTTGCTCATACACAACCAGCAATTCATCTTTTTGTAAATAATCTTCTAGCAAACCACCGCCGATGATTGCTTCATGGTATGATTTTGACGTCGTCATATCTTCTTCCAGCTTTACTAGACGCCCTGAAGCGTACGCTGCTGTCCTCCGTTCTTTTGGAGCTTTCTTAAAGTTCGTTAGATCTTTAATGACTTTAGTAAGTAGCCCCTTTTGGAGTTTCCATATATATGTTTTATTTTCCATTGTATTAATTAATGTTTCTTATAATTTACAGAAAACACGGTAAATGAAATCTGGACAGGTTTTACAACAAAGAAGCAACGACTTACTGCTTGTCCTTTATTGCTAATGCTGCGGCTGCTTGGGGATGACTTCGGCGTTCGTCGTCACAGTTGCTGGTGGAGTTTTGATGAACGAAGGAATCGTTGTTTTGTTCTGTTTGTATATAATTGTACTTAATTTTAAGTTTAAGTTTGTTCACTTTGTTTTTGTTAATCAACTTTTTCTTTGTTGCACACACTGCACACACTGTTTTTTAATGTTTATAGTTTGTAAGTTCGTAAAACTTAAATCAAAATGTTTATTTTAAGTTAAAAAAAGCTCGAAGGACCAAAATGTGTCGACTAGATAGTTAAAAAAAAAAAAACTATTACAAAAAGCTCAGGAATAAAAGACGGGGTCTCGATTGAGAATCTAATTAAAAATTATAATTTTAATTTTCGTAGAAAAAGGGCAATTTGAGTTTTACACTCGTTTGTTCACAATAATTCCATTAATTTTCAAGCTGATTTGACATTGTATATCTTAGAGGTTAAATTTGACAATTTGACAATTTTGTGGAACGTAATTTTGAAACAAATAAAATGAATTAATGACATTTAAGATGAACTAATAATGAATTTTAATTTAAGCTACGTCTGTATTGACGCGAATATTTTACATTCGTACATATGCATATTATATTTCAATTTCAATTTTTAACATTGATCCGTTTTTGAGATACAGAATTTCGAAAAAAAAGTTTACAAATATTTCTTAAAATCCAAATTGAATTGAATTGAAATTTTTTTGAATACAAATTATTAGTTGGACAGTATAAACGTACTTTCAAAAAAAAAAATTACTATGATCGGAATTTTATTTTTCGAGAAAATCTGATAACAAATTAACGGTTGTATGGTAGGTACCGTTTTGGGGCAATACAAAAATATTTTTTTACATAACATACATGCGGCTACCCTAAATTTTGATCTTAAAAAAAAAATAATAAGAAAACCACCCGCGCGAATTCGCTCAAACCTCTAAGTTTCAAGTTTGAAGTCAATCCGACTTGTGGTTAAGGCTGTAGGTGCGTTTATAGACAGACAGACAGACGGACGGAATCGCCGGACCCACTTTTTTCGACTTCTCTATCATCGTTATGTCATATCTCATCATTATCTCATTTTTTTTTTTTTTACGAATTCAATACTTGCCATATATTCTATATGTCGCAAGTAAAAAGACTGAAAAGCTTGTTTATAAAAAAAAAAAAAAAACAAAAAACGATAAACGGTATAAGTCCGTTTTAGTGTCAAAATGTCATTTAAAAAAAAAGTATAAGACAAATAATTTGTCAAAATTGCAAACGTCTGGCAAAAGCATTTCCGTTCAAAAGGGCTGTTATTATATTGACTACTAGTTACCAAATTCACACGTGTTCCAGAGTAAAAAGCGCTATTGGTTTTTGTTGGTCAAAAAAAAGAACGATTCCAGCTGTAAAAAATCAACAAAAACAAAAACATAAACAACGAGGTTTCTTGATTTCTTAGCTTAAAAAATATATAAAATAATCAAATGTGAACAGTGTTAAATATATAATTTGTTTAGTTTTTATAGAGATAACCATTTTTTTTTCTTACATAAGTTTGTATTCAATCTTGATAATATTCCCCAAATATATATACAAAGCTTGTACCTTTTTTCTTCGCATGAAATGTATGGAAATGACAAGTGACTATAGTAGTCCATGTGTATTATTGGCGTTTTTCTTTTTTAGCTCTGAGCAGGGTACGGATCTGTCAAAAAAAACTCAGACATATCTGAGCGCTCAACTTTTGTTTATTTTTTCGATCAGACCGTTGTCAGAGTGCGATCTACGAGCTCGGTTAAAATTGATGGAGTAGATGGAGTAAAAAGTTACGCGCGGTCAACTTCATTTATTTTGTCCATATCATGAGTGAGATGACGCGAAAAAAAAATAAAACGGTGGAAATGTCGGGCGAAGCAAGTTGTTTTCCGAATGAAGGTAAATAAGAAATTATTTTTGTCAGCTTGTCAATTTTTTTTTTTATATGTGACGGTTCCATGCTCAGGTTCGTTTCTTTATTAACTCGGAAAGGTATGATCTTACTCTCCTCAGACCGAGCTCGATGAGCTCATTCTCTATCCACACCCTGCTTAGAGCTAAAAAAGAAAAACGCCTTATGTCAATCGCTGTTAATGTTTGATCTTCGGAACTTACCTACATAGTTCTTAAAATGATTTGCCATCATTCTTCTATTTCATGCGTACTTTTGCTGGTATCAATATAAAATTTATATAAATATTTAATATTAAGTCCGTTCCTTTACTTTTTCAAGTAAACTGTCAAATTTGCAGGAGTAGGGATGAATTCTCTCACAGAATGTCAAAGTTACGGACAAATAAAGGAACGCTTTTGTAGTAAGTTTTACAGCGTTTTCTTTTTTTTTTTGTCGTCCGGAACTGTTCCGAACGATTCTGAATTCGTTCACTTGGCACAAGATGACAGTTCTTATTCTGGATAGAACAGAAAAACGATTCCGAATTTGAAGCATAGAGACTATATAATACCTAGAGTCGCGATCTTTTCCTCCCTCGCCAAAAACACCATCAAAACTTTTCTGAGGTGAACTCTCACAATCCTCTCTTTTCTTCGTGTCCGTGAATCTGTGTAAGAGGTGAAAAAAAGTGAGTACTCAGCCGTGAGTAAAATTTTTTTCCTGTTGCCAAAGCAGTGTTACCACATGGCCTCTATAAAGTCAAAATGGACTCGTTTTTTCTTCCTTGATTCCGGGACTCGTTTTTATCAGGTTTGACTCGTTTTTTTTTTTGAAACAAAAATAGGTACCATTACTAAAAATTTTATATTTTGAAAAAAATAATCACATGTTTAAATCGTCCATTTCTTGTCCTAAACGCTTGTATTTTGAACATTAAAACCATACAATTAATTTTTCGTATGTTCAAAATTAAAAATGTGCACGACTGGGTCGTACGAACTTGCTCCTGCATGCTAAAACTAAATATTTATGATTACTTAAATTGCAAAAAGTAGTGTTAAAATAAGAGATATACTTTAAGCAATTCTGATTACTCTCTTACTTACAGCTTACACTTAACTCACAAAAAAAAACTCAATATATAAAAATAATTAGAATTCATTAAGAAAATTAAAATTTGAAAATGTACCTCGTAAATACATTTCATTCCACAAATTTAAATGCCAAACAAATTCAAACCTTATTCTTGATTTATTGAATTTTTTTTTGTTTAAATCGTCGGAGCCGTTTTTTTTTTTTAATTAATTTTTCATACATAAAATTTTTCAAAAATGTCTTAAAATTAATTTGGGCATGCAGTTTTCAAGACCATGTAAATATACATATTATACTCCAATTTGGATTTTCAAAATTGATCCGTTTTTGAGATACAGAATTTTGAAAAAAAAGTTAAAAATATATTTTAAAAATCCAAAAAAAAATTTGAAATTTTTTTGAAAACAAAATATTATTTGAACAATATATACGTACTTTCGAAAAAAGACTTACGCTGATCGGACTTTCAGTTTTCGAGAAAATCTAATAACAAAAAAACAGTTCTATGGGAGGTACCGTTTTGGAGCAATACAAAATTTTTTTTTTTACATAAAATACATGAATGTTTAAAAAAATAACAGTCGAGGAAGTTTAAAAAAAAATCGTAGGAGCCGTTTTGGAGAAAAAAAAAATGTTTTGGGTTTTGGCCAAAAAAATCGTATGGTGGCTACCCTAAATTTTGATCTTAGGCCGTGTGCGAATTGGGTTAAAAAGTGGTTAAAACTTCACGTTTGGTTAAATTTTGATACTTCGCGTTGAATAAAATGTGTTAAAAATTAGACTAGCTGCGGGGCAGGTTAAAATATTACAGGAGTGGTTAAAAATTCATCCATTTTTAACCACAGTTCATCCAATTCGTACACGGCCTTAAAACAAAAATAAAATTGGGATATTAGTTTTTGCTCAAACCTCTAATTTTCAAATTTGAAGTCAATCGGACCAGTAGTTAAGGCTGTAGAAGCCTGTAAACTTTCCGACAGACAGACAGACGGAATCGCCGGACCCACTTTTTTCGACTTCTCTATCATCGTAATGTCATATCTCATCCTCATCATAATTTTTTTTTTTACGAATTCAATACTTGCCATATTTCTATATGTCGCAAGTAAAAAATAAGATTTCTGAAAGAATTTAAATTTTTTTTTTAGCGTGGACTGGAACTCGAAAATATTTTTCCCTGCGCTGGCCCAAAGTGACAGACTTTCACCACAGCAAATACGTAATACAGTATGCGTTCTATATCGATTTTCTCTTGTGTGTGTTTTTTTTTAAGATTTATTAAGATTTTTGATACAAATATTGGTAAATTATAGTGCAATTATATGTTAAAAGTGCAAAGAAACAATAAAACGTATTTATTTTTCATATGACATGCATTTTTTTGTATGTTTTAAGTTTTTTTTTTGAAAATTTTGAGCTCAACGGAATCTTATTTTTGAAATCTGGCCCATGAAACCCACCTCGAATCAAACTTGAGCATAGTATCTAACTCAGTATGAATGTGTTAGCGCAGTCTCTTATTTAACAAAGCATTGGAAAACTAACACATTCTCACTGGGTTAGTACAAAACGACCAAATTGCAGCTTGTAGGCAAAAAGAGAGCGAACACCCGAAGTCGCGACTCTAGGTATTGTATATTCTCTATGATTTGAAGTCGGAATCAAACACTGATCTCTATATTACACTGGATAGTGTATCCATATCCATACACAAAAAGTGACTCCATTTGAAGATTGTTATAAAGTCGAAAAGGGAAAAATTCGTATAACAGTATAACAAAAATAAACGACAAAGATTCCCTTATCTCTATATTACTGATCTCTGTATCGGTGCAAAAAACAGAGTAGTTTGTTTTCATTTATAGGCGTTTTTCTTTTTTTAGTTCGGAGCATTGTATATAGAAAATTAATATTATGTTTTTTTTTTTTCATTTTTATAATTGTATTTTATTAATAAATGATATAATCGACTTTTATTAATTACACTGATTAATTTAACTGATATTCTCTTCCATAACAACTTGTTTCCTTCACCATTTATATTATTCGAAACATTTCTTTTCACTGTTCAGACTCTGTTCAGACGTAAAAAAGAAAAACGCCTTATTATTATTATTATTATCATCAATGGCCTGAGTTTATAATTTGAAATAAATTAACTGAAAAATTGCACAAGGGGCCAACCACTTATTATCGGTGCAAGCACAGATCTCTATAATACACGGATAGCGTATCCATACAGAAAAAGTGACTCCATTTGAAGATTGTTATAAAGTCGAAAAGGGAAAAATTCGCATAACAGTATAACAAAAAATTAACGACAAAGAATCCCTTATCTCTATATTACTGATCTCTGTATCGGTGCAAAAAACAGAGTAGTTTGTTTTCATTTATAGGCGTTTTTCTTTTTTTAGTTCGGAGCATTGTATATAGAGAATTAATATTATGTTTTTTTTTCATTTTTATAATTGTATTTTATTAATAAATGATATAATCGACTTTTATTAATTACACTGATTAATTTAACTGATATTCTCTTCCATAACAACTTGTTTCCTTCACCATTTATATTATTCGAAACATTTCTTTTCACTGTTCAGACTCTGTTCAGACGTAAAAAAGAAAAACGCCTTATTATTATTATTATTATCATCAATGGCCTGAGTTTATAATTTGAAATAAATTAACTGAAAAATTGCACAAGGGGCCAACCACTTATTAAAATAAATAATAACAATTAAATATTAAAGCAGCAAGGTACTTTTTATTTATCATTTAAGAAGTTTCGCAGCACAGCCGTATTTATGATTTTTTTCAGCTGTCAGAAGGGAAGTGTTATATTTTGGTATAACTGTTATACCTGGATGGTACTTTTACAATTATAACAGTCTTCTATGGGAGTCAAACTTTTTGCTCCTATCCACTATCCAGTTATAATAGAGATTAGTGAGCCAATTCGATTGGAAGGGTTTGTGACCGGTGAGAGAATGAGATTCTTGAAATTGGGGCTGAATTTTAAGTCACTTGGAAATGCGATTATTTCCTTGGTGTGACTCTCCTCGTAGTGACTGAGGATTTTCAGTTTTTCTCGTTAAGCTTTAAAATCTGTAAGGGGAACCTTATTTTCTATATATTATTGTAATGAAATATTTTCAATTGAAGACGAACAGAAATCCTTTGATTTGAATTAAATTTGCGGCGACACGAACAGAAGGTTTTTTTTAGAATCCAGATTGACACCATTAAACAAAAAAAAAAGACATCAACCATTTTCAACTCACCTCCTGAGTAGAATTGGGAATATGTAGTTAGAAATAGTTAAGGTTTGACACTTTAACACTGACAGCAAAAACGACAATATAAGGTCTGTTTGAGAACATTTTGTAGCAGAAAAAAAATTCTCTCCTCAAGAGAGAAACTTACTACAGAATAAACAAACACGTTGAAGAAATTTGTTCCAATTTGTTTTCATTTTTTTCAAAACGATTGACAATAGCGTACACTGTACGTTACTTATCTGGTATATGATTGTATTTTAAATTTCTACATACATGCATGTGTCTATCGAAAATACAAATTCCGATAAAATAAAATATTTTTCGATCAGCTTTATGAAAAATGACTTCGGAGAAGTATATTTATCTCCCGTCGATATAAAAGAATTATTGGAATGAAGCAATAAACACTTTTTCTTCGGTTTGTTTATCAAGTCCTTACAAAATAAATTATTTGTGACATAAATGAAATATTAATTGCTGAGAACAAAGCACGTTCTTTCCGTATTTTGCGAACCGTTTTAATGCAATTTCAAATTCGAAGAGCAAGATTCATTTCAAAACAAAATGCAACAAGAAATTTCTGTTGCAAAAAGTTGAACATTTTTCTCTGGAGGGGAAATGTTTAGCTCTCTCTCTCGATTTCTCTTTTCTTTTTTTATCTTTTCAACTAATTCGAGTAAACAAACAGAAAATGTAAAAACGTTTTACTTTGTACTTCGTTGCAGTTTGTTGCGGTAAGCAAACAGACCTATTGTGTAGGCAACTGTATCATTAACAATAAAACGCATACTCTTGCAGCTAGCCTGCTTTTTTTAGGTTTGTATTACACACATACTCTTACAGCTAACCTGCTCCTTAGCTTGAAGGCAAAATGATATTTTGACAGCAAGCTTTCCCGTCTTGTTATAACTGCTCAATGGCCAGTCAGTTGGAAAGAAACAAAAATATTTTCGTAATGGCTGAATCAAACATTAGGTTGATATTTGATTTTCTAACAATATTTAATAAATTTATCTCTGATAAAACT
>CAKKXW010000002.1:58820287-58830926 GCA_920937365.1 Sphaerophoria rueppellii
ATTAATCATATTGGAATCATTTTTATGATTCAGAAAAGGTTCATGAAGTAATCATTTAAATGAATATATAGCACATTATATACGTTCATTTAAATGAAGACTTTTACAATCCTAAATGATTCCATTTAATGATTCAAATCGGTGTCTAAGAGCCCAGGTAAAAGAACTCAAAATGATTCTTTTCTGTATTCATTTTCGGTGGATTTGTTCACTTTTTTGATTTTATTGTGATTCATTTCTGAATGAAAATGTTTGCTGGGATAGTATCATAGAAACCCACACACACACACAAAATGTTGCTCAGTATCTTTTGTCCAAGCATCTTCTGTCTGTAAATATTTTTTGTCCAAATATCTTCTGTCCCAATATCTTGTGTACAAATATCTTTTGTCTGAACATCTTCTGCGTTGACACCGTCATATCTCATCATCATCTCAATTTTTTTTTACGAATTCAATACTTGCCATGTGTTCTGTATGCAGCAAGTAAAAATGTGTAAGACTTTTCTCTCCAAGTATGTACAATCAACACAAAATAACGAATAACAACTTTTCTGTAATTCTAATGGAGAAAAGTTTTAAAGGCGCCGTTATTTCCATCGAAACGAATTAAAGTTAAAGGGTGTCCCATTATTACTTTGAGGTGATAAATGTATTTTTTATATATTATTTTTGTATAAAACTTATTATTTATGAATCTTTGCAATTTTTGTTATTTAATAAACTTATAATATTAACAATTATATTAAGAGTCTATTTTTTTATGTTACATTTTTAAATTTCTGGAAAACAGCTTTTGTGTTTCAAATTTACGAGTGTCCTATCATTACTTTGAGCCACTGTACCTTACGCGGTCTACAAAAACTAAATTAAAAAATTGCTTATCAAACGAAAGCATTTTTTTTTGTGTTTTGAATTTTATTTTAATATTCGGTACCGATATTGTTTAAAACAAAGTAGTTGAATAGAAAAAAAGAATTGGAATTGTCAAACCACAGTGGTGCCCAATAGCTGTTTTATTTTATTTTATTTTTATTTTATTTTCGTTTCGATATGCTATACACATTAGGATAATATCTTATTTATTGAGATAGCTTAATAGTGATTTTTCGTGAATCTTTTATAAGTAATATTAAAATAACATTGAAAAACATAATGTTTTACACAACGTAGTTAGAAAAAAAGAAATTAAAATACTATAAACATTTAGAGAGGAGTGAAAACAGAGAGAATGTTAAAATTGAAAAACTTAAATTAAAAATTAAAAATTAAAAATGCGAAGCTGAGTAGTTTACAATGAGGTATGAATTAATAAGTTAATACATTGTTGTATATAATTCATATATGCATTCGTTTATTTAATTAAAGGTAAAAATTGCACTAAGAGAGATGAAAAGTAAAGTTTGAAATTGTTTTGAAATTTCGAGCATTAGAAAGTCTTCTAATGTCATTTGGTAAAGAGTTCCATAGGCATACGGCCGGCGCGCGGCGTTGACAAAGAACTGTCGCTCTAATGTTAGGCAAGTATGTCGCGGGATTATAAGTTTGTTTGTTCTGTTTGAAGTAGGAAATTGGATTCGAAAAAAAAAGGTATTGTAGAAAAAAAGAAGTGTTCGATATTGCAAAAAATGTTTTAAGTGCATGTTGTATAAATAAGAAGCATAAACAGAGATTTGGGCATACCTCTTAAGGACATAAATATATCTTATTGTGCTGTTGAAGGCAACAGTAAGTTTTCTTTTACTTTCTGAATCGCAATTGCAAAAGATTTCACATCCAAACACAGGAATTGGAATTATCATAGTCTTAGCCAACATTATTCTAGTCTTTATGGGGATTCCTGAAGGACGCGAAGAGTTCCGTAAGCCTTACCAACAATAGAATTTATATGATTTTCTCATGTAAGGGACCTGTTGAAGATCATTCCGAGATTTTTGGCGGTTTCCACAAAATCAATAGCAATGTTATTGAGAAGTACACGAAGGAACTATGAGAGATCAAGTGGCTTCTTAGAAATTACTAAACATTTTGTTTTCGAAGGATTTAGAAACAGGCCATTTCGCTGAGACTAAAATTGGATATCATGAAGATCTTGGTTAATATTACAGTTTTCAATGAGGCCTAGTGGACTACTCAAGTAAAGTTGGACATCGTCTGCGTACATATGTATTAGTGTGAATTAAAGCATGGAAGGCAGTTCATTAATAAAGAGAGAGAACAGAATTGGACCCAATATCGATCCTTGAGGAACACCTTTTAAAACTGGCAGATAAGATGAGAGTTCACTGCCAATTGAAACCGCTTGCTTACGTTCGCTTAGGTTTGATAATACTAGATTAGCTGCAGAGGTTGAAAAATTAAACTGTTCAGATAGCTTGCGAATGAGAATTGAATGGTCAATTGTGTCAAACGAATTTGAAAAATCCAACAAAACTAAAAAAACTCACCTTATCGTCATCAATTGCTTGTCATATATCTTCAGTCACATTCACAAGGGCTGTAATACAGCTATGTTTTTGACGAAAACCAGATTGAAAAGGTATAAGCATATTAGATCTGTCAATATAAGAGCTTATTTGTTACTGCATAATTTTTTTGCAATGTTCAGCTATAACTTTTAAAATTGTGTTTTTATCAAACGGTGTGGCAAATTTAATGATGATAGAAGAATCGGGTGAATTGGAAGTCGTCGGCCGCGTACGGAAGATGTAAGCCAGTGTAGGTGGTTTCGAGTGATAAACAAAAATTATTGAAAACAGCTTTAAGATTTTCGTCGGGAAAAGAGGGAATACCATTCCGAACAGCTTCACATGCAACATTTAGATTTTCCTGAATCTCCTGGGTTCTATTCAATTTGTCAAGTTGATTTTGTAGTGCGGAAAATTCACATTTATATTTGTTTACGTTTGAAGTGCAGGTGGAAAGCTTGGTTATAACTTATAACCAGATATCGACGAGTTTATATTGTTGATATCACTTTTAAGCAAAATGTTGGTAGAATCGAAGCCGGATTGACATGATTCAATCTTAGTTACCCGTATTCCCAGCTCAGTGATCTCGTTTTTTATATGCGTCAGTGCTGAATTAATATTTGAAGAATTCGGGTCTCAGTCTCTATTAATTTTCTTGAAATAAGTGCATAAATATCATATGTTATACAATCTTTTTGCGCTTTATCGTCCATTTTTTTCCCCATATCGTTGTCATCCTTACATACATGTCAACGAGATTCATTTAATTTAAATACTTTTGTATTGGTAATGAGGAGCACTGTAGTATACTTGAAATCAGCAAAAAAAAAGCAAATGCTTGAGTTTACAGAAACTATAACTATTGCCTTTTTCTCTCGTAGTGTTTAACCTGATATATATGTCGGTCTATTACGAGCATTTATTTCCATAATTTTGCATTTCATAAATATTGAACGTACATCAGTACATACAAAAATCTTTTGTTCGTTTGTGTATGCTGAAGCCTTTCCACCCACTACCCAAACTCACTCACTAAGTTAAAAGCATACTCGGGAATTTTCTTAGTTCAGGATCTTTTTACTGTGTATGGCTTTGCAAAGGGGATGTTATGGTCGTGTTGTGTCCCGGAATATGTAAGCGAATCCTTCTGTCCTTTCCATTTACTCTCCCTCTCACGGCAAACACTTAATTTCATATTAAATTCAGAATTTATATAAACTGATAGCACAAATTACGAGAATGACACACGTTCATGCAAATACATATTACATTATGTATGTACGGTGTATATTCATAACATTTATCGGCGTTGCGTAATTGTGGCGCAGTGTCATAAGTCCGTAAGTCATAAGTCCGTACAGGACTTTTGACCCACTTAGGTGGGTCAAAACTTCAGAAATCGATTTTGAACTTATAACTCACGTAAATGAGTTGAAAGTACGTCAAATTTTCTCATGGAATTGTGACCCCAGCTTTCGGCGAGTGGAATCGATTTTTTATTTTTTTGTTGCTTATTCCGAGCGGTGGAGGGGAATTACTCCACGGGAACTAACTATACTGAGGGATTTAGTTTCCTCCGAATGAGGATTTGGTCCACTTTTGTAAAGTGTGGTTAGTTCCCATGTACGGTGGGAATTAAAGTCCTTAATGATTAATTGGTCTAATTATTTTCGAAAGTGAAATGAATTGCCATTTTAACCGAGACAAACTTAAATAAGAATTCAAGTACTAAGCAATGTTATTTCTAAAATTAAAATAAATTTCATTATAGTCATTCAGTAATCGAGTTTTTAAGACTCTGATTTTTTGTTTTTAATCAAATGACCGCAAACATTCAGAAACTCAGTCATACCGAATTCAGTTCTTAACATTCTGAAAATAAAGAGAAATCGCCCGATCTTTTTGATTAATATCATAGTGTAACATCCATCTTTCATCTAATATAACAAATACATTAAATACACTTAAATAGAATAAAATAACTTACAAACATTATCATATTTTTTCACTACCCTGTAATTAAGATTATATCATTTTTTTGCACAACACTGTTACTATCATAAAACGAACATTGTATTTAATTTTCTAAGAATTGTAACAGTACAAGCTTCAGCTCTAGAGTATAAAAGGGCGAAGCAAATTAGAAATTGTGAGCAGTTGTTCTAATAAAGCGATCTTGTAAACACACAACGTATAGTTGGAGTTACTTGACTTTTTATTTTCTAAACAAATTGCTTTTTCGATCAGTAGACAGGCTGAACATTATTGGTCGCCTGGCTCTGCAACAATCTCGTCGTCGTTTTTTTTTTTTGCATCATTTACGCATCTTCGCTACATCGCTCGCTGCTGATTGATGATAACACCTTATAGCACTCGCTCACGGAACCACTCACACCCGCTCACGCACCCACTAACACATGCAAACTAGCATATTGGCATAACACCACGCATCAATTGGCGCCCAGACTTGTGGCCACGTAGCAGATGTTAAGTTGTCAACATTGATACAGTCGAACCCGATTAAGTGCATTCGAATTTTTTTTTTTTTTGCAACTTTTTTGAATTAATAAAAAAAAAAAACCACCAGTTTCAAGACAAATCAACACTTTTCTAAAATCAAACTCGCTTAGGTATGCGAAAAAGTGTCCGCCTGTTAGCAAAATACGAAACACGGCACTCAGAAAAAGACTCTTCATCTGGTTCAGATTCTTCTGAATACGTATCCGAAGCTGAATATTCTTCTGACGTTAATTCAACAATTATTGGAAAGCTGCCGCAAAGTTTTAAAACATCAACCATGCCAACCAATGAATCCCCATCCATAACGCTCTCAGAAGACCAACTTACACGTTTGGTAGCTGCCATAGGTGTAAAAGAAAGTCAAGGCACTTTCAGCCGTTGCACCGCCCGCTTTGATGGCGAAAGAAATACATCCAAATTGGAGGATTTTATAGCCACGATAACAGTTTACAAAAACGCTGAAAATGTTACTGATGCCAATGCCTTAATAGGCTTACCACTTCTGTTGGAAGGATTCGCATCGAATTGGTGGCAAGGCGTAAGAAGTGAAGCAAAGTCATTTGCCGACGCTATCAAATTATTGCGTTCATCGTTCGCCCCACCGAAACCATCATGGAGAATTTACATGGAATTGTTTGAAGACAAACAGAAAGCAACCGAATCAATCGATGAGTTCATTTGCAAGAAAAGAACTCTATTTTCTCAATTGGCAGATGAAATTTCAGAAGAGATTATGATTAATATGATTTATGGTCAAATCTTACTTCATATCAGAGATAGAGTTCCCAGAAACTCAATTAAAAGTTTTCAAGAACTATTAAGAGAAGCTTGAGAAGCCGAAATCACAAAGAAAGAAGAAAGACCATTTGAAAAGCCTGTTGAGGAATTTAAAAAGAAGAGATGTACGTATTGTAGGAAGCAAGGGCATCTAGCAGAACAATGTTTCAAGAAAGCTGCAAACAATACCAACGAAGAAAAGAAACTAATTTTGAATTGTTACGGTTGCGGAGCTGCTGGATACTGCAGATCAAACTGTCCAACGTGCAGCAACAAACATGCTAACAGTCCAGCTATGCTTGATTTCAACCTTATTGAATCAACAGTCATAGGCAGAGACGTCCCCACTGTTGATGTTAACATTAACGGTCTGAAGGGTGAAGCATATCTTGACACCGCAGCACGAACAAGCGTCGCAGGAGCCAGATTATACGAACAACTCCTTCAAAAAGGTTGTCCGTTTCAAAAAGTAAACGCTGAAGTAACGTTGGTTGACGGTATAATGAAGAAGGAAGTAGTGCACTCAACCGTGGTTGATATAATCATCGGCAAAAGGCTTCGTAAGATCCGCTTCATCGCACTTCCAAAAGCTAAAGGAAATCGCACTCTCTTGGGAATCGAATTTCTCGAACAATGCGGTATTGTTCTCAATATAGCTCAAAGAGCTTTTTATTTCATTGATGACCCAGCAGTCATACACGATTTTAAACTCGCTATATGTAGAGCATCTACCCCAATCCAACCAAAAGACGACCCATTCAAAACACCGAAGTCAAAGCTTAAAACAGACTACGTTAAAGTCCTTGAAAAAGATGAAAAACTTCAACAAGTTTCAGCATATCGCTCGCTGCTGATTGATGATAACACCTTACAGCACTCGCTCACGGAACCACTCACACCCGCTCACGCACCCACTAACACATGCAAACTAGCATATTGGCATAACACCACGCATCAATAGCTTATTTTAGTTGTCGAGCTGTTTCGTTCTATTTGAAAAAGTAACCACTACACAAATCACACATACACATACACATCCAGTAAACATCCAGTAACAGAAAAGTGTGGACATTTTTTGTTTGACCATCAAAAAGAAAAAAATTAATATTCAACGAGCAGTTCAAACAGCAATAAAATAAAAAAATTAATTTTGTGCCTCTCTTGCAAGTTGCAAGCATATTGTGGAAAAGAAAGCGAAATATTTTGTCTTAATTCTATTTCGTATCGTAATATACCGATAGAAAAAACATTGGTTGATTTAAACACACTTCATTGTTAATCAACAATTTGACGATAGTTGTGAAATTAAACAAGCTTTGTGATTGAAACAAATAAGATCGCATGTTTAAATCAACAATGCAGCCGTGATCAATTTTTATTTTGATGAGTAACATTAAAATGTTCAAATTAAGCATGTTACTAGTTGAATTGAATATTCTAATGTTTGATCAACAATGAAAGTATTTAACCAACCACAAGAATTTTTGAAGCTGCACAAAGGTCGTTAAAGTAAAACTAGAATGTTCAATTTGAACACTTTAATATATACTACGTTTACAAGCAGAATCGAAGGCTCGAGTTGGATAAGAGTCGAATTTTCGACTCAGGTTTTTCGTCGTTTGAGTTGAGGACTCCAGTTGGAGTTTAGTTGAAAAGATGTTAAGATGACAGCTGCTGTCGTCTCTCAAGCCATTGCAGTATTTTTTTTTTCACAGAATACAGGCTCAGCATAAGAGAGTCATTAGGCTTAGGAATAGACTTTTTCAAAAGCAATCCCGCCGAACAGCGCAAATCTTGCCCTTGCATTTTAAGAAAATGTCCACACTTGCAAATAGCTTCCTATCCCAGATTCCAAAATAAACCTAAACGAAAAATCTGGATGAAGCAAAGGAACAGACACTGGTGGGAAAACATTCTGGTTGTTGTTTTTTTTTTGTGGTGATATAATTTTTTTTTTAATTTTTACACCTTGTTCCAATTTGCTTGGCATCCTTTGAAGTGAAACCTAGCTTAAACATTTCTCGCTCTATTTTGCGGAAAATTTCCAAATTTCGATAGAGTTTTCCATCGAAGTGTTTTAATGCTTCGATTTCTTGCATAATACTAAGGAACATTTGTGTCTCTTCGTACTCCAAAACATTTCGTTTTGCCATTTTTTGTTTATTGTTTTTAATTATAGCAGACAAGACACGAGTGAAAACAAAAATAAACATAACTTGTGTTCAAATTATTTGCACTAACACAAATATCAGACAGTTTGACAATGTCATACCAACTTCTCAATTCAGGTTTTTCTGCACAAATAACGACTCGACTCCGCTCCTCAAGCGGAGTCGAGTCGGTTGAAACTCATTTCAACTCAACTAAGGTATACAAAGGGGTGAAGCGAGTTTGAAGCTCGCTTCAATACCTCTTGTAAACATGGTAATAAAGATCACAAAAAACGTTGCTCCCTTTAATGGAGTTACAATTCTGATGCTTGCAAGAAAAACTCTTGAAAGAATAAAAATCTTATTGAATTCTCAAGGATATGCTCGATCAACAATGTTCATATTTAATCAATCACGATAACGGTTGAGGCAACACAAACTTTGTTAAAGTGTCGCAATCGTTTTCAATTATAATACTTTTCGAACTTGAAGTATCACGTGCATGTTCAATAGAATATTTGTATGGTTTGGCCTGCAATAATCTTGCATATTTGAGTTTAAATGCATTCGTTGGTTGTTCATTAGTATAGCTTTTTTTGGTGAACAAGACGTGTGTATAAAGTGAATGAGAGTTTGTTTATTAATTGCTTAACAAATAGAATCCAAATAACACCAGCACCAGAAGTTTAATTTCTAAGATAAGTTTTTGTTCTATTATATTATTAAACTATAAATTAACACGACACTCTGAAACTCTGAAACAATTTTGTTAAAATTCATTAAATGAAATAAATCAAGTATGTATCTAGTCCGACATACTTATGTTTTACGTGCAGGACTAAAATTATGGTGTTCTCAGAGTCCGTGCTTATTTTCATCGATATGCTAATCGTTCCGAATATGAAAAGTATAAAAAAACAAAGGTTATGAATCTACTACATTTCTTAAACAGAAAAGTATTTGTTCCATCTCCAAGAGGATCAAAAGTGAATTCATCTGAAGGTAGCAGGTTCTTCAATTCTAAAAGAAGGTGCAGAATAATAAGCATTGATATTTTTCACAAGCTCTCCACGGAAGAAGAAGAAGTTTTTAAAATTTTAAGCTGGATGAAGAGTTTTAAACATCTGAAGGTAAGCGGTTTCTTATACTATAGTTTCGTGTTTTTTTATTTTTTGCTTATCGGCTCATCAACATTATGTTTATGTCAACAAAGGTCTCTTGCTGAAAATAACGGCTTCAACTTAGCAATGAACCGCGGAACGAGGTTATACTGAGGAGTAAGAACATTTTTATTACCTAAGAAGGGAAGATGTTAATTTGCTCTGCCGGGAAAACAGTAGTTTTTCCTTTAAATATTTCATTATTAGCTGCGTTTTATTATCACGATGATCTGATCCGGATCAGATCATGAAAATAAAACAGCTTCTATCATCAATTTCTCTTTTACTTCGAGTTTGGCAGATGTTTGTATTTTTTTCTTTTTTCATTCCGATCGAAGTTGCCCTACGACATTTTTTTTTCAACAATTATTATGTTGTTTTTTTAGGGGAAAAGTTTTTGCTATGTAATTGAAAAATATTTCATTACCGGATAGATGAATGTGTGAAAGTGGCAGCACGGTTTTTATTGAAAATATACGCCAACGTTTCAACTTGTGTGCGGAAGAAGAACTAATTGTTGGATCACAAAAATTGATCCAAGTGAAAAGCAGGATTTCATTTTGTTGTTGTTACACATATAAATCAATGATCTGATCTGGATCATTGTGATAATAAAACGCAGCTTTTGCTATATTATTTAAGTTTTTTGGTATATTATTTCAATAAAATATGTTTTAGAAAAATTGATTGTGATTGTTTTTCATTTCCTTGGATTTCTCATGTGAAAAAAAACTGTAAGTATTCTTATATCGACAAAGAAAATGTTTTTTTAGCCTTTTTCATTTAAGACTTAATTGTTTTCTAATATCACAAACGGTATGTATCAACATAGATCATAGATGTTGATCAACAACGATATTGATTATTTTCGTACAATGATTGTCAGTCAAGAATGCTTATAATATTTAAGTGAACACCATTTTCATGTTTGTTTTACTACAAACGTGATTGGTTTAAAATGAAATTGACAATGACGTTATTGTTTTGAACAATGAACATTGTATCATTTAAATAAAAAAAATAACAATGCCAGCATGTTCAAATTAAACATATTCGTGCTTGACGCAAAAACAAACAAGATTATTGTTTGATTTCACCAAAATTTTTTTTTCGGTGTAGGTTCATATCTTATTGTTTTTTTTTTTTAGTCTAGTTCATAAAAGAAAATTTTTTTTAAATTTTTGCCATATCTATTAAAATTTGTTTTCTAAGAACTTATGGCTCTTTTTTTTGCTGACTTTTGACTCACTTACGTGGGTTGTAAGTTCATAATCGATTTATGAAGTTTTGAACCACCTGAGTGGGTCAAAAGTCCTTTACGGACTTATGACCTACGGATTTATGACACTGCGCCCGTAATTGTAGGTATACCCAGTGGCGGGTTAAACGTTAAGAGCGCCATGGGCAAGAATCTTATCGGCGCCCATATATTAGAAATAACTCGTATTTTTGTTTGACCGAAACCGCTATACTGCGCCCAAAGTTCTTACGATTTCGGTTCAAAATATTTTAATTAATTAATGATGTGCAGAATCGTAAATTTATTAAACCAAGTTAGCTCG
>CAKKXW010000002.1:58905445-58919752 GCA_920937365.1 Sphaerophoria rueppellii
TTTAAGTAAACAATATACAATTTATATAAGAAAACATCGAAAATAAAATGACATTTGACATTGGCAAGAATTGGGACAGCTGTGGCTGTGTTTGCCAATATATTTAAGGGCAGCATTCAACAAGTAGCGTTAAAATAAGAGATATACAAAAAAAGAGATATATAAAAATAATTAGAATTTATTAAAAAAATTAAAATTTGAAAATGTACCTCGTAAATATGTACATTTAATTCCAAAAATGTAAATGCCAAACAAATTTAAACTTTATTCTTGATTTATTGAATTTTTTTTTTTTTGAAAATCGTCGGAGCCGTTTCTTTTTTTATTAATTGTTTATATATAAAATTTTTCAAAAATGTCTTAAAATTAATTTAGGTATGCAGTTTTCAAGACCATGTAAATATACATATTATACTTCAATTTGGATTTTTAAAATTGGTTCGTTTTTGGGATACAGAATTTTGAAAAAAAAATAAAAATCGAATTGAAATTTTTTTGATTACAAAATATTATTTGAACAATATATACGTACTTTCAAAAAAAAACTTACGCTGATCGGACTTTCATTTTTCGAGATAATCTAATAACAAAAAAACGGTTCTTTGGGAGATACCGTTTTGTTTTTTTTTTTTTTTACATAAAATACATGAATGTTTAAAAAAATAAAACTCGATAAAGTTTAAAAAATCGTAGGAGCCGTTTTGGAGAAAATTGAAAGTTTTGGTTTTTGGCCAAAAAAAATCGTATGGTGGTTACCCTAAATTTTGATCTTAAAACAAAAATAAAAAAAATTGGGATATGAGTTTTTGCTCAAACCTCTAATTTTCAAATTTGAAGTGAATCGGACCAGTCAGTAGTTAAGTCTGTAGATGCCTGTAAACTTCCAGACATAGATAGACGGAATCGCCGGACCCACTTTTTTTGACTTCTCTATCGTCGTAATATCATATCATAATCTCAAGTTTTTTTTTACGAATTCAATACTTGCCATATAGCTATATACATAATATGTCGCAAGTAAAAATTAAAAAAGAGGTGCGCCGATCATATTGTATCGCAACATAAATCAGCCAAAACTAAGTAATAGCCCGGATTATCCCAATTATCATTTCTAAGTCCTACGAACAAACGAAAATGCAATGCGGTTACAATGTCCCCCACGGATCGGCTAGTACCTTATATATATATTTAAGGATTTCAACGTTACTATAAAAACTAAACAAACGAAAATAATAAAAAATATGCACGACTGGGTCGTACGAACTTGCTCCTGCATGCAAAAGCTCAATATTTATGATTCCTTTTATTTTTCGAAATTTGCAAAAAGTAGTCTTCCTAAGTAAGGCAAGGTCGGGTTGATTTGATATGGAGGAGGAATTGACATTATTTTTTTTTTTTACACACTATCAGAATTCGTCGTATAGGCTTATAGCAAGCACCATATTACGACCAATGGTTTGCCAACACAGGGACTGTGTTATACCACCGGCTCATCACTTAGTGTGGTGTTAGTTGTTAGTAAGCACATAACGAAACTAAAACAAATAACACAACACACATAAATAATTAACATAGAATAAAGAAAAAATAAAATTACAAAATCAACATAAAACATTGAGAAAGTGGAATACTGGTTTTCAAAATTAATTTGAGTTGAATTTTACTTAAATTAAAATCAAAAAGTTTTGAGTTCCAGTTTATAAGTCTACCCATATGTGTCAAAGGCTCGTGCATTCCATAATTAGTACGGCGAATATGGATCTAAATCAGATCCTGACTACGGAGATTATAACCTCCCCCTCGAGAGCAAAACAATATTTTACAGAGAAGGTCAGGAGCATCAGTGACTCCAGTTATAATTTGATGGAAAAATACAATATCATTAGTCCTTTTCTTGAAAACTATTCACTTAAAGGGATGAACAAATGAAGTAAAATATGATTTTTGAAAGTGGTAAATAACTGATCGGTGTGTCTTCGGAGCGGTGAGAAGTGGAGGTGTTTCTATGGTTTTTAGATGGTTGATCTATTTTTGTATGGTAAGTAATCCAAGCTTTCGATACTTCATTTGTAGGTAGAAAAACTATTTTTCTGCACGCTTTTTTAAGTGTCCATTAGAATTTTTTGAAAATGTAGATTGAAAGGAAGTTTTGACAATATTTTTGTAAAAGCAATTGACATATCAGAAATCATGGAATGTAAGTAAACGAGACGAAAAAATTGCCTAAGCTTAAGCTAACCAAAAAATACGAGCTTGACACGTTTTATGGCTTAAAAAAAAAACAGTAGTGCAACTATTTTTCAAAGCCTCAGAAGATTGTACGAAATGCTCCAAAGGTAGGATATATATTATTTCTCTAAGAAACCTTACACAAACTTTTATCATTTCTATAGGTTATAGCGAAAAACGGCTTTTTAAATGCTCCTCTCTCTTTGTCAAAACCTCCTAATGTCAGCGTTAAATCATCCTTACCCAAAGGAGGAATTGAAATTGCGAAAGGGTTCAGAGGAAAACCTATAACTCAGATAAAACTATTTAAATTGATACTTAAACGATGTTTTTATATTGCTTAAATGATATTTGAACAAATTCAAAATTCTAAGACTTGGAACTGGGCTGGAATCGCGTAACGCGATAAGCGATAGTTGATAATCAAAATCAGCTGATTATCAAATTGATAGTCAGCTATTTGCGATAGTTTCATTTGATACCTATTTAGGTGTCGTTTTCAAATATTTATGCAGTTTTAATAAAAATTCAAATGAATATTAACATTGTAGATGCTTATAATATACCATCTGACAAGTTTGAAGCAAAACAAAATTCAAATAAAAAAACCAAAATTTATATTAAGTCTGTTCTTTTACTCCCTAAAACTCCCGAAAACTTCCAAAACTCTTAAATTCTCACACTTTTCTGTTCTTTTACTCAAGATTTTTGTCAGTTCTGTCACTTTTAGGTTTATTTGCAAATTTAAACCTTAACTGAAATGAATATATGTTATAATTTTTATACACATCTTATTAAAGTACTCATACGTCACAGTTTATCCATTTGTAATTCTACTTGTTGTCAACACACCCCTTCCAGGCCTACACCCTTACGTGTCACAGGATCTCTCCTATTTTTAGTCACATGAGTACCTAACGCAAACTTTTCTCTATATTTGCCATCCAACAACCAACACCCCACAAAAAAAATATATCCTTTCACCTCTCCTCATACCTGGTGATCTTCAAGCGTCAATCGTCTGTGTTCCAACTACATGGCTGTGTCCAATTACATATTCCCAATAAAAACAATACAGCTTTTAGCCCGATCATCTAATGTATTAAGTATCCTCCATCCGACTTTATTTGTGACTTGTGAGCCTATTCATTGTTCATTGCTTATTGGGATGGTTTCACTTTAAACTCTTGTGAATTTTCCTTAGTAATAGGAATAGGAACTTATTCTGGGTAAATGGGTTGGTGATATGTATGTATCATCTTCAGTGTTACCGCAGTTTGAATTTTAAACTAGTCTCCACTGCCGAAAACAAAATTGCCTAAACTAAAAGCAAAATACCAGTTGAGTCAATAAGCATGCAGAAGTTATCAAACACTGAGATTATTGTTATAAACTTTAAAAAATGATCCCAATTAAAAAACAAATATAAGTACATACATGAAAGGAACAAGTCTTTAAGGGCCTAAGATGTCTAGGGAGGATTAATTACCACACCTTCCTCTAGAAAAGCTACGTTGAGAATGCCCCAATTCTCAACGTTTCACTTTTCTCTAGACGAAAAAAAATATTTTGTTTTTGTTCCATTTCCAAATAATCTCAAAAAATGATTTTCAAAGCTCAAGTTTTTGAAAAACAAAGTTGATATTAATCAAGTGTATTTATCTATCACGGCCATCCTGCAATTGCATCGCTCTCGATGCAACAATAACCTCATCTAAGCTGAAACACACTTGATTTTTCCAACAAACACAAGGCAATCTTAAGCATGACTAATTGACTATTCAACCAAACAAACATTTTTCAACACAATAGCTCAGAGGCAATCTTAAGCTTGTCTATTGTACTAACGATAAACAGAAAATCAATGAAACACTACAATAGCTCAGAGGCGATCGTAAGCTTACCTATTGCATGATTACAACCCAAATTCAAAAACACTCCGAGATGCTGTAATAATTGTGCTTGAATTCCCCCTCTTCAGCTTATAGCGATCATACGGTAAAATCCCTACTACTTCAAATACTCCTTGGTATTGGACATCTAACTTGGACTTTCTAATCTGACTGCTTTATACACAACTTTTGTGCCAATTTCCAAGCTTCGGTTTAGTTTTACTGCAATCGAATCTTACTTTAATTTTAGTTGCATTTTCTTTTATGTTTTTATCAGATAATTCTCTTATTGCAGATATATCGTCAAATTCAGGTTCTAAATTTAATTGAGCAAATAAAAGTCCAACGTGGGGTGTCCGGTGTTCTACCATTAAATCCAGTCAATATTTTCAAGGGCGATAACTTAGTAGTCTTGTTAATTTTAGTGTTCAATGCCAATTGTATTCGACTTAGATAAATTGTCCAGTTGTTCGTTTCAAAATTCGTTCTTAAGAGATTTTCAACTGTGTCAACATATCGTTCTACTTGGCGGTTTGCTCTGCTTACGCCTGGAGCAATCATATGATGTTCAATACCATATGATAAACAAATTTTTTTTAAATCATCACTTGTAAAAATTGTTCCCTTGTCAGTGATAATTTTTAAAGGTACTCCGAATAACGCGATAAAATCATTCATACATTGTATTGTTTCTAAGGTCTGTAAGGTTTTTAACGGACGTAACACTATGAATTTGGTAAATGCATCAATTATCATGAGTACATAACGGTCAACTCCTTCTGTTTTTTCTGCGAATGGACCCATACAATGAATGTGTGTTGTATGAAAAGGTATTGGTTTTTTGTCGATAGGATGTTAAGCAATTTGATTTCTTCCAGATTGTCTCGAGGCCACCAAGCAAATCACACAAGAATCTATGAATTTTCTGACATTCCTCGACATTGATGGCATCTAAAAATGTTCTCTCATCTTTAAAATTGTTTTTTTTTCCCAACCAATGTGGCAATCATCTTCATTTTCTAATAAAGGATAATCGACATTTCTGAAGAACGTTTTATTTGTTACCATTTTTGTCTTTTCTATATAACAGCTTCTGGATCCTTCTCTTTAACCTGATTCATTATATCGATCGCCAACGAATCTTTTTGTTGTTCTATATATAGCCAACTGTCAGATAAACTTGAAAGCCTGTAACATATTTGAGTAGGTGGATTTCTGCTGAAATAATCAACATGCTGAACCATCGAGCCTTTGCGATATATGATTTCAAAATCAAAATCCTGCAAATAAATCCAACCACCTCGCAATTCTTGGCATTATATCAAGCTTTTTGGTTGCTTTAATTGCGTTACAGTCAGTTACCAATGTAAACCGAATGCATAACAAATAATTACGAAAGTGTTTAATTGCGTTTACAACGGCAAGTGTTTCTAACTCATAACTATGATAAGGCTTAGTAGCCTTACTAAAATATGCTACCAGTCGCAACGTATTTTCAATACGATGAAAGAGTACAGCTCCATAACCGAGAGCACTTGCATCCGTATGCAAGTCCGTTGGTAAGTCAGGATTAAAGATTGTAAGAACAGGTCTTTCAGTTAATTGGTTAATAAAATATGATTTAGCTTCTTCACATTCTTGGCTCCAAATTGACATTATTTTTAGTTAGGTTTGTTGTACAATGGGTTTTGGCACTGAATTCGGGAATAAATTTGCGAAATTAGATTGCAAGCCCCATGAACTGTCTTACTTGTTTTACATTTGATGGAGTTCGAGCTGAAACAAGTGCATCTATTTTTCTAGGACTAGGGCGTATACCTTCAGCAGATATCTCTCTTCCAAGATATCCTATTTTCGGTTGAAGGAATTTACATTTTTCAACATTTAAGGAAAATCCATTTTCGGTTAATGCTCTAATTACCAGCTCAAGTCGCCTTATGCCTTCATCAATATTTTCTGATGGAATAACTACATCATCCATGTATACTAAGGCAATCTTACTATTTATCTTCTGTCAAAGAGCATGGTCAATTGCACGCTGAAAAACCGCTAGAGCATTAGCTAATTGAATCTTCAGCTATGGGAATCTGATAAAATCCAGATGCCATGTCTAAAGATGAAAAATATTTATTTCCTGCTAATTAATCTAAATGGTCGTCAATTCTAGGCAATGGATATCGATCCTTCACCGTTATTTTGTTGAACGCACGAAAATCAACGCACATTCTATGTTTTCCATTCTTTTTTTGTACCAATATTACAGGACTAAGCAAAAGGCGAATAACTGTCTCTTATTATATTATGCAATTTTAAATCAGAAACTATATCTGATAATACCTTCTTTTCTGATACTGCCATTTTATATGGACGATAATTTATCACTGCATCTTTTGTCAAACGAATACTAATTGCACCGGTTTTAACACATTTTTTCGGAAAACCATCAATTATATTGCTTGAATATTTATTCAAAATATTATTCAAGTCTTCACCCTGTTTCAAAGTCAAATCAGTTATTGTTGATGAATCTGTTTTTGCTCAGTAGTTAACAAGAAGTTTTCTTCTTAAAACAGATCCCATTGAATCCGCTACTATTTCCAAGGATGTATCTTTAAGTACATCTCTTCCAATTATTAAATCAACCTCTAAATATTCTTGTTCAATAACATAAAATGTTACTTCAAGTTGAATCTCTTTAAAGTTTACAACCAATGTAATTTTTTTTTTTGTGAAAGATAGACAGAATGTTTACTAATCCCTTGAACAAAGACCACATGGTTCGATACTGTTTTTAAATGGGGAAGTTAAAGTTTTCTTTTCGTTAATGACAGAACAATCAGAGCCAGAATCAAACAAACAGCAATAGTTTTCACCATTTATTACAACATTTGAAGAACATAATTTATTGCAAGCATTAACTTTCTTTTTGTCCAGCCGCTGCTTAACCCAACATAAGCTTTCCACATGGCCGGATTTTTTACAAAAATTGCATTTGTTTTCAGATTCATGCTTCGACGAATTTTCCTTGAAATTAGTACTAGTCGGTTTATTGTTTGGACAATTCGTTCGAATATGCCCCATCTTATCACAGCCATAACAATTTTTTTCAACTCGTGAACGTTTGCTCGAAGAAGGATATGAATCTGAACATCGTTTCAAGGACTCCTGTACAACTTGTCTATTTTGTTTTTGATATCCAAATGCAAGTTGATCGTTGTTTTTAGGGGAGTTGCGAATTGAGGACAAATGATCGATTAGACTCTGAACATTGTTTGGCATAACAAAGGTTAGAGAATTTCTCAAACTCAGTTATGGTGGATTTACATGTATCTGCATCATCTTGATCTGTAAAAATCAAGAAAAGTAAGGCGGGTGAGATATACGTCGTTATACAAAACAGTGAAAGAGTACACTATATGCCTACTTTTTTTAATTGCAATAAATGAAGAGTAGCCATTTTTTGGTAACACATTTATTTATCAATTCCTCCATTAATTTCTGGTTGTAGTATCTATACAAAATGAAGTTTATCAATAATTTATTGAGTTTATTTCTTTTCGCAATCGCACATATAATCAAACGAGCGGAAAAATTGACAATTATAGACTTTGTTGCTTTTTTAGCGTTCAGGTGAGAAAGGGGGATTCGCTGTTGACCTGAACTCAGTTATAGGAACCTCAAATGCAGATGAACATGCTATAAAAAAGATGAACATGTTCGTCCTAACCATAATCTTGATCTTGATTTCTATTATTTCCTATAATCTTAATCTTGACATTCAAGATGTTTGCATTTTGATTTTGCCTCTCTATCGAATGAGAATGATTTTTGTATTTTGCATCTCTCTTTTTTGCAGAACTAAAAATGCAAATACGTGTAAATCCAACATTATGCAACCAATAACAATGCGAACAATCATGTCATCAGGTATTTCAAAAGGCAACTGGTTAATCTGTGCAATTTTTTCCATAATAAAATCATTGTATGAATTTGATTGAGAACTTTCGGAGTTTGCAACTTTTCTTAAAAGCGTTACAACATTAGTACCATTTGCAAAAGTGTGTATTAATGACGAGCGTAAATCTACCCACTGGTAGTGTTGAAAACCATATTTCTCAAACTAAACCTCTGCTCTACCAAGTAATGCGGACTGTATTCTTGGTATGACATCAAAATCTTCTAAGCTATCTCTTTTTATCCTCAAATCCACATCGTCACACTTTTTTTTAAATATCAACCCGTGATAAATCAGGGTCAAACACGGGAAAACCTGACGTTATTTTTTGGTGATTACTATTTTGAACTACATAATCGAATTATATCGCCGACTGCTTTCAAATTGATCAGATTCCCTTGATTATTTTGAGAAGCATTGTCTTCAATATCATTCTCCTTCTCTGGATTATTACTCTTTTCTGAATTCATGTTCACAAAATATTTTCCACCTCAAATATTATAAAAAAAAAAAAAAAATAAATTACTTATCTTTTATTCCCGTAAGGCTTTTCAGTGTAGGTACCTTTTTGAACTTTTCCAAAATATTTTTGTTCTCGAACTTTCTGTTTTTCTTTTTATGGTTTTTCTTTTTTTTTTTCTTGAACCCAAAATCTAAAATGCAAAATTATTTACAAAATCTCTTCAGGAGTCTTGATTCTTTTTTATTCTTTATTCACAAAAAAAATTCAAGCAACAACTTTTTTTTTAATAAAAAGGCTTATAGGAAGTATCCCACTTCTGATGAAAGGACCAAGTCTTTAAGGGCCTAAGATGTCTAGGGAGCGTAAACTACCACACCTTCCTCTAGAAAAGCTACGTTGAGAATGCCCCAATTCTCAACGTTTCACTTTTCTCTAGACGAAAAAAAATATTTTGTTTTTGTTCCATTTCCAAACAATCTCAAAACATGATTTTCAAAGCTCGAGTTTTTGAAAAACAAAGTTGATATTAATCAAGTGTATTTATCTATCATACATAACATATTAACCTGCATAATATTGGGGCAGCAATTCCCTTAACGTACATACCAATTAAGCAAACACTTCATGTAGCATTTTCGTTATTTTACTGCTCATTCTTTTTTAAGGTACAGATAAACAGCACTGTTTTTTAATTTTTAGATCGACAGAGTTTTGCTTTGATTTTTAGTTGATCTTTCGAAAACAAATTATTTATTGATGTTCAGAAATGTGAACATTATATGATGATTATTTCGATGTATTTAAATGAGTTTTAGTTTCGTATTTTTATGCCCCTTCTATCGCCTTCTATCCACCAGCATTCTCAGCTGAAGATTAAGTTCCTTCATAAGTATTCATTTAGTTTTGTTTGACCCTGAGAAACCTGATTTCAATTATTTGGCAAGGCTCACTAATTTTTGGGTGTAGGATTGAATTTAACTAAAAAAAATATATATATTATCTATTTTGTTATCAATTAATGAACTTCTTCTTCTCACAAAAAAAACTCAATATACATATAAAAATAATTAGAATTCATTAAAAAAAAAAAAATCTATTTAAATTGAAATATGTACCGCTTAAATACATTCTATTCCTGAAATTTAAATGTCAAACAGATTCAAACCTTATCTTTGATTTATTGAAATTATTTTTTTTGAAAATCGTCCTAGCCGTTTTTTTTTTTACTAATTTTTATGCATAATTTTTTTCAAAAAAGTCTTAAAATTAATTTGGGTATGCAGTTTTCAAGAACATATAAATATGCCATATGCATATTATATTCCAATTTTGATTTTTAATATTGATCTGTTTTTGAGACAAAAAGTTGAAATTTTTTTGAATACAAGATATTATTTGGGCGGTATATACGTACTTTCAAACAAAAAAAAAAACAAAATACGCTGATCGGACTTTTATTTTTCGAGAACATCTGATAACAAAAAAACGGTTCTATGGGAGGTACATGAAATAAATCAATGTTTTAAAAAAAAATTTCGAGGCAGTTTAAAAAAAAATCATAGGAGCCGTTTTTGAGAAAATTGAAACATGTATGGTGGCTACCCTCAATTTTGATCTTAAAAAAAAATCACAGACGCGAATTCGCTCAAACCTCTACTTTTCAAGTTTGAAGACAATCGGACCAGTGGTTAAGGCTGTAGGGGCGTTTACAGACAGACAGACAGACAGACAGACGGACGGAATCGCCGGACCCACTTTTTTCGACTTCTCTGTCATCGTAATGTCTAATCTCAACTTTTTTTTCGCACGAATTCAATACTTGCCATATATTCTATATGTCGTTAGTAAAAGTACAACATATCCAATTCAATTACCGTAACGGTAACGGTTAGGCAGAGATCGAAGCTTAGGAATAGTGTTTCCGAGCATATTTGAGAAAAAAGTTTAGCAAATGGAAAATTTCCGCAGCAAAAAGAAGGAAAATCATATCATAAGATCAAATTTGCTCCGACCAAAGCTGATAGCATCACTGTTACAGTTCTAATCGTGTATGCACTGCTTACATATATGTTCGTAAAGTGAAGGTAGCAGAAATAGTAATTGACATGGTATCTCGAAAACTAGATGTGATGGATACCACATGTACTTGGAACATTTAATCTATGACAAATTACCTATTCATTTCACGTAAAAGTTTGGGGCATATCAAAATCGTGCAACGCAGTATTATATGCCCCAAAAGAAATATTTCTGATTTTGAATAATGTAAAAAAAAAAATTTGAAAACAAAATTTTCTGAAAAAAGCCTCATTCATCCAATAAGATAAAAATCTGAAATGGAAAGCCCACACATCACAGTTAAAAAAATACATGTTACTCAAAATACTCTTATGTTAAAATACTTAATGTTCAAAATCCTTGTTGGTTACAATATACATACTACGGACTCGTTCACTCGGAGCTGCAATATAGTATGTCTTGTTGGGGAGGCACTTACTGCAATACACTTGAATCTCTTGATTTGTATCAAAACTATATAATTAGAATTATCTGCAAGCAGAATAGATTAATTAGCACATGACCTTTATTTAAAAATCTTCATATCTTACCGCTAAAACATCTTTATTTTTATAAAGTACTTACAATTTTCTTTATGCGTAGTAGTTTTACTTTTGCAATTCGAAACTCAAATTTGTACAACTTGAGGATAAATGGCAAATTTTTAGTTTAAATTCCTGCCTCTAACGAAACCCACTACTCGATTTTCTTCAGTGTCATAGCACCCAAGCTTTTGAATTAACTGCTTCACAGTCACAATATTCGAACTTTAAACGGACGGACCCTCTATTTGAAAAAAGTCAAAATATGGCTCCTTAAGCGTGCTTTACACGATATGGATTTTCCATATGGACTGTCACCATTTCCATATGGAATATTATATGGATGGATGGAAATTCCATATGGAATTTTTTCATTTAGAACTGTTTCCAAATCTCATCTGTATACAGACGGAATCGAATTTTTTTAACGACAAACAAAGTTTATATTAAAACACGGGAGCGCGAAGAAGAAGAGTTGTAACTTTATTTTGGGTTTTTTTCTTTAAAAAAAATAATTTAACACATTTAAGTGTTTTGAACGAAAAAAAAATGTTTTGAAACTACAAACGCAAAATCCAAATCGTCTAAATGCTTATCTGATTTTACAAACAAAACTCAATTTGACATACATATGAAAATACATTTGAAAATAAGGAGTGACAGTCCATATGGAAAATCCATATCGTGTAAAGTACGCTTTACAATGGATAACTCAGACCTCAGAATCAAAAATATATTGATGAAACGACTTTGTATTTGTTCAATAATCTTTATGTTTTATAAATTTTTATAATTATACTTTTCTCTTATAAACTAACATTATTTATTACATTTGGCATCTTACTTTTCCTATCATTTGTTCCTGGTAATTTTATTTAATATAAACTGTGAAGATAGCTAGTTGTGCCTTGAGTTTGCTCGCATTTGATAACCGATTTACCTTTAAATTGACCATAATTAATCCGCTCGGTTGTGACTGTCGTGTGGATTGGAGAGTGCTTGACCGATTCCAGTTGAAAGGTACGTCTTTTTAATCAATTTTAAACAAAAATACAAAATTGGAAATTGAATATTTTATATAATTGAATTTTGCCGCACACACTGATGTTCCAATTTTTCTTAGTCCAGAGAGAGCTTTTAGTTTTATAACTATATAAAAAATGTGCACGACTGGGTCGTACGAACTTGCTTCTGCATGCTAAAACTAAATATTTATGATTACTTAAATTGCAAAAGGTAGTGTTAAAATAAGAGATATACTTTAAGCAATTCTGATTACACTCTTACTTACAGCTTACACTTAACTCAAAAAAAATATATATAAAAATAATTAGAATTTATTAAAAAAATTAAAACTTGGAAATGTACCTCGTACATACATTTCATTCCAAAAATTTAAATGCCGAACAAATTCAAACCTTATTCTTGATTTACTGAATTTTTTTTTTTTGAAAATCGTCGAAGACGTTTTTTTTTTAATTAATTTTTTATACATAAAATTTTTCAAAAATATCTTAAAATTAATTTGGGTATGCAGTTTTCAAGACCATGTAAATATACATATTATACTCCAATTTAGATTTTTAAAATTGATTCGTTTTTGAGATACAGAATTTTGAAAAAAAAAGTTAAAAATATTTTTTAAAAATCCAAAAAAAAATTTGAAATTTTTTTGAAAACAAAATATTATTTCAGCAATATACATATACGTACTTTCGAAAAAAAAAACTAACGCTGATCGGACATTCAGTTTTCGAGAAAATCTAATAACAAAAAAACGGTTCTATGGGAGGTACCGTTTTGGAGCAATACAAATTTTTTTTACATAAAACAAATGAACGTTTAAAAAAATTAAACTCGAGGAAGTTTAAAAAAAATCGTTTGGGCCGTTTTTGTGAAAAAAAAAGTTTTGGTTTTTGGCCAAAAAAATCGTATGCTGGCTACCCTAAATTTTGATCTTAAAACAAAAATAAAAAAGTTGGGATATGACTTTTTGCTCAAACCTCTAATTTTCAAATTTGAAGTCAATCGGACCAGTAGTTAAGCCTGTAGATGCCTGTAAACTTTCCGACAGACAGACAGACGGAATCGCCGGACCCACTTTTTTCGACTTCTCTATCATCGTAATGTCGTATCTCATCCTCAGCTCAAATTTTTTTTTTCGAATTCAATACTTGCCAGATATTCTATATGTCGCAAGTAAAAAAAAAAAACACTTTTAATAAAACATAGGACTATTAGAAAGAGAGAAAAATCCTAAAACAAAACAAATCTAGAACGTCAGTAGTTGTCAAAACAAACTAAAGACGTCAATCTTTCAACGTCAAAGCAACGATACGTAACGATACGTGGCCAAACCAGGGCTGCTAAGAAAAACAACACAATGGCTCTTACTCTGGATGCGTTAAAAACTCTTCTTGATGAATAGAAAAAAGACATCTTTAAAAACATAAATGATGCTACAAAAAGAGAAATGAAAAACACTGACGAAAAGGTAGGCATTCTATCAGAAAAAATCAAACAGCTAGAAAAAATTGTCGAAACACAAGGAACAATTATTGAAAAACAAGAAGCCACATGTGCCAAACACGAAAGACAAATTGCACAACTAGAACTAACGATAAGAAAAAATAATATCATAATTTTTAAAGTAGATGAAAAAGAACGGTCTACAGAACAGCTCTTGCAAATGATCATTGACATGATAAATAAATCCAATGGACAATTTAATTTAACAAAAAATTACATCGAAAGCTGTTTTCGTCTAGGAAAGAAAGCAGATGGAAAAATTAAACCAATTAGATTTACATTCAAAAGCTATGACAAGAAACAAATAATATTACTAGGGAAAAAATCAGGGACAACATTTACCATCGCCAAAGACCTACCAAAATCAGTGGTTGAAGCAAGAAAACCTCTTATCCCAAAACTACTTGAGTTCAAGAAAGAAGGAAAAAGAGCATATTTCAAACTAGATGAACTCGTGGTTGAAGGCAATGTTTGGAAAGAGAATCTACCACTTAAAAGCAATCTTGCCCTTGAAAAGGAACCCAAGAGACCAGGTAAGAGAAAGGTTTGTAACGGAAGTTGGTGCTCAAGTAGATCAAACTTTATACGAGAAAAAGGAAGAAAGAACTTGAGTTCATCAAAACCCTATTCTCCAAAAGA
>CAKKXW010000002.1:58999818-59012361 GCA_920937365.1 Sphaerophoria rueppellii
ACTGACCATTAAAATAATGTATACTTAAATAAACAGAAACTCATTTTTAAGTAGAGAAAACAAACTCATAACTTACAAAACAATTTTTCAATCATTTATGTTGTATGGCTGCTCCGTTTGGGTGAAATGTGCGAAAGACTCACATTCAAAAATTACAAGTATACCAAAATAAGGTTCTTAAATTACTGCTCCTTTTTCAACTTGAACCGCATGAACATGCTAACATCGTCACTGTGTCTTTCAGAAAGATACTCATTTAATTGTCCATTGTCAGATAACATTCTGATTTCAAATCTTATAAACTGACTAGCTGACCCTGCAGACTTCGTACTGCCTCAATCGATAATCGATAAGGATAACCCTCTACCACACCCCAACCCACTACCCTCTTGTGCTACCCAGTACATCTACCCATATCCGCTACCCCGTTACAACACTACTCTGTTACCCGCTACCAATTATTTCTACACGCTTACCGTTACACCATTAGCAAGGAACCCACTTCTTATTACCCGCAACCATTTTTTTTTTTGCATTTCAATTTTTCCATTTTTTCCAATTTTTTTTGTACTTTTTCTTGCTCACCAGTTTCCCATCACAAATTTTCCAGTTTCCCTTTGAAAACCAGTGAGTTTTACGAGTTCCTTTCTAAAACCCATTTTTAAATGTTCCAGTTTGAAAACCACTGCACCTAATATTACATGAAATTTTCCCTTTGAAAACCAATGAACTTTCCGAGTTTCATTCGAAAACCCATTTTAAAATTTTCCAGTTTTCCATTTGCAATTTTCCAGTTTTCCATTTTAAAAACCATGAGTTTTCCGAGTTTTACATCAAGAACTTTCTATTTTTCCATTTGAAAACCCATTTTGAACCAAAAAATTCCAAACAAAAAAATCATTAAAAAATCATCAGAAATCATTACTGAATACAACAAACAGTATCAACCATGAAAATTTCACAAATATCTGTTGGGCCATTTCGGAGTCTATAAGAGACATACAAACAAACACACATCCATTTATATATATATAGAGATTTGTTGTATTTATATATTTATTTAATAATTTATTTATTTGCTTATTTATCTATTAATTTATTTATCTATATATCTATTAATTAATTTATTTATTTTATTAAAAATAATATATAATCTCTGTAATATTAGGTGTGTTTTTTTGCACGCGTATATACGCTTAGAATGAACAGTGCACAAAAAACGACAATTTTTCTGTTTTAGTAGTTTGGCATCACAAGTTGATGATTTGTAAACGAGAGCTTTGTATATATAATGGGGGGTACTATCAAGATTAGTTTTCTGCTTGGTTTGACAGATCTTCTGTCAAACCAAGCAGAGAACACACTTTACAAACATGTGTAAAAAAAAGGTTATCTCGGCTTGGAACCAGTTGGCGCTTCAGTCGAATTCCATTTCGATTATACCTGTTAAATGTATATACAAAGAACGAGAGAAGAAAGAAGAGGAACGTCAGTGGGAATTTTTCAGAGATGATATAAGGTAAGGAGATGGGAAACTAAGCTGTCAAAATGACAGATGCCTACAAGCGTTTTTACCAATACTATCACAGTTTGGACCATAGTTTCTTTGAAAGTATATGCGTGGTTTCACCAATACTATCACAGTTTGGACCATAGTTTTTGTAAAAGTATGCGTGTTTTTACACAGTAAATATGGTCCTACCATATTGTTTTTGTTTTTATATTATTCATGTACAAGGAAAGAAAATAAAATGAAAGAAAATGAAAATTGCGGGATCTAGGGAGTGAAACGTAAGTCAGTTTCCCATAATTGTTACTTATTTAATCTTTGGAATTTTTCTCCTGAGAACAGAAAAATCTCTTGCTCAAAGAAGCAAACCAAGCCAATGAAGAAAAGAGATCTGGATAGAGAAAGAGATTCGAAGGTATGGAAGATGGAACATACAAAAGTGGCCATGGTTTTCTTTGATTTGAAAAAAAAATTTGTTTTGTTGGATTTTGTTGTTTTTATAATTGTTAAATGAAATGAATTTTGGAATGAATTGTTGAAAATTCATCTCAAACAGTGAAAAAGATATATGGTAGCATTGTTTCTATATCCGCTTATATCATAAGCGTGGATAATTATCGCCGCTAACTAAGCGGATATAGAAATTTTTGTTGTTGCATTTAGCATGTAAATACTTTTTTAAACGTATATACGGGTGAAAAAAACACACCAATTGTAAGATTTGTTTCTTACAAAACTAAAATGAAGTAAAACCAGAATCTTGTAGGAAAATAAAACACGCGTTTTGAGTGGAAAAATATAGGGAAAAAAACCACTTAATTTATTGGCGACCGGCATGTCCTGCTCATTTAATAGCCTGCTTGGAAGTGAGTTTAGTTTAGTTTAGTTTAGATTGACTTTTTATTTCAATTTAAAATTAATAATAATTATAAATATTCAATTTTCTTAAGGTTTGGCCTATGGCCGTCTACCAGACTGACATTTTTTTGAGTTAATATAGGGTGATTTTTTAGCTGGTTTGGTATTGGCAACACTGGTTTTGACAGCTGACGTGTGTTTAGTACCTTGTGTCACTGTCAAACAGCAATTTGCAATTTAACCATGGATCGTCTTACAAATGAACAACGCTTGCAAATTATTGAATTTTACTATCAAAATTCGTGCTCGGTTCGAAATGTTCATCGCGCGCTGCTTCCATTTTATGGTCGGCATTCTCTCTGAGCAGTCTATTCGGAAGATTGTGACCAAATTTCGCACCAAATTTACTTTGTTGGACATTAAACCACCAACACGTTTACGTACTGTGCGTAGTGAAGAAAATAAATATTGCGGCCGTATCAGCTAGTGTGACAGAAGACCGCTAAATGTCGATTCGGCGCCGTTCCCAGCAGTTAGGCGATGATAACAAATTTTTGTTTGCCCGAAATGGAAGTTCTTGACTTGCATGATATGTGGTTTCAACCAGACGGTGCCACATGCCACAAAGCACGCGAAACAATGGCGCAATTGCGAGGCGAGTTTGGTGAATAGTTAATTTCACGTTTCGGGCCGGTCAATTGGCCGCCTAGATCGTGCGGTTTGACACCATTAGACTATTTTTTGTGGGGGTATGTCGAGGCTAATGTCTATAGGGACAAGTCCGCTTCGATTGACGCACTGGAAGCCAACATCCATGCATTCATTCGTGAGATACCGGCCGATATGTGTGAAAGAGTATGCCAAAATTGGACTCAGCGGATGGGCTACCTGAGACGCAGCCGCGGTCAACATTTGCATGAAATTATCTTTAAACATTAAATTGCAAGGTTCAAACTATCGATTTAGATAAATATTTCATTCATTTTTTCGAATTTTTTGTGTTTTTTTTTTTTTTAAGTTCTAAATCTCTTAAAAAATCACCTTTTATATATACATATGGCAAATAATCTAAATATCTTAATTTTTATCTTAAAAATCTTCATTTATAATACAATTTCTGTAACGAATATAATTGTATAGGACATTCCAACTGACATTTCCATTGAGAATGGCAAGTAACTCGTCTTCATTCAAACTTTCTTTTCCGAAATATCTCACTCTGAACTCTTTCAAAATTGGACAAATTGCAATAAAATGATGAATGTCTTCACGGCTGTTCAAATTGCAGAGACTGCAAAGTAGAGGCAAATCAGGGCGATGGGGCATGACGTTAAGAGTAAGTAACTCTCCTCTAGTTTTAAAAATAGTGCTGATTTTATTTAATGGCATGGAGTTAAGCAGGTATGTATTATTACCAAGACAGAAGTTTAAACGGTTGTAATAGCATCTAAAAAGAGACGTACGGGCCTCAGCAGCATTTCTGTCATACAAGATATGACCGTACTTTTCTAACAGTATGTCAAACTTTTTCCTCAACAGACTAGGTTGTTCATTTTGAGTTACCGTTAAATGCGTCCTACACGTAGCTGCTAAATCAGCAGATGCCCTTTCGACATAATCGTACACTTCAAAACGTTTTTGGGTAATCTTTCATCATTCATTTGAAAAACTTTGACGATATAGTTAAAATGCATATTAAGAGTTTCCAATATCAGGGGCGGCGGTCCGGTTTCTAGATGCAGCATGTAGTTTGGAGTATTTTTCGGAAGCCGGAAGATTCTTTTTATGAAGTAACGGAGAAACTTTTCGATTGCTTCAAAACAACAGTAGCCCCAAACCTGAGCTGCATACAGCAGAATCGATGCCGCTGTAGAACGAAAAAGTGCTTTGCACTGTGCACAATGCAGTCACTTTTGAAGCAGCGTTCCCAATCAGTCGAGATTGCACGTTTTGACTCTGTTAGCTTTTGTTCCATATGTTTTTTCATATTTAGGTTCGAAGTAAATAGCACTCCTAGATATTTATACTACCGAACAATTTCGACTGCCTCGTTGTTGAATGTGCACTTCTCGTTTCTTGCATTCCTGCCACCACCCGCTCTGAAAATCATTATTTTGGATTTCCATAGATTTATATCAAGATTCCAGCAATTACAATAGTCTTTCAGCCTGTTCATCATCATTTGCATACCATCAACCGTTTCTGCAAAGAAGACTATGTCATCTGCGTATAAAAGTGTGGGTATGGAAACTCCTCCAAACACTATACCTCCTCTGACCACATCTGTTATGTCGTTTATAAATAATATAAAGAGCAAAGCACTCAGGTTACATCCTTGCTTGAGACCCATTTCCGTGCGAAACTCTGCTGAGACAGACGCTCCATCCCATACGTATGCTGTATTCATTGTGTACAAGGCTCGTATAATGTTAATTGTCTTACTCGACAGTCCTATAGTATAAAGCTTAAATAAAAGCGCTTCACGAACGATAGAGGCGAATGCTGCTCGAAAATCAACAAAGAACGCATATAGCTTTTTCTTCCTCCTGATATAAGAATCGGCAATGTTGAACAATGAAAATATGTGATCCGTTGTTGAATAATTCCTCCTGAAACCGGCCTGGAATTCAGAGAGTATACTCCTTCTTCTCACCCATTCGGACATTCTATTCTCCATAAGCCCAGCAAACAGCTTAGCATTTGCATTTAAGAAAGAGATACCTCTATAATTTGATGCCTCGTCATAGTTCCCTTTTTTGAAAAGCGGAAAAATTATCGACTTTTTGAAACTTTCAGGGACTAAAGCGTTTTCGAAAATTCGATTGCATTCATTAGTAAGAAGCACTAAAAATTCATCAGTTGCGTGCTTATAGAACTCAAAAGGAATACGATCATCTCCTGGTGCCTTATTCGCGTTAGCTTTCTCTATAACTTCTTTCACTTCGTTTATTGAAAACGGTGCATCTAGAAAATCATCTGTGATTAAAGGGGGTGCGTATTGTACTAAGGGTGCTCTAATCTTTGCATTGAGGAGCTTTTTAAAGTGTTCACTTAGACTTTGTGCTTGTAATCCTAGAGCAATGATGTTCCTGGTTCCATTTAAAATTTTTACGGCCTTCCAGAATTCGGCAGAACTGCGGGAAGAATTGATAATCGATACTGTCTCTTGCTCAAACGCGGATTTTTTTTTAATAGATATATTCTTTTGAAGTCAGTATTTGCATCGGAGTACAGTTTTCTAAAGATTGTTAGGTTTCGCGATCGGAATAGCTTAAGAAATTTAAAAGATAATTCTCAAGCTTTAAGGCATTCAGAATCAAAACACTTTTGCTTAAAACTGGTTTTCTGTTCTTCTTGTTGTCTTTGTGGGTTCGCTTTTTTGATGGTCTGCGTCAGAACAGATATATCGGCAAATTCGTTAAGTTCCTGAAGTTCTCTTATTTCTTTTCTCATGTTTTCTTGAAACTCGGTATTTTTTCTTTCGTTCAGCGCATCTTCGGGATAAGATTGGGTTTTTTTTTCCCCGGTTGGTGTTTCTGATCGCGATGTTGTAAAACTAACTTCAAGTGGCATGTGATCAGAAAAATTTTGAGTTCCTATTTTTAAATCACTTACTTTACTGTTCCACATTCCAGATATAAGGCAGTAGTCTATTAGAGAGCTAGCTTGACCTCTTATAAAAGTAAGTTTACCTTCTGAATCTCCTGCGCAGCTACCATTCAACACATGCCAGTTATATGCATCGGAAAGTTCCAAGATTTGTTCACCTTTTCGATCACAAGTTGAATCTTTTGATTTTCGGTTGATATTAAATACAGGCCACTGTGTACAGAAAAAGTTATTTTGCGATAAGCCAATCCTGCCATTAAAGTCGCCGATAAGCATGAAGTTTGTCGAATCAACATCTTGTAGATCCTCGTTCAGTTTCTTGAAATCGGATTGCACATTGAATCGCCACCGAGTTTAACATCCATCACATAAGAATTTACTGCTCTTCTGAAACGCATATCTACTTCAGCTAAATTTATGCGATAACCGTAGAATAGACCTCCACTGCCTCGACCATAGTTAGCTGTTTTGATTGCATTAACCCATCTTATTTCATAATTACTTAATATTTTTTTAAATTGCTCCTCTTCGTTTTCTAATAAATGTGTCTCAAAAAGCATAATAATATCAAATTAATTAATAATTACATAATTAAAAAAGTTTACAAATAATGATTTATTTTTAAACCCTGACACATTAAAAAAAATAAATAAATAGAGTGGCGCGACAGCTCTTGAAGAGCCAAGGCCTAAGTGGCTTACTCTCATCAACAATTCTCTAGGTGCGTGTGAAGAATTGAAGGGACCTACAATTTAACGCCGATTCCGAACGGCAATGTTGAGAAGCACTTTTTCATGACAGATGATACTCTTGGAAGTTTTGTCAGTTCTTCGCAAGAGGCAGTGTCCGTGAAAGATGAAATCAAAACTTTGGGAACGAGTAGGATTCGAACCCATGTCTTTCGGCTTAGCAGCCAACGCACCTAACCACTAAGCTACGGACACTACAAAAACCCTGACACATTATTATTATTAATATTTACTAACAGATTATTATTTTCTTTCTGGTAGACAGCAGAATCTCACGCGTCCTGTGGACACACATTACTTGTGGATGCACCCAAATTGAATACTGGTTGATGCGTTGTCACCCTTTTTGTTTGACTGTCACTTGAGTTGACAGCTGTCTTATTCGAAACATTTGACATGTAATACACATTGTTTTGTTTTAAAAGTTCATTAATTAAAATATTTAAAGCAGGAATGTCTCCAAAGAATGTTTTTAGAACACCAAGACCATCATTTTCACCACACTTCAGCCCCAAAGTGGAGTCCCAGGTAAAAACTTTGTCCCGGATTATCATTCTGTCGTCACGAACAGCAATTTTTTCTTTCTGCGTGACTTTTTCAATGAGCATCTTTCTTATGCGGAGTAGCTTTGCTCGCCTTTGACAAACATTTGGTGGTAGGTCCTTCTGTATGCTTATGTTTTTTCCTTTCAGGGCACTTGAATTCTTAAGCACGTTCCAGGCTGTTTCGCGAGATTTCATTTTCACAATAATTGTTGCTCTATGTGTGTTGCGGTTGCGTAATCAATCTGCTCTCCCAATATTTTGTTTCGTGTTTCAAGCTGAACTACCTTTTGAGACACTTCTTCGTGTCGGATTTTAAGGCTAGTAAAGTCGTCATGAAGATGTTGTACATAAGACTTGGTGGCTAGATTTTTGAACAGTTCGTCGTTGTTTTCTTTAAGCAACTTCTTCAAAATCACTTCAACGTCTATTCCAGAGGATCCCATAGTAGATTCGTTAGCTGAGATTGATGCAGATGAGTGGCGTTTTTCGCTTTGTGGGTGTTCAGGGGAAGTTTCTACTATCCCTCGCTTACTCATTTGCTTAGGTTAGCTAATTTGCCTAAATTGTTTTCGCGAATGAGGGGTTCTTATAAATAGAACTTACTTGAAATTGTTCTTTTCTTGTAGTGTTGATTTAGATAAACAACTTGAAATAGATGTATACATTTTTATGATTTTAAATTTATGGTATTTTGAGATTTATTTAGAGAGCTCAGATTTTTTGAGACCACTTTTGACACCTTACGAATGTCCATTCTTGTTTCTTGTTAGAAAAACCCTTCACATAAACCTGCTTATCGTTAAGTTTCTTATATATAGATATATTAATAATTTAACGAAGCGTCATATGAAAGTTCACATGCCATGCATTAGGAGATCTTCCTTCTCCCAAACATGGAATGCAGAGTTACCTTTGTTGTTGCCATATATTTGTATATTATTTATCTATTGTTGTATCTATTTGTTTTCCTATTTACCTCGTTATTTATTATTTTTTCTTCGTTTTAAGCTTTGTTATATGCATTTAACCATACTGCGATATTAGTTTATACTAATATAAGCTAAACAATTATTATATTACAACTATAACTATTTTATTTTTCTTTATATGAAAAAATCTTATCAGCTTTTTCTTTCAATAAAATCATTGTCTAATTAACTTTTTAATATTATTAACTTTTTATAATGAGCATGGACTCAAGGGGTTCATATTCCCTTTTTATGCCAAAGCACAGTGTGAGAGTTAGGGAAAGTGGGATAGACGGAAAGGGTTAAGGATGAGGTGTGGGTCAACATTGGTCTTGAATTTTTGAATATTGCAGTAACTGGGGAAGACAGAGTGTTGAAAAAAAATCCTCATTCGCGTAGTACGGCTTAAGAACGATTCTCTGAGCATGACCGTACGTCCGAAGTCAGGCTCAAGGGTGCATCAATGGGCATTCCTGGAGGCGCGGATATTACTGTTGAAGTAACGCTAGAAGAGCGTGAGGCATGAAACATTACGTCGATGTTCAATGATGGTATAGTACCAGTCATCTTAAATGCTCTGCTCTGTATACTGTCCAAAAGACTTAAATACGTCACTGGAGCACCAGCACCACTACTGTCTTTCAAACATTAAAAAAATTGTTCATAATTCAGTCATTTTAGGTTACATCTGCGTAATAATTTCTAGTGAGCTAGATTTTTGTATACACCTTCACCTGCTTTTATAAAGATGTGAAAAATTTACATTGATATGGTACCGGCTTAAAAAGTAATAGTGGCCAAAAGTCGCGTAATTCACTTTTTCGTGAATATTTCACGCCCGGAGGTCAATAGTGTTCAAAAACAAATTATTCGCCTTGATCTAAAAAAAAATGCTAGGACGGGCTCACATTTGCTCTATTGTTTTTTCTTCTTCTATATAAGTCGGGTGTTTTGTGATGAAAAATGACGGGTCGATTTTAAAACTGTTTTGTCTTTATTTGAGGACCGTATTGATGTTCAAATGCCCACCGTGTTTGCTGGGTGGCCCGTATTCGAAAGGTTCAGTTTTCGATGATTTTGGCGCATAAATCAGACTGAATTTGACCTATGGTATTGAATATGTTGTTGTTGAAAGCCGTAGAGGTTTGCGGTTTACTCTAGTAGACCTGCAAATTAAGAAAGCCGCACGGAAAAAGTCTAAAGGGGCCAAATCACACGATGATGTACTGAACACAATCTTTTGTAATTGTACAAAAGGTTGTAGCAGCAAATGTATGTGTAAGTAAAATTGGATTGAGATGTTCAAAAATTATTGGACATAACCGCAGTGTCAACCAATGACGAAGATTTCGATGTGTCAGACACTGTTAATGAAATCGAAACCGAGGATTTTCATATAAAAGAGAAAAAACAGTAGAGCAAATGTGAGTGCGTTCTAGTCCCGCTACTCCGAAAACGGTAAATTTAAGAGAAAAGTGTTTAAGGCATTTGTCCTTGAACACTTTTGACCTCCGGGCAAAAGGTCGCGAAATATTCACGAAAAACTGAATTTCGCGCGACTTTTTGACCACCATAACTTTTTTAGCCGGCACGATATCAATGTCGATTTATCACATTTTTTTTTTTTTACACTATCAGATAAAGTCGAAGAGAGCTTAAAGCAAGCAACATCTAACGACCATTAGTCTTTAACCCAGAAAACTGTGTTAACAGACCGGCTCATCCCTTATTGTAGTGTTAGTTGTTAGTAGGTATAATCTAAAACAAACGAACACTTACACAAGAAATGACAAAATAATTCATATACAAACAAATAAAAAACAATACATGATTAGACAACAATTAAAACAATTAAGAGCGTGCTACACTGGTTTTAAGCATAGTCTTTAATTTATTCTTATTAATATGAAAGTCAATAAGATCCGTATTATAATTCAAAAGCCTACTCATCCTTGTCAAGGGCTTATGCATTCCGTAATTGGTCCTATGTCTTAAGACTTTAATATAATCGATGCTGCGAAGGTGATAACCTCCTCCCCGATAGAAAAAAAGTATAGCACTCAGAAGGTCTGGTGCATCTGTGACGCCTGTTATGAGTTGATGAAGGAAAACTAAATCATTGTTAGTCCTTTTTTGAGACGACGTTTGCATTTGAAGAAGTGATAATCGATCCTCATAGGAAGGAATATTTTGAGGATCATACCATTGAATACCTTTTAATGCGAAATAAGTAAAATTACGTTGCACCGATTCTAAGCTGTCAATATGCACGTCACAATAAGGACTCGAAATCTGTGAAGCATATTCAAGATGCGGGCGAACAAGGCAATTATAAAGAGAAAGGGTGACGTTAGGATCGAGAAATAATTTTGACCAACGCTTAACGAACCCCAGCATAGAATTAGCTTTATTAACAATGTTGTTAATGTGCTCTGTAAAAAAAAAAAAAACCCTAGATCCCTTACTTTAAAAACACGAGAAAGAATCTGCTGAGATATATAATACTCATAAGTCGAAGATGCTCGTTTTTTTGAGAATGTCACTGTCTGACATTTCGACGGGTTTAGATTTAAACTGTTCTTATCACACCATACAGAAAACCTATTTATATCATTTTGCAGAAGAATGCGATCATCGTTAGATGCAATTTTCGTAAAGATCTTCATATCATCTGCAAAAATAAGAATTTCACTATAACGAACAGATAATTGATAAGATGAAGAGAAGAGGTCCTAAATGACTACCCTGTGGAACACCAGATTTAGCAGTAAAAATTTTCGAAAACATGTCTCTGAAATTAACTTGATAAGTTCTATCCTCATGGCAAAAAGAAATCCATGAAACCAGCCCAGGGGAAACCTAATAACTGTAGTTTCAACTTGGTAACTGAGTGAGACAGTTGATCCAAAGCTTTTGAAAAATCAGTGTATACACAATCAGTTTCCAATCCATGCTCTAAACTGTTCAGACAATTATGCGTAAAGGCAAGAATGTTTGTGACAGTTGATCTCCTTTGCATAAAGCCATGTTGCTCACTGCATATGATGTTTTTACAGTAAAAGGATAAACTGTCACACACTATTTGTTCAAACAGTTTAGGGATACAAGAAAGTTTAGAAATAGGCCTATAATTAACAATATGCGACTTATCATCCAATCATCCAGGTACAAGGGAATTTACCAAGTTTTTTACCAGCTGACTTTTTACACAGTGTTGTTCGCTCATAAGAGAACTTGGCTCTTTTTTACATTTTATGTTTTTGTTCTGATTTTATTAACAGCATAATGTGTACATATTGGTTTTGTAACCGCACACGACGGCGTCCGAAAGAGCTCGTTTATTGCTGGTTTATCCCCCAGCCTTTCATTCATCGGCACGGTTTTCGTGCAAAGTACGCTCACACCACCACTGAAATTAGGAACCTCTAAACTATGATTAGTTTGGGTTTCCGAGCGTTGTACTAATGAGGACTTAGGAACAATTCAGAGACCCAGCTTAATCGTAGCTGATCTCCATCCTGCGCCAAAAACGCACAGGACTTCTATGGTGATCATTTACCGCCCGGCACCCACTTGGAGGGTATGAATGAGGATTTTCGCCAGGCAAAAAAAAATATATAATAATAATAATAATAAAAGGCATAATATGAGCATTTTTGAAGTCTTTTTAAAAAACGTCTTAATGTATGTAAGAAAAATCTATTTATTTCTAGCAATTCTTTTGGTATGTTTTCTTTTAGTTGGTGCGACTGATCTGCGCTTCAAAGATTTTGTTATGTCCTGGCAGGGAAGTAAGTCTTCAGACATTTTTACAGAAGAACGCATAGCCCAATCTCGATCACGTGTTTTTGGAATACGAACTTTCTTAAATTGAAGTGAAGACAAATCCGGTCTATAAAAACTCCTCAATCTGTTGTATTGTAATATAGCACTTTCTTGGGCTTTTATCTGGCATGGATCAAAATTAATTAAGTGAACACCATTAAGAGATTTTACCCTTGACAAAGCAACGTAGGCTTGACCGCAACAAAATAATTATGACCCAATATCAATGAGAGCATAATTGCTCTGCCAATGTATAAATAAATAATAGGTAGGTTAGGTGTTTCCTCCTCGACGGGTCTCCACCTTGCCGTTGGTGAGGAGGCTTACGCGAGAACTTCAAGTAGGTTAAGTTGCAGATTCAAGCTCTTGAGCAGACTCTCAACCACCAACTTAGGTTTAAGCAAATTTTCGGGTTCTTTCACGATATAATGTTATGTTGTCTAACTCCTCAAAAATATCTGGCCTGAACAGAAGTGAAG
>CAKKXW010000002.1:59048411-59219349 GCA_920937365.1 Sphaerophoria rueppellii
CCATCTTATTTCACTTTATAGTATCTTTTTGTTGTTTTTTTTTTTCTTTTTGGTTTTGTTTTTTTTTTTTTCTTTAATTTTGTTTTTTTCATATTTTTTTTTTGTATTTTATATTGTCGTCCTTGTGAATGTATGTGCCACCATGCATGCCTACTCTACTTAAAACTAAACCACAACATAGAACTAAAAAAAAGTATGCAAGACGGCAAGGCTTTAAAAACCCCACCCCGACTACCCATTAACAAGTGCTGAATGAACCACCAGAACTGGTGCTCCTGCTTCACCCTATCAATTCGGTCCCGTTCGGACACAGCCAACTGAACCGGAGGGCTCGCTCCGTACTGTGCGAGGACTCTCGAGGGTAAAGGAGCCGCCGATCACAGTTTCCCCGCTGACGTGGTAGATTAGCGGAACGCCAAATCAGTCCTGTAGCGACGCATATATCAAGTGGGGAATCCTCAGGTGAATGAAGCCGATCGAGCGTGCCAATATCAAAATAATCGACGTTCGATAAACGCCCAAAAGATCAAATGATTCGTCGAAGTAATAGCTCTGCAATGTGACCCGAATAATTTTAATCACGAAATTGTCAATTCTGTTGATCCGACCTCGTTGTACAGAACCTCGTTAGAATAGTATGTACATAGAAGATTCCGGAGTCCGATCAAACCGAGACAGCGCCGAAGACACTGCCTCTCGAAACCCGAATCTTCTACATTTGAGATGTGCAACGTTGAACCACACTGGACAGCCATAAACGACATCGGCGCCCGTCCCGCCCGCACCCCGCAGTACGGCCCGCGCACCGTCCCGCCCGGCGAGCCGGGCCGCGGGTACTACACGGGCGCTGACAGGTCCCGACCGCGTACCGGTCCGCGGGGGGGCGGCGCTCACGGCGTTGCCCATCTCGGTCCCGTCCCTCGCCTCGCCGTATTTATCCGCGCGGGGGCGTCGCCTCGGCAAACCGGGCGGCCCCCGGGCGCGGGCATCCCCGCTCCGTCGTCCCGCCCGGCCCCGACCAGACGGGGTCTCCCGCGCCGGCGGGGCGGGGCGCGGAACTCGCCCGGCCCTCTCGACTCAGACACCACTACGCCCCCCTCCCCCCAATTCCCACTCGCGGCCGGGGGCGGGGCGGCGGGCCGAACCTTCTCCGGGACCGGCGAGCGGACATTCCCCCCCAACCGCGGCGACCGGCCCCCACTCACCCAGTCGCGCCCCCCCCCCCCCCCCCCACGCCCCCAACCCCCCCCCCCCCACCGCCCCCCCCCGCCCCACCCCACCCCACCCACCACCCCACCCCCCCCCGCCCCGCCCCCCCACCCCCTCACCCCCCCACTCCCCCCACCCCCCCCCGCCCCCCCCCCACCCCACCACCCCCCCCCGCCGCCCCCACCCCCCCCCCCCCCCCCCCCCCGCCCCCCCCGCCCCCCCCCCCCCCCCACCCCCCCCCCCCCCCCCCCCGCCGCCCCGCCCCCCCCCCCCCCGCCCCCCCCACGCCACCCCCCCCCCCCCCCCCCACCACCCCCCCCCCCCCCCCCCCACCCCCCCCCCCCCCCCGCCCCCCCCCCCCCCCCCGCCCCCCCCCCGCCCCCCCACCCTCCCCACCCCCCCCCCCCCCCCCCCCCCCCCCCCCCCCCCCCCCCCCCCCCCCCCCCACCCCCCCCCCCCCCCCCCCCCCCCCCCCCCCCCCCCCCCCCCCCCCCCCCCCCCCCCCCCCCCCCCCCCCCCCCCCCCCCCCCCCCCCCCCCCCCCCCCACCCCCCCCCCCCCCCCCCCCCCCCCCCCCCCCCCCCCCCCCCCCCCCCCCCCCCCCCACCCCCCCCCCCCCCACCCCCCCCCCCCCCCCCCCCCCCCCCCCCCCCCCCCCCCCCCCCCCCCCCCCCCCCCCCCCCCCCCCCCCCCCCCCCCCCCCCCCCCCCCCCCCCCCCCCCCCCCCCCCCCCCCCCCCCCCCCCCCCCCCCCCCCCCCCCCCCCCCCCCCCCCCCCCCCCCCCCCCCCCCCCCCCCCCCCCCCCCCCCCCCCCCCCCCCCCCCCCCACCCCCCCCCCCCCCCCCCCCCCCCCCCCCCCCCCCCCCGCCCCCCCCCCCCCCCCCCCCCCCACCCCCCCCCCCCCCCCCCCCACCCCCCCCCCCCCCCCCCCCCCCCCCCCCCCCCCCCCCCCCCCCCCCCCCCGCCCCCCCCCCCGCCCCCCCCCCCCCCCCCCCCCCCCCCCCCCCCCCCCCCCCCCCCCCCCCCCCCCCCCCGCCCCCCCCCCCCCCCCCCCCCCCCCCCCCCCCCCCCCCCCCCGCCCCCCCCCCCCCCCCCCCCCCCCCCCCCCCCCCCCCCCCCCCCCCCCCCCCCCCCCCCCCCCCCCCCCCCCCCCCCCCCCCCCCCCCCCCCCCCCCCCCCCCCCCCCCCCCCCCCCCCCCCCCCCCCCCCCCCCCCCCGCCCCCCCCCGCCCCCCCCCCCCCCCCCCCCCCCCCCCCCCCCCCCCCCCCCCCCCCCCCCCCCCCCGCCCCCCCCCCCCCCCCCCCCCCCCCCCCCCCCCCCCCCCCCCCCCCCCCCCCCCCCCCCCCCCCCCCCCCCCCCCCCCCCCCCCCCCCCCCCCCCCCCCCCCCCGCCCCCCCCCCCCCCCCCCCCCCCCCCCCCCCCCACCCCCCCCCCCCCCCCCCCCCCCCCCCCCCCCCCCCCACCCCCCCCCCCCCCCCCCCCCCCCCCCCCCCCCCCCCCCCCCCCCCCCCCCCCACCCCCCCCCCCCCCCCCCCCCCCACCCCCCCCCCCCACCCCCCCCCCCCCCCCCCCCCCCCCCCCCCCCCGCCCCCCCCCCCCCCCCCCCCCCCCCCCCCCCCCCCCCCCCCCCCCCCACCCCCCCCCCCCCCCCCCCCCCCCCCCCCCCCCCCCCCCCCCCCCCCCCCCCCGCCCCCCCCCCCCCCCCCCCCCCCCCCCCCCCCCCCCCACCCCCCCCCCCCCCCCCCCCCCCCCCCCCCCCCCGCCCCCCCCCCCCCCCCCCCCACCCCCCCCCCCCCCCCCCCCCCCACCCCCCCCCCCCCCCCCCCCCCCCCCCCCCCCCCCCCCCCCCCCCCCCCCCCCCCCCCCCCCCACCCCCCCCCCCCCCCCCCCCCCCCCCCCCCCCCCCCGCCCCCCCCCCCCCCCCCCCCCCCCCCCCCCCCACCCCCCCCCCCCCCCCCCCCCCCCCCCCCCCCCCCCCCCCCCCCCCCCCCCCCCCCCGCCCCCCCCCCCCCCCCCCCCCCCCCCCCCCCCCCACCCCCCCCCCCCCCCCCCCCCCCCCCCCCCCCCCCCCCCCCCCCCCCCCACCCCCCCCCCCCCCCCCCCCCCCCCCCCCCCCCCCGCCCCCCCCCCCGCCCCCCCCCCCCCCCCCCCCCCCCCCCCCCCCCCCCCCCCCCCCCCCCCGCCCCCCCCCCCCCCCCCCCCCCCCCCCCCCCCCACCCCCCCCCCCCCCCCCCCCCCCCCCCCCCCCCCCCCCCCCCCCCCCCCCCCCCCGCCCCCCCCCCCCCCCCCCCCCCCCACCCCCCCCCCCCCCCCCCCCCCCCCCCCCCCCCCCCCCCCCCCCCCCCCCCCCCCCCCCCCCCCCCCCCCCCCCCCCCCCCCCCGCCCCCCCCCCCCCCCCCCCCCCCCCCCCCCGCCCCCCCCCCCCCCCCCCCCCCCCCCCCCCCCCCCCCCCCCCCCCCCCCCCACCCCCCCCCCCCCCCCCCCCCCCCCCCCCCCCCCCCCCCCCCCCCCCCCCCCCCCCCCCCCCCCCCCACCCCCCCCCCCCCCCCCCCCCCCCCGCCCCCCCCCCCCCCCCCCCCCCCCCCCCCCCCGCCCCCCCCCCCCCCCCCCCCCACCCCCCCCCCCCCCCCCCCCCCCCCCCCCCCCCCCCCCCCCCCCCCCCCCCCCCCCCCCCCCCCCCCCCCCACCCCCCCCCCCCCCCCCCCCCCCCCCCCCCCCCCCCCCCCCCCCCCCCCCCCCGCCCCCCCCCCCCCCCCCCCCCCCACCCCCCCCCCCCCCCCCCCCCCCCCCCCCCCCCCCCCCCCCCCCACCCCCCCCCCCCCCCCCCCCGCCCCCCCCCCCCCCCCCCCCCCCCCCCCCCCCCCCCCCCCCCCCCCCCCCCCCCCCCCCCCCCCCCCCGCCCCCCCCCCCCCCCCCCCCCCCCCCCCCCCCCCCCCCCCGCCCCCCCCCCCCCCCCCCCCCCCCCCCCCACCCCCCCCCCCCCCCCCCCCCCCCCCCCCCCCCCCCCCCCCCCGCCCCCCCCCCCCCCCCGCCCCCCCCCCCCCCCCCCCACCCCCGCCGCGCACCCCCCCCCCCCCGCCCGCCCCCCCCCCCCCCCCCCCCACCCCATCCCCCCCCCCCCGCACCCCCCCCCCCCCCCCCCACCGCCCCCCCCACCCCCCCCCCTCCCACGCCCGCCCCCCCCCCCGCCCCTCCCCCGCCCCCCCCCCCCCCCCCCCGCCCCCCCCCCGCCCCCCCTCCCGCCCGCCGACCCCCCCGCCCCCCCCCCCCCGCGCCCCCCCCCCCCCCCCCCCCCACGCCCGCCCCCCCCCCCCCCCCACCCCCCGCCCCCCCACCCCCCCGCTCCCCCCCGCCCTCCCTCCCGCCCCCGCGGCCGGCCACCCCCCCCCACCCCCCCGCCCCCCCCGCCCCCCCGCCCCGCCCCCCCCCCCCCCCACCCCCCACCCCCCCCCCCACCCGCCCCATCACCTACGGCGGGGTCCGGGGGCCCCCTCCCCCTCCGGCACCCCCCCGCCGCTGCCGGCGGGGGGGCCGGGGGGCCCAACCGTCCCCACGCCCCCGCCCTCCCGAGCCGACGGTCCACGCACCGCCCCGGATGCGGGCCCCCGCCGGGCTACACGCCCGATCCCAACACCGTCCGGGCCTCACGACGCGCCGGGTACGCCGGGCACGCCCGCGCCGACCCCGCATCGCGGCGCCTCGCGGGGAAGAGCTCCCGCCCGCCCCGCCGGAAGTAGCAGTACGGGCCCCCCAGTACGCCGGCAACCACGGAATCGCTTCGCGTCATTCCCACGCGGGGCCCCTCCCCGGCGCCGCCGACACGCTCCCGCCGCGGGCGATCCCGATCGGCGGCCCCCCGGGCCGCGCGGTCCTCCGCGGTGTCGCCCGCGCTCGCCCTTCACCGCCCTCGGTGGGCCCGGCGCCCGATCCCACCCCGGCACACGTCCGCATCCCCCGGGCGGATCGCCCATCGCATCGGGGCCCGGCTCGGTCGGCGACGCCACCGCCCGGACCCGCCGGGGTATCGGGGGGCAAGGCCGCGGTCCCGCGGGAGGGCCCGGGTCAGCGGATTTAGCATTCACGGGCACGCCTACCGACGGGCGGTATCAGGTTAAGTTGCAGATTCAAGCTCTTGAGCAGAACTCTCAACCACCAACTTAGGTTTAAGCAAACTAAGAGAGGCCCACCCTATGAATATGGAAGAATTAAAAAACAGAACAAAACCATAGCGGGGATATACGCTAAAAAGTCGGTAGAAGTCACGGCTATCGGCCTTAGGCTTTGCTCGCGGTCTCAATACCGAGAGGAGAAGTCGCCAGTGACAATTTTTCCTTTCACAAAATTTTATTTTATTATGACTCAACTTATAATTTCGAAACTTCTTCTTCTTTTCTTCTTTCTTTTTCTTTTCTCTTTTCTCTTTTTATTTTCATTTCTCTTTTCAATTTTAGAAAATTATAAATAGACAGAAAACCTCAATATGAGCTTAATGAAGGACAATTGTCTAACTGAAGAAGAGTAAAATCTTCTCCTGAATCTCTTCTTAAACCTTGGTATGGGAGATGGCGCCAGCGAAATCGACGTTGATGATAACGTCAGTGAAGTCTGCTCGGTAGCCAGCCCCAATCTCTCAAACGTATCAAGGGCATCGAGAAGGTGTCGTATTACGAACAGTAAGAGGACTGTTAAAAGACTAGGACAGTTGGATTGGGAACAGCTGACAGAGCAGGAGAGGAAAAGGCTGCATAACGCACGTGCTTTTCTGGATAGGGAGGGTCTGGGAAAAGATAGGCACCCCGCTAATCTAGCACCAGAACCTCTCGCTTCGGGGAGTACGAGCGTTAAAACCGTGATGGGACCACCTGCCCCCATCGCTGTTACAATACAGCGTAAGGAAGGGTGCCCCCCATCAACGGTTGCAGCCACTCCTCAAGAGGGTGACAATCAAGAAGGACAGGTCGTACGGACAAACATTGAGTCGTCTACCGTACCACCTACCGATCCGCCGCTGATCGCTTCGATATCAGTGAGCAGTGAGGTAGGTGAGAAGAAGACACCCGATGAGGAGAAAGATGATAGGGAATGCGTAAGCAACGCTAATGGCCACAGCCTCAGCGTTGACCTAAACATGACCACTGAATCTGGACCCGAAAACCGTACGATTAATACAACGATCAACAGTGTAGCCACGGTTATAGACAGGAGAACGTCAAAACGTAAGGCAAAAACAAGAGATGACAAAGAAATCAGACGACGACAGAGACGAAACGCTGAGAGGATTGTCCGCCGTTTTGCTAATAGGACACCAGAGTCCTTGACTGCAAATGAGAAGGCAGCGTTGGACAGATCCAAAAAGCACTTACAGACTAACGCTACGGGACAAGAACTAGACACACAAAAAACATCGACAGGTAGGGAGGAAAAAACACCTCTTGATGAACCTGGTTCTTCTAAAAGAACAAGGAATGAACTTTCCCCGACCGACTCTTCGCCTAATAAGGCAACTAAGAGGATAAAGATCTCCCGAGCTACCGTAAAGGGGCAACAAGTTGCCATTGCCGATTTCGGTAATCCTTCACGGAAGCTGTCCGAGGATGAATGGCAACTTCTGGAGCTCAGAATCCTGGAAGAAGTCAATGAGGCCATAGTGAAAAACAGGCCTCCCCCGCTCTTCGGTAATTTAACTACCATCCATGGGTTCAAAGTAATGGACTGTGAAAACGAAGCCACACTCAAGTGGCTTTAAGACTTCACCAAGAACACCTCGGTACTACTGGTGAAAGGTCCAACCCTACCAAATGATCGCATAGAGAGATATATCATATCTCTCAACAATGACCTCCTCAGCCAAGACTGGGAGATAGTTAAGTGCGAGAAGACCAGCGAAGGCACCGAAGTTATGGTAAGGCTTGTCCATAAATCAATACCACTACTTAGGAAAGTGGATTTCAAAGTGAGCGTCGGGATCACCAGATGCAAACTAAGATTGACATCCAATAAAAGAAAACAGGTTAGTAAGGCGATGAACAAATCTTTATTATGTATATGGAATTGAAAATCTTACAAATCAATCTTCAACATAGTAAAGCCGCCAGCGCCAACCTGGTCTACCTGATGCAGAGTAGACAATACGACATAGCCCTGATTCAAGAACCCTGGGTAGTAGGTGGCATGATCAAGGGCCTGAACTCCAAAGACCTCATGCTATATAAGTCAAATCTTGACAGCCAAAATAGTAACCCCAGAACCTGTATATTAGCTAGAAAACAGTTTAATCTTTTTCTTCTAACTTCTTACAGCAACATCGACCAGACCGCGGTCATTTTTGAACGCAAGGAGCACCCAACGCTCATAATAACCTCCACATACATGCCCTATGATGGAGTTGAAGGACCACCAGCGGATATAACAAAAGAAGTAGTAACATTCGCAAGTAAGAAAAATTTCAATATTATCCTAGGGTGCGACTCCAATGCACATCATGCACAATGGGGAAGCACCGATACAAATACTAGAGGTGAATCCCTTTTTCAATTCATCATAGATAACAATCTATGTGTGGCTAACCGAGGTAATACACCCACCTTTGTCACAAAAAATCGGAAAGAGGTGCTAGATAATACCCTCTCAAGTAATTCTGACTCCTGTCAAATTGATAATTGGAGGGTTTTAGAAGAAACTTCCTTTTCTGACCATCGTCTCATAGAATTTAAAATCCCTAACGTTGATAGACAGCACAAACCCTTTAGAAATAACAGGGGTACAGACTGGCATATCTTCAATAGGGAAATTAGTAATAATATCAAGCACGTTAACACCAACGCCATTCTGGGACCAGACAGTCTAGAGAAGGCAACAGAAGATCTCACTGAGACTCTGCGTAAGGCGTTCGAAACCAGTTGTCCAATCAAAACAACTGTGAAGAAAAACAGTAAACCCCCTTGGTGGACAACAGAACTTACCAACATTAGAAAAGAAACAAGAAAGCTTTTCAATGCTGCTAAAAGAACAAGACTTGAAAGTGACTGGGACTGCTATAAGACCAGTCAAAGAAAATTCAAAACAGAAACCCAGCGAGCCAAACGGAGCTCGTGGAAAAATTTCTGCAACAATATCGAGTGTACCAACGAGTCAGCTAGGCTCAGGAAAATCCTTTCGAAAACCTCCACTTCTGTGGGTTCTCTAAAGAAACCCGACAATGGCTGGACTGAATCAGGTCGCGAAAGTTTAGAACTCCTGGTTGAAACACACTTCCCAGGTAGCAAACCTAGCCCTGAACACGAACCAGATAACTCCTCAATCTTCGAGTATGAAATCCCTACGGATTTTATAACGGAAGAAAAGTTAAACTGGGCTATTAACTCTTTCTCCCCTTATAAATCTCCAGGCCTAGACGGCATTTTCCCAATGATGCTGCAAAAGAGCTCTGAATTTATCACTCCACACCTGATAAACATCTTTCAAAGTAGCATTAAATGGGGGTATGTTCCCAAGACATGGCGTGAGGTAAAAGTCGTCTTTATTCCAAAAGCCGGCAAACCTAGCCACATTGAACCCAAAGACTTCAGACCTATAAGTCTTACGTCTTTTGTACTCAAGACACTTGAAAGACTTATCGATATATACATCCGCAGTAATTTAAAACCTGAAACTATATTACCTTTTCAACACGCCTATACAAAAGGTAGAAGTGTAGAAACGGCACTACACTGCGAAGTTAGAACCATAGAAAAATCACTTGACGTTAAGGAATACACTCTTGCATCATTCCTGGACATTGAAGGAGCCTTCAATAACGTCCACAGCAATGCAATCGAGAAAGCACTTAATGATCAACGCATAGGAAAAGTAGTTATCAAATGGATTATGTGTATGCTGAAAAACAGACAAATACATGGTGAACTTGGTAACGCACACTTAGAGATGTACGCATCCAGAGGAACCCCGCAAGGCGGAATTCTTTCACCTTTATTATGGACCTTAGTGATGAACGAGATCCTAATAAAACTTAGGAATAACGGTATAGTAGTGGTAGCCTACGCTGACGACTTAGCGCTTTTGGCGACGGGTAAATACCTTACCACTATTAGCGAACAATTACAAAGCGCATTATCAAGGGTCAAGAAATGCGGTCTTAATGTAAACCCCCTCCGTTTGCAATACCAAAAATAGATGACACAATTCTAAAAATCTCCGACCGAGCGAGATATCTCGGAGATATTTTGGACAAAAAACTCAATTGGGGTCCAAATATCCAAGAAAGATATAAGAAAGCCACGATCGCACTCTACTCATGCAACAAGATTCTGGGTAGAAATTGGGGACCAAACCCAAAAATAGTCATGTGGATGTACACTGCCATTGTCAGACCGATTCTAACCTATGGCAGCTTGGTTTGGTGGAAAGCGCTGGAGAAATCCACGAATTTAAAAACACTTACCAAAGTACAAAGAATGGCTTGCATCTGTACTAGTGGTGTGATGAGGACTACCCCAACTGCGGGTTTAGAAACGATCCTCAATCTCCCCCCATTAGACCTATTCGTCCAAGAATTAGCAGCAAACGGCGCCCTCAGGCTCAGCCAAACTAACATCTGGAAAACTAGCCAGAGCGGGCACGCAGCTATTCTTACGAAATACGTAGATACCAATACTTGCACAGATTATATGACCCCCTACTTAGATTTCAACAAATCTTTTAGGTTCCCCAATAGACTTGATTGGGAAAATAGTGTGCCCTACACTAACGACTCAACCATTACCATCTACACCGATGGCTCTAAAATGGATAATGGAGTAGGTGCAGGCTTCTACTCCGAAAGCCTCGACCTTGCCAAATCATTCAGGCTCCCCGACCATAGCAGCGTCTTCCAAGCTGAGATCTTGGCAGTGAAAAACGCTGCTAAACATATATCCATGATGGCGATATCACACGCGGACATCACTTTTTTCATAGATAGCCAAGCAGCAATAAAAGCTCTCTCTGCCACTCAAATCAAGTCGAAGCTTGTTTCTTGCTGTCGCGAAGAGCTAAAGGTTCTTGGCACACAGCATAACGTAAGTCTCTGCTGGGTTCCTGGCCATAGTGATGTACCAGGCAACGAAAAGGCAGATGAACTTGCAAGAGAAGGCTCTACACTGGAACCCTCTCTCATAGACCATCATATAGGAATCCCGTTATGTGAACTGAAACATAACGTCAGAAAAATCATCATTCAAAAATCCAACAACAGATGGAATCTCCTAGAAACCTGTGTTAACACCAGAAAGCTATGGCCTAGATACGATAAGAAAAGATCCGATTGGATTTTAACTCTTAACAAACCCTCCCTAAGATCCCTTATCGGCATTATTACAGGACACAACCTACTCGGCTACCATAAGAAGAAGATGGGGCTCAGTACGGATGACCTTTGTAGAGGCTGTGGTGATGAGAATGAGCATGAAGACACTTCTCATTTTCTCTGCCACTGTCCTTCACTCTGTCTTACCAGAAAGAAAACTCTAGGCAACTTCTTCTTCAATGAACTAAAGGAATTATCAGAACTGCCAGGCAAAAGCTTACTAAACTTTGCCAAGACCTCTAAATGGTTAATCGAACCACATGATTCATAGGTTATTTACTTTTCAGGAAGTTACAACACTTCAGGGTATCACAATGGATCTACATTGATCTAAGTGTGATGGTGACAACATCAACTATCAGCCCGCTAAACCTAACCTAACCTAACCTAGGTTAGGTGTTGTTAACTCATACATTTTCTCTTTGACATTTTCGACCATTTCGATAGATAAAATGGGTGGATACCACACCCCTAAATGGAAATACAATTTTTTCTCATTTTTTGTAATGTCATTAAACCAAAAACATACAAGAATTCCAAATTTCAACATCGTACGACCGTTTTTAGAGAGTGGGCGGAAACCACGCCCCTAAATGAAATTTAAATATGTACTTATATTTTTCTTTATATTCAACCTAAACCCTATTCGAACCTCGATTGTCAACATCCTACGACCATTTTAAGAAGATTTAAGATTTTTTCCTTTGTGTACACCCGAAAACCTCCCATTGTACCAAATTTCAAGATTCTAATATTGTAAGAAGTGCTTCATAATTTTGATGATCAGTCAGTGAGTCAGTGAGCCAGTGAGTCAGTGAGTGAGTCAGTCAGTCAGTCAATTACGGTTTTTGAGATTTTTACTGTTCAATATCTCAGGAAGTAGTGGTTCTACAAAATTAAATTTTTGTACAGGGCCTTTGTACCCATGAAGTTAATACGTAGTTCAAATTTGAAGCTTCTACCTCTATGGGTTATGGGGGGTTAAATATGTGCTTGAGTTCGATCCTGTAAAAAGGGAGTAGTGCTAGAACTTGGCTGGGCACTACCATGCCCTTTGATCTACCTCGTTTGACTCATCTTATCTGATGAAAATAACAAGAACTCTTTTTAATATCTGCTATAAACATAAATTTTATCAGCCTTACAAGGCTTGAGAATATACAAGCGTTCTCTAGCTGAAGCCAAAAAACAAGGAAGGTAAGGATTCGGCCAGGCCTAGTAGGGTTTTATTGAAGAAACGAACATTTGAAACCCTCTTTTTTACAAAAATAAACCGGATGAAAGCAGAACAGCATCTCCAATGGAAACATGAGTTACTGTAGAAATAATTTGTTCTTGAATACTTTCCTATTGTTAAGAATTTTTCCATCAGGTGCCACCCTGATAAACCAAGGAAGTTGACGAAAATCGACGAAAATGAATCAAAATAATTTTGAAAGCGAAAAATTGGGAAGGTTGAATTACTCCACGTTAACCAAGAAAATGTTGCCTGAGGTAGGTGCGGGTTATAAGGCCTAGTTAAGGAAGATTTGAAATAAAACAAATACTTTTTACAAAAATGGACACTTTTTATGATAAATTGATGTGTAAAATATAACACTATGAGCAAATAATAAAACTTATCAACTTCTGCCTCAAACAAAGATAGAATTCAACATTTTCAAAAACCTTGTAAATAGGCTTTTTTACCATTTCATAAGCCGGCATAGAAAATTATTCAGTATTTTGTTGCTGATTTGTTGCCAATTCATGCCGCAAAATTAATTTTGTGGCTCAAATATTTTTCGTAAAAACGATCGATTACGTTTCCTCTTTTCTCTTCTGCAAAATAATAAGTATACGCCCGAGTGAACTTTCCCATAAAACCAAAATAAATTTTTGAAACATAACAAATAAAGAAAATAATGAATACCGGAACACATAAGCATATATTTATAAAAATAAGTGCTGTTTTATAAATACTACTAAGGAATCATTTTCTTACCAATATTGTTTGAATAGTAAGAAAAGGAAATTGGAAATTGGTATTTATTATTGTATCAATTGATAAAATACTTTAACTTTCAGGAATGTATCTGAGTATCCACAGGAGAATTGTCCTAGATAATGACGCTGATAGAGTGATAACTGATAACACTTTCCAAAATGGCTGTTCCAAGTTTTTACGCTTCCGTGATTCTTCAAGAAGTGAAAGTTTATGATGGCGAACTTGGCTCATCCGGCTACACCCTCAGGCCTTCTCCTTCCAACCTTTTTGCGTAATGAACGTTCTATCTAGGTCCTGCACTTGCTTCCGTCCATAAGAATGGGGTGTGTGACTGTCAAGCCATGAACGCACGTGGTCTTAACAAATAGGTGATGCGATCACCCAGTACAGTAGCACAGTGAACGAGTTCAGCTTACATCTATCACTTCCAGTGGAAAATAAGGTACTTCGTTAAACCGTTCGGAATTCTACATATTCTAAATTCTTCATGCCTTCTCCAATCAAACCAAGAATATAATGGCTGGTATTTTTCAACACCCAATGCCATATAGTTGTGGACCACATGTCGCATAGCTCGTTGGTGTTGACAGCCTGTTGTACACTTCTATTGAGGGAACCTGTTGGGATTGCATTCCTTAAAGGCTGAAGGCCCAGGTTTCTACTGAACTTATTAAGAATTTTTGGGTCGCAATATAAAATGGTTATCAAAGATACGCCAAAACTTGTTGTGGTCAAATTTACCGCAACAAATCCCACCCTTACCCTATAAGAATTGTGATTAACTTTGGTTAAAACCTTAGGTAACACATTTCTATCAGAAGACGAAAAAGAAAAGTTATGAAATATATACGCTTAAAAGAAAATTAATATGCAAGCACGCAAAAGTAAGAAAAAAAAACAAAAAATCATTCTAGTTTCGGTTTTAAGTCTTCGACATGCCAAATTCCGCTATCTTAACCATTGCTATCATGCAATTAGTTCTTGCGTAAACGAAGGATTTTCTTTATTTCTTACAATACAACAGTATGTAGCTCCCTACCCAAAGTTACCATATCCCTCCCGAAATGAGCGTAATGTTCAAATACTCCCAAAACTTCGTGCTGTGACGTATGAATGGCGCACACTAATTTACTCAGTTAAGTATCCCATACCCTGTGGTTTTCCCCACAAATGCCCTCAAAGTAGTCTTAAGGATGTAATTGATCCTCTGCGCAGGACTCACCTGCGAGTGGTAATGGGCTGTAGATTTGAAAAGTGACCCGTACGCCTGACAAAAGCGTTTTCAAGTCCTTGGATCGGAATTGGGGACCGTTGTCACACATGATCACCTTTGGAATGCCATATAATAAGAAAACATTGTCTTCAAGCTCCCTACAAATGGCTTTCGTAGTAGCCGTCCTCAACGCAAACATTAGTGGAAACTAAGTTAAGTAATCTATTACAGTAAGAATGTAAGTAAAACCCCTACTTGATTTTGGAAGTGGACCTAACAAATTTATACAAATCATCTCCCAAGGTGATTTGATTCTTACCTTCTCCGTCATTAACCTAGCTGGCTTTTCATTAATCAACTTAACCTGTTGGCAAATTTGGCAACTCCTTACGTACTTTATAATATCGGCCCTCATTTTTGGCCAGTATAACTTTGTCGCTATCCTAAAAGCTACACAAGTAGCACAAAATGGTATTAATTCGGTTGCACACTTCTTAATTCATTCTTATTTTGTTCTTAAATGAATCTCACCGCTTCTTAACTTCTTAATTCGGTATTTTTTCCTACTTAAATCGTATATTTCTTTGAGTTCTTAATTCGTTCTGCTTGTTCCTTCTTAAAGAATTCTTAAAAGGTTCTTAAATCGGTATTTCTTATAAGGGTTTGTTTAGAGCTCCTTAAATCCTTCTTTAAGATTATTATTTCCAGTAGTCTATTTTCATTTCATTCTTAGAGTTCACAGAAAATTTTTCGCAACTGTGCTCGTGTGAATACAAATTGATTTGCTTGCTTAAAAGACATTAAAGTAACTGGTAGAAGGCCTAGTTATTATGTAACCAAGCAAAAGTGAATTGGAGGGACTTTGTAAATTGGGAAAATACACCAACAACAAGCCAAACCGCTTGCAGAAAAAAAAAATCAAAACAAATACTATTAAAATAGATGAGCATCAGAGAAACAAAAACTAGATACAGAATTCACTGATAATTTCTTTTTTGGTCTGAGAATTTTGTAAGAAGGAGTTAAGAGTGCGAAAAAAAGTGTTTGAGAAGACGCTTAGAAGCAGGGACGAACCGTCATATAGACATTTAAGACAGTGTCTACCCAAACAAAATCGATAGGCTGAAGAAAATAAAACGAGAATAAACTATAAATAGGTAATAAATAAAATAGTAATAAAATAATGAATTAATAAATAAATCCAAACAACCCTTATTCAAATCGCATAGCATAGTGAAATGCAAACATTGAACAAAGAAGATATACACAAACACAACACACGTCAACGGTCAACGTCATACTTCAACTTCATAGTTCATATTCATACTTCATACCAAGTTCGGGAAAAAACGAAGACATCCCGAAAAATGTCTTCGTTCTCTATTGAATTTGTTTGTGGAAAGAAGAGCCAGCACACGTTTTTTTTTTTGGTTTTTGTATGGGAAAAATAGACATAATTGAAAATGTCTAATTTTTTGTTTGCTTTAGTTCATTTCATCCTTGTGTCCACTGTGCGTTCGGGAAAGAACGAAAACAGCCGAAGACATGTTTTTGTTTCGTTCAATTGATTTTTTTTCAGGTTTTGTACTTTTGTATGGGGAAAAATGACAATAATGAGAATGTCTAATTGCTCGTTGTCGTTTAATTTGATTTCAATATTATGATTTTGTTTTTCAGTATTGTTAATATGATTTCGTTTTGCCGATCCTTCTTCAAATAAATGAAGTATTTCTACCTTCGATCCGTTTTATAATTAATTTTTTTCTCCTTTTCATCTCAAGAACTCCAGTTGAGACTTGAAAGAAAAACAAGATTTCAGATTTTGCTTTAAGATCTATATCGATAGCTGAAATGAATACCTATACGGCTTCACGTTCTATGTAAAAAAAAGGACAAGAGGAAAGTACAGAATTTTTGTTGTCTACCCCATTTCAATGGTGGCGAGTCGTCCCTGCTTAGAAGTATATAAGAAGGAATATATTCCATTTTAAAACCTCAATAAGAACCAAATTATCTTCTTAATTCAATCTATCGGACCGCCCACTTTCGCCTTTTATGTAATTAAAAGGTACTTAAAGAAATCTTAAAGAAGCGGGATAAGAGCTTATAATACTTCTTAAAGCCTTCCATAAGTAATTTTGTGCTACTTGTGTAAAGGACTTTCATGGTTTTCTTGTAAGATTCTTAACCTTTCCTTTTCCTCATCACTCTCTTCCTTTTCTGATTATCCTGATGAACTGCGATGTGATTAGCCTTCACGAGTTAGAACAACTGACCTTGTTCAACTCTTCAGGCCGGAAACCTAAGTGGATTAGAATTGACTTGCGAATCATTTTGGCCACCCAAGGTTCTGAAACCTCTTCTGAGCACTGATCTCTATTATAACTGGAAAGTGGATAGGAACAAAAAGTTTGACTCCCATAGAAGACTGTTATAATTGTAAAAGTACCATCCAGGCATAACAGTTATACCAAAATATAACACTTCCCCACTGACTTAAATGATAAATAATAAGTACCTTGATGCTTTAATATTTAATTTTTATTTATTTTAATTAGTTAAAATTAGCCCCTTAAGTTAAAAATAGCAATTTTTCAGTAAATTTATTTTAAATTATAAACTCAACCCATTGATGAAACTAAGCAATCTTTTCATCACTTCACTCTGTCCACTGACTCTGTCTCACTTTTTCGGTTTATATAGAAAGAGATGCATAAGTGTAAGAGTACCATGTCAAAATCAATAGGAGCCAAGAAAAGTGTTATAATTTGTATGGAATCCACCATCCAGTGTATTATAGAGATCAGTGCTTCCAAGATACCACCTTACTGTGATACTCCTCGAGACCGCATATGCGGAACCACATGCCCATTCTGTTTCCGTTTTAGTATTCAATATTCAGTATGAAACTATTTTATTTTATGAATCAAATAACAAAAGAGTAGTTTAACAAAGTGAACTGATAGTTACTTACTTAAGGTCGCACTACAGTCCGTTGTGAACTTGGGCCTCAATCAACAGTCTCCGCCAGCCAGCTCGGTACCTAGCTGGCGTCTCCAGTTTTGCATTCCAAGTTGATTGAGGTCCTTTTCCACTTGAGTGCGCCACCTGAGTCGGGTCTTACTCTCCTCCTACGTCCCTCAGGAATAGTGTCGAAGGCTTTCCGGCCGGAGCATTGGTGTCCATCCGCTCTAAATGACCGAGCCATCTGAGTCTCTCGACCTTGACTCTTCTGGCTAGGTCCATGTCGTTGTACAACCCGTAAAGTTCGCTGTTATATCTTCTTCGCCATTCCGCTTACATGCATACGGGGCCAAAGATGACCCGAAGAACTTTCCTCTCGAAACAGCCTAAGGCACTTTCATCCGATTTTGTCAGGGTCCACGCTTTCGCACCATACAGCAGGACTGGGATGATGAGTGTGTTGTACAGTTTTACCTTAGTTGCTCGAGAGAGGGCTTTTCCACTCAATTGCACGCTGGTGTTATTGCTCGTGTTTATAGCGGAGTCTAGGTAGACAAACTCCTCTACTACCTCGAAGTTGTATGCGTCTATTGTGACATTCTGCCCGAGCCGTCAGTGTTGGGTGTCCTTCCTTGAAGACAGCATATACTTCGTTTTTCCCTCATTTACCGCTAAACCCAATTTTGCCGCTTCTGTCTCAATCCTCACAAAGGCGCCATTGGCATCACGCTGTGTTCTTCCTATTATATCAATATCATCGGCGTACGCGAGAAGTTGAACAGATTTTTGAAAGATAGTGATAGATTGTTGACGAAAGGCTTCAGACCTTCAGATATTACAGCAGATAGGATCTTGTAGGCAATGTTTAGTAACTTATTCCTCTGTTGTTGGCCCAGTTTAGATTTAGAGGATCTCCCTTTTTCAGGATCGGGCAAACAATGCTGAGGTTCCATTCATCGGTCATGCATTCCTCTGACCATATCTTACAGATGATTTGGTGCATGCTGCTATCTAGCTCGTCGTCGGCTGCTGTTTTGAACAACTCAGCAGCTGGTCCATCTGCTCCAGCAGCTTTGTTGGATTTCAGCCGTGATATTGCGGTCTTCACTTCTTCTAGGTCAGGTTCACGGAATTGTTGGCTCCTGTCTGATGGCGGTGTTTTGTTCGTCGTCGCCGTTATACGAGCTACAGAAGTTGTCTTTCCAACTCCTAGCAATATTATTATTATTAATATTATTATTATTATTATTATTATTATTTATTTACTAAAATCGCTTACAAAGTAAGATAATACAAGTTAAGGCAGCACCTGCACCACAAATCCAAGGTCATCGGACATTGCACCCATCTTCGCATAAATTTTAATTTTTGAATTGTTAGTTGCAACCTAAGCTAAATTCGAGCCATATCAAACGCATTATCTTATATTTCTTTTAATTTTTAAATTGTAAGTTGCAACCTAAAGTAAATTCGAGCCATATCAAATGCATTATCTTATATTTCTTTTAATTTTTAAATTGTAATTTGCAACCTAAAGTAAATTCGAACCGCATCCGGTTTCTTTGTGGGAAACGCGAATGCGGCAAGCTTTGTAAAATATTTTGGAAGAAAGAATAAATCAGAATTAATTTGTCAGCCAAGTGATACGATCGTGTTTAATTCACCACGGACAAGTGTCGTCCGCTTTTTTTTGACGTAAGCACTCGCACTGACATTAACTGGCGCCCGAGCAGTAAATCCTTAAAATAAGAAAATAGTGAAAAGTAAAGTGAAACAAAAGGATAGGAACATAAAAAAAGTACCAAAGTTTCCTTAAAATTAGGAAAAAAGTGAACCTTTATAAAAAAGCAAAGTAGTGAAAAAATCAGAGCACTTTAATAAAAATGAAAAACTGAAAAAAAGAAAATCGACAAACTCTAAACAAGCAAAGTAGTGAAAAAATCAAAGAACAAAAAAAGACGAAAGACTGAAAAAAAAGAATATCAACTAACTCCAAATAAACTGAAGAAAAAGAAGGAAGACAAACTCCAAAAAGAAAAGGATTCCGAAACACCAAGAATATGATAACAAAAATCTTGTAAGAAAGTTAATTCTATATTTTTATACTTTATGTGAAAAATTATAAAGAAAAATACCAATATACCTAGGAGGCTTCTCTATACAAAGAGCAAGGTACTTGTTGTATTCCTAAAAAGAAGCAACTTAATTGGTGGTGGAGTCATTCGTACCTTAGTAGGTTACTGGCAAAAATTAACGCCTATAATTAAAAAGGAACCATACGAACCTTCCGATCCGAGGTGACCACTCTCAAAATAGAGAATCGCTCAGCGGGTATCCTCCGATGACCTTTTGTTGTCGGAGATATATATAAACAAAAAAGCAGTGCTGAACTCCCACTGAAGAGACAGTAACTCAATAAAATCCACGTATTTTACTATTAAAACATAAATGTACTTCTGATCTCCGACTGAAGAGACAGAAAAAAAAAAAAAGAAAAAAAAGAAATTTAACTAATTTATCACTGAAAATAAAAAACAGTAGTTAAATACGATTTATTTCCCTATTGTAAGAAAAAAGTACTTCTGATCTCCCACTGAAGAGACAGAAAAGAATATAATTATAAAACATTTATACTAATATAATACTAAATTGACCTCCAACTGAAGAGGCAAACAAGGTATAAACTTTTTTATTTGTAAAATAAATTTATTAAATATTTTGTTCTCAAAATATTACTGACCCTCAAAAATAATTAAATTCTTAAAAGAAAGGGAATTTCCATATATTGTAATTGCTTCTTGCTGTCAGCATAACAAGTTCTCTTTCAATCGCATCGCTTCTTATTAAAAATGGATGATCTCCATAATTCTGTCACCCAATTAACAGGTGCTGTTAACGCACTTGTCGAAAAACTTACAAACATTGAGGGGCGAATCTTTCGCCTCGAGCAGCAAAACATTCAAATGGACTTCCAGCCAGTCCTTCAGCGCTTACAAAACATAGAGGATCATCTAGTTACGCCAGAAAGAAGGCCTGTTCCGAATGCGGAGCGACAAGAACCACTCTGTGGGCCCAGGTCGGAACAGGACTTAAGAGACATTTGTAAGCTTCCGGATTCCGTTAAGGAACTCCAAGTCTTCGCCGGTAATACCATTGGCTTTATTTCATGGATCCATAGCGTGGAAGCCATTCTGAAGGATTATGAAATCGTTCGGGATAAACCAATATACCGGGCCATTTTACAACATATTAGACAAAAAGTGAGGGGACGTGCTGACGCCGCGCTGATATCCTACAACATCTTCGAAAATGACTGGACAGAGATTAAGAGGGTTCTCTCCTTACACTATGCAGACAAGAGGGACATCCGTACCCTTGAATTCCAACTAACCCAACTTGTGCAGGGCAATTCTCGCCTTGACGACTTTTACGCTAAAGTAAACCTCCAGCTGTCCCTGATAATCAATAAAATTAGGGCTGAGACTTATTCTTCCGAAACTATGGATGCTCTTATAGCAACATATAGAAATAGGGCATTGGATATTTTCATTCGGGGCTTAGGAGGAGACATTTCCAGGCTTCTGATGATCCAGAAGCCCAGGACACTCCCAGAAGCTTACTCATGTTGTCTGGAGATGCAAAATATGACTTTCAGGAACAATACTCTCAATGATAGGGGTCCTTATGTTGTTCCCACTTCTAGTAACAATTACACCAATAACTCCAACTCCAATAACAACTCCCACTACAACAATAGAAATAACCAAAGAAACAACTTTCATCAACGATCACAGGTTCAGAATTCCGGATTTAACCAACAAAATCCACCGAGTAGACCCACTGCTCCAAAACCCCCTGTTAAAATGGAAATAGATGGTTCCTTCCAATCGAGGAATGTCAACTATATAAACAATCCATTCAAACGAGAGACAAACTCTGAGATAAACTCTCGGAAGCAACAAAAGTTGTATCATATGGATTCAATTACACACTCGGAGGAGGAACCAGAGGGAAAAGAGTCTGCTTATGAAGAAACAGGACATGAAAATTTTTTTTCAGAAGAATCGTCGTATGAACAGTCAGTCGATGAAAATTTTATGGAAGCAGCCTCGCCTCCAGTGTTCCATACATAGAGTATGTTACAAAGGATAAGGGCGTTCTTAAATTCCTCATCGACACTGGCGCAAACAAAAATTTCATCCAACATAAACTAGCCCCAAACCCAAAACCAGTAAATAACCCATTTCACGTTAACTCACCATCCGGACAAATTTTAGTTAAAAACAAAATCTGCGGAAAATTTTTCGCTCCCTTAGGATATGACTTAGATATGACATTTTTCATTCTCCCAGGGCTAACGTCGTTCGATGGCATCATTGGGGACGACACCCTCAAACAACTAAAGGCCATAATTGATAGAGACAAAAATGTACTAAAAATTTATTCCAACACAGTTATTCCCCTTAAGAACAAATTATCACAAACGGTTAGTCTTTTACAAACATCGAGTACAAATACGAATGACAAATTACAGACAATATGCAAAAAATACAGTAGCATCTTCGATCCTGTAGGTAGCGAAGAAGTTCGAACCACAGTGAGGGCAGAAATACGGACAACAACAAACGACCCCATATATACGAAAAGTTATCCCTACCCAACAAGTATGAGGCAAGAAGTCGAAAGACAAATCGAGGAACTTCTGTCGGAGAACATCATCCGACCCTCGAAAAGCCCTTACAACTCGCCTATCTGGGTGGTCCCAAAAAAACCGAAACCCAATGGCGAGAAACAATACCGAATGGTAGTAGACTTCAAACGTCTTAACTCGGTGACAATCTCAGATACTTACCCAATTCCAGACATCAACAACACACTCGCCAGCCTAGACGAAGCCAAATACTTCACAACCCTGGATTTAACATCCGGCTTTCACCAAATCCTTATGAAAGAAAAAGATATACCCAAAACAGCATTCTCTACCATGAATGGGAAGTACGAGTTTTTGAGACTACCTTTTGGCCTCAAGAACGCTCCCGCCATATTTCAAAGGATGATAGACGACATATTGAAGCCACTAATAGGCAAAATATGCTATGTCTATATCGACGATATTATCATCTTTAGCAAAACGGAGAGTGAGCACCTTCAAGATATCGAAACCGTATTCTCAAAACTTCATGAAGCAGGACTCAAAGTTAATTTTGAAAAGACACAGTTTTTGGCGACCAGTGTGGAATTTTTAGGATACCTAGTTACACAAAAAGGTATTCTTCCAGACCCAAGAAAAATAAAGGCTGTTGAAGCGATACTTCCACCGGTGAATTTAAAAGAACTTAAAAGCTTCCTCGGCTTAGCCTCCTACTACAGGAAGTTCATCCGAGATTTTGCGAAAATAGCGCGACCTCTCACTGTTATAACTCGTGGTTCTCTAGCCCAAGTGAAAGCCAATCAGTCGAGGAAAGTTTCCATAACTCTGGACGAATCCGCTCTAAGGGCATTTAAAAACCTTAAGGAACTTTTGGTTTCAGCCGAAGTCCTCGGATTTCCAGATTTCAAAAAACCCTTCAATCTCACAACTGACGCCTCTGACTACGCTATTGGAGCAGTGCTTTCACAGGGTGAGCACGGAAAAGAAAAACCAATTGCTTACATTTCAAGGACACTCAATAAGACCGAAGAAGCCTACGCCACGAATGAGAAAGAAATGCTCGCCATTGTCTGGGCCTTGGATAATTTGAGAAATTATCTATATGGAGCCAGGAAAATCAGGATCTACACTGATCACCAGCCCTTAACCTATGCGCTGAGTAATAGAAATACCAACGCAAAGTTGAAGCGCTGGAAGGCGAGAATCGAGGAGTACAACCACGAGCTGATCTACACACCTGGTAGATCAAACTTAGTGGCAGACGCTCTCTCACGACTAAAAACAGAAGTTAATCATCTGTCTGGCTTATCCCTTCAAGGTAACGACTCCTGTACGGAAACAGCAACATCAGACTCTCGTACTAGAACAACAAGCGAAATTGGCACTGAAACGGCTGAGGAAGGTCTTCATGAAATATCTAACACTGATGACTCCGGAACTGTTCATAGCGCGGACCAAGACAATACAGACCTAATACCGCACGTGGAGGCTCCACTTAACGTATTCAGGAACCAAATAATTTTTAAGTCAGGTATTGATATGTGCGCTCACGAAGAACCACATCCGGGGTATCATCGTCATTATGTATCAGCAAGAACATTAGACCAAGCCTTTATTATCAAGACACTTAAAGAAAAGCTACAACCGAACGTCATTAATGGAATTAAGATTCCCGAGGAATATTTAGGAATACTCCAAAAGGTATATCTAGAATGCTTTGAAAAATTTAAAATAAGGATAACTCAGAGAGTAGTTGAAGATGTAGCCAGAGAAGATCGAAAACTTACCATTATAGAAAAGGAGCATAGAAGGGCACACAGAGCTCCAAAAGAAAATAAAGACCAGATACTCGAACGATATTATTTTCCTCATATGATGGCTCTGGTTAAAAATTACACAAGAACATGCGAAGTTTGTCATGCAAACAAATACGATAGACACCCAGTTTCTCCCGAATTCCAAGCCACTCCAGTTCCAACATATCCTTGTGAAATAATTCATATGGATATCATGGAAATTCAAAACGAGAAATTCATTTCCGTTATAGATAAATTTTCCAAGTTTAGTAAATTTTTTCACATCAACGATAAGTCGGCCATCCATATAAGATCAAAACTAGTTAAAATCCTACATTATTTTACGGTACCACTAATCCTGGTCACGGATAACGAAAGGGGTTTCCTTAGCCCAATAGTTCTTAACTTTATAAGAGCACTGGGAGTAAGGCTTTATCTAACTCCATCCCATAGAAGCGAGGTGAACGGCCAAGTAGAGAGAGTTCATTCCACTATCCTCGAGATATATCGATGCCTCAAGGTAGAACATCCAGAACTTTCAGTAAAAGAACTGGTGAACGTTGCTGTGGACCGCTACAACAACTCCTTTCATTCAGTTATTGGTCGAAAACCGAGTGACATATTTTTTAACAGGTCACAGCGAGTAAATTACCAGAACCTCCTTAATATAAGATCGAAAATTAATAAAGACTTACGGGGTATTATTAAAAAGAACATGGATGCTAGAAATAATCGACTTAATTTAAAAAGATCTATTCCAAAGCAATATGAAGCGGGTGAAGTTGTGTATGCAGCAGCGAAAGGTATTAAGAGTAAAAATCAACCCCTTTTCCGAAAAGAAGTGGTGGCCAAGGACAATCGTGTCACTATTACGACAGCAAGTGGCAAAAAATTACACAAAACTAACTTAAAAAATCTTAAGAAAATGCCTTCATAAAAACTTAGTTAATAGAAAAAAGTAATGTAATAAGAATTTTTATTTTGTCTTTCATTTAAAATTGGTCAATTATAATCTTAGAGTCAAAAACAATCAATAAATACGTATGCAAAATTATATTACAGACTTAGCCTTTTAATACCGGTGCAAGCTTTACACATATTTCCATACAAATCCCCAATTGTAACTGTCAGAGAAGGTAACGCCTGGATGACCGATGGATTCTACAAACTTATACACGTCATCGACCTAAGACAATACAATAATATTCTCAACCAGACGGAATACATAATTCAAACTCACGTTAAGGCTCAACAAACGCGAGACGTATTAGACTATCACCTGAAACAGACGAGGGAACGCTTGAATGAATTAAGAGATACAAAGACAAGACGAACCAGAGCTATTCGGTGGATAGGATCAGCATGGAAATGGTTAGCTGGCTCTCCTGACGCGACTGACTGGGATGATCTTTTAAAAACACAGGCCAACTTAGAACAGAGCAACAACCGACAGTATAATATTAACGAGAAACTGTTTGACGCAACACAAGTAGCAGTAGAAAAGGTCAACAACTTGATAGACCGCTTTAACAACATAATAACAGAGGACGAATCAGACAAAGTAGAACATGATCTTCTTAACAAGATGCTAATTTTGAAAGAAAACGTAAACGAAATAGTCAGGGCATGTCAAATGGCAAAAAGTGGTATAGTAAACAGTAACCTACTTAATACTGAGGAGATAAATACAATCATTAATGAACTCGAAACACTTCCATACCAGAACAGTGTGGAAGCTGTTGAGTATAGCAGACCATCAGTTTTTACCAATGGAACCTTTATATTGTACGTTTTGTCAATTCCAAAGATCTTCCCTAGGCCATATCACACACTAGCAGCCAGAGCTGCCATTAAGGACGGGAAACAGATTGAACTGGACTATACTAAATTACTAATAAATCATAATGAAACGTACGGACTAGTAGGTGATTGTATGCAAATTAGTAATACTTCGGTGTGTGAGGGCAATATCCTAAAAAAATTAACAGAAAATTCATGCATCCCTAGAATCCTTAAGGGTGGGCATGCAGTATGCAGTTACAAGACGACAAGCGAAGAAGTCGTCGAATTGATTGGAGACAACACCATCTTCATTACGAACTTTAATGATAGTATTTCAAATGGAAATTCTTCTCTTTCATTAGTAGGTACATATTTAATCCAGTTAGAGGCAAATGACACTGTAAGCATCAAGGACAGAACATTTTACAATAGAATGGGTTCTACTCCACAAGCACTACCACCAGTCCTATCCAATATTACTGGAAGAAACGGCAAGCTAACCTTGGAACACGTGCACGACCTTAACATCAGAAATATAGAGTTGATCAAAACTTTCCAAACTAAACTTAACTCCTCTATATTTACAGGAAGTCTAATAGTTTTTACAGTTGTCGGCCTCACCTACCTGCTGTGGAAGAAAATTTACGGGAAGGCTAAAATCCCAGAAGTCCTGATTTCCCAATCATATTCTACAAATTCACCACCCACATGCCATTAATCAGTGCATCTGCGGGACGCAGATATTTGAGGGGGCGGTAGTTAAGGCAGCACCTGCACCACAAATCCAAGGTCATCGGACATTGCACCCATCTTCGCATAAATTTTAATTTTTGAATTGTTAGTTGCAACCTAAGCTAAATTCGAGCCATATCAAACGCATTATCTTATATTTCTTTTAATTTTTAAATTGTAAGTTGCAACCTAAAGTAAATTCGAGCCATATCAAATGCATTATCTTATATTTCTTTTAATTTTTAAATTGTAATTTGCAACCTAAAGTAAATTCGAACCGCATCCGGTTTCTTTGTGGGAAACGCGAATGCGGCAAGCTTTGTAAAATATTTTGGAAGAAAGAATAAATCAGAATTAATTTGTCAGCCAAGTGATACGATCGTGTTTAATTCACCACGGACAAGTGTCGTCCGCTTTTTTTTGACGTAAGCACTCGCACTGACATTAACTTACATCTTGTGAGTTATTGCAAGCCTTGAAAAATATTAAAGAGCTCGAAATCTTTACGTTTAATGTTAGAAGTAACAAAAAACAAAAACAAAAAAACAAAAAAATAAATTAAATAAATAAGATAATATAAATAAACAAAACAAATTAAAATCAAATAAAAAAGAACAAAGAAAACAAATTTGAAGTATTTTAAACAATATCAACGATTTGCCAAATATGAGAAAAGTATGGATTTAAATCTCCTAATGCTTACTACTCCCCTTATAGTAATTGGCAGAGAGTTCCAAAGGCCAATGATGTGAACAAAGAACTGACGTTGAGAGTTAAGGTATTTAAATCGGGGAATTATAAGAATGAATGACCTTGTGGAATTAGGAAAATTCAGCCTAGTATACAGATAGTCCGGTTGTTTTGATTGTATAATGAGATGCAGATAGCAAAGTGAGCGAAATTTTAGAAAATTATCTAAACTACAACCACACAGTTGTTTAGAGTAAAAAGAGACATGATCAAAAGAACGAAGGTTATACACAAAACGTGCAATGTTGTTGAATACAACATTAAGTCTATGCGATGTAACTGAGTCTAAGTTACTAAATACTTCGCAACAATAGAACAATACAGGAAATAGAAGCGTTTTTGCTAACAGTAGCTTAGTTTTGTGTGGGATGAAGTGCTGAGTGATTCGAAGAGATCTGAGGATACCGTAAACTTTGCCTATTGAGCTGTTAAGATGGTCGTTCAAAGTAAGAGTACGATTGATTACCATACCTAGGTTTCGCGCTGAATCAACATAACAAATCGTTTAATTTTCGATACATAGGGGGCGTAAATTCGATGAGTCAAATATCTTCCGATAGATAGGCAACGTTTTTGACTTGATTGGGTTAAGATGAAGGTTATTGATTCTAGACCAACGTGAAATACTGAGCAGGTCCTCAATCATCTTGGAGACAGCCTCATCTTTCGCAAGTAGAGGTCGACAGATCAAAAGTTGCACATCGTATGCATACAAATGAATAGAGCAATGTTTAACTTTAAGCGGTAGGCTGTTTATGTAGATTGAAAAGAAAATAGGTCCAAGTATTGATCCTTGGGGGACACCATGCGGGACATTTACAAAGTTGGACAATTTTCCTTTTGCCACTACACATTGTTGTCTGCAATCAAGATAAGACCTTATTAACTTGCAAGCTTCCGATGTTAAACCAAAGCAATGTTGTAGTCTACCACAAAGTATAGAATGAATCACAATGTCGAAAGCTTTAGAAAAATCAAGGAGGGTGAGCAATGCAAAATTATCTTTACTAAAGCAACTCTTATTTCGTCGGTGACGAGATGCAATGCTGACTTACAGCTACGTTGAGGTCGAAAACCGGACTGGTGAGGGCTAAGTAGGTTATAAGAAGAGAGATAGTTTTTAATCTGTTTGGAAATTGCTTTTTCGAAAACTTTCGACAAAAATGATAAAATAGCTATAGGCCGAAACTCTTTAACCATACCAGTGCTGTTCTTAGGAATAGGGATTATTTTGGCCTTCTTCCATTCCATTGGAAATTCCGATGTTGATATGATGCTGTTTAGTATGTGCGTAATGAAACGCAAGATGTAAGGGAGCAACAGTTTTATAAATTTTGGATTTATTAGATCAAGTCCAATAGCATTCGATTTGATTGAGATTATAGCCTCTACAACATCTTCTTCGGTTAACCTGTCAAAATAGAAAGAGCTACTTGTCAAGGGAACTTCTTCACTGAGAGGACCACTTTCGGATGCATCATTTGATAAAGAAGGCAAAGACGTGAATTTATTATTTAAGACATCGCAATCAATGTCAGTTGAGATGTCGTCAGTTTTCCTTCCAATACCTATTTCTCTCAAGTTTTTCCAAATTACTTTGCTAGAGGTCGAAGTTCCGAGCTTTTGCTGGTAAAAGTTCATTTTGGCCAATCTTATCATTTTAACGACTTTGTTTCGCAGGCTGCAGTAGTTCTGATGCAAAACCTCTACTTTGAATCTCCTCCATTGACGGTAGGCGGCATCGCGTTGTTCCATGACTGCAACGATGTCGCCATTCAGCCAAGAAGAAGTTCTATGCCTCACCGTACAGGTTTTGATTGGAACGTGAGTATCAAAAAGTGAGTTAATATTTTGATTAAAAAAACCTATCTGCTCATTAACATTTTGCATAGAGTAGATTAAATTCCAGTCTAAACGATTAAAATCATGCAATAGCTCAGAGACGTTTATGTTTTTAAAATCACGATAAGTATAACTTGGCTGTTGAAAATGACAAGATAATTTGAGGCAGCTAAAAATCAGATCATGTTTTGAGAATCCTGGTGCAAGAAGTTGGTCGTAAAATATAATTCTTTCATTGTCACTCGTAATAAAAAGATCTAAAAGTGAACTCGATGACTCGGTGAAGTGAGTTGGGTTCAAACGATTTATTGGAATTAAATCCAAGGCTCCAAATGCACCCAGGAAAGACTCAGAAACACGTTTGTCTAAAAGATTGCAATTGAAGTCTCCGCATAATATGGTGAAAGAGAAATTAGCAGAAAAAGACTCCAAAGCTGTCACTAACGGTTCCAAACTTATGTAATTGTATGGTCTGTACACCGAACCAACGAGAACATCTTCAGAGTAACATTTTATACAAACAAATATATATTCTAAGGGACAGTCATCGCTTGATCTACAAATGAATCTACAACACAACCCATCCCGTACATACAAAGCGGAGCCTCCACCGGTTCTAGAAAAGCGATCAGCTCGAAAAAGCTTATAACCTTGAACGTTATAAAAACTATCACTGACATCATGTCTGAACCATGTTTCTGAGACAGAGACAATATCAATTTCAGAATTAACAAACAGATATCTGAATTCTTCTAATTTTTTAGTCAAACTTTGCGTATTCAGATGGCATATTCGCAATCCATTACTTTGAGCCCGTAAAACTCGAATCATGTTATGTAGAGTAATGTTCATCTCACTACCAGTGAACCCTCTGCTACTATCAGCTGCGCTCAAAGATCTTTATGCCACAGGTGTGGCAGTAGCGCAAGGTAGAGCAGAAAGCAAAAGGAAAAAATTCGTTTGCAAACAAAACAATAATAATATTAAACATAAATACTTGGCAAATCATCCTTACAAATGAAAACAAAAACACTAATGAAAGTAATAAATAGTTTAAATAGAAAAAAATTAAAATAAAGCTAAAAAAAGCTTGCATAACAAAAAACTTATAACGTCAAAAACATTTACAAAGATAGGGCGTATCATCATTGCTTACTGCAAAATTTCGTTGGACGTCGTCGTAGTCATAGCAGCAAATAGATCCTCAGAGTTCCTTACAACAATACCCTCTGCATCAGCTGTCAATTTGATGTTAACATTTCCATGAAAAGAGTAAGCGGTAAACAGAATACGATTTTTTCTTGATCGCAATGCAGTATTAAGAAGAGTGCGATTATTTTTTGATAAGCTCTCATTAATAAAAGAGGGTTTGTCGGATTCTATTCCCAGATCCCGAAGAGAGAGCTGATGGCTTACTTTTTGCTTCCTATATTCAGAAACTCGCTTAAGCAGATCATTTCTTTCCTTACAGCTGTTAAATTTAAGAAAAATAGGAGAGGCCGTTTACGTGAGCGTGACCGAAAAATACTCTTCAGTGGTGGAACATCACAGTTCGCAGAAATACACAGGCTTTTAAAAAGCTTAGTGAGATTCTCCTCGGGTAATGAAGGCACTCCAAAAAGAACAGCATCGACCGCAATCTCCTTCTTCTCACTATCATCGACCTGCTGTTGCAAGGTTAAGAGCTTTGAGTTGAACTCTCTTAATTCAGCTGTATGTTTCTCAATTTGGTTAGAATTTTGCGTTATATTATTACCAATTTCACACTTTATCGATGAAAGCTTAGAAGTAAGAGTGGATGAATTGATTGCGTTTGCTTCGATTAAATCAACTCGGTGCATGATGTTGTCTATGGTAGTATTAATTTTCTGAATTTCTCTGACCATGCTTGCTCAGTTTTCTCCAATTTCTCAAACAGTTCGGTTCGAACTTTGCTAAACTCACTCGTGATGCGGTTTATGATCATTTCAGTGTGTTTATTCATGTGGACGGTGAAAGCTGAGGTTGTGAGAAAAGAACCGTCATTCTCGTACGTGTTTGGCCTCGGCGTTTCCACTCTAGATGGTGTTCGTGATAGTTGTTTTTTGGAACGGGTACTCATCGTTGTATTGTATTGGTAGAGAATTTAAAACAATGAATTTAACTTGCTTTGCAATTTTTATCGAAATTTTAAATCAATTTATTCAATTTACTTTAAATTCGTTCTGGTCTTAACAACGTCGCGAAGATGCAAAATGCACAAAGAAGTCGGATTCAAGTTTTCAGGCGAGTTATATTTAAGTGTAAATAATTTAAGTGAGATGACCACGGACGTCAAAAATTTTGCGTCTATTCTCTATAGTTCAACATTACTATGTTCGAATGTATTGACAGCGATTCTGCTATGATGTTCCCTTGTTTATCTCTGCAGGCATCGGTTCTTGCTCGATGACCTTGAGCTAGCTGTTTAACCTTTCGATAAAACCTCCGAACTTCATTCCTGCTGTTGGCTCGGCATAGGACTCCTTAAGAGGTTACTTGACACTCGATCAGAGAAGGATCTGGCGATCTCTTGCAAATGCAGCCGTCCGACGTCGAATTTTCTTGCAGTATTTCCTTGTTTTGTAGTGTCCGTAGCTTAGTGGTTAGGTGCGTTGGCTGCTAAACAGAACGTCGTGGATTCGAATCCTACTGGGGCCAAAAGTTTTTATTTCATCTTTCACGGACACTGCCTCTTGCGAAGAATTGACAAAATTTCCAAGAGTATCATCTGTCATGAAAAAGTGCTTCTCAGCTTGGCCGTTCGGAATCGGCGTAAAATTGTAGGTCCCCTCAATTCTTCACACGCACCCAGAGAATTGTTGATGAGAGTAAGCCACTTAGGCCTTGGCTCTTCAAGAGCTGTCGCGTCACTCTATTTATTTTTTTATTTTTTTTTTATTTCCTTGTTTTGGCCGTTGTCGGGATATTCGTAGCACTACCTTGGCCTCGACAAGGTAGTGGTCCGAGTCGATGTTAGCTCCTCGTAGAGTTCGAACACCTTAAATGCTGGACAGGTGCCTTCCGTCGATCGCAATGTGATCAATCTGGTTGACGGTTGATTGATCAGGAGATTTCCATGTACTTTTATGGATGTTGGGATGAGGGAACCAGGTGCTTGCTACCACACCATTTCGCCCCGCAGCAAAACCGATCAGCCTGAATCTTTTATCGGAAGTTAATGAAATATAAATATTATTATTTATATTCAGCAGATTACCCAATGAATATTTTTTGAATGGAAACTCCTTATTCTTTAAAGGTTGATTACAGAATGATTATTTTATTATTGAGATTTCAATTTATATATCAGAAATAAATACTATGCATACTATGAACAATATTAAGAACTGAGTGATACAGCTGAGTGAAACACTTAATACATATTATTTCAACAGCCTCACTAGTGTTTCATAAACAAATTATTAAACAATTCAAAAAACAAAAACAACATTATAATCTATACAAAAAGTCCAAATTGTGGAATAAATTGTTTGAGTTTAATATGATCGACTGCCTTCGTCAATATGTCTGCAACCATTTCTTTTGTAGACTTGTACTGTAAATTAAGTTTTATTTCGCCTTTTACGTCTTGGTATAAGTGATCTTGAATAAAATATTTTCTGACATCTATGTGTTTTGTACGTGCATGATAGTTTCTATTTTTTGCCAAACTAATCGCACCTTGATTGTCACAATACAAAAGAATTGTTTTCGATGCTCCCAAAAATATTTCGGTCTCGAAACGCTTCAGCCAAAGTGCCTCTTGGATAGCTGCAACCATTGACATAAACTCCACCTCGGTAGAAGATAGAGCGATAGTTGGCTGACGACGAGAAGTCCAAGAAATTGCTCCACCTTGTGCTAGAAATACGTAGCCAGTTGTTGAACGTCGTTTATCCAGATCAGAAGCCCAATCGGCGTCACAATAACCAAATATTTCACCATTTGATTTGGAATTGAACTTTAATTTATAGTCGATAGTCCCTTTCAAATATCGTAGAACTCTCTTCACCGCTGCCCAGTGCCCACGACCATAATTATTGGTGTATCTGCTAAGAACACCAACTGCATGGCAAATGTCCGGTCGACTTATCTGTGCAGCATACATCATGCATCCTATCGCCTCTTGATAAGGAATATTTCTCATTTCACGCCTTTCGGCATCTGTTTTTGGACAAAACTCCTCTGATAGTTTCTGGTTGGGATCCAATGGTGTGTTGACTGGATGACAATAATCCATGTTGAATCTTTTGATAAATGCTGATATGTAGTGGCGCTGATCGATCGATAGAGAGCCATCCGGGTATCTAGTGATATTCATACCCAATAACGATTTCGCTTCTCCTAGATCCTTCATTTTAAAATGAGTTGATAATTCATTTTTTAGCTTTGTACACATCGTTGCATTGCTCGAAAATATCATGATGTCGTCCACCCCAGCTAAAATGATTGTATTTTTGCTTGAATGTTTAAAATATATGCACTGGTCAATCGAAGATCGCTTGAAATTTAATGCACTAACCAGTACGTCATTTAACTTTGCGTTCCATACTCGGCTCGACTGCTTCAATCCGTAAAGTGCTTTCTTTAAACGACAAACCTTTCCCGTTTTATCGCTAAAACCTTCTGGTTGACACATATAAATCTCCTCTGATAATTCACCTTGTAGAAAAGCACTCACTGCGTCCATTTGGTGGATTATCATTTTATATTTTGCTGCCATAGCCAGCAGGAAACGAATTGAACAATATCGAGCCACAGGGGAATAAGTCTCATCGTAATCGATACCTTTAACTTGGCTATAACCTTTGATAACAAGACGTGCTTTATAGCGTTCAATAGAACCAGTGGCATTGCGCTTGACCTTGTAGACCCACCTGTTATCAATTGCTTTACGTCCAGCTGGAAGTTCGCATAGCTCCCAAGTTTTATTGGAAATCAACGATTCATATTCACTCCTCATTGCTGTCCTTAGCTTCTTGAAATGATTTTGGTTCACATCCATCATTCATAGCAGCTGCCAGCATAGCATGTAAACTTAAGGCATCACGAGTATTTGCAGGTTGTGATATTATGCTTTCACTAAGTTCGGTTGCTATAGGACATGGAACAACTGACACCTCACTAAGAGCAACGTCAAAATCAGCTTCGTTAACTGAAGTGTAGGATGAATTCAAACTCTCCACAGCCTCACTGAATTCATCATTTGGGAAACTGTTTTCAACTGTGGTGTTGCTTTTGTCCACGCACCCAGTATCATTAAGATTTTCATCAGATTCACTGTCTTCGCTTGAATCGCTCTCATAATCAACGCTTAGACTCGTACCATCCTCAGTAGGAGCCTTAAGAGAAGAAGAAGAACGTTTAGAGTTGAGTGTAGAATCTGACCGTTTGACTGAAGAACATTTTAATTTATATAAATCGTTAACAAGTGGTGCAGTCGCAATCAATGACTTTGTTGAATCGTATATTCGACAACACTCTTTATCGAAGACCAAGGTATTGCCATGTTTAGCCATCTTACTCACAGACATGAGATTTGCACAAATATTTGGAACATGAAGCACATCTTTCACTGTGACATCGTGCTTTTGACCTGAATTTGCTCCAATTGACATTTTTATATCCCCAGCTTGCTGGACGTCAAGATAAGAATTATTACCTACGAGGATTTTACGTTGTATAGGTTCACGGACATCTACCAAATTGTCACCAATCATGGTCATGTGCGCGGATGCCCCTGAATCGATATACCAATCCTTCGATGAGCTTGATTGAGCCATGAAGGAACAAATGAGTAGCTTCTCCTTCTCATCTTTGTTCTTTCTGTTTGGACACTTGTTCGCAAAATGGCCAACCTTGTCACACACGTAACATTTCACAAACTTTTGGGAAAAGTTTTTCGGTTTTTTATTGAAACGCTTCTTAGCGTACAATGCAGTCTCTGCACTGTCCTTGTTGTCATATGAAACTTCTTGAAGAAGGCGGTTTTGAACAAAATCAGTTGTCAGCTTTGCTGTTGAATTCTCGATTGCCATCACCATAGGACGATATTCATCTGGCAATCCTCCCAACATAAGCGCTGCCACCACATCATCACCAATTTCTAATCCAGCCTTTTTCACCTTTGTCGCCATAAGCACCATTTTATGCACATAATCCTCCATAGAAGAGAAATCTGATTGCTGAAGTCCTACCAACTGCTTAAGCAAATCCACTCTACGACCAATGCCTGTATCCTCGAATGCAGAACAAATAGAGTCCCATGCTTCTTTCGCTGTTGTACACTTTTCCGTGTACGTATACAACGCAGATGACAACAACAAATTCAGCATTTGAATTGCCAAAAAATTTTTGTCCGGATCTGTTTCTGTACCGTCGAAACATTTCCAGTGACCCTTTGTGGCAAGATAGGCTTTTGCCTCAACCTTCCATTCATCGAAATTCTTACGGCCTTCCAATTTCTTTGGCTTACCCATTGCAGTCTTATCTCAAAAACGTCTACCACGTTTACCCAAAAAGCTTGCAACCATAAAACCAAAAAGAAAACACCAATAAGTTTCTTGAAAGAAGAATTCCAAACAATTACTGATTTATTGCCAATCTGGGCCCATAACCTAATGAAATATAAATATTATTATTTATATTCAGCAGATTACCCAATGAATATTTTTTGAATGGAAACTCCTTATTCTTTAAAGGTTGATTACAGAATGATTATTTTATTATTGAGATTTCAATTTATATATCAGAAATAAATACTATGCATACTATGAACAATATTAAGAACTGAGTGATACAGCTGAGTGAAACACTTAATACATATTATTTCAACAGAAGTGGTGTCGTGCAGGCTGTGCTTTCCGACTGTTCCACCAAAGATGTCCTCTTTCCCAAATTAGCGTTAAAATCGCCCAGGACAATTTTAATGTCATAACTAGGACATTGCTCTTACGTTTTGTCAAGAAACTCGTAGAACTCGTCTTTGGTGTCGTCCTTTTACTCTTCTGTGGGGCCATGTGCACATATTATTCTAATGTTGCCGAATTTAGCCTTGATTCGGAAAAAGAATCTAGAGTACTAAAACTGAGCTTGGAAGAAACCTACTTGGCTGGAGATTTGAACGCAAAACATGAAAATTGGGGAAATCATACAAATAATCCAAGAGGTAATCATCTTTTCAATTTGATGAATCTTTGCAGTGTTGAATATGGTGTCGACCTGTTGGCTACAGAAAGGCAATAGTTTCCAAGGAGCAGTTCCTTCCTGGACCTTTTGCTCTGCGATACCAGACTGTCAATAACGGACAAAGATGGTAATCACCCTCGAAACTCCATACAGATCTTTCAGTTCATCAGTGAAACCGGCTGTGTTTCTAATTTGCTCTTCTTTAATTCAATCATAAAGATGAATTCTAATTGTCTTAAGTGCTTTAAAGTTGTATCCGATACATGTTTTCTATCGTATGACTTATGTTGCAAAGTTGCCCATCTGGAATCAGAAAAAGTCTGTTTCCAGATTCCAGTAATACTCCAGTGAGCAAAATAAATAATGATGTTTCTATTTCGTTAAATGGAAATTCTCTCTCTACTACATCAATAACAAGCAATCAAAACTTGCAAGAGATTGCTGATGCTGCTATCGCTACTCAATATATTGAGATTATTGCTAATGGTGAAAACAATGTTTCTGTTGCTGTTGACGAGAATTTTGCTGCTGACGGTGGGACTGTTGCTGTTGAAGATGTTGCTGAAATTTTTGCTGCTTAAGATGTTGATGAGACTGTTACTGTGAAAGATGTTGAGAAGGCTGTTGTTGATGATGTTGATGAAACTGATGCTGTTCAAGATGTTGTGGTTCATGATGCTGAAATCTCTCATACGGGAAATAACATCGCTGCCCCTTGAGATGTTGCTTCAGTGGAGTCTATATCTAATGATCTCTCTATTGCTGCTGTTGATTTAAAAAGAAAATCTTCTTCCCATGTAAGTGACAAGAAAGTTATCTTGGGCACTAAAACTCAATGGAGTGATCTAAAGATCGTAAGAAATACGAAATGATTTCATATAAGAAACTTTCATAGTACCACTACAGCAGATGAAATTAAAAATTTTATATCTTCTAATCTCTCAATTAATCCAAATAAAATTTCTTGCTATAAGCTCGTTAAGCGACAGGATTCTGACCTGAACTTAAAGTTTGTAAATTGTAAAATTGGAGTTTCTGTTGAATGCGCAGAAAAAAATTATGTTGACAGTTTTTGGCCTAGTGGGGTGAAAATTCGTCCGTTCAAATCCATTTCAAAAAATTAGGTTGGACTGAGGAATCCTTGATTTCCTCACGATCCGATATTTCAAAGCTTAACTGCCCGAAAAAAATATCCTGTGACTCGCTTAAAGTTTACTATCATAATGCTAGTGGCATCCGAACGAAAGTTTCAGAGCTTTTTAACGATTCAAGTCACCTCGATTATGATATTATTTTAATTGTTGAAACTTGTCTACTTCCTGGAATATCTTCACTTTTTGATTCGAAACACTTCGTTTATCGGCGTGACAGATGCGACACCCTTTCTGAGCGTGGAGGAGGTATTTTGAATTTTTGATTGCTGTTAGTACGAAGTTACGCTGTAAAAAAGTTTCTCTTGCCCACTTGGATGTAGAGCAATTATGTGTATCTGTTAATTTGATAATGATTCTTTTGATTCAAAAGTCTCAATTGTTCCATTTTCTCTACTTAATGAATCTGTCCACCATAAAGAACTTTTTATTGAAATTAATTTGTATACATACTTGTCAAATGAACCCAAGCAATGTCCCAATTTCTTCAACTTTAAGAGGGCAAACTTCATTGAACTTGATAATTTTCTTGAAAATTTTGATTGGTCAGCTAATTTTGTCAATCTGAACCTTGAACAAAAGTATTCGCGTTTTGTTTCTTTTATTAACGATAGTTTTAGCAGATTTGTTCCAGTCTTGAGAAGATCCAATCAAATACAACCAAAGCTCCCGTGGTACAACAAGGAAATTATAAATCTGAAAAATCTTAAACGCAAGGCTTTTAACAAATTTAAGCGAACTAATAATTATTTTCACTACGCTTATTTAGGCAAGTTGCGTAAAGACTTTTTTACTCTTAATAAAGTCCTTTACAAGTGTTATGTTTTGAATATTGAGACGAACATTAAGTCGAATACTTCTTCGTTCTGGACTTATATTAATGTAAAAAGAAATACGGCAGGTTACCCAAAGCAAATGACATTTAGGGACATTGAAGCTTCAGACACTTCTTCGATTCTAAGTCTTTTTGCTGATTTCTTTCAATCTGTTTACTCACCTCCAAGAAGTAACATCTACAATCCACATTTGGATGATTTTACCAATAGCGTCGATATCGGTGGATTACAACTCAGTTTACCTTTACAGGTTATATATTTAGGACTTCAGTCAATAAAGTCCAAAACTGTACCTGGAGCGGATGGTATACCAGCGATTTTCTTGAAAAATTTTGCTAAGTCCCTATGTTATCCGTTGCATTTGATATTTAATCAATCCCTTTCAGAAGGCTTATTTCTATGTGAATGGAAAATATCTTATCTAGTACCAATTCATAAATCTGGATCTATAAATCAAGTTGAGAATTACCGTGGCATCTCCAAGTTATCTGCAATCCCTAAATTGTTTGAGAACCTTGTAAAAACAAAATTGGAGTTTATAACTCGAGAACATAATATTTCTGACCAACAACATGGCTTTGTTTCTGGTCGCTCTACAACAAATAATTTAGCATTTTTCTCAAACTAGGTCCTCAATTCCCTTGAAGGCAAGAATCAAGTAGATGCGATATACACCGATTTTAGTAAAGCGTTTGATTCGGTGGATAATTCCACGTAAATACACAAGCTAAAACTTAACGGTTTTCATTCCACTTTTCTTGATTGGATCTCATCTTTTCTAACGGGTAGATCTCAAAAAGTCATTATAAATAACTCTTTTTCGAGATCGATACAATGTAGCTCAGGTGTTCCTCAGGGAAGCCATTTAGGCCCGCTCCTTTTCAATGTTTTTATAAATGATATTACTGCGGTAATAACACACTCTCAATGCCTTCTTTACGCCGATGATTTGAAACTTTTCTTAAAAATCGATTCTATACATGATTGCGAACTACTTCAGAACGACCTTAATCATGTCTCTGATTGGTGTCAGTTGAATAGCCTCAATTTAAATATAAAAAAATGCAATGCTATCTCTTTTTATAGGTCCAATAGCCACATTAGCTTTGAATACAAGATCGACACGTATGTATTATCTTTCGTAGAGTAGGGAGTAATTTTTCTTTCAAAAACCATACTGAATATGTCATTGGAAAAGCGAACTCAGTTGTAGGTTTTATAAAACGGAATTGTATTGATTTCAGTTATCCGTACGCATTATTATCCCTATATATATCTCTTGTAAGATCTATATTGGAATACGCTGATGTCATTTTTAATCCAGGTTTTAAAACGTGCTCTGATCGTCTGGAAAAGGTTCAAAAGCGGTTTACCAGATTTATATTTTATAAAATGAAATGGTATTATATCCTCGAATAAAAAGCAAGGTGCCTTTTTCTAGACATTAAGTCTCTTGAATCGAGAAGAAGTATTCATGGTATAATGCTTGTGAGGGATATCTTATGTTACCACGTACGTTGTCCGTCTTTACTTTTAATTATACCAATTTATGTTCCATCAAGAGCTTTGCGTGGTATAAACTTTCTGTTTGAATCTTTTCACCGAACAAGCTACGGCAGTAATGAGCCGATTTGCAGGTCAATAAGGCAGTTCGATGAGGTTTGTCAATCTATTGATTTAAGTAGTTCTAGGGATATGTTTAAGACTAATTTATTCCTGTTGTTTACTTTTTAATTTATATTATAATATTTAAATATTAAGATCATATCTGTTACCTTTAAGCTTTTAGATGAAGCAAATAAATAAATAAAAGATAGTCGAGTACTACAGTGACTACCGCGGACTCGCTTCTGTAATTCAGATTCCGAACGAGCGAGAGAACAGAAACTTGCCAAACTCAGAAATCGACCAACATCTTGAACAGATGGATAACGTAATAAAACAGACAATGGAACGGGCAATACCGAAGTACAAGGAACCATGGCCAAAACAACGTCTACAGTAACGCGACTATAGACGCACTGCACAGACAGAAAAGCGGACAACTGACTAGACTTAGAACTAGAATTCTCTTGCAGCGTGACTTCGAGGAGACTCAGCGATACTGCGACGACTGGAAACTGAAAATAAATGTCCAAAAGTCGGAGACAATTTTGTTCAGGACTCCGTTGGCTAAGGCTTCGCGAAATACGTGTAAGAATCGGCGCAAGATGGTCATTGTTGATCCTCGCGGACAGCCATTGACAAACAAAAGTGTAGTGAAGTACCTCGGTATCTGGTTGGGCAAGTTTCTGTATTAAGACAGACATATAGATGCTGCTCTGACTAGGGCCAGACTAGCCTTCGCTCTGACGGAATAGCTGTTTTACAGCAGTCGGCTTGACCTCAGAGTGAAGGTAATTTGCTCCATGGCCCTCATACGGCCGATGATCGTTAATGGCTGTCCAGTATGGTTCAACGTGGCACCATTTCAAATGGAGAAGATTCGGGTGTTCGAGAGGCAGTGTCGTCGGTGCTGTCTCGGTTTGTATCGGACACCGGAATCTTCTTATGTACATTACTATTCTAACCAGGTTCTATACTACGAGGCTCGGATCTACAGAATTGACAATTCACATTGCGAGAGCTATGACTTCGACGAATAATTTGATCTTTGGGGCGTTCTATCTGAACGACAAATATTTTGATAGTGCACGCTTGAGCGGCTTTATTCCAACAGAGTAAAATAGAGTGGCGCGACAGCTCTTAAAGAGCCAAGGCCTAAGTGGCTTACTCTCATCAACAATTCTCTAGGTGCGTATGGAAGAACTGAGGGGATCTACAATTTAACGCCGATTCCGAACGGCAAAGTTGAGAAGCACTTTTCCATGACTGATTGATACACTTGGAAGTTTTGTCAGTTCTTCGCAAGAGGCAGTGCCCGTGAAAGATGAAATAAAAACTTGGGCCCGAGTAGGATTCGAACCCACGACGTTCTGCTTAGCAGCCAACGCACCTAACCACTGAGCTACGGACACCAGAGACATTCTTCTATTTAGATAGATGCGGTCTGATACAGGACAGATTGGCGGTGCCGCTAATCTATCACGTCAGGTGAAGAACCGTTGATTGGCGGCTCCTTTACAGTCGAGACGACCTCGCACAAGACGGAGCAGAGCTCCTACGGTTCAGTAGGGCTGTGTCCGAACGGGACCGAATCGATAGGGTGAAGCAGGAGAACCAATTCTGGTGGCTTCAGTCAGCACTTGATAATGAGTAGTCGGGTGGGGTTTTGAGCCTTGGTCGGCTTACATACTTGTTTTAGTTTAAGGTTTTTGGCTTAGATTTAAGTAGAGTAGGCATGGTGGCAAATACATTGAAGAGGACAACAAATAGTAAATACAAATAGAGATGTTCTTAAGAGTGATTTTTAATGAGCAGTGATCACTGTGAGCAGTTTACAAAAAGAGCAGTTTAAAGTAGCAGCTATTTGATCACTCTTAAATGAGCAGTTTATGTTGAAAAAGGAACAAAAATTTGTTTACACTATCAGATATACCTGCACACATTTTTTCATTATTTTAGGAAAATTATGGCAAAATTATAATGGTACTGCGAAAGCCCCCAAGCTCAAGTGCTCATTGGTCACTGCCACTTGCAAGAGGTTTTCTTCTCACTGCTTTTCTGCTCATTTGTTATTGCTTATTTTCTAACAGCTTTTCTGCTCTATTTTCTACTCATATAAATGTGCAGTGAGAAGATGAGCAGAAAAGCATTGAGCAGAAAAACAGTGAGCAGAATAGCAGTAAGCAGAAAAGCAGTGAGCTGAATAGCAATGAGCAGATAAGCAGTGAGCAAAAAAGCAGTGAGCATTGAGAAAAATAGCAATAAGCAGGGTCGCAGTGCGCCGTTGAGTAATGAAATAATATAGGAACACATTCGGTACCTATTGGTTTTAACTGAAGGGAAAAGTGAAGATTATCTCAAAAAAAAAAAAACACAATTCAGAGAAATAAATCTTCACTCTACTCTCCACTTAAAAACAATAACGAATTATTCCAGTATTCTACTGCTCACTGCCATCCTGCTCACTACTTTTCTGTTAATTGCTATTCTGCTCACTGTTTTTGCTCACTGCTCAGTGCTCATCTGTTCATTGCTATTCTGTTCATTGCTATTCTGTTCACTGCTTTTCTGCTCACTGCTATTCTGCTCACTGCAAATTTGTTCACTGCTCATTTAATCACTGAGCAGTTTAAAGAGCAGTGAGCAGTTTAAAGAGCAGTGAGCAGTATAGCAGTAACATTGAAGAGCAATCACTCCTGTTCACTGCTCAGTGGAATAGCAGAGTGATTAATAGCAGCTATCGCAATAGCTGCCTCACCACTGAATACAAAATAAAAAAGGAATAAAAAGAACAAAAATGTGCACGACTGGGTTGTACGAACTTGCTCCTGCATGCTAAAACTAAATAATTATGAGTACTTTTATGTTCCAAAAATTCCAAAAAGTAGTGATAAAATAAGAGATATACTTTAAGCAATTCTGATTACACTCTTACTTACAGCTTACACTTAACTCACAAAAACAAACTCTATATAAAAATAATTAGAATTCATTAAGAAAATTAAAATTTGAAAATGTACCACGTAAAAACATTTCATTACAAAAATTTAAATTCCAAACAAATTCAAACCTTATTCTTGATTTATTGAATTTTTTTTTTGAAAATCGTCGGAGCCGTTTTTTTTTAAATTAATTTTTTATATATAAAATTTTTCAAAAATGTCTTAAAATTAATTTGGGTGTGCAGTTTTTAAGACCATGTAAATATACATATTATACTCCAATTTGGATTTTTAAAATTGATCCGTTTTTGAGATACAGAATTTTGAAAAAAAAGTTAAAAATATTTTTTTAAAATCCAAAAAAAAAATTTGAAAGGTTTTTGAATACAAAATATTATTTGAACAATATATACGCACTTTTAAAAAAAACTTACGCTGATCGGACTTTGATTTTTCGAGAAAATCTAATAACAAAAAAACGGTTCTATGGGAGGTACCGTTTTAGAGCAATAGAAAAATAAATTTTTACATAAAATAAATGAATGTTTAAAAAAATAAAACTCGAGGAAGTTTTAAAAAAATCGTAGGAGCCCTTTTGGAGGAAATTGAAAGTTTTCGTTTTTAGCCAAAAAATCGTATGGTGGCTACCCTAATTTTTGATCTTAAAACAAAAATAAAAAAAACTGGTATATGAGTTTTTGCTCAAACCTCTAATTTTCAAATTTGAAGTCAATCGGACCAGTAGTTAAGGCTGTATATGCCTGCAAACTTCCAGACAAACATACAGACGGAATCGCCGGACCAACTTTTTTCGACTTCTCTACCATCGTAATGTCATATTATCTCAATTTTTTTTTACGAATTCAGTACTTGCCATATATTCTATCAGAACAAAAACATAAAATGTAAAAAAGAGCGAAGTTCTCTTATGAGCGAACAACACTGTGTAAAAAGTCAGCCACCAAAGGTAATGAGATTTACAAAAACGCCAAGTTCTTAACAATTAAAAGTGTTATACTGAATATTTGTGGCGTAAATAGGGAGCGATCAGGGGGATATATCCCCTCCCATTGGCATCGATAATTGTTCAACATTACCAGTTCCAAACGAGTTAAAGAAATGCACTCTGTCATTAGTAACTACTCACAGAGTTCCTAGAGGCATTGTCAAATGTTTATTCTATACCTAAATTCTATGGAGAAACAGTAAAATTTCTCTTTTTATATCGATTTTTAAAAAGCTTTTATTTTACGTCTCTCACCAATTGATAACAAGTAAACGTGCAGAAAAACGAGCTTCCGCCCAGCTTTCCATTAAAAAAAAATTACAATTATTAAGATTTCTTCGCATCTTGTGACACATTGTTAAGATGGTATGCGAAACCGCCGCAAACATGCATCACATTCATCCACAAAAACAAATGTTCGCACAACTGCTGGTAGTTAACCAGAATCTTAACGGTAGCGATAACTCACACTCATTCATTTTGACCAGAAACCAAAATGCGCTATTACTCATTACATAAAGCATGCCTTACAAAAGTGGCAGATTTATTTATATATGTATTTATACTAATTCATATTCAAATAAATGTGTATAATATACTAGCTAACCCTGCAGACTTCGTACTGCCTCAATCGATAATATATAAGGATAACCCTCTACCACACTACCCAACCCACCCACTACCCAACCCACCCACATTTTCTCTTAAACGTTTTGGACCATTTCAATAGATAAAATGGGTGGATACTATACCTTTTAATGGAAATACAATTTTTTTCTCATTTTTTGTAATGTCATTCAACCAAAAACATAGAATTCCAAATTTCAACATCCTACGACCGTTTTTAGAGAGTGGGCGGAAACCACGCCCCTAAATGAAAGTTAAATACATATGTACTTATATTTTTTTTATATTATAAGTGGGCGGATACCACGCCCCCTGAATGAAAAAAATGAAATTTTCGATTTTTGCTTTGTATATACTCGAAAACCTCCCATGGTACCAAATTTCAATATTCTGATATTGTTAGAAGTGCTTCATAATTTTGATGATCAGTCAGTGAGTCAGTGAGTCAGTGAGTAAGTGAGTCAGTGAGTGAGTCAGTCAGTCAATTACGGTTTTTGAAATCAGGAAGTAGTGGTTCTACAAAATTATTTATTTTACAGGGCCTTTGTACCCATGAAGTTAATACGTAATTCAAATTTAAAGCTTCTACTTCTATGGGTTCAAAAGTTATGGGGGGTTAAATATGTGCTTGAGTTCGATCCTGTTAAAAGGGAGTAGTGCTAGAACTTGGCTGGGCACTACCGTGCCCTTTGATATGTCGCAAGTAAAAAACGAAAAAAAAATATATACACAAAAAATTTAAATAAAAATGATAGAGATTTGCTGCTGTGGTTGTTCTTGTTAGTAAGTAGTTGTTAGGTAGTATAGGTATGTTTTAGTTATTTTTAAGTTTGATTGTTTAAGCACCTAATTTTAAGTAGCATGTTGTGTCCATAGCTTAGTGGTTAGGTGCGTTAAATTGTAGGTCCCCTCAATTCTTCACACGCACTTTTAGAATTGTTGATGAGAGTAAGCCACTTAGACCTTGGCTCTTCAAAAGCTGTCGCGCCACTCTATTTTTTAACGTTGATGGACAGCATAATCCCTTTAGAAATAATAGGCGTACAAACTGGCTTATCTTCAATAGAGAAATAAGTAATAATATTAAGGAAATAAATACTTACGCTATTCTAAGACAAAGCAACTTAGAGAAGGTAACAGCGAATCTCACTGAGACTCTGCGTAAGGCCTAAAAACCTTATTGGTGGACAACAGAACTAACCAACATTAGAAAAGAAACAAGGAAGCTTTTCAATGCTGCTAAAAGAACAAGGCTCGAAAGTGACTGTCACTATTATAAGACCAGTCAAAGAAAATTCAAAATAGAAACCCAACGGGCTAAATGGAGCTCGTGGAAAAATGTCTGTAGCAATATTGAGTGCATCAATGAGTCAGGTCATACCAGGCGCGGATTCAGGGGGGGGTCCTGACTCCCCAAACGGCCGCATATAAAAAACTAGAGCTAAATCGATATTTTGCAAGCCGATTAGAAAAAAAGAACCAAACTTAAGAACCGGGAAATAACCAAACGACCATAATTAACTTACTTTTCTGAATTTTCAGAATTTTTAACTGTAGAACCAAACCAAACGACCAATGGAAAATGTTGAAAAAACTGTAAAACAAATAAAAGTGATAATCTTTTTGAGACATTCAGAAATAAAACTAATTTAGCCACATATTCATCTTAATTTTCCTTTATAAACAACTGTGTAAATGGCCCTGTCCCCATTAATATACTTTTTATGGGAAGATACAAACATTTTTTTTAGAAAGAGAAAAGTTAAAGCACAATTCTTTGGACCTTCATAGAATAAGCTGTATTTAAAATGGCTGGGCTGGAAATGCCAACAAATGGCATCCAATTCACTCGTTTTTTTGAGTTAGTTGTTTTTTACATGTTGCATTTCTGCAAATCAAAAATTGATGATGTTGGAAATGGTGACTGCGCCGAATAAATACGGGAATACAAAAAAATTGCTATCAAATTCATCTTTAGTAAAAAAAAAATCTAGAATCTACTTTGAATACACGTTGTAGACATTTAATTTGTTTTGAATTTCATGTTTTGAAGTAGTCAACTGATTCCGAAAGTCATTTGGCAATGCCTCTTTTCATTTCGTTCGGGATCGGGACTTATGATTATAATTTTTTCGTATTCGTAGCGGAGCTCGACGTTCGGAATTTTGCTACGAAGAACTCTGTGATCCCTATCACCCCTGACACCCCTGTGTCTATGAAAAACTTCACCTTAATTAAAATTTATTTGATTTGCTCCGATCGGGTATGGTAATTAAGCATTGAAGCATTTGCCAAATGAATCCTTGTTTTATCTTCGTACTTTTACTGTTTATTTTCTGGTTTTCTGTATAAAAATGTATAATTAATGTTATAAATTTTCAAGTAAAACAAAATGGACGAATTTCTGCATACATTTATTCTGCTTTTGTTTTTTATTAATTGAAGAAATTTGGTTTGCTTTGTTTGTTTGGTTATTTTTAATTTTTTTTCTATCCAATGACCTCCTCCGGAAAAAAATTCTAGATGCGCGCCTGGGTCATACATAATATATTCGTAGGCACTTTCTTCTACTAAAACAAAATTACTCCCAAATGTCACATTTAATTTTGTTTCCTTACCTTTCAACACGATTTGCAATGCAAATTAAATATCACGAGTCAAAATCAGGTCCTTTTTTTTCTCATTCACACACACATTCTAATAAAAACAGCAAACAATAGTCAAGTTTTTTTTTTTTATTATTATTATTAAAACCCCAAAATATATAACACCGTTTTTAAGCACAATGCCTCAACGCATTTCAATCCCACTAAGAAGGAACTGGAGAAAAAAAACATTTAAGTATCCATTCCAGATTCCAGGAATCGTGTCTTAAAAACTTAATTGGCAAAGCAGAGCTGTGCCACGTATAATCCAAAGCGACGTGGGTGTTTTTGGATTACACGCCAACAACATAGCCACCACAAAATTCGTACTATGTCCTGTTGTCGACAATATCCCCCGACGTTCGGCTGTCTTATACAGTGGACATACATAGGCGTGCCTTTCAACTAAATCGTCCCGTTTACACGGACGCATCCAAATAAGCGGCAGGTTATCAAACAATTCCCTAGGGTATGATTCGGCCAAAAATCCATTTAAGCGATCCCAACGAGCACCTTCTAAAAATATTCCATACACGTAAACACCGTCTTGAGGGGCCTTAATAGTCGGTCCACCATCGCCTTCGATTTGATTTAGCACTTGATAATCGAAGACCAATAAATCGATTGGAATGACATATTTTCGGGCGAAATTTTGCTGGGCACCAGTTAGGAAAGCTTGGGTAAAATAGAATCCCGATAGCCAGAATGTTGGTGGTGGACCTTTTTCATACCATGCCTGCAAAACAAAAAGTGATGTGGAGTGTTTGTGTTTGTTTAATCGATAAAAAAAAAATAAACAAAAATTGCGTGTATACTTGAAGAAATTCAAGTCGTTGTAAGAAATCCTGCACATAACTTCCAAGGGGCTTCAGGCTCGGATAGGACTTTCCAGCCCACATTTTTGGAATTTTACCGATTAGAACCGATTTGAAGACTTCTTCCATTTGTGGTGACATCACAACAAGACCTGAAATTAGAGACAATAATATTTACAGTGTTCGCAAAGTAAGCGGTGTCGTTCGATTTTTTGTTCAAAATTTTTCAAAAGTCAAACGTTGATAGTTTATCGTACTCGAAATAAATTGAATCATCTTATGTTCATATTTATATTTTCTATATTTTGAAAGGTTTTCTGGTTTTCTTTTAATTTCGTGATATCTAATTAAACTGGCATTTGATATTTTCCTAGAGCTTGTCAAGCACCAATAGTAAAAACAAAACGGACGAACGGAACAAGAAAAATAAACACATACAGCAAACAAAGATATTGATTAGCTTCGGTTTGGGCTTCAACATCACCATATATATATGTATAAATGGCACTCAATGCGGATAGCCTTAGGCCAATCTACCCGAAGTATGAATATCAATACACCGACCGACCGAAAGAAGCTTGCCACACATATCTCTGTGACAAGAATCCATTTAACCTGCCCCTGGAAAGTGAGTAGAGAAAAAAAATGAAAAAACAGGAAAAAATAAGTATCGTTTCTTTCTTCGGTGAATGTAGGTGGTTCTCAAGAGCAGAAGACGGAGAGAACAGCTTCGAACTGCAACATTAACAACCATGACCGTGGCATGGAGACCATTGACGTTAGAGGAAAATCCCGTGGGTTATTTTACCACCATACTCAGAATAAAGTTAACGTCATCCGTGCTAAATTAAGTGACGATTGTAAGAGTCCTGTTCCGGTGATTTGCAGAGGACGAACTAGAACGAGGTGTACTCAAACACGTTACAGGTAAATTTTATTATGTTTTCATTAACTACTCTTCTTTTCGGTTCTAAAGAGGGGCACAAATTTAAATTTAGATTCCCTCGAAATGATTATTATGATGTTGACCAAGTCCAAGGTATTTTCATAGGCTTCATCTTCACTTAAAACAACTGCCAACGGAATTCAAGAACGCAAGGGTGAAGATTTTTGTGTAGATAGGTATAGGTACGAATGTGAACACAGGAAATCTTTGACTCGCTGTTCACAAATAAACAAAATTTTCCAAAATGAGAAAAAACAAGAAATTTATAAAACACGACAGCATGCTTGTCAAGCATGCTGTGTTTGTAGTGACCATAAGGTCACGCTTGTACAGAAAGATTGTTCAAGCATGCTTGTCAAGCATTCTGTTATACAAAATGGCTGAGTTCGTAAATGTAAAACTTCCGCAATACTGCCAAAATTGTGTTCGTAAATGTAAACAAACAGCATTATTTCTGCATAAGCATGGCAAGGACATCATTTGTGTTCATAAAAGTATTACAACTGTCATATTGCGGTCAAGTCGGCATATGTTTTTATTTTGTTGCTGAATTTGTAGGAAAATGGCAGTTAGCGAATAAGATGTTTGTTGGTCAATAACTCCAGAAGTACTAAACGGATCTGGATGAAATTTAGCACACAGACAGATTATAGTCTAGAATATCACATAGGTTACTTATATAAAGTAAAAATCTATGGTGGGTGTGGGAAAAATTTGTTTTAAGTTTACAAAGGGCGTATATGTGATTGAAATGGACTCTCTCTAAGTTGAAATTGTTTTTGACTCGAAGCCCTCATATTATGTATAATTTCCCCGTTTTAGCTACACTTTTCACTGATGTTTCGCTCTTATTATTCGTAACTTCTAACCGTAACGCTGTATAGCTTAAGCCCTTCCTCGAAAGATGGACTATCCAATACGAAAATAATTGTTCAATTGTATAAAGCAGTTTCTAGGATAAGCGCGTTCAAACAACCAAAAAAATTAATAATTTGTTGCAGTGTTTTAAACATTTTCGACTGATTCCTATTGTTATATATATACATTAGTTCTTCCATAATTAATGATTAATGAACAAATCAACACAAAGAGAATTGTTCGATTTGATTTAGTAGTTCCTGAGAACAGAACATTGAAACAAACAACAGAAGCCTTCAAAAAAGAATATTTTTTGCCGTTTTTTCGACATTTTTCCCTGACGCTTCGCTCCTATTGTTCGCAACGTAATATTATATAGCTTCAAGTCTCCTACGATAAATGGACCATTCAACATTAAATTATTTGTTCAATTTGATTAAGCAGTTCCTGAGATAAGCGCGTTAAAATCAAAAAGACAAATTAAAATTTTTTGCCGTTTTTCCACATTTTCCACTAATTCTTCACTCCTATTGGTCACAGCTTAATGTTAAGTAGCCTAAAGCTTTCCTCGGTTAATGCACTATCCAACACAAAAAGAAGAAAGTACTCTCCGGGAGATATGAATTCTCTTATTCTGTATTCCCCTAGAGATTGTGTTTCCCTTAAAAAGAGGGGGATTCAAATTTTGACGTTGTCAAAATTTATTTGTGAACACGAGTTAAAATCAAAGACAAAAAGAGATCCACTTTCCGATCTCTTTTTGAATAAATAAGGAAAAACAGCAATAAAAATGCGATGGTTTGCTCAAGATCACTGAGATAGTATTGGTAAAAACAAGCATACTCTTGCAGTAAACTTGAACCATAGGTTGTAGGCATTGTCATTTTGACAGCTTGGTTTCCCACCTCCCTTATAAACTAATCTGTGGTTAAAATATTCCTCTGTTTTTTACATTTTAAATAACTATTTTTTTCCCCGGGTATTTTTTCCCTCTTTCGAAAATTGCTTGTAATAAATAGGAAAAATTGAAAAAATCCTCTTTTTTTGTTTCTTTTCATAAGAATCAGAAAGTGGGAATATGAGAACAATACATTGTATTGTATTGTATTGTTTATTTTTGTTGAACTTAATATTAAGACATACATCTCTTATATTTTTTTTTTTTTTTTTTTTTTATAATGAGCACACACTCAAGGGGTTTTTATACCCTTTTTATGCCATAGACACAGTGAGTACTTTAGGAAAGAAGGAAGGGGCTAGAGAGGAGGTGCCGGTGTACATTGGTTTTAAATTCCTGAACATTGCAATGATCGGGAAAAACAGAGTGTGGAAGAGAGTTCCACATTCGCGTAGTACGGCTAAAGAACGATTCTCTATACTTGAGCGTACGACCGAAGTTGGGCTCGAGTGTAAACTGATGGGCATTCCTGGAAGCGCGGGTATTACGGTTGAATTGTTTAAGGGGTGGAATACAACTGGCTATTTCTCTAGAGCACTTACCGTAGAAGTAACGATAAAACAGAGAGAGACACGAAACGTTACGACGGTGGTCTAAAGTAGTGAATGCATCAGTGATCTCTCTATCACCAATCATTCTTACAGCTCTTTTTTGAATTCCATCCAAGAGGCTTAAGTAAGTAGCTGGAGCACCAGCCCATAGATGTGAATTGTACTCAAGCTTTGGACGGATATAGGTTTTATAGATGATAGCCAGATCAGACGGGGAGAAAAATTTCTTGCACCGTCTTAAGAAACCCAAACATCTTGCGGCATTTTTGGCGACATCGCGTATGTGCTCGGACCACAAGAGGTGGTCAGTGATGCACATACCGAGAATCTCGAGATGTTCGGTCTCATTGATGCAAGTGCCACTCATGGACAGTGGCAGGGGGGGTATATCTCGCTTCAACGATACCAGACAGCATTGAGTTTTCGAAGCATTAAACTCTACACGGTTCTTAATTCCCCATTGAACAATGCTGTTTAAGTCAGAGTTTAATGAGCTTATCATATTTTGCCGTTGCAGTTCTACATCCGAAGAGGAGGGATGTGAATCTGGAAACGAATATGAGAAGCTTAGGGTACTATCGTCAGCGAAACAATTTATTGGATTAGAAGTAACAGACAAGAGATCATTAATAAAAATGAGAAAGAGGGTCGGAGACAAAACGGAGCCCTGGGGAACACCAGCATTTATATTGTGGGTTTCAGACTTGAATCCGTCCAATACAACTTGTATTGAACGATTCGAAAGAAAGTTTCTAATCCAACGAAGTAGGGATTCATCGATTCCGAAGGCACGCATTTTCGATAAGAGAGCAAGATGCCAGACTTTATCAAATGCCTTTGAAATATCAAGTGCAACAATCTTACTTTCTCCAAAACGATGTAAAGATTTGTTCCACTGTTCAGTGAGATAAACCATCAAATCACCAGTGGACCTGTTGCTGCGAAAGCCGTACTGCCGGTAAGCCTTAATTTGGATAGTTTATGATAATTTAAAATTATTTATGGAAAATGATTTATGTGATTTAATGTATTATAAAATTTGAGAGAACTCAACAAAAATGAAGAGAAAGTAAGAATGACAATAAGAACCAAAGGAAAGACGAGAAAGAAAAGAAAGTAGAAATAAAAAGTAAAAAGTAAAAGAGTGAAAAAAAAGCAATTTCAATATTATACAAAAACAGCCCGAAATGTATCCCCAATCTCATAAAAAGCAATACCGAATACACATTTTGGTCAATTTTAATGATTTGAAACATAAAAGATTTTGACTTCAATGACTAATGCCCAGTTTCATAAACAAACACTTAAAGTACTTCTAGCAAAAATCTCTTTAAATTTTGTCAGACCCTTAAAACTTTTGAGTTTCACCAACTCAAAATGGGAAATTTCAGGGAATTTTTTTGTCAAAATTGACATCCTTATGAAAATTGTGTGAGAAAAAATGAGAAAGCGTTATTTCAAGTTTTCAAAATATTCAACGAAACTTTTAAAATTTAATGATCCAAAGAGGGGCATTTAGTTTTGGAGGGTGTTTAAAAGTTTGTTTATTTAAAAAAACGCTTGGTGAAACCAAAAAATCTCATTTTACGTTTTAAAAGCCTGTTCAATTTTTAAAAGTCGTCTATGAAATTGGGCATAAGTATATCAAAAGCAATGTTTAAATTCAAGGTTATGTTGATAGATACTCAGATAATCTCCTTAGAAATAAACTTAGATTATCTATTCTTCTGAGGTCACGTGGGAGCGAATTCCAAAAGCGAGCCGCGCGAGGGTTATTTAGAATCGGGCTGTTATGTTTTTGGAACCTTGGTTTCAGATATTTTTGTAACAGCTTTTTTCGAATAATTCACTACTTTACAAAAATAAAAAAACTCTTTTACCCAAAGACAATTAATACTGAAGTTGGTTTCTATATATTTTTTTTATCACGTCAGTTGAAATAATTTTTTTATCACGTCAGTTTATTTCTACATCCTCATTTAATTATTACGCTACCTTGTAACTGGTGCTAAGTTCATACTCGCTTATGTTGTATTAATCTCATAAATTAGCATTTGGATTGGTTTTAAACTATCTTAAAAGACAGTTTAAAATAAATCCAAATAAATGTTGCTATATTTTAGGTAAAATTTACCTCAAAGAGCGGAAAATATATTCGTGAAACCCGTAAAACGAGTCTTAAAACCATTTTTCATTAATCTTTTTGATATCAAAGTCAAAGAAGGAATCTTTGTGGGTCCCGAATAAGAAAAGATGACCGTTTTGATGATCGTTTATCCAGTGTCGAAAAAGATACTTCGTATCTTTGTATATATAGACAACAGCACCTCTATGAATGCCAGGCAGAACTATTCTGATTCATTTTAAAATACGAGCAAATAACTACTAGCGGTAGTAACAGGTTCCACTCAATATTCAGCCTGGTGCCACTACTAGAGCATCATATACTTTATATTCAAAGTTTGTATTAATTTAAAGCAGCCCAGTAGTATAAAATTTCTTGGGCAACCATAAATCAGAAGATTATGAAGACATTTTTTTCCGATTTTTAAAAGAATTACCTTTAGATGGGGTTTATTATGTCATTCAAAATTCGATTTTCTTACATTCACAACTGCATTTCTTCCTGAGAAACTGGGAAGTGGAAGCGATGAATGTGGTGAACGTTTTCATCAGGACTTGAAGATTTATGAAGAAATCTTCCAAGACTTTTGAGAAAAAATATCTTTAAAGATTACTGTTATTATACCGTTATTGTATAAAAAGCGAAACATATGCTAATCCGTCAAAAAAAGGAAGTTAACTGTGTAATTTTTCATTCTTATGTTGGTAAGACACATAAGATTGATAGAAAAAGCTAAGGTTAATATTTCAAAAACTTGACGTCCTATTTTTTTCCAACTTCAGTATTTAACATGGGGGCATTACTTTATCATTTAACATGAGTTTCATCTTTGGGTAAAAAACTTTGTAAACTAGTGTTAATAAAGCCCAGAATATCTCTTTTTGAATATTAAAGAAAAAAAAAATAAAATCATTTGCCAGGTTTGCAAAGATGCAAGGATCCCCAAAACTTTAGCTCAGACTTCTTGGATATTGTTCACAAAATCATCGGGATATACATTATTGACAAGGTAGCTCTATCTAATGGGAATTACAGTTTGTTATTGGTCATGTTTTCAACAGCAAAAGCCGTGTTTATTCCATTACTAAGTAGCCAGCACAGCAAAATTTCCCTTGTCAAACAACAACAAATTGGAATTCAGTCGATAAAAACGCCAGTAATAAAAATGACAATTATGCCGGCGATAGATCTTTCAATTATTCAAATGAAGACAGCGCTGATGGCGTTGAGAAGAATTATTTTGCTACGCGAATCTAATTATCTGAGTTATGTACTCTCTTAGGTTGAAGTTTTTGCTATTTTTCTTCATCCGAAACGCAACTCTCAGGTCCATTTTGAGACGTTTTATTTAACTATTGCGACACAAATTGAATTTGAAAGATAAAAGGAAATACATAATAAATAAATACATAACTATGTAATCTTAGCTTTTTTTCGAAAATATAACGCTATTTGGAGTGATATAGAACAATTTTCCAGCTTTTAAATTTCGTTTTTTTTCAGAGAATCTTCAGCTCAGACCCGATCATACCTTCCAGAACTAACCAAGGAGAACAAGGAAAACTCTTACAAAAACTTCGAGGTGTATCAAATTTCCAAACTTTTGAATAACTATTTACCACCGGGCGAATATGAAGTTAAAGTTGTTGAACGCGCCCGACGTCGTCGTCAATATGAAACAGCTCTAAAATTGCTCAACAAAAATTCCCAACAACATCAATTCGTTCTCGAAGCTCTTGAATGGGAAGAATGGGTTGCTCGCGAGGAATACATCCAAGGATGTCAAATGTTACGAATGAAAGTTGTTGAAACGATGTTTGAGAATCGTGAGACAAATCTACGTCAAATGTCAGAACAACGAATTTCGCTGAGTACTCAGCGAATTCTGGCTAAACAAGATTCCAAGTTAAGACAAATTCAAGTCGAGTATGATAGGGAAATGCGCAGGCTTGATTCACAACAGAAAAAGATTAGTAGGAATTACCACAAGGAAAACATCGTTCAAGAACAAATTAATCCGGCTTCTGATTTGCGTGCACCTCAAATGCGTTTTGGAGTTAATCCGAATCGAAGGCATTTTGTTGGCTACCGCAAGAATTTCGATGAAAGGATTGATGGATTGGATAGGCAGAGGGAAAGTTATGGGAAAGTTTCGGCATTGGCATTGGTTTGTCCATTTAGGAAGTTGAGAACTTGGGCAAAGCCAAAAGAGCGAATGAAAGAAGTCACTCAAAGGTTTTGTAGTGATACGAACTTGAGGAATATGTATGAAAGTCTTAAGGTTGGTATGAATAATGTTAGATATAAAACAATATTCTTTCACTTTTTGTGATATTGCTAGGGTCTTCGTATAATAGCTGAAGCTCCTAAGCGAGCTCCACGGTGTCTCAAGAAGAAAGTTGTGAAACCGAAAGCTAAAGAACCTTTGGTAAAGAAATCTCAACCAATTACATTGTTAAATCATGAAATCGACGCTTTGATGGTAAACTTAGAAAATCGCTTAGCTAAGCTAAATTAGTCTGAAATATATTTATCTCTTTATAGGTTCCCGCAATAGACAGCTTTGAAGAGGAAATGAGTAATGCGAATCCGGCGAATGTAATAATTAGTGAAGAGTCATTAGAAGAACCTCCATACAAAAGCCTTAAAAACGAAGATGAAACTGCCAATATATTAGGTGAATTTGAGGGCACGGCTATTGGTGATCTTCTACAGTTTTTGAACGATGAACTTGAACGATTAAAGTTGCAGAAGAAATTTCAAGCAATTAATTTGCTTGCTCAGAAAGACCGTTGGTGGAGGGAGGCTGCTGAAGCTGGCCAAAGACAAAAGGAAAACAAGGCAAGAGATGTACTCGAAGAAGAATTTGCCAAAGTTTATGAAACACGTCAAGACACTTCATCCTTATTCCTCGAATCGGTTCTTGAGAGAGAATTCAATTTCACTGCAAGTACTCTATTATCACACAACATTGCTGAACTTGCTGAAAAAACTATCAATAATAATGACGATGAAGAAAGATCAGATTTTGCGATCCAATTCCTGAAGGGCAAAGATCGGAAAGCTTATGATCGAATGATCGTTGGTGAATGTATAAGAAATGAAGTCTTCGCTGTAGCCGAAGAACGTTTTGCTAAGTTAAAAGCCGATAAGCTTCTGGCAGCCCGTGTGCAAGCAATTGAAGAACTAGTGTATGCGAGTGTGGAACGTGCTTTATACAATGAATTTAAAACTCCTGAAGCTATTTGCATTGTTGGAGAAATATTAGATGACATCATTGACAATGCAGTCACGTATGACTTTGATATTTTTACGCCATCTTCATCAGAAGAAGAATTCGACACGGTAAAGGAGGTCAATGATATCATCAATAAGTTATTAGCTCTAGGTTCTCGTGACGAGTGCGACTTCTTTGATTCAACAGACATAACAATACAGATTACAGCTGAGAAAGAAGCAGCGGCTATGATAAGAAAACTGATAAGAAGAGCAGTTCCAGAAGAACGCTGGCAAACCCAGAGCTTCAGAATTGTTGAACAGACCTTGAGTGATACTTTCAATGAAGCATTTAATGAGATCGAGTGTCTCAAAGCTTCCAAACAAGTTCATGCCGATGACAGACTCAATGAAGTCATTTCAGAAATCTACAATCGTCTGGAAGATTGTGGGCTCAATAGAAAAATTAGGACCCCCGAAGAAAGTTCGTTATCGATTTGTTCGTCGTCTGTGTCCCTAAAATCTATAACCTCTTATGATGACATTCATAAATATAAATCTTTTAGCGTGGCTCCTACATATTTAAGTTCAGGAAGTACGTCCAGTATAAAGAGCGAAGTCGTACAACATTATTATTACGTGAAATCTGCGGGCTGGTATGAACCTTCGACTGTGTTTCATTGTCACGAACGTTTCAATTTGCTGGAAAATTCCAACTTAACAGTTTTAAAGAGCGAGACGAGCCTTGGCAAAGTTGTTTCATACAATACGACTTCTTCGTCAGGTGAGGATCCAGATGTGACACTTATATCGAATTATAAACATTTTATTGCTAAGGATAATGAACATTGCTTTTTGAAGCACATTCATCCAGATTTTCCCGATCCAATCGAATGTCATAGATTTAGATTGATGACCGATGAGAGTTATGTTAGAGCAAGTTCTTGTTTTGATAGGGCAAGTGTTCAACAAGAACGACCAATGCGATGCAGATGTTCAAAGCCTATAGATGGTAACAGGAGGTCTTCTTTCTAATAAAAGGCTTTGATGTTAGCTATTTTAAACCGTACAAAGGTTGTTTGGTTTTTTTTTTGTTTTTTAGTGAAATTAAATGTTTGATATATAATGAACAAGACTGTTATGATACTTATTTTTTAAGGGGAACAGAGGTCTTAGACCACCAATAATAAAATATTCGAGGACATGAGTTAATGAAACTTCATTGGAAGCAGAGGGTTTCAAGGTGATTACATATGCTGACAACGATGCAATATCTGTATCTGGGAAACATCCTACTGTATCTGGAACTCCTACAAAATGCCTTAAACAGGCTGACAAATTGGGCAAAACAGTGTGGCTTGGACGTCAATCCACTTAAAACAGAACTAGTACTCTTAACAAAAGGTAAAAAATTCCTCAGATAAGCCCACCCATGATTAAAGGAATACCCTTAAGCTTTTCCGACTAAGCCAAATATTAAGGTCTCATTTTAGACAAAAAACTAATATGGAAGCCAAATATGGATGAAAGAGTGAAAAAGGCTACTGTAGCGCTTTTTACTTGTAAAAAGTCCATAGGCTCAAAATGGGGCTTTTCCCCAAAAATACCCTACTGGCTATACATTTCTGTTATCAGACCGATACTAATTTATGGAGTTGTCGTATGGTGGACCGAACTGGTTGGTAAATCTAAATAAACTTATCAAAGTCAGCGGTCAGCAGGTATGTGCATCACAGGAGCACTTCGCTCAACACCAACAGCAGCCTTGGAAGTGCTTTTAAACTTTTAAGCTACCTCTCAATGGATTAGTTACAACACTGGACATACTACTATCTTAGATAACTTCAGATCCATTCCAGATCGCTTAGACTATACCACCCCAAAAATAAAAGCTTCCAAGTTTCAATCCCTTCAAGATCTTCTTGGGAAGAAGAGAGACCCCTGGAACACAATACGGTACACTTTTATACACACGGTTCAAAGACCAATTACGGAGTTGGAAGTGGTATCTATTCGAAACAACTGAATCTCAGTCATCATATAGACTTCGCGCGGTTTTAAGAGTTGGCGAACAGAGTTGTTAAGTCAAATTGGCGAAATGAGTTTGCAAACCGAAGTGAATCTATAAGTGGAATTGCTCAAGACCGATTTTTAATCCCTACATAAGTGGTTAGTGTGGTGCGAGCACATAAGTTTTCCTCTTGAACAACCACGTATGAACTAGCATTATATGACACTTCATGAAATCACTGCGCCCTTTGTACCCTCGCGCCCCTAAGCACATGCCTACTTTGCTTTAAGGATAATATGCCACTGGGGTCTACGCAAACGACTTCTGTAGAAGCTGCATGGACGAAGAGGAAGAGGAAACAATCCAACACCTTCTGTGTACATGTCCGGCGCTCTCCAATAGAAGGCATAACTATCTCGGTAATCCCTTCTTCGATAATACCAGTGAACTGGTAACGATCGACACAAAATGTCTCTCTAACTTCATCAAGAGTACAAAATGGTTTGTTTAAGTTCATTACTCTCCCATGAGAAACTTCTTTAGTGGTATCACAATGGAACATCTACATCTACAGCCCCTCCAACCTAACCTTACCATGAGTTATGTTCTCAAAAAAAAAAAAAAATGTTCATGTTCCTTCATAGAACCTTTGCTATGAATCAGCTTTGAACACGATTCTTCCCTTGCAAATATCTTAACACACATTTGGTTTAGAATTGGGCGACCAAGCCCGTTGCATTGTTCCCTTCCAATAGCTAATGAAATATCTGTACGACCGCTTTCCATATTCATAGAAGCAGGGAGGTAGTTACTTTTTTTTAATAAATAATTACCCAAACATTAATGGAAACTAACGCCGCCGATATAATTGGGAACACTGCACCAAGCCTCAATTAATTTAACTTAATAATCAACCTCAATAATTTGTACGTACTACCAGAAAAACTAAGGCATATAATGATATATCACTATCTCTTAAGGCCTATAGCTAATCCTTGAAGCCCCTGCATCAATCGTAATTACAATTACCAAACTCATATTTTCCCCCACTTAAACTTAAACTTATATACACTTTGTGTATAGTCGATGGCGTGTAGGAGGAGGAGTGTGCTGATCTCAATCTACCCTTAATAGGATACATTTAATCAAAAAACGATTTGCTCCAATCCCGGGCACCCTCGTAACTCTCACGACAAATCCCAGATACACTTCATTGGAAAAATATACAGAAATAATAATATCAAATTATGAAACTTGGTATATATATAACTCACCCTTAATGGCCTTCTTCAAAGTTATCAAACTGTTGCGAATTGTTCGCAGTAAAACATTAAATCGCACCATTTCCTGCACCAGAACCGTATTCATGCTCTGATGATAGCTTGTTGGATATTTAGCCAAAACAGCATCACGATCAAAGTCTTCAGGAAGCTTCGTCAGAATGTCTGAGGCAACATTAGTTACCAGTTGGTCAGGTGTTATTGCTGCACTGCCACCCTCACCACCACCGCCAGTTGTGTCCTGTGTGAGGAATAGGGATAGGAATTCAGGACATTTAGGAACATTAGGTAAATGAAGGTTTTCGGGAAATTTCCGGGAAAAGAGTTCAATGTAAATTGCCTGCTGTGTCAGAGATTTCTTTTTTTTTTAGTGTTGTGTTAAGGATCAAGCATCCAGCCGGTCGATAATAAGGGAATAAAAAAAAATAAATTGAAGTTTCCAGTAACGAGTAAGAATATGAACGAAGAGCAAGTTAAATCGCATCAAAGCGGCTTGAAAGGGTCAATATTAAAATGCCTGATGATATACACAAACTTACCCGTTGAGCAGCGAGGTCCTTTTATTTTTTTGCGTAAACAAAATAGAAGCAGCAAAGAAGAAGCAAAAAAGATATTTATGTACGAAGTGATAACGCGGCGGGCTAGACTTAGACTATGATGACAGGTATGTATGCTTACCACTCGGTCCTTGTTTTCGCAGCGTTTGATGAATGAAAAAAAGGATTTTCAGTTAAGTTTTCTACTTGAATTTAATGTGTTTAAAAATTAATAAAATAAGGGCAGGAGAATTTTGTTACACGGACAAAAGATGGCTTCCGGATAAAATTGCGCAAACAAACATGTTGTAAGATGCAATTTTTGTATGTATAACTTCGCATATGAGTTTGAAATATTGTCTGACGGTGCAGAAAACTAACTTCACTAGGAACTACCTTCACATCGGAATTAATTTCACCTCAATTGGGAAATATCTTCACTTTTTCTGGTGTAGCTGTTTCCCAAGTGTTGGGATATTACTTCACTTTTCTGTGGGTAATAACTTCACTTTGATGTGACGCTTTTTCCCTCAGAAGATGGGAATTTATTTAACTTATGTATATAAGAGTTACTCGTTATTATCATGTTTAGTAGTTTACTTTCGCATCAAAATTAGTGACAAACTTATTTCCAGTTGTGGAGTAAGAAAAGTTTTTTGAGGTCTCTGGTGCTCTTCTGTTTTAATGTTTGCATTGAAAAATCTGCTTAGCATTGGAAGTTTTTAAGAGTACTTTATTCTTTGATTCTATATAAATTAACATATTTTTTCTGTACGTTTGCTAAGCAGCTAAGTCGGTTGACCGATTTTCTTACTAAACTTTTTTTTCCTAACTGAAGAAGAATGTTGTAGAAGGTTAAGGATAAACAAAATTTATACTTTTCAAATCACAAATTGTGCAAATGTTAAAAAATTATACATTTCTTACAACAAAAAAATATGAACAAAGCTGATTAATATATACATAAACTAGCTGACCCTACAGACTTCGTACTGCCTCAATCAATATAAAAAAAAACTTGTCTCGGATGGTGCTTATCACACCCACCAAATTTCAGAAAAATCTGTCCAGTACTTTGGGAGGAGTAGGGTCACAAACAAACGAACCGGAGAAATATATGTATAAGATAACCAATTTCGTTTGAAAATTTAAATATAACTTCACCAGAAAAAAGTAAAGATATTTCCCACTTGAGGTGAAGTTAATTCCCATGTGAAGGTAGGGCCCAGTGAAGTTAGTTCCCTTTGTCTGACGGCCTATTGGGTTGTTCGTGCAGATTGTTGTGTGTATCTTAAAAAAGTCAAAGGTCATTCAAATCAATCAAACTCACTTGAGTCAGCAACGTATGTGCCAGCAGTTCATCCGTTTCATTTTGGTCCTTCATAATGTCCGCGTTCGGATGGAATCCAAAGATCTCTGGTTTTGGTATCAAAGGCAGATTTTTTGTGAAATTGACATAAGCCTCGTGCTCCCTAAACTCCGGTACATAATACACTTCCGATTCATCTAAATAATACATCTGCTTTTCATCAAAAATCTCCGGACAATAAAATCGGTTTAATGTCGTCTTCAGTGTTCGCCTATCCCAATCATCAGTCACCCGTCCACCGTAATTACACTCTCCCGTCAAATATCTCAACGCCTCATAATTCACTCCGACATACTGATCCAAGAACATTCGAAGTTGCATCAAGCTAATCCGCAAATCGGTTTCGTTGAATTCATATGGAATGTTCCATCCAATTGGTCCGAAGTAACGTCGTTCTTGTATGACGGCATGGAAGAAACACAACGAATAAATAAGTCGCTTGAATGTCGTTGGCTGTTTGCAATTCTCAAACCATTCGGGGTCGCTTATAGGATCACTTAGGAATGACCGTACAATGTTCGAACGCAAACCTTTTGGTGGTTCGTTTGTCATTTTGATGCCATTTTGTAGTACTACGACCGGAAAATGGTCGGCTGGATATGACGTCAGCCACAAACGGAAATCAGGATGAGTTTGGTCGGGCAGCAAAGTTTCGCAGATTCTTTCAAGAACTGGCATAAAACTCTTGGCCAAATGACAGTTCTGTAACACAACCCAATTGCCAAATTTGGTACCTTCGTCGATTAATTTGACAGCTATGGGACCTTGCCCTTGACCGAGGGACAACGAGAACAACCGATTCGTGCCAAAACCCTGATCATCGGCAAACTTGAGAAGAGTGGCTGTGGGATCAGCTCCTGGAGTTAAGATGAAAATCAATGGTATGCAGCAATGTGAGTCGCTGAAGGAAGCTTGCAAGTCAAACTGTGGTGGCTCAACAAACTGGCGGCCCATTTTTTCTGAAATTTGAGAAAGATAACACTTTGAAACTGACAACTCTTAGCTGTCATTTAACAATCAATTTAATTTGATTTATTAATTTGTGCATGTGTCTTAAATCTTGAAAAACGTTTAACGTATTTTGGTGACCTTTTCATTCGGTAAAAGTGGTCGAAAAATAAAAAAAAGTATGTCTTATTTAGAGGCAGAATTCACCAATTGTCCTGAATGCTAGGATGATGCGTCAACCTTACACCATTTACTTTGAAAACCCTCCAATTTCTTATCCAATTTTCCTCCCCTCTGTTGCTTTGTCTAATTTTGACAAACCGCGTTCTTTTATGTCCACATTTTTCCTGTACCTTCTATGTTTTATTTATGTTTTGTCTACATGCACACCAATACAAAAATCGAGGGTAACGCATTTTGTCGGTATGAAAATGCTATTTCCAATACAAACAATGAAGATAGCTCCTTCATACGCATTAATTCAACACAAGTTTCTGCATGCAAACAATCAATACGTATTTGAATTTGCTAACCTGCAACAAAATTCAACACAGCTGGAACCAATTTATCGGAACGGAATACCCTCAAAACGAGAAGTTTTTGAAACATCGACAATTTTTCATTCCACGGCTGTGGAATATCAGCATTTTGGGGGTTATCGGCATCAAAGAATTCCTTCCATTGGTGAATATTTTGTTGTATATGTTCACGAATTCCTTTGAAATGGGCTGACGTATTTGTTAGTCGACAGATCTCATCCCAACAATTGACCGGAAGCCATTTAGCTGGATTTGGCAAAGGATTATCGAGACCAACGCCACCAGTCAACAGGAACATCCATTCCGAGTTATCGATTTCACCCTCAGATTTTAAAAGGTTTATATTCAAAATCAATGAAAAAAGCAGCTTATCCTGTGGTGGAATGGAAGATAAAGAGCGTATATATCACAATCATGACAGATGAATCATAAAATCATGAAACAAAAAAGAAAAAAAGAAAAGGAAACAAAAAAATCAAATCAGGACCCATGTTCTGTAACTTAGGTGATAACTTATCGCAGTGATAAAAAATGAAACAAAAAATTCCACATTATCACATTGGCTAAAAATAGGGTTTTCTGTAACTGAGAGTGAATAACTATAACTTCCTAATTGTAAGTCCCAGGTGGAAAAATGTGGTAAATTTGGCACTAGAAATTGTAACTTCCATAATTTTGTTTATTTTTCAGCATTTTGGGATAATCTATTCCTAGCAAAGAAATTTTAAAGTGATTTTGAGCATTTTAATTTTGTAAGTAACATGGTACCTACTTTTTCATTTTCATGGGAGAACTTCACTTAAAAGTAGATACCAAAAAGGACTGAAGACCATACAAATATAGGCCAAAACATCTTCGCTGTTGCTTGTTCTTTAAAGATTATTTTTTTAAAACAACGTTAAAAATAAAATAACAAAATATAAATAAAGCATTTTGTTAATGCTTTTGATTTGATACCTTCTTGCTGTAGGCTGACACGATACACTTCTTTGCCATAGCGTTGACTCCCTTTGCAACGGCAACTCCCTTATGAAGGATGAACGAGAATTCCAAAGTTTCCTGTATAGAGCATGAGACCTTTGTTCGTTGCATTGCTGTGATGCACGACGACGTTCGCCTTCCTCACGCTTCTGCTGCTTCACTTTCCTTCTCTCTTGGGTAATCTTCATTTTTGAGTGTAAGCAAACGCTTGATAATTGATGATTCTTTAGTGAAATTCTCTCCGATTTCAGACACAAATTAAGGCAACATTTGTGTAACTAATTGTCTCTTGTCGTAAAAAAATTAACATAATTGGAAAGTTCCATTAACTTTGTCAGCAAATTCTATAATTGGAATTACCTAGAACATTTACTCTCAATGTAAACGCAAAAAATCATCGACAAGATTTTTCTTATCACCAACAGAAATTTGCAAGTGATAATATTAAGTTTCTTCATCTGACAAAAATACCGAACTTGAAAAATACAGAACTCCAGTTATCGATAATTTTCCAGTGTTTCTGTGAGTTCGTTCCGGGTGATAAAATTAAACGATTTTAAAAATACAGAAACCCTACAACGTGATAACTTGAAATTTGTTTCGATTCCGCGCGTTTATCACTTTTTTCTTGCGAGTGATAAGTTACAGAACATGGGTCCAGTACTAGAGAAAATAACGAACAGCAAATCTTTATATATTAAACTTAATGGAGGTGCTGTTCGCTATATCGACGACAGGGACGCCAACAGGCTCTTCAGTCGATTTCGATAAGCTTACCCTCTCGAAAAGGCTACGGCAGATGTTGACATACAAGCTATAGGTAAAATGTTTCCGCAGATTCGCCATCCTTTCTATGACATCGTCCACTTTGTCCGTATTGTCAATTGATGCGGTATAAAGCGCAACAAACCAAGCAAGACTGTACTGATACATCGGATCGATATTTGCCAGTTCGGCTGAAAGTAAATTTCGTATTTTAATTAAAAATTCGTTTCTATCACACTGGTGCTATCATCCCAACTGGCCGCAACCAGCACCGCCTTATACCGTGTCATGTCCTGGATCGAATATAGGGTACATTTCTGTTGTCCAGGCATCACAGGGGATTCAAGTTAATGAAGAGTGAGTGTGCTTACCGATTGTAAAAAATAATATTGTTGAATGTGCTGCTATGGGGATGTAGCCCAAGCGTGCAATGTCGATTTGTTTCTCTGTGACTTCGGTTATGGCTTGTTTTTCATTGATTTCATTTGCCAACGTCTTTGAGGAGCTTAGCACTTGGACTGCTGTCTCATCCTCAAGGATATTTTTCGTCGATGATAAGACTTCGAGAATTTTATTTTCGGTCTCCTTTAAGGTTCGTTTATTCTGGGCACTCTGTACGATTAGAGAATTCTTTTCGGCTTCTAAGTCAGGACGTTCCCGAGCAACTGTAATAGCAAGAATCTGATCCTGGAGACCTTGAGGTGTGATCATAAAATTGAGGAGTGTCACTTTGACAGCCACTTCGGGTAAATAATGCGGATTGCGCAGTTTTGTTGTGATGTAGAACCTTTAGTAAACACAAAAAAACATTAATGCGGAAAATGTTGATTGGACCGATGAATTTCATACTTAAAATCATGATTATATTCAATTATTGAATCTCCCAGCTTAATGCACAGAGCTCCGCCTTGTTTAAATAGCTGTTTCAATAAGATCGATTCCAGGAGGGGATCCAGTTCTTCGTAGATGTTTTCAAGAAGGACTGGGAGACCGAATTGAATGGCATTTTCTAGAACTCGTGTGTAGTCCGGTTGGTTGAGACGAACCACGCATAGTTTGTTGGCCTTTTCCATATTTTTAACCCACTTGTTGGCTTGACCTTGGGGATCGATCATCAGGGGCCAACGTCGAGAATTTCTGAAATAAAAGATTTTGATTATTCAATATTTTTCTTTAGTTAGAAACATTTTTCTTCGTTTTCTCACAGCTAAGAGGAAATTTAACAAAAATAAAATATCGCTTGTTAATTCAATGGGTCTTAGAAATTTTTATTTTAGTCAATAAAATTGACAAAAAGGTGGTTGACGATTTAAAAACAAAAAAAGCAAAGCGATTTAAAAACAAACAGCTCGCAATGGCGTTGATCAAGACATAAATGATCAACGCACGTCTGCATTTTATGTTGGTAGGTATATGATTTTCTGCTTCTCATTTCAATCATTTTTCAAATATAAATAAAAATAAATAGAGTGGCGCGACAGCTCTTGAAGAGCCAAGGCCTAAGTGGCTTACTCTCATCAACAATTCTCTAGATTCGTGAGAAGAATTGAGGGGACCTACAATTTAACGCCTATTCCGAATGGCAAAGTTGAGAAGCATTTTTACATGACAGATGATACTCTTGGAAGATCTTCGCAAGAGGCAGTGCGCGTGAAAGATGAAATAAAAACTATGTGCACGAGCCCAGTGGCAAATTTCGTCCTTGGTGAAAAATTTTGGTGAAAAGAGCAAGGAATTCATTCCACACTTTAAGAGGAAAAAATAAAGAAATGATTTCAAGCATAAAGTAATGCCCTTTTTCCTCTTACAATTTCTCTGATTCTATTAGCGCTTTTCGTTTTTCTTCGAATACCTACACGTTGTGATTTAAGTAAGGAAAAGTCCTGCACAGCTTCACGAGTTCGCATTGGCATTGAGCACTGTGTGTTTGTATCCATAAGAAGAAGAATAAAAGAACAAAGAGAAACAAAAATATTGTCTAGCTACTACGCAGCTGATAGTTTTTTATTTCTTTTAAGGGTGGAAATGACCGCAAGAATCCGTACATAAACATTATGTACTTTCAACTTTTTTGCTCGAGGACGACGCGACGACGACCGGTGACCGACGCAATGCGTTTTGGGTTTTTCCACTATTTTTGTCTGGATCGTTAAAAAAAAATTTTTTTCTATGTTCAATCAGTGCAATCGAAGCTTAGTTAAAGACAGTTCATGTGAATTCTTCACATCACTTTAAGTCATTTTTAAAGGTGAATAAATAATACTTAAACAGCACAGGAGAAAACATGAGTGTAAATAGGTATTTATTTTTGATATAAAATAGAAATGAAATTAACAATATCTAAACATTTTTAAAGGAATTCTGGAATCGGAAGTGTGGAGCAACTTAAAAGAGTCGTTTAGCGGCAAACAATGAAAAAACAATAGAAGAGCCAAATTATTACGTAAAACAAATATTGTGTTCTTTTCAGAAATATTAATTAATAAATTATGTTTTGACATTTACATTTTGGAGGTTTTGATTTCACGCTGCAATTTCAAATATTTTCAGCCATGAAAAAAGTACTTAGTCGGAAAATTCAACTTCAAAAAAGGGATGAGTTCACCAATGAACTATCATTTAACATTTCATCGGAGATAGAGAACAAATGAAAATACACAGAATACTTTATTCAATTATTTCACTGATGCATATTCACCAAGAAATTCCACTGGTGAACTCCAATGACAGCCCTGTATAAATTTCACCAATGATTCACCTTAAAAGTCATGGAGTGAAAGCTCCCATTCCTTGGTGAATCGCATGGTGATTCCTTGGTGAAAATTGGGAAATTTGCCACTGGGAGTAGGACTCGAACCCACGACGCAACGTTCTGCTTAGCAGCCAACACACCTAACCACTAACCTACGAACACTACAACATCAATCATTATATTTCAAACCCCTAAAAAATCTCACCATGCACAGAAGGTACCTGCTAACTACTTCCTGCATTCCCAAAACTTTTTCTTGTACATTTGACATTTGATCAACTTCTTGCTTTAGTTCAACCCTTAAACTCTGACTAAAAATAAATAAAGTCTCAGAACTCAGAAGCTACGTTGTTATGACTAAACTAATATTTACATGCATAGGCAACGTTTCAAATTTTTTTTACCGAATTCCCTGTTTAACACTCTGCGGAGTCTTATAATAGTTCTCTTCTGCCCCTGTTTCTTCAAAACGTATTACTTAACTTAGATATCTTCTTATTCAAACGTACCCTATTAAAATGCTTATTTGTACTGTACATGTGTGTACATACAACATCGGAATCACGGATAGCAAATATTTGCCCTCTATTCGCACACAATTCGGATTAATCTCCTTTCAGTTGGTTTCTGTTTTTTTTTTTTTTTCTAAACAGAACAATACTAATAATAAGGATATGGATAAGAATCGATTTTCCATAATTCAAGCCCTTCAAATCGCTTCTGGACAGTAAAGTAAAGAAAAAAACAAAACGAAGCAAGGCCAGAGAAGAAAAAATATATTTATATTTAATTCCATTCGCTTAACTATTACAAGAGGATAAAATCGAAAGTCTCTGGAGACGGATGTGAACCCGAGATGCGAACAACTGCACCAAATGATGAGTGACTCTTTTGAGGAACCAGAGAGGAAGACCTAATCCCACCCCTTGTCATTTTACCATTTAAAATTCACGAATTCGTATATCGCATAATCCTACACACAAACATTAACGCAGGAGTTTGACGTCGAATTATTCGAAAGGGGGTTGTTGGACAGGAAAAAACAAAACATTAAAACCAAAACTATACGGTGGAAAAAAGGGAGATGGAATTCAAGATGCAGGAGCCCACTCGGTGTGACAAATGCCATGAGAACTAAACACTGTTTTTCTAATCTAACGTATAACATTCATCAATTATTTTGATATCCCACCATCAGGAGCAGCTAGAAACCATGCGTGTCGGTGTCAGATGCCGCTGCTGCTGCTTTTGTCCCCTTCTGGCATCATCAATGATCTGGTTTCTGGTAGGACGTAGGAGAATTGCATTCAGGCAGTTGAACATAGAGAATATATAATACCTAGAGTCGCGACTTCGGGTGTTCGCTCCCTTTTTGCCTACAAGCTGCAATTTGGTCGTTTTGTGCTAACCCAGTGAGAATGTGTTAGTTTTCCTATGCTTTTTAAATGAGAGACTGCACCAATACATTCGCACTGAGTTAGATACAATGCTCATGTTTGAGTCAAGGTGGGTTTCATGGGCTCAGATTTCGAAAACAAGATTCCGTTGAGCTCAAAATTTTCAAGAAAAAATTATGTATAAAAAAATGCATGTAATATAAGAAATAAATACGTTATATTGTTTCTTTGCACTTTTAATACATAATTGCACTATAATTTACCAATATTTGTATTAAAAATCTTAATAAATCTTAAAAAGAACACAAGAAAAAATCGAAAATAATAAGCATACTACCCTTAGGAACATTCAATCGTGCCTGTAGTCTCATATTTGCTGTGGTGAAAGTCTGTCACTTTGGGCATCAGGAAACAAATTTTACTCACGGCCAGCGATGCCAACCTAGGCATTTTCATGCCTTTTAGGCATTATTTTGCAGGCTAAGGCTTTAAGGCTTATTGTTTTTGTAAAAAGGCATCTATTTTTAATATCAGTTTCGAACTACTAACTTCTTTATTTTATTAAAGCATTCTTAAAATATTAAACACATAAGATTGTAAAATGTTTATTCATCGTTATGAAAAGAGTTTCCACCTTCAAGTTGTTCAAATTTTCCGAAAAGTTTCTTCTGGTTTTCATCTGTCTCACTGTCTATTAAGAGAAGTTCAGATGTTAGACTTTCTAACTTTGTTCAGTGAGAAAAAAAAACAACACTATATATTAAAGCACAACACAATACAGCACAGGTTCTTGAGAAATATCAAAATACTTTGAAACAAGTTTGAACGCCCACCTTTATTTTGACAGTTGAAATTTGTCTCACTTGATCTATGCTGTTTTACCTTAAAAGGTGGAGCATAAAATCCGGTCCTAACTGTTCTAGAGAGACTCAATCTTTGTAAATATATTTGGGGGGTATTATCAAGATTGGTTTTCTGCTTGATTTGACAGATCTTCTGTCAAACCAAGCAGAGAATACATAATACAAACTCATGTAAAAAAAATATGGTTATCTCAATGAACACCAAACCAAAACAGTTTGGAACAGAAAATGTCTCAATGAACACCAAAAAGCTGTACTTTTCTAATCCAAACTGTACAGAACAGTTTCGCTGAACATACCTTCTCTATCGTTTTGTTTTGTCCCACTTATAGTCAGTTATGTTGAACTCAAAGTAAACCATTCTAGTATTCATTGCGGTTTTTTTTATTTACTTTTTTTACTCCCACTGATAAAAATTAAAAAAAGACATTTTTTGTAATGAAAAAGGTACTTGTTTTTCTAATTTAGGCTTTTTTTCGGCTATTAGCAACACTGCTGACAGCTGAGTCTGAGTACTCACTTTTTTCACTTTTTACACAGATTCACGGACACGAAAAAAGGGAGGATTGTGAGAGCTCACCTCAGACAATTTTTGAGGGTGTTTTCGGTAAGGGAAGAAAAGGTCGCGACTCTAGGTATTATATATTCTCTATGCAGTTGAAGATGAAGTCTTACCGATGGCAAGGACAGGAGAATACAAATTTAAACAAGAGAGAAAACAGGGAACTGTATTCATCCCCTTAAACAAGAGAAAAAAAATAATCCCCCGCTCTACATCAAAAAATGTTATTATCTACCTTGTGTTTTGAAAAATTCGTGTTAAAATTTGATCGAAAAATTGAGCTTCCCCAATCCGAAATAACAATAAATGATCCAAAAAAAAAGCCAGTAAAGCTTCCAATTTATAACTGAGCTTCTATACATTTGCGTGATATTTGTGTTGTTGCATTTGATACAAATGAACGCTTCCTTAAGGGGCCGGTTATAGCTATCAGAAAAAAAAAATTCATCAGGTAAAATATTCCCGATGTGTTTGGAACAGAAAAAAATCTTCAGAAAAATAAAATCTTATCAGAAAAAAATGTAAATTCAATTTTCTTTTAAATTCGGTCTTAAATGTTTCAATTATTCTATTTGAACAAAAAAAAAACTCCAAAGAAGCATAATATGTCGAATAGTATTCATAGGTCGCTTATCAATTCTTACCACAGTATGGACGCTGCCACAACCCTTTTTTCAATTGTATGTGGTTCAAGTTTTCCGTAAATAAGCACATCATTCACTATTGTTTTCTTTATCGAAGCCCAAATTTGGACAGGGCTTCAACTTCTTGTGAATTTGACGCTCTATCTGACTCGATTCAAAGAATTGTATCCTTCATCCTCATACTGAAATCGTTATTACGGGCGATTTCAATGTACACAATTCTTCGTGGCTTCTCCATTCGAGCCAGACAAACACCCGAAGGAATGTGTGCTGAATCTTTGCTGAGTTTAACCACCTTACTCAGCTTGTCACCGAGCCACTCGAATATCGGACATTAATGGCCAAGCGGAAAATACTCTTGACTTGTTTCTTAGTCTGACCCTGATAAATACACTATCAGTGTATTAACGCCTCTAGGCAGATCAGACCATAGTATTATATCTGCAAATTTTCGTGTCAAGCTAATCCAGTTAGAGAAAGAGCTCCGAAGAGAATCGTTTGACAATACGAGAAAGCCAACTGGGACGGTCTCAACAACTTTTTCCGGATCTTAACTGGTCAATATGCTTCCTCGATAGTGACGTAGACTCCAGCGCAGATATGATTACTAATATGATTATTTTGGGAATGAAAACTTTTATCCCGAATAGGTTAAAAGCATCAACCCAAGAAAAGTCATGGTTTGATTCAAGCTGTAAAGAGGTTATCAGGGAAAAGAAGTAAGTTCGCGTGTTTTAGAGCCAACCCAACTGAGGAAAACCGGAACAAGTTTTAACAAGCCAGGAAGGCCTGCAATGCCATATTCGTCGGACCAAATTTTACATGACCAAAAATTAAGGCAAAAAATACTGCAATGTCCCAAAGGCAGTAAGAATTTTTGGTCATTTGTAAAAAATATGAAGAATTCTTCTTCTTCCTCGGTCCTACGCTCGTTGACAATGACACTCCAGTTGTAGCTCGCTCGCGAAAGCTAACCTTTTTGCTAGGCAGTTCGCCGCCAACTCTTCGCTGCCAGAAGTGTCATGACTCCGCCTGTCTTGAGCGCATCAATGATTCCATGGGGACAAATTTTCTTTCGTCCCTCGTGCTTGTGGCGGAGTCCGATGGTTAGCGTATTATTCTTAAGATTTTCTTCCACCATGGAGAAACCATGCGTAATGCTTTCCATCTTTCATATTTTTGGGCTTGTTCCGATGCACTTGTAAAACAGATTGTCTTACATCCCTATTTCTAAGGTCATGGAAAACGTGATAAATTATCAGCTCAAGAAATATCTCGAAGACCGAAAGTTCTTAATGACCGGCAGTACGGGCTTTCGCAGCAACAGGCCCAAACTCTTTACATCGTGTCGGAGAAAGTATAAGGGGGGATTATGTTTGTGGTGTTGTTTTTTGTTTGGTGTGTTTGTTTTTGGTATTTGGTTTGTTTTGAGTTTGTTTTTTTTGGTGTATGTGTGTTGCACTTGGAAATCTTGCCTCTTTTATACGAAAATGCGTGCTTCGGTATCGATGATACCTTTATTCATTGGATTAGAAACGTTATTTCGCAACCGTTTCAAAATTAAGTTGTTATTGGACGGAATTCAAGTCTGAAACCCACATATTAAGATGTGTGACCCCAGGGCTCCGTTTTGTCTCCGGCCAACTTTCTCATTTTCATTAATGATCTTTTGTCTTTTACTTCTAATCCAATTCATTGTTTCGCTGACGATATAACCCTTAGCTTCTCATATTCGTTTCCAGATTCATTTCCCTCCTCTTCGGATGTGGAACTGCAACGGCAAAATATGATAAGCTCATTAAACTCTGACTTAAACAGCAGTGTCCAATGGGGAATAAAAAACCTCCACGGGGTAAGCCTTGACGTGGCGGAGCAGCTTAAGGTAACTACTACTATGAAGCTTAGAGCTATCCGATCGCGAAACTTGATTTCGCAGAAGGGCCTCTTATGGTCGACAGATCGAAGCGGAGTTAGGTTGACTACTCATTACTCAACAACGAAGGAGTGTTCACCAAGGATCACGAGGGACGGCAGCGAATGAATTTTTTTTGGAACAACGGTGGCGTCTCCGTTCCAGTTAGGCTGAAATACTAGTGATAACACTATATGCTACTTCGACTTATTTGCAAGCCCAGGTGTAAAAGTAGTGATTTTTCCGTTGGTTGGGGGTGTTGCGTCGGGGTGATCCACGTAGGAAAATAACTTAGTTTCCAAGCAACAACAGGGCTCGGAAACGGATGGATACATGATGACGACTCAAGCAAATGTACAAAGGGACAAATAATATTCGGATATGCACGTGGATGTTAGGTCCCATTAATAGACCGCGTGCTGCCAGAACAGTTAGCGGAGACCCTCAACTGCTACAAAGCAGATCATACCGATCTCCAGGGAAATGCGCTGGGCTGGACCGGGACACAAGGAGTGAAGTGAAACTGGCGACCATCTTACTATGGAGATTGTTAAGCGAGAGCAACAACAGCCACTCTTTTGGCTGCTGGCTTCGACGTGGGAAGCAGATCAGGCAAAAAGTCTTGAGCGTCAATGTGTGAGCGAACGCATCACGACAATCCGAATCAAGGCTAGATTCGGCAACTTAGAATAGTGCACATGCCCCCACAGAAAAGAAAAAGGACGACACACAAAGTCGAGTTTCTACGAGCTCCTTGACAAACGTGACGAGTAATGTGCCTAGTTATGACATTAAATTGTCTCGGCGATTTAACGCAAATTTGGGAAAAAGAGGACATCTTGGTGGAACAGTCGGAAAGCACAGCCTGGCACAATACCACTTCCGATAACGGCATTCTGGCTGATCGATTTTGCTGCGTGGCGAAATGTGTTGTGGTAGCAAGCACCTGGTTCCTCATCTCAACATCCCTAAAGGTACACGGAATCTCCTGATCAATCAACCGTCAACCAGATTGATCACATTGCGATCGACGGAAGGCACTTGTCCAGCACATGTCCTCAGGAGCCAAACATCCGACTCGGACCCTACCTCCTCGAAGCCAAGGTAGTGCTAACGAATATCCCGACAACGGCCCAAAACAAGGAAATGCTGCAAGAAAACCAATCGACGTCGGACGGCTAACAATCGCAAGAGATCGATAGATCCTTCTCTGATCGAGTGTCAAGTAACTCTTAAGGAGTCGTATGCCGCCAACAACAAGTATCGAAGACAGTGGCAGCATTGCCAGAGAGCAGTTAGAGATGCCGTCTAATTTGCTGGGTTTAAACAGCCACCAAAACGAAACCCTTGGTTTGACGAAGAATGCAGGCAGGCCCTATGCAGCCAAGCATTGGGGCATACAAAGCAGCGCTGCATAGAAGGACAAGAGCTGCTCGTGAGCTCTACGAGCGAAAGAGGAGAGATGAAACGCCGCGCTTCTCTATAGAAAAAAGAGAGAAAGAGCATCGGAAGCGTCAGATCGAGGATGTTGAGAGAGCCAACATTAGGAATGAAGTTTGGAGGTTTTATCGAAAGGTTAAAAACAGCTGGCTCAAGGTCATCGAGTAAGAACCGTTGTCTTCAGAGATTTGGAAACACCACTTCTGTAGACTGTATAACAGCGAGACGAACAAAACCCCGCCGTCAGACAGGAGCCTTTCGTCGGACACGATGATAGCCAACAATTCCGTGAACCTGACCTAGAAGAAGTGAAAACCGCAATATCACGGCTGAAATCCTACAAATAGATTTTATGGCCGCGTATGACAGCATCTACAGAGACGAACTGTATTAAGCTATGTCTAGTTTTGGCATCCCTGCCAAGCTCGTTCGCTTGTGCAAAATGACGATGGAGAACTCACGCTGCTCCATCAAGGTTGGCAACGAGCTAACGGAATCTTTCGACGTCAAAAAAGGATTCAGACAAGGCGGTGCACTGTAATGCGATTTCTTTAACATCGTTCTTGAGAAGATAGTGCAGAACTCCAACGTCAACACCAGAGGCACTATCTTCCAAAAATCTGTTCAACTTCTCGCGTACGCCGATGATATTGATATAATGGGAATAACACAGCGTGATGTCAATGGCGCCTTTATGAGGACTGAAACAGAAGCGGCAAAAATGGGTTTAGCGGTAAATGATTGCAAAACGAAACGTCTATTAAGCTGGCAAACCAATATGGGCACAAACGATTGGGACCTTTACCATAATTATGTTTTCCTTATGTGTTAATTATGTGTGCAGTTCGCGATTTTTGTGATTGTAATTTATGTGTTAATTATGTGTACAGTTCTCGATTTTGGGGCTGATCAATTTTTGTGTATATATAAAAATTATGCCATCTTCATATTAAGCTAGCACAACTTCTACAATTTCCAGCAGAATTCAATGAAACCATTATTATCTCCTTTTAATGTGTTAATTATGTGTGCTATTCGCGATTTTTGTGCTGATCAATTTGTATGTATAAATAAAATTATGGCAGCTTCATATGTACACTCGGGCGTATACGTGTTTTTTTTACACTTCTTTTAACTTTTTGTTTGAGAACCTAAGGCTTGTTTTGTATCAATTATACTGTTATTTTTAACAACCTCAAAAGTTGGGGAGTTGTTAATAACGTCCGACTGACTCCTCGGTAATCGTTTTGAAATCGTTTCATACTATAATATCAAAAATATCAATTATAAATTTTACACCTCTATTTCTGGTGTAATGATCATAAAACTGACACTTCTCAAATGTTTGCTGTAGCTGGCAAATTTCATCGTATGGCCTCTAATGCTCCAATTCTTCAAATAATGACTTTTCTATTCTTTTTCCAAACCTACCAAACGGTGTACGCAAATATGCAAACCCAAACCCGATTTCCACTCTACAAGTACATGAAATGGACAAACTCTTTTTTAAAATTACATTAGTTTCTTTTTCAGCTTTAAGCACAAATTTGATGCGATAAATTCATGTAATTAAGAAGAAAACATGATATAAAACATAGTCGAAAATCCACAATTCAAAAGCGTATCTGAACTGTCTTGGCTGGGCCAGCGTAAATAAAGTCAGTTGTCTAAGAAAACAAATTATATTCCTCAGATCACTTGCTTAGAGATTTATATTTTTATAAATATCAACATTACAGGAGATATTTTTTTTTTTTTGTGACAGGTGTTTTTCTTTTGCTGGTGGTAACCCATCATACTCATACCATTGATTTTGCCGACGGGCAATGGCGGTGTAATGCCCATGTTTTTTTTCTGAGTGACTATGACGGGCCGCATGTCCTCGGTAAGAAATTGCACCAACCAGATACATTTTACTCTGAGTTCTTAGATCTTCGATATACAGAGGAAGTTGCTTCAAGGGATAATCTTATGATTCAGGGCCATCAGTAAATATTTCTAAAAAGAAGATATTACTTGAAATGTACAGAATTGTATTTAGCTTAAACAGTGAAATAGTGTATTTCGAGAGACGTAATATTATCAAAGTATAAGAGTTTGTATTCATATATGTTAACGCATCTATCTTTAGAATACTGCAAAACATATGAAAATATATTTTATGGACATTTTAGAAAAGAACATAATTTACCGAGAATCCTTTTCGTAAGTGTCGCACTTTTCCGTATGTAATTTTGTTATTTTTTCCATAAAAATCGTTTTGAAACCGTTAACTTACTCACTCATCGTCGTTATTAACAACTCCTCAACTTTTGAGATTGTTAAAAATAACAGAAACAATTGATACAAAACAAGTCTAAAAGTGTTAAAGCCAAGATCATGAAGGTGAAGCGGTTGTTTTGTTGTTTTCCTGTATTCGGCAATAGATCGCAAGACAAACAGCTTATCGTGTGGTGTAAAAAATTTAATAACAATCGGAGGTGATGGTGAATCAGTGTCGGTTTTTTATCTTATGCGAAAAATACTTTTAATTGTCGGTGATTTAAAATTGAGATCGGTGCAAAGCTGATTAAAGATCAAACGAAGATTTTCATTCGGTAAAAGTGGAACGCCGTGTAAGAGTGCGTCACTCATCGTCTCTTTAAGCAGCTGGTTTTCGTCATTTTTTTTCATGTGCGTGGAAATAGTTTTAATTTTCTCATCTTGTTCGATTATTTGTTGTTTCAGCTCCCGAATTTCCTCTTTTAAGGGTTCAAGCTCTTTTTGTTTAGCTTCAATGATAGAAAGCAGTGAATTTATTCTTTCGATAGAGAGTTTTAATTCAGTTACGTCGGCGTTTATTTTGGCAGTGATTTTTTTTTCGGAATCGGCAATCTGTGACGTAATCTGTGACGTGATGGCCTCAGTTTGTGCGCACATAGATTTCTCAATTTTAGCAATCAGTTCCATATTGGGGGAGTTATCCTCAAGAGTTTTTTTTTTGCTTCCCTTTGTCGTTGTCGCCGGTGATGATGGTTGAGCTTTTGATGATGGTGTTATTTTTGGATTCGATGGAGAAGGAGAGTCGGACCGTAATTTGCAGCGAGAACCCATATAAAGTGTTAATGTAGGTGTTAAGGGGAAATATACTTGCAGTTTTTGAAGAAAGGTGAGTGAGACAGATGCACTTTATAGAATTTAAGATTTTGGGTTGAACTTAAAAGTTAATTTATTAAATAAAACAATTTGAGTTTCATCAATTTGCAACACTAAACGTCTTTGGCAATAGTTTAGCGGTCTTAATATTCAACTTTTGTTATTATATTAAGGTGGCATAATTTTAAATATCTACTAAAATTGATCAGCACAAAAATCGCGAACTGCACACATAATTAACACATAAGGGACACATAATTATGGTAAAGGTCACAATCGTTTGTGCCCATATTGGTTTGCCAGCTTAATAGACGTCAAAACGAAGTATATGCTGTCTTCGAAGAAGGACACCCAACACCGACGGACGGCTCAGACAGAACGTCACAATAGACGCATACAACTTCGAGGTATTAGAGGAGTTTGTCTACCTAGGCTCCGCTATAAACACGGGCAATAACACCAACGCCGAGATCAGACGAAGAATAACTCTTGCTAATCGCTGTTTCGTTGGGCTAAGAAAGCAATTAAGTGGAAAAGCCCTCTCTCGAGCAACTAAGGTAAAACTGTACAACACACTCATCATCCCAGTCCTGCTGTACGGTGCAGAAGCTTGAACTTTGACAAAATCGGATAAAAGTGCCTTAGGCCCCGTGTGCATTGAAGAGGATTGGCGAAGAAGATACAACAGCGAACTTTACGGGTTATATAACGACATGGACGTAGCCAGAAGGGTCAAGGTCAAATAAAAATGATACGATGTTAGTTTTTTTTTTAATTTTCTAACAAGATACAATCTATAAAATTTAATAAAATAGTTCATAGGCCGAAAGGCATTAATTTTAAGAAAACCATGAATTCCTTAGAGCGCCCGGTTGGGGCCAGTAAGTTAAATATAAGATTTAAGATAACAAGCTAGTTTGAATTCCTTTGTCTAGTAATAAGTAGTTTTAAGAGAAAAAAACAAGGGTCAAGGTTTATAGACTCAGATGGCTTGGTCATTTAGAGTGGATGGACAACAATGCTCCGGTCCGGAAAGCCTTCGACACTATTCCCGAGAGACGTAGGAGAACAGGAAGACCGCGACTCAAGTGGCGCACTCAAGTATAAGAGAACCTCCATCAACTTGGAGTGCAAAACTGGAGATAACTAGCTAAGGACCGAGCTAGCTGGCGGAGACTGTTGATTGAGGCCCAAGACAACAACGGGCTGTAGAGCCACCTTAAGTAAGTAAGTAAGTACTATTTCATATTCGCTGTCTACACATTACATTTAATTGTGTGTCATCTGTCTCTGTTCGAATAGTGCTTAATTGAAAGACGATTGGGTGTTCATAGGATCCCGAGGATTTTTAATTAGCATTTATTACATTTTTCTTTTTGCCGCAATTTTGAGTGTAAGAACAAACAACAAAAAATGTTTAAAGTTTAACAATCGTTAAGCACAAAAAGACGAATACATATTTACAACACACACTTACAAAAGTGAAAAAAAACAACGATACCAAGACTAACCATAGCGGTATTTATGGTGGTGGGGAGGGGCGTTACGGGGTTTTTGTTGCTGTTGATACTTGTTAACCGGTTTGTTATTTTGTTTGTATTTATCTGTTTTTTAATCACAAGTGTGATGATATGTGTGAAAAAAGTTTAGTTTAGATAGTTTTTATTATTCTATAACGCTACCTTTATTTTATTTTTATTTAATGATTGTATTCCTTTACTTTCAAATCTGTCTTTCAAAATTATTATTAAATTGTATATTTGTTTTCAAATATTTTTATTTCAAAAACTGTGCTTTGCAAAAATTTCCAAACAAATTTATTTCAAATGATTTGCAATCAAAACAATTATATTCTTTATTTTCAATTTTGCCTGGAAAATTCACATCGTGTTGTGTCACATAAATTAATAAGTAGAAGAGAAATTCTGTTCTCATCACTCTTGGTTTTCATACTTCCATAGTTATTGTTTTGCGATATTGATACACAACGTCCTTAATAAAAAACTGAAGTATAAACACCAATACGAGTTCGGTTGTTTGATTGCCATTTTCATTTGCATTATTTCGTAATTATTTTCAATTTTATAATTTCATAATTTATAATTCTCCTTTAAATTTAATTTTCATTCTTTCCTTTATCTTGATTTTTAACTTTCCTAGTTTCTAATAATTTTCATTTTGTTACATTTTTCTCAATTGAATAAATAATAACTTTAAAGCTGATTGCCTTTTGTTATTTATTTTAAAGTCCACGCCTAGACTTCTTGCTGGCTTTCTTTCCTCTTTTTGCATTCCTTCCTTTACTACGTTGCCAATTCAAGGTTTGCTGTAGTCCCCGGACAGCACAAACGTGGTTCAGAATACTAGTAAAGCTGCGATTTTACCGTGTGGTTTGACTGACTGTCCCCACATCACCCCCTGAGAATCTCTCACGCTTCATTGGCGCCCAACATAGTGGCCAGTTCCACACTACAACCAGCTCAACACTACAGGCTCAACATAGTGGCCCGTTCTACACTGCAAGCTCATCTCATAGTTCCACATATGCGTAAAAACTCAAAATTCGAAATTTTACGGAGAAGCCCTAGAATCGCAATAAAACCAAGTATCAAAATGGCACAATTTTCAGAATCTCAACTCAGAGAGTTCATAGAAGCTATGAAAAATCAAAGCACCATTAAAGGCAGTTTTAGCCATTGCACTGCGCGTTTTCACCACGATTAACGTCTACAAGGAAGTTGAAAGGATAAATGATGAAGATGCCATAAAAGGTTTTCCTCTACTCCTTGAAGATGCCGCTAGCAATTGGTGGCGAGGTGTGAAAGAAGAAGCAGTAAAATGGATAGACGTAATCCAACTTTTACGAAATGCTTATTCTCCAAAAATGCCTGCCTATCGCAACTTTATGGAAATCTTTGATAAAAAAAAAAGGTCACTGATACAACAGACGATTTCATTTGTGAGAAACGATCTCTACTAGCAAAACTTCCGGATCCTAAACCTGCCGAGAGTATGATGCTTGACATGATCTATGGCTTGTTACACATCAGGATTCGAGATGGTGTTCCAAGAGATGGTATTAAAACGTTTCAAGAGTTACTCACAAAAGCCCGATCTGTTGAACTTTCGATTTTTGAACGAAATATGCAACATGCACAGCCTTCTACTTCAAGTACCGCACAAGTGAAGAAGCGCTGCAATTTTTGTAGACATTTAGGCAATACCAGTGATGAATGCAGGAAGAAAGAACGATTGGAAAAACCTGCCATACCTTCCCAGCCTGAAACAAAAATTCATTGCTATAAATTCAAGACCCCAGGGTACATTAGATCCAACTGCCCAACATGTAAGGACTTGCCTAAACGACCTTCAACGGTTTCCTTCAATTGCATTAAAACTACTCTTGGCACGGACTTACCAACGATATCCATCGCTTCACATGGAGAGCCCGGTATTCCTTACCTGGATACGGCTGCAAGTATCCAGCGTTGCAGGAAGGGAATTGTTTATTCATCTCTTGAAAAACGGAACTAAATTATCCAAAGCTGACATCAATATGACCCTTGCAGATGGCCAATCCAAGGACCATGAAGTCTACATTGGTGATACCAATATAATCATTGCAAATAGACTGAGACCAATTAAATTCATTGCCCTACCGAAAGCAACAGATAATCGAACACTCATAGGAGTTGATTTTCTCGAAGAAAATGGAGTTGTAATAGATATGGGTCAACGGATTTGGTATTTTACCGATCAACCAGAACGGAAATTCGAATTTTATGACACTTTTTATACAAAAGTAAGGAAATTAAGATTGGAAGACGCTTTTGAGATGTTGTTTGGGAAAACACCTCCTCAAGGCACCATACCTTTGAAACCAACGACATCTCCCACGCCACAAAAACCCGATTCTCCAACGAATGTAACACGAGTGTTTTTCTCACATAGTTTGAGACTACCAAAACCATGGTACCGCTCACCGCAGCGTCATTAACAAATTCGCACCACGCAACAAGAACTTTCAAATCATGTGATCCTAACTCGAAACCCACATATGCAAAGAAAAGAAAAATCAATCAAACAACCACCGCACCTATAGATTCTTATTCCCCACACTCGATCCAGAGAATTTTCAGTGATTCTTTAAGGAATGAAGTGACGCCGGAAAGAAAGCGGGAATCTGAAGCTTTATTCCCTGCGTTGATTAGAAGTGAGGATTTTATACCCGAATCTTGGTTCACAGAAATATTAATGATGGATGCAGAACTATGAGAAAAAGAGGGAAATGAACTCAGCACTAACGACCGTAAACAGTTAAATGAGCTTTTACTACGAGAAGCAGTGTTATTTGACGCACCGGCTGAACCAACCCCATTTATAATGCATAAAATTAATACAGGAAATCATGAACCTGTCGCTTTAACTCCATATCGGATGTCCCCAGTTAGAAAAAACCAGTTAAGAGAAGAGCTCAACAAGATGCTCGAAACAGATATCATCGAAGAAAGCCAGTCTCCTTGGGCTGCTGTTGTTATTGTCCCAAAGAAAGATAATAGCATTCGCGTCTGCATTGACTACCAGAAGTTGAACAGCCTAACGGTTCCTGACAAATACCCTCTTCCTCGAATAGATGACCTGTTGCATTCTACAAAGCAAACGTTGTACAAATCTACCCTTGATCTCAAAACCGGCTACTACCAAATTCAGATGTATGAGAACGACATTGAAAAAACTGCTTTTATTACACCGTTTGGTATGTTTCAATTTAAAAGAATGCCGTTTGGACTAAGAAATGCTCCCGCTACTTTCCAACGACTAATGGATAAATTTCGCCAGGGACTTCACGGAATGTTCATACTCATTTATCTTGACGACATTATTGTCTGTTCAAGTAGTTTTGATGAACATATTGAAAACCTAAAAAGGATTTTCGACCGATTACGATTATTCAAACTCAAAGTAAACAGAGCAAAGTCTAACTTCTGATGTGCTACGGTGAAGTATCTAGGACACCTCATAACACGCCAAGGAATTGAAGTCGATCCCGAAAAGACATCTGCAATCGTAAATCGACCAACACCAAACAATGTAAAACAAGTACTTTCTTTCTTGCAAACCTGTTCATGGTACCGACGATTCGTTAAAAATTTTGCTGATATTTCAAAACCTCTCAGTAATCTTACCAAGAAGAACGCTGTTTGGAAATGGGGCCAGAAGAGAAACAGAGTTTTAACAGCCTTAAAACCTTACTTTCAACAACTCCTGTGCTACAACAAGCGGTTGATGATCAACCATTTATTTTAAAAACCGATGCGAGTAATAACGCTCTGGGAGCAGTTTTGGTCCAGGGGGAGAAAGAATCTGAACACCCAATTGAATATGCGTCAAGATTGCTTACATCTGCTGAACGTAATTATTCAACCATCGAACGAGAAGCTCTTGCAAAAGTTTGGTCAATAAACAAGTTCCGTGGCTACATAGAAGGAGGAGAAGTTGTTTTAAAAACTGATCATCAGCCCCTGAAGTGGTTGCTCACACTTAAATCACCCACTAGCCGACTAGCAAGATGGGCACTCCAACTTCAGCCTTATAATTTCAAAATCGAATACACCCCTGGAAGACAGAATAGAGTGGCAGATATGCTTTCAAGACCACCCTGTGAAGAAGAACATCATACAAACGATTGTAAAATTTGCAGTTTTAAAATTGAAATTCCAACAAAAACAGATAAAGAAATCCGTGACGCTCAACTTAAAGACGCTCAGCTAAAAGTTATCATAGAATCTTTCGAAAGAAACGATGAAAATCTAGCAAGATGGACTTCCAGAGGCTACTTACTTAACGATGGTATTCTTTACAGATATCCTTCAGAAATAGATTCAGAAACTGCACAGTTGGTAGTCCCAGAACAAGATCGCGAATCCATCCTCAAAACATACCATGATGAAGCTACCGCAGGATACTATGGTGTTGAACGAACCCTCGCCAAAATTGCCTCACGTTACTATTGGCCTGCTATGAGGAATGACGTCACGCGGTATATTTCAAATTGTAAAGCATGCCAACGTTATAAACCAAGTAACTTTAAACCATTTCGTCTGCTTCAAACAGTATCTAGCAACCAGCGATTTGAAGTTTCAGCAGTAGATCTCTTTGGAACATTGCCAAAAACTCATGATGGTTTTCAATGGATCCTTATAACGGAGGACCTCGCAAGTAGATGGGTCGAAATATTCCCTCTAAAGGAAGCCACCGCAGAAAATTGTGCATTAACGATCCTGAACGAAGTTTTCTTACGCTACGGTATACCTAGACATCTTTTATCCGACAACGGACCCCAGTTTATATCCATTGTAATGCAACAACTTGCCGATTATTTTGATATTCAACAAACTTTGACGCCCGTTTATCATCCGGAGTCTAATCCAGTGGAAAGGAAGAACAGAGATATGAAGACACAACTATCAATTCTGGTCGGAACCGATCACACTACTTGGGCAAATAACTTGCCCGCCGTGAGATTTGCAATGAAAAATGCGAAAGTACTGGGTATACAGCTTCCTTTCTCACATTTGGACGAGAACTTAGGACAATGGACGATGTGACGCATGATCTTAGACCCATAACTACAAACAAAAATTTTGTATCCCAAATCATCCCAAACCTAGTCAAACTAACAGAAGCATTTACAAACGCCAAGGAGGTCACTGAAAAAACTCAAGATCATAAACTCTACACCGACAAAAAACGACAACCTCAACCAGATTTTAAAATTGGTGACCAAGTGCTGGTAACCTCCTACTTCCTTAGTAAGGCCTCAAAAAACATAACATCTTAATTTATGCCAAAAAGGGATGGTTCCTACGCAATCATCAAAAACCTTGGAACTTCAACTTACCAAATAGCATCTAACGATGATTTAACTACGCCTCTGGGAACCTACCATGTATCAGAAAGTACAAAACAAATACAAAAAACAATAAACCTGTACGCGCTATACGAAGACGAGGACGACCAAGAAAAACCACAAATTCAATTACTTGTCCTGTCGCATCATCGGGACGATCTCCCGCCAGAGGGGGAGAATATAACGCTACCTTTATTTTATTTTTATTTAATGATTGTATTCCTTTACTTTCTAATCTGTCTTTCAAAATTATTATTAAATTGTATACTTTGTTTTCAAATATTTTTATTTCAAATACTGTGCTTTGCAAAAATTTTCAAACAAATTTATTTCAAATGATTTGCAATCAAAACAATTATATTCTTTATTTTCAATTTTGCCTGGAAAATTCACATCGTGTTGTGTCACATAAATTAATAAGTTGAAGAGAAATTTTGTTCTCATCACTCTTGCTTTTCATCAGACCTGTGCCATATGTATGAGCAGGGTAGTGGAGTAGCGGGGTAGCGGAGTGATAGGAGGCGGGAGTATGTAGAGGGCATAGGGGTAGCAGTTAGTGGGTAGGGTAAGATAACGAGTAACGAGGTACCGGGGTAGCGGGAAACGGATAGCAGTTAAGGTTTTTAATTTATAGCATTTACAATCACAATCAATAAAGCTCAAGATCAATCTTTAGAATTGTGTGGCTTAGATTTAGATGTGACGGATAGTCTTTATATCTACGCAGACAGAAAACCAAAAATATTGCAAAATCAAATTTATATGAAATCTTTGTTTTGTGCCACTGCAAAGCGTGGCAGGGTACAGCTAGTATTTTATATTTTACTATTTTTGTGCTTTGTAACTATAATTTACTAGCCGACCCTGCGAACTTTGTCTCGCCATCCTCCAGAGCAAATCCAGGATAGTTATAATCAACACATATATTGTTAAAATGCACCTAAAATTGTATGAAAAAACTTGATTTTAGGTCTTGAAATTTTTTGTGCTCTCGCAGTTTTTGGTTTTCCGAGTTTTTCATCAATAACAATCTATTTTCCATTCGAAACCCATTTAGAAATTTTCCAGTTTTTCATTTGAAAACCAATGCACCTACCATTACATATCCGCGAATGACACAGGTTTAATTTTGACCGAGACCCAATATTCATAAAGCGGAATTTTCAAGCGCAGAAAATCTTGCCCAAGAGTTCGCGTGTAAACATTGTCTTGGTCCAAAAGCTTAAGTAAAAGTTCAGCTTAAATATAATATAGAAGAACGAATAGGAAATGAAATGAAATGAAATGAAATGAAAAATAGAGAGATATTTCAAAAAATTGATGGCGGCTGTCAATTTCCTTCCTTTCCATAAAGCCAAATTATACCCAGATAAAAACGGTAATAGCATAATTTTAATTAGTTTTTTGTGAAACTTCTAGAACACCAACGTTATTATGAGCCCTTACGACTCACTAAGGTTCAAGAAAAAATATTGCTTCTTTAACGGATTAACTGCATAACATGCGTCAAAATGTCCTCAAAGTTATAATGGAATAACCGAAATATAAAATTTACCAATGCCCTACCTAATATGACCGTTGCCCTACCTTAAATTCAACTCTGGCTACGGGCCTGATTGTACCTATTTGTGTCTGCAAAAAAAACGAGTCAAACGCGATAAAAACGAGTCCCGGAGTCAAGGAAGAAGAAAACGGGTCCTTTTTGACTCTATAGAGGCCATGTGGAAACACTGCTTTGGGCAAGAGGAAAAAAATTTTACTCACGGCTGAGTACTCACTTTTTTGTCACCTCTTACACAGATTCACGGACACGAAAAAAAGAGAGGATTGCGAGAGTTCACCTCTTACACAGATCCACGGAACGGACACGAAAAAAAGAGAGGATTGTGAGAGTTCACCTCAGAAAAATTTTGAGGGTGTTTTCGGCAAGGGAGGAAAAGGTCGCGACTCTAGGTATTATATTATATTCTCTATGGCTGATTACTCCCTCTTTTGTCACCTCTTACACAGATTCACGGACACGAAAAAAAGAGGGGATTGTGAGAGTTCACCTCAGAAAAATTTTGTGGGTGTTTTCGGCAAGGGAGGAAAAGGTCGCGACTCTAGGTATTATATATTCGCTATGGTATCGTATTCGAAACAATTTAGTCTTTCGGAGTAAAAAAGTACAATTTGCCTTCATCTGATACAATTTGAAAATTTTGCAGACAGGACTTCATTGCCGTTCTCATGCTGTAGAAAAATTTTATTATTTATTGGAATTGTCTGAACCTTTGCCATACATGTAATTTTCGTCACAATTATTGATAAATGATTGCTTTTTGACATTTTTTACAGAGAATGTAAAGCATTTAATGCAGTTTCTTGCATGTTTTAATTTGATGGCGTTTAGTTCCTCCTTTGTCTTAATTTTGCTCAGATACTTGTTGCAGTAAGTCTAATTTCTCTTTTCATTTGATTTTAGGGACTCTTTTTGTCCCGCCACTGGTTTTTGCCAGGCATAAGAACTAAGAAGTTATGAACATCTGATTTAAAAAAAAAAAACATCGTCTACGATCAGAGCAAGCAAATCCGCTCAGACAAAAAGTACTGAATATTTTGAGCGAAGGGCTCAGATTTACTCAGAGCAAACATTGCTCAGAGCGAGTTCAGGATGATCAGAACATTCAGAATTCAGATTTGTCAACTAATGCCGTTTTTAATTGGCAATATGGAATCTGAAAAAAAGCATTCTGGTTATAAAATCAGAAGGGAATTGTATAGTATACTTTTTTATAGTTACAAAATACAATTTTATAAAAAATATCGAAAATCTTACGAATTCTTTGCAAAAGTTAAACATTCTTTTAACTATTTTTTGTTTTTTTTTTTTCGAAATAAAAAACAATCAATTTCTATTTCAAATTTGTACATCATTTTTCAATTTTTCCAAAGAAAAAAATAAATTTTTCCAATGTTTTTCAATTTTTCCAAAAATACATTTTTTTCGGAAGTAAGAAACAACCAACAAAACATCCAAACACCACAAAACAAATTTCAAAAATTGTATTTTCTTTCCTTAACTTGAAAGCAATTTTATTTTTTGGATCGCTCACGAATGAAAATTAGAAAAAAATGCAACTCGTTCTGAGAGAGATCGGAAATTTTTGGATTCCGAGGAAAAGTATTTGTATGAGAATTTAATTTTTTTCGGGTCATAAGAAGACGGAATTTTTTCGATCGCGATTCATGATCGATATAACCCTTTCGGGATGCAATTCAGGTGATGAAGTTATAGACATCTTTCACCTTGGAACTAGTTAAGAAGCTTTTCTTTAATTTATTTAATGAACAAAAAAAGACATTTGTTAGAGGCTTGCCCGATAGGCATTGGTTCATATGTGTACTATTCAGGTTCACATTCAACGTTTCCACGTTTATTTGTTGATAATTATTTCAAATTTATTCAAAACACTTACGTTTTGTAATATTTTAAAACTCTACAACTTATAATGAATATAATTATTTTTGTTTTATAAACACATTTTCTTATTACTGCCAAAATTAAAAAAAAAAAATAAAAAGATTTTGTATGCATGTCCAAGTAAAGAGTTTTGAAAAAAAAAAAATAACAGCTACAAGATCTGCAAAAAACAGTTAACATATTTGAACATAAAATGCACAGGGACGAGCTGGTACAAATTTCGTTTCATTATTGCATTTGATTTTAGGGATATTCAAACTTAGGTGGTACACATGTGTACCACGAATCCAGAAAGTGATAACGAACCCTGCTAGTTAATTTAAGTTAAGTTCACAAAACAGGTATCGGAGACATTTTGAACAACCATAATGTTTATAGATGTTTATTTTTACGGATATCCAGAAGATTTAAATTATCTGAATACGTATTGTGACGAAAGTTCATCCCATACAGTTATCCATCCAAAAGTTCTCTCAAATTTTCAACTCGCTCAACTCAAGCCGTAAACGTCTTACATCAAGGGCATCGCTGGCCATCTCACACCCATACGGGGCACAATCGACGTCACGATTCAAATCCCTTCATTTACAACACGGAAGAACGTAATTGTTGCTGAGATACACCAAAACTGTTTACTTGGAATGGACTTCCTTAGCTCTTTTAGATGTGTTGTGGATTTAAAATCCAATTTTCTGCGTTTGTAAGAAGTAAGTATTCCGTTACAAGGAGACATTTACGAAGAAGATTACAAACCACAGTTCGATCTTTTGTTTAACAACGTTGAACCCTTCGACTTGAGTTCTTGTTTGCCTTCAACATTATCTAAAGATCAAAAAATAAAAGCTGAGGAGTTTTTACATCGTTTTCGAACAGTGTTTGCCTTAGAACCGAATGAAATTGGTCCCACTAGTGTGCTTAAACATCACATAAACACGGGTAAATCGACACCTATAAAACAAACCCCTACACGACTTCCTTGGTCCAAAAAATCTATAGCTGCCTCTCTGGTTGCCGATATGGCCCGCCAAGACATTATAAGGAAATCACACAGTTCTTGGCTATCCCCAGTAGTTTTAGTGGGTAAGAAAGATGGAACTTTCAGATTTTGCGTTGACTACCGTCGTTTGAATGATGCGACCATAAAAGATTGATATCCAATGCAGAGAGCAGATGCACTTGACTCGATGGCAGGAGCAAACTGGTTTGCTACCTTAGATCTTAAATCAGGGTAGAACTAGACGAATCCTCCAAAGAAAAAACCGCTTTTAGCACTGGGGACGGCCTGTGGGAGTTTAATTTTATGCCTTTCGGACTTTGTAACGCCCCTGCGACGTTCCAGCGATTGATGGAAATTATACTTGTGGGTCTGTTTCCCATTTGCAAGGTTTATCTGGACGATTTGTTGGTCCATGGGAAAACATTTGAAGAACTTCTCCAGACCCTGGAGATCGTGTGTCGGCGCTTAATTGATGCCGGTTTAAAAGTTGCCTCTCAGAAATGTGATCTGTTCTGCAAGAAAGTTTTGTTCCTGGGACATTTCATATCAGACCAGGGTATATCACCAGATCCGTCCAAACTCGAAGCTGTTGCGAGTTGGCCTGTTCCGAAATGCAAAGTTGAGGTGCAGACTTTTTTGGGTTTTGCTGCTTATTATAGGAAGTTTGTTCGAGTATTTTCCGAGAAAGCAAAACCAGTTACGAGGTTGACCGAAAAAAAAACCAACCATTCCAGTGGACTAATGAATGTGATCAGGCTTTCCTTCCCTTCCCTTCCCTTCCCTTCTTAATGCCCCAACATTGGCCTTACCAAAAGAGAACGACGAATTCATCTTGGACACCGATGCAAGTAAGTTTGCCTGCGAAGCGGTGCTTTCCACGGCTGTGAATGGAGAAAACGGCCGATAGAGTCTTTAAGCAAGACGTTTTCGAAGTTAACTATTGCGTTACAAGGAAAAAGCTTCTCGCTGTCATTACAGCAGTAAAGCACTTTAAGCCATTTTTGTTGGGTCGTAAATTTACACTTTGAACTGACCACTCATCCCTACAGTGGCTAATGGATTTTTAAGAACCCGAAGGACAACTAGCGCGATGGTTGGAACAATTAGCAGAATACGACTTTACTGTAATTCACCGACCATTCAAGAATCATGGCAACGCTGATGGGTTATCAAGAAGACCATGTCTTGCACAACCGTGTTGACATTGCAACAACAAAGAAGACCGTGATCTGGTTTTGGTTTCAAATCTAAATACTGTAGGTGATATAAGCAAGATTCAAGATTCTGATGACCAAATAAAAATCGTCAAAGGATGGGTTAGAGACAACAAGAGACCAGTAAAAAGATCCATTTCTCCATTAGAGCCTGTTGTAAAGTCATACTGGGCCATCTTTGAAACCTTATGCCTTCGAAATGATGTTCTTGTCCGGAAACGTTTTCAACGAAAAGATGTCATTTATCAGCCAATAGTCCTTAGACAACTACAACAACAAATCCTCTCATTGGTTCACGATAGTCCTTCGGGAGGTCATTTCGGTGTGGCTAAAACCCTTAACAAACTTCAGAGATCGTTTTACTGGATTGGGTGTTCAGAAGACGTTCGAATATGGTGTAAGTGTTGCAAAAACTGTCAGGCTAGAAAAAGACTTAGTCCTCAGTCCCTTACAAACCTACAATGTAGGTGCACCCTTCGAGCGAATGGCAGTTGAAATTTTGGGCCCGCTTCCATAAACCGATGCTGGTAATAAGTACATCCTGTGCTGCATGAATTACTTTTCTAAATAGCCAGAATGCTTTCCGATTCCAGACCAGACCAGTGAAACTGTTGTTGACCGGCTGATAAACGACATTTTTTCAAGACACGGCATGCCATTACAAATTCACACAGCGATCAAGGTCGCAACTTTGAGTCCGAGGTCTTCGCAAAGAGCATGAAAAGATTAGGAATTGAGAAAACCAGAACTACAGCCCTTCATCCACAGTCCGTCGGTATGGTAGAGCGAACTATATTGGATTACTTAGCCAAGTTTTGCGATCAACATCAACGTGATTGGGATAAACACGTTCCTCTTCTGTTGTTAGCTTACCGGACTGCTGTACACGATGTTACGAGTGAAACACCGGCGATGTTGGTTTATGATCGAGAACTACGGTTACCTGCGGAGAATCTTCTAGCACAGCAAGAACCGAGTGTAGAAGACACCACCGATTACTTAAAAAAACTTGCGAGAACGACTGACAAAGGCTCATAAAATTGTTCGCCCCCGTCTTGAAAACGGTAGCCGTAGCAAGAAGCATCGATACGACTTACGCAGCACCAGTGACATTCTAGAGCCAGGAACATTTGTTTTGTTGTATAACCCAACCAGAAAGAAAGGAAAGAGTCCAAAATTGCAGTCAGCCTGGGAAGATCCATATGAGATCGCTCAACGAATTTGATGTCGTCTATCGTATTCGCAAGGGGAGAAAAGAGAAAATAGTTCATTTCAACCGTTTGAAAAAATTTCACCAGCTTAGTCTCAAGCATAAGAGGGGGATAATGTGACGAAAGTTCATAGCCGACCAAGTGAAGCTTACAAACAGGTCTGAATGAAACGTCAACGGGGTTGGTGTGAATAACGAGAGAAAAAAGAACGTCATGAAAAAAGTGGGAGAAAGATTTGAGGAAGACCCGAAGTGTGGTGAAAAAGAGAGATTGTAAAATTTTAGAGTCGAATAAAGAGTCCGTGTCAAATTCTATTTGATTTTTTCGTTTTTGTAACAGTATAATACATACATACATATATACAGTAGAAATAACTTTTCATGCCTATTAAAGGTGTGATTTTAAAGGGCGGCATATAATACTTTTGCCTAGAGCGGCAGAAAAGCTAGATCGAGCCCTGTTCGTCTGATCCCCAAACCTGAGCAGCATACAAGAGAGTTGATTATACTACTGAATTAAAGATTTTATACTTAGTAGATGACTTAATTTGTTTATTAGAGAATATATTTTTCCATGTCATATTTATTAAGCTTTGAGAGCTTTTTGCTTTCTCTGATAGATGTGCTTTGAAATTTTATGTTGGATTCAATTTTAAACCAAGATATTTGATCTCCTTCGTTACCTCTAGTTGCGAGTCATTATATTTCCAGGTTCTTCCATTATTAGCGCTGTGTGTACGTGCAAATATCATTATTTTGGATTTGTTGTGTTGATAGTCCCCATCTGTTACAGAATGACGAAAGCCGATTGATCATCAATTGTAATCCCTCTGGTGACTGAGAAAGTATGACGAGATCGTCGGAGTATAAAAGCACATTCACATTGCAACTAGCTATTCTTATTCCCCCAGATAGTTCATCAGCGACATCACTTATAAACAATGAAAACAAAAGAGCACTTAGTGGCATTCTTGCTTAACTCCCGTATTGGTGCCAAACCATTCTGAGAAATTCACTCCATCCCAAACAGCCGCCTTCGTTTCCGTGTACATCTCTCTGATTACTCTGAGGAACTTTGTAGATATTCCAAGCTGTGTTAACTAATAAATAAAGGCATTCCTATTGACTAGGTCAAAGGCAGATTTCAAGTCAATGAAAAATGAGAAGACCTTTTTATTACGAGCTTTATGTGCTTTAACTATAGAAGAGTAAAAATTTTATCGATCGTTTAAAAGTTTTTTCTGAAACCAGCCTGTAGATCAGATAAAATATTATTTTGGTCAATCCATTTTTCAAGTCTTTCAGCAAGTATACTGCAGAATATTTTGCTATTACATTCATGAATGAAATTCCTCTGTAATTTTCTGGAGAGCCTAGTGAGCGCTTTTGTGCATAGGGAAAATGACGGATTTTTTGAACGATGAAAGAATGTCGGCATTCAAAAAGATTTTATTAAAAAGGGTTTTCAAATGGCTGAGAAACATCGGGGTTGCATTTTTGAAAAATTCGTAAGGAATTGCATCCTCGCCTGGTGCCTTTTTATTTTTTGATTTATTTAATATTATCTCGAATTTCTTCGCTTTTAATATCTGCATCTAGGATTTGGTCAGTGATAAAAGGCTCTGCAGTCAAAGTCGTATAACTGCAATGATTTGAGAGCAGGTAATTAAAGTGCATGGCAAGGGTTTCAGTGGAAATTCCAGCACCTATTTCAAAATTGCTTCCGTTGATTTCCTTAGCAATTTTCCAGAATTCCTTCGGGTTTTTGGTAACGCCTATCTCAAGTGCTTTTTTATTATAATAAGCATAATATTTCATGACTTGTGTTTGCTTCAAGATACCAGTTTCTCAGTTGAAAATTATTTGATGTGCGCAGAGCTTTCAAAAGTGCAAAACATTTGTTCCGAGCTTTATAGCAGTCTTGGTCAAACCATTTTTGTTTGAATTTATGGTTGGATGAAAGTGGTTTAGAGGGTGTTGAATTTCGTATAAATTCGGTTAACTTATTACTGAAATCTTCCGGCAGTTCTGATGATGGATTGGTGTTTGAAAGTAACGTATCTAAGGAACGCTGATATAAGGCAGATAATTCATTTTTACAGCAAAGTCACGGTAATTTAAATATAAGTATGCCAAAGAAACCTTCAAAGTATCCGAGCTTGAAGTTACTCTATCAAATAACAATCTTCATTCTGTGATGGAAAAATGGAGAGTCTCACTTGTGAATTCTTTTTCTGATCACAGGTGGATGCTCTTCAATATAAATTTTGAATCTGAAATTCCTCCCCCTCACAGATATCCCAAAACAACTTATTGGAAGAAATTCAGTCAAGTAATTAACACGAAGTAGTGTCCGTAGCTTAGTGGTAAGGTGCGATAGCTGCTAAGCCGAACGTCGTGGGTTCGAGTCCTACCCGTGTCCATAGTTTTTTATTTCATCTTTCACGGGCACTGCCACTTGCGAAGAACTGACAAAACTTCCAAGAGTATAATATGTCATGAAAAAGTGGTTCTCAAGTTTGCTGTTCGGAATCGGCGTTAAATTGTAGGTCCCCTCAATTCTTCACACGCACAAGGAGAATTGTTGATGAGAGTAAGCCACTTAGACCTTGCCTCTTCAAGAGCTATCGCGCCACTCTATTTATTTTTATTTTTAATTAACACGAAACTGCGTAACACAATGAATCGGTGTTCGGAGTCGAGACTCGATCTCGAGTCTTAAGTAAAGACTTTCGAGGCAGCTTTTGACACGACTTACAAAGTCTCGTGCCCTATTAAATACAGTCGTAAATCACTCCCTATGTGGTGGAATGAAGAACTGTCTAGTCTCAAAAAAAAGACTAGAGTGATCTTTAATATTTGCCAGCCATAAACACAAATTCTACCAACCGTACAAAGACTGTCTAAGAGTTTATAAGCGATCCATTGCCAATTCTAAACAGCAAAGCTGGAAGGATTACTGCCACAAAATAGAAAACATAAAGGAATCCGTCAGGTATTGTAAAGTACTATCGACCAGCTATAACTCCATAGCTCCGATAGCTATAACTCCAGCCAAATAAAGGAGTTGACGGAAAAAGCCATTGGTGGAAGCACCCCTAAGTTGCTATCGTTGTTCAAACACATAAATGGAATTGACGGACGCAGCCTAACTGCAGTGTTAAATAACACAAAAACAAATTACAACAAAAATGAACTGACTAATGTCAAAAACTTTCAATAATCTATCCCTCTGTGTGTACTGTGTAGGTACAACAAAACCGTTGTCACACAAAGATGTGAACTCAAAAAGTTTTTCGATTAAAATGAAAGAAAAACTAGACAGCACCACTAATAAAGGAGTCTGATGATCGGCTTGGCACCCGTGAAATAGCTATAACTCCAGCCAAATAAAGGAATTGACCGCAAAAGCCATTGGTGGAAGCACCTCTAAGTTGCTATCGTTGTTCAAACACATAAACTATCGACCATTGTTGTCCTTCTTTTCTTAAAAAGTCTGGTGATTCCTGGGCAGCCTCTCCTGCAGAGTCCCTAAAACTTCTGTTGGCGACGAATTTTCCGGGTTCTGAGAATAACAACCCTCGAACGCTTATTTCTAATGGCGCGTCGACGGCTGGCAATCAATACATTTTCCCCGTACAAGTCCGTTGCTTATGCAGATGATTTGGTGATACTGGTATCAGGAAAGTTCACTTCCGTGATTAGTGAGATTACGGAAATGGCATTGCTAAAAGTAAGCCACTGGGCTACAAGCTATGCACTGGGTATCAATCAAAGCAAAATTGAACTGATGCTATCAAAACAAAAGTACCCCCCTTCACCATCCCTCGCCACAACGGTGCAACTCTTTCCTTGTCTTGCAGCGCTAGATATTTGGGAGTAATACTTGACCCAAAGTTAAACTGGAAACTTAATATATATATTAAGAAAGAGTCAAGAAACCCAGCATAGCTTTAATGCCTGCAGTAAAACTTTTGGCAAAAAGTGGGGTTTGCAATCGAAGATAATCTTGTGGACCTATACAGCCGTGGTCCGTCTTATCTTGACCTATGGTTCGATTGTTTGATGGCCCGCACTTAGCAAAGCCTACAATGTAAGTAAATTAAAAAAAAGGCTCAGAAAACAGCAAGTGTTGGCTCCACTGGAGCTTTGCGATCATGTCCATCGGACGCCCTAAATGTTTTTCTTTACCTCTTACCAATAGACATGCATATCAAATATCTAGTATCTTCCAGCGCGTTGAGACTTAGGGAATCGCATAGTTGGTATTCTAAGCCCTATGGCCATAGTAATATTACTAACCTCATCCCAGCGGACATCTTTTCGACAAAAACCGACTACTGCACTCCTACTGTGAACCTCAGTGCGGATTTTAAAGTAATTATTCTATCTCGAAATGAATGGGATGATGTCTTAGTGACGAGAGGCTTCGAGACAGCTATTTTCACTGACGGCTCAAAGATAGAGTGTGGGGTTTGCGGGAATTTTCTCTACGTCTTTAAATGCCTCCAGGTCCTTGCAACTTCCTGACTTGGCTAGTATCTTTCAGGCTGAACTACTAGCGATTAAGGAAGCATGCAAATTACTAAAACTTGATCCAAATCAAAACCGCAATACAGCTATTCTTTCGGCTATTCAAGCGATTGGCTCGTCCTCTTCATCCTCCAAATTAGTTCAACAATGCCGAAGTGAGTAAGCGCGCATGGACATTGGACTCAAGGTCACTCTTATCTGGATTCCGGGTCATAGTGGCTTTGAGGGCAATGAACGAGCTGATGAGCTGGCTAGGCAAAGATCACCCATTCATAGTTCACTCGCGGAAAGAGTCAACACTCTCTTTTTTTTACACACTATCAGAATTGGTCGTATAGGCTTATAGCAAACACCATATTACAATGGTTTGCCAACACAGGAACTGTGTTATACCACCGGATCATCACTTAGTGTGGTGTTAGTTGTTAGTAAGCACATAACGAAACTAAAACAAATAACACAACACACATAAATAATTAACATAAAAAAAAAAAAAAAAAAAAAAAACATAAAACATTAAGAAAGTGGAACACTGGTTTTAAAAATTACTTTAAGTTGAATATTACTTAAATTAAAATCAAAAAGTTTGGCGTTCCAGTTTACAGATTTCTAGTTTATACCCATACGTGTCAAAGGCTAGTGCATTCCATAATTAGTACGGTGAATATGTATCTTAATCAGATCCTGACTACGGAGATTATAACCTCCCCCTCGAGAGCAAAACAAAATTTTACAGAGAAGGTCAGGAGCATCTCCAGACTCCAGGACTCCAGTTATAATTTGATGGAAAAATACAATATCATTATTATTTCTTCTCTGTTGCAGTGTTTGCATATTAAGAATTGACAAACGATTTTCGTATGGAAGGGTATTTAGGGGATCAATCCACTGGCACCCTTTTAACAAAAAACGAGTAAAATTCCGTTGCACAAATTCCAGTCTTTCAATATGAACATCATATAAAGGAGACCACACCTGCAATGCATACTCTAGATGGGGATGAACCAAACTGTTGCATAAAACACAGGTGACATTAAGTGAAGTTAATAGGATAACTGTCACACTTTTTCTTTGAGTTAATAAATTTCCAAAAGTTCTTTAAGTCTGATTTTAAACAGGGGCGATTCCTCATAGTAACCAAGTATATCGGCGGTAAACCAAGAATTTCAAAAAATAAATGTATTTTCAGGTATTTAATATTCTTCCGCAATTCAACGGTTCAAACATTTATAGTTTCAAACACTTTAATAAATGCCTGAACACAAAAAACAAGTTTAGCGCAAAAAAAAAGCGATTCCCTTTAACCCAGAACGTGGCATACACAAGAAATAACTTGTGCAGAAAATCTATTTGATACACCGCTTTGCTACCGTAAACAATTGCGATTACTATTTTCATACAATCTTCAAAAACAGTATACGCAAACATTCCAATAAACACCTGTAAAAATGTAAACGCAAAAAAAAGTGATTCCCTTATCCCTTCCTTTTGATGACAATTTCAATTTGGCACACACAAAAAATCTCTGATATCGTAAAACTTTGCGATAACTATTTGCATACAATCTTCAGAGAGAGATAGACGCATACATTCCAATAAACGCATGTAAAAATAAGGAGAAGGTTAAGCGCAAAAAAAAGCGATTCCCTTTGACTGAGAAGGCAGCGACAACCGACAACGTACAACGTAGAAGGAGAATACAGAAACAGCAACAGATACACATTTTTAACTCTAAACTCTAAAGCAACTTTAGTGCTCGTAGTTGTAGTGTTTCTATATCAATTAGCACGACGACGTACGACAACGCAACGCAAGTATTCGCCAATACGAAGCGATTATGCTCATACTGTTTTGATTTTTCTGTATCTATTATAATGAAGAATATGACAGTCAATAGAGCAAAGGTAAGAAAGAAGAAAATTAGGACAGCCAAAATTTTCACGATAGAGTTATCGAAAACTTTACAAAATTTGAGAGACGTGCAGACTTTACTTATCGTTGATTTTTACTTGCGACATATAGCATATATGGCAAGTATTGAATTCGTAAAAAAAAATTTGAGATGATGATGAGATATGACACTACGATGATAGAGAAGTCGAAAAAAGTGGGTCCGGCGATTCCGTCTGTCTGGAAGTTTACAGGCATCTACAGCCTGAAGCCGATTGACTTCAAATTTGAAAATTAGAAATTTGAGCAAAAACTCATATCCCAATTTTTTTATTGTTGTTTTAAGATCAACATTTAGGGTAGCCACCATACGATTTTACTGGCCAAAAACCAAAACTTTCAATTTTCTCCAAAACGGCTCCTACGATTTTTTTTAAACTTCCTCAAGTTTTATGTTTTTAAACATTCATGTATTTTATGTAAAAATTATTGTTCAAATAATACTTTGTATTCAAAAAATTTCAAATTTTTTTTTGGATTTTAAAAAATATTTTTAGTATTTTTTTCAAAATTCTGTATCTGAAAAATCGATCAATTTTAAAAATTCAAATTGAAGTATAATATGTATATTTACATGGTCTTGAATACTGCATACTCAAATTAATTTTAAGAATTGAAAATTGTATATATAAAAAATTAATTTAAAAAAAAACGGCTCCGACGATTTTCAAAAAAAAAATTCAATAAATCAAGAATAAGGTTTAAATTTGTTTGGCATTTAAATTTTTGGAATCAAATGTATTTACGAGGTACATTTTCAAATTTTAATTTTTTTAATAAATTCTAATTATTTTTATATATCTCTTTTTTGTACATCTCTTTTTTAACACTGCTTTTTGCAATTTTTGGAACATAAAAGTAATCATAAATATTTAGTTTTAGCATGCAGGAGCAAGTTCGTAAGACCCAGTCGTGCACATTTTTTATTTCCTACTGATTTTATTATTATTTATTATTATTGTAAATATTTATTTAGGTACGACAGTATATTTGTGTGCTTTTAGTATTCGTTTCATTTCTATTTTTTTCAATTAATTTATCTCTTTTATTATAAAAATATACGTGCAATGAAATGAATTATGTGTTCCGTTGGTTTTGTAAATATTTTGTTTGTTTTGCAAACATAAATCGCTAACTATAACTTGTTTTATTATTATTTCTTTTCTTATTTTAGTTTTCATTTAACTCGTATTTTGTCACTACATAAAATAAACATTTTTTCTTCTAAAAATTTTATCATAAATTATAAAAAAAAACTTTTGAACAAGAAGAGTTTTGAGTTTTTTTTTATTATTGTCTTAACTTTCCCGAGAGTCGTAGGTAAACCAAGGATGAGGACCAGGAATCGCCACTGATTTTAAAGAAGCCCCCATCGACTCTAGGTATTCATTATAAAGTTTGTAAGAGAGTTTCTTAAACTCTTCAAACAAAGAGATTCCACCGTCATGTGCTTAATGTATTTCTTCCAGGCCTCATTTCTTTTGTTGCGAAGATGTTTAAGGTCCTTAGTATACCAGGGATGGAAAGGGTTTTTTGAGGGAATGGTCCTTTTAATTGGTACTGCTTGTTTTATGCAATTTAACAAAACTGAATAAAACTCGGAATTGTTTCGTCAATATCGTTAGAGATCGGTAAGTATTTAAGATTAATTTAAATAATCCAAAAGCTTTTCAAAATCGGCTTAAAGAAAATCAAATGCATGTGAGCAGTCATGAGGATTACTATTTTCAAGTAAATGACCACTCGTGTCAAGAAAAATGTCGACAGGTGGATGGTAGTTATCTATGTTACATAAAGCAGAGGAGGATTCAAACACTACAGTATTAACGGCGTCAGATGAAAAAACTAGATCCAGCATTCTATTTCTATAATTTTGTATGCAACTTACTTGGTGCAAATCCGAAGACATAATATTATCTACCAATTGAAGCTCTAGTTGGGATGAGTTGGTTGAAGCTTCAAAATAAGAACCGTCTTCAGAAGCCCAGTCAATTTTGGGAAGATGGAAATCTCCCAATAATAGTATCATACTGTCAAGGCTCGCTGTCGCTAAGTTGATAATAAAATCAATTGCAAGAGAGAGTTCAGAGAACGGACATCGTTATGACTATCTTTACGGAAAACTACAAACTCATTATCGAAGAGTTCTGTGTCTAAAATTCGCGACCTTAGGACAACAAGGTTCTATCTGCATTCATACCACTTTCGAGAAAACGAAGATTGAATATTTCGCAGTGTATAACTTTCTCACCTTGATTTTATACCCGAAGTTTTTTGAATTATTTAAATGTAATTGTTTCATCGTTTATACTAGTATTAAAACTTCTAACATACAATGCCTGGTAATTTAGTTATTCATGTTTTAAAATATCGATAGAATTTTGTTTCTAAACTATAAGGTACTTGGACGTAGGACAATAAGGTTCTAACTACCAGATAGAACTTTGTGGCACGGTTAGACTATTTTTCTTTTTAGATAGAACCTTTTTACTATTTGCAAAAGGTAAAAGTACCTTGAATGGTTGAAGATAAAGGGTTTTATTTTAAGAGCGGGTCGATTTTAACATTTAATAAAACTAGTTGTGGATGAGATAAAAATGAGGTCTTATCTCTATTTAAGAGCCCCATCAATGACATGTATGTGTGAAATATAACTTCATTCAAATGGTCGCTGCGGCTTCGCTGGGTGGCGCGCATCCGCAAGGTTCAATTTGCGATGAATTTTGTGCATAACTCAGGCTCAATTTGACCTATGATATCGATGATTTTGTCTTTGAGGGCCGCAACGGTTTACGACCTGCGACTTAAGAAAACCCCACACATAAAAGTCTATAGGGGTCAAATCACACGGCTTTGGTGCCCAATTCACTTCGCCATATAACCATGCCATGAAACCAACCGTGCAGAATTTCGATTTAATCTTGGGCTGTGTGGAATGATGTAACGCCATACTGTTGAAACCATTTTTCTTCGATATCCATATCATTATCATCATTTTCGAACTACGAACTGATGACATGACGCCTGCAGTCCAAAAACCACACCAACCAATACATTGGCACCTCGTGAATCTTGTTCAGATTGGTATTGTCTGAAATCCAGACATTTTCCGTATTGAAGTACCCATTCATCCAACAATGTTCCAAACTGCTTAGGATTATTTTTCAAACAAAATCGATCAACTTCCAACTGATTCAAAACCCAATTAGAGAACACACGACGCTGCGTATGGTCATTTGGTTTTAACTGCTAGGTCAGTTGTATATGATTTGGATGCAGGCCATAATCACGGCGCAAAATTCACCATGCCGTGGTCTGCATCAGGCCAAGTTTTTTTGGGCGAAGCGGAACTGACTTCCTCGGATGGTGTTGCACAGTTTTATGAACAGCGGTGATCTTTTCGGCAGATCTTGCTTTTCATTGACGTACAGGTGTTGAGCAGAAAATTCTTTTATTAATGTGTTAACAGGCCAAGGACTTTTCAGAATGGGTTCAAATAAGGAATTGGGAACAGTTATTTTAAAAGACGCTACAAAACTGTTTTGTTTACTTATTTTGGAACATTTAATACTCGACGAATCTTTTACTATTTTCGAGGCAACCAAATGTTCTATTACGTCTTTAGTCTCAGTGTCGGGTGAAAGACGAGAGATAAAGATAGATTTAGGCTTAGGTACTGAGGTTGGAATATTTGGGGGAGAATTGCTAGTAGCAGGAACGTGAAGTAGACTCGAATTTTTGTATTGTTATTCCATATACAAAGGCCTGAACTGCCAAACTAAAAATTGTGTTTCTTTTTTAGTTCAGTGTGTTCAGAGCATCAACGTTGTCTTACTTTTTTCGTTCAGAGCACTGATTCTGAGTGTTCAGATTTCGACCGACGCGCTCGGAAAAAAGAGACCGTAAAAAGAGAGGTAATAATGCAAATGCAGTGTTCTACACGTCCAAAAGATTATTGGCGAGTCGAACATTTACATCATTTCGTGTTCAGTTTTTGAAGTGTGAAGATGTGTTAAGACGAAGTGCAAGTCGCTGTGATCACGGTCATTTCACAGAAAAAATAAGATATGCTTGCGAACATGTCCCTACTACAAAAAAAAAAAAAAAACATTTTTTGTTGTTCATTTTCCGTGGTTGCATTTCGGTGAAAACTTTAAAAATTGTTAAAAAATATAAATAAGGGAAAATTCGTTCCAAAAAATTGTTGTCTGATTAGTTAAGTTATATATAAGACAAATAAAAAGGCCCAAATCGGAAAATTAAAAACAATGTTTAATCAATTTCTCAGGGTTTCCCCGAGTCCTGTGAAGTTAGCAAAATGATTGTTGAAAATTAAATAAAAAATGAGAGTTCCCGGTAGCAAACCAAGAGTTCTAGAGTTCCTCATACTTTTTTACAATAATTCTGGTGAATTAAGGCTAAAATTCGAAAAAAAAAGTTTTTTTCAGCAGCAAGGACTTTCTTCAGAAAATGAGTTCTGATGATGTATTTCAACTTAAAATCAAGAGTTCTAGAGTTCCTGATGATTTTTAGAAAGAGTTCTGCAAAATTGGAAAAGATAGGGTAACCTTTTAAAAATCCAAGAAAATCAAAATCAAGGAGTTCTGATTAGAGTTCTCGGTAGACAACCAAAAGTTCTAAACATTTTATTAATATCTTTTTTTTCTAAAACTAATAATTCAAGAGTTCTCGCAAATTAAGGTGTCCATTGACTTAGAGCAAAATTTTCAATAATCCAAAAAACATCAAAATCAAGGAGTTCTGATTAGAGTTCCTGGTAGACAACCAAAGTTCTAAACATTTTATTAATAACTTTTTTTTCTAAAACGAATAATTCAAGAGTTCTCGCAAATTAAGGTGTCCATTGACTTAGAGCAAAATTTTGAAAAATCCAAAAAAATATCAAACATCGGCAGACAACCAAAAGTTCTATTATTTTATTAATAACTTTTTTTTCTAAGAGCCGATTTTTCAATCATCGAATAAAAATAAAAATAACTAACTGGCAAATAAACTTATCTGAGTATTCATCGGTCGAATAAATAAAAACGTTTTTTGTCAGATAAAGTCTATCTGATGATTGAAAAATCCAATATTTGGTTATTTGTCGAATAAGCACTATTTGCCTATTTATCTGAGGATTGAAAAATCGGCTCTAAAACTAATAATTCAAGAGTTCTCGCAAATTAAGATGTCAATTGACTTAGAGTAAAATTTTGAAAAATCCAAAAAACATCAAAATCAAGGAGTTCTGATTAGAGTTCCCGGTAGACAACCAAAAGTTCTAAACATTTTATTAATACCTACCCTAGCCTTGACGGAATGATGGGATTCAATCCCTGGCCGAGTCAGTAAACAAAACCAAGAAAATAATGGGATAATTTCCCTAGCCTTGACAGAAAAGTGGGATTCAATCCCTAGTCAAGTCAATAAAGGCCGTAGCAAAACTTTATTTGAGGTTTCTTACGGCGTTAACCAAAAGCATGCCTCAGGAATACTCCGAATAAATAACAGTTATTGAACAGAGCACCTACACGGTCGACGACCGAATGAAGTCTTATTTTTACTATCGATATCACTCCTACTTAATAGATTTCGAGTAACAAGTAGAAGTGAATTGAAAGAATACAGAAAAGTATACATCATGCAGTTGCACATGCAACCATGTAACCTCGCACTCTGCTGTTGACGGGCGGTCGTTGCTTGTATACTTCGACTGTGTGTTTGTTGTTGTTTTCATTTTCGTTTTTATGCTGCTATGGATGGCTGTTGTTGGTTGTTGCTTTATTTCCGCGCTATGTTGTGTGTTTTTGCTTTCGTTTGTTGTTGGTTGTTGTTCTCTTTCGGTGCTATGTTGTGTGTTGTTGTAACTTAGTTACAACAGATGGATCGAAAACTAGTGATGGGGTTAGTGGAGGTGTGTACGCCGAACAACTAAAACTAAGTCTTTCATTCAGCCTTCCAAATCATTGTAACGTGTTTCAGGCAGAACTTTTGGCGGTTAAGGAAGTCCTGTCCTGGCTCAGAAAAAACGTGGTCTCCACATCTGATATCCGGATTTTCTCAGATAGTCAGGCAGCTATACGGTCCAAAACTGTCGATCGTCTCTAATGGAGATGGTAAAACAGTTTAACATTCACCTTCACTGGGTGGCGGGCCATAGAGATATTCCAGGAAACCGCAAAGCCGACGAACTCGCCAAACATGGAACAACATTAACCACAAATGGCTAAAGTTGGTATACCAATCGCTACATGTAAACTTTTGCTACAACAATATGCTATTAATGTTAAGAAAACTAACATCAAGGCCCTATTGCACCAACCACTTTTCACTTTTCACGTTGCAACTTTTCACTTCAACTTTGCAAATTCTGTTTCACCAAACACTAATTTGCAAAGAGGAAATTATTTTTTTGAAAAGTAAACAAAAAAATCCTTCTTTGCAAATTTTGTTTCACCAACCACAAATTTGCAAAGTGAAAAGTACTTTTCTGAAAAGTGAAAAGTTTTGTGAATTTGCAAAGAATTCTTCGATTTCGTTTCACCAAACGTTTAAACTTTGCACTTTGCATTTCAAATACTGAAAAGCTTTTCAATTATTTGCAAAGCAAAAATTTCATTTGCGGTTGGTCATTTGTCTTGATAAGTCCTTATAAATATGAATAATGAATATACAGAATATATATAAATGGACTTATGTTTGTACAAGTTTCTATGTTTGTGTGTATAAAGTCCGATATGGACTCCGAAACGGCCAAGCCGATATTTATGAAATTTTCATGGTGAAGTTTCATTCAAGGAGTCGGACAACTTGAAAAATCAAACATATGTACATAGATTGAAAACTTCGTTTTTTGCGTGAAATTTTTTGTTTGAAAACCGCTTATATCGAATGAAAAAATAGAAAGTTCTTGATGGAAGACTCGGAAACCTTATTGGTTTTTAAAAGAAAAATTGCATGGAATTTTTTCTATTTTTTAACACTTCCACTACATTTTTGGCGTTCTTGTCAACATTGTTTTGAACATTTTCACTTTTCTTGCTTGCGACATATTGAATATATGGCAAGTATTGAACTCGTTAAAAAAGTTGAGATTTTGTGCAATGTGACATTTCAATGATGGAGAAGTCGAAAGAAATGGGTCCGGCGATTTTGTTTATCTGTCTAGGTATGTAAACGCACCTACAGCCTTAACTACTGATCCGATTGATATTTTTAAAGTACGTATTTATTGCCATAAATTATATTTTGTATTAAACAAATTTTCAAAAATTTGTTTGTATTTAAAAAAAAATATATTTTAACTTTTTTTTCAAAATTCTGTATCTCGTAAACGGATCAATATTAAAAATCGAATTTTTATTATTAAATGTAAACATATTCTTTAACACTGCATACCCAAATCAATTTTAAAACGTTTTTGAACCTTTATATATAACAAATTAATAAAAAAAAAAACCCTATAAGAAAACGCTATTTTAAAAAATTTTATGACATCAATTTTTTTCAGATAAAGTGTGTTATTGAGATACCTTCACATTTCAATTTAAATTTTTTATTTATGAATGTTAATAACATGTTTTTATTATTGTATGGTTTTTTATGAGTTATAATTTGGAATATATATTTTTTATTTCATCACTAGCGAGCGGAGTTGTTTATTTATTTTGAATTTGTTAAATATAACGACAAGGAGTTCAATCAAATCATTATAAATATTTGACTTTGCAACTTTGCAAATTACGACTGAAAATGAAAAGCTACATTTTAACTTGGTGAAACGCCCACACTTTTCACTTTGCAAGAAAACATACAAAATTGCAAAGTGAAAAGTCAGGAACTTTTCATTTTTGGTGAAACACTTTTTACTTTTACTTTGCAGAATATTATTATTTTGAAAAGTTGCAAAGTGAAAAGTGAAAAGTTGTTGGTGCAATAGGGCCCAGGTGGAATAACATAACCACCAACAACGAAAAACATTTGGCCTAATTTGAAGTTAAAGAGATCTAGATGCCTGATATCTGTAAGCAGATTGCATATAAAAATATCACATTCTGAGTCCACGTTAAAAAATATTCAAACTTAGAAACCCTGTTCTAGAAGAATTAAGAAAAAAAACCTCGAAAATAAGAAGTACAATTGTTTCTCACACTGTTTACTTTCTTGCCGAACATACTGTAATTATTCATATTTATATAGAAGTCAAATCAAAGTTCTTATTGAACTATAAATGTTTTGCTGCTCTTTCTTATATCCAATTATGTACCGATATGTACGTACGTGCTGAGTGCTGATTGCAGTACAATTTTCTCATTGAATAAGAATTACAGGAAGGGGTCTTATGAACAAGAATTGAAGCATTTTTCTAAGTAGTGTGAGTTTCACAAACACAAACGCGTTACAACAGGGCTGGTCTGCAGTTGAATAGTTTATCTCAGGGGCGTCAAGCGAAATTTGATTAAATCAAGATTTCATCGATTTTGCTTCAAGTTTTTTTTTTCAATCTCAATTCTTTTTTTAGGAAGCATGGTGTTTTAACACTAAAGATGCACTGCACGGTTTTTAATGTTTAATTTTTTTATTTTCCAGTACATTTTCTTGATTTTTCATCCGTAATTCATCACGTTTATTACGCCTATTTTATTACAACCAACAAATAAAAACGTTTCGAAACACGATGGAAGAACTATTCAAAACAACCGTGCACACTACGGAACTCAACGAATTGCAGCGCCTACCATCACGAACAGAAATAATACACCCCTGAACTCGACAGACAACACAGTCAAAGTTTGACAGCACATACCCTAAAAATTGACAGCACATACCCTAAAAATGGACATCATCAGACATTTTTGTTGCTTCACTCACGTACACTGTACATGTAGCAAACACCGCTTCCTGTACTTCTTATTCAATGAATTTTCTTAATCACTCTAAAATAAACCGTCAGCCAGCGAACATCGAATTCATTTGTCCTTCGAGCCGGATGGTGAAATTATTGGAAATTACTATTTGGCGTTACAACGTGAACACTTAAGCTGATTTCTGAAAAGTTCGAGCATAAGAGATTGCTGTTGAAAGAAGATTTTTGTTGCTGCTGTTGGAAGTGGATTAACGCTGAGTCAATTTGCTGCTGCTGTTCAAAACTTTTGAGAATCGTCGCGTCGAGGTGTGACACTTATTCACAGTGAGTACATAACATTTTCCATGCACAAAGGGCATGGAGAATTTAAGGGAGAAATGTGGGGTTATTAAAGGAAGTCTCACTCGATTAGAGAAGTTAGTTTGGAGGCAACAGAGGGAAATGTGTAAATCATCGATGTACAAATAAAGCTAGAAAAGGTTGAAGACCTTATGAAAGCCTTCGAGAAGTTTCAAATGGAAATAGAGATGCTTTTAATAGATGAGGAAGCAGATAATGAGGAATACAAGGCAAAGTATGACAAGATTAAGTCAGCATGCTTAAAGGTTATGGCACGTAGTTCTCATGTAGCGGAATCTACCGCTATAAGTAGCGATCAAACAGGAAGCAACGGTTCTTTTAACGACAATGCTCAATCAGCGGCACGTGTTTTAAATGAGCATGATGAAACTCTTAGACAACTTACGGCTAGTCAGAATGCTATTGCCGCAGCCTTGACTTCGGTGTCAGATGTTGATCGTTCATCAAGAACGTCTCCGGGGCATGGTGTATCTAAACTTTCTACTTGCCCTTTTCCAACCTTAAACGGTGATTTAACACTAACATCAAGACAATTACTGAGCTAGTCCCAGAGCGGCAGGCATTTCAGCAATGAGGACTACCCCACCAACCGAATTAATGACATCGTTATGACGATCTTTACGGAAAACTACAAACTCATTATCAAAGAGTTCTGTGTCTGAAATTCGCGACCTTAGGACAACAAGGTTCTATCTGCATTCATACCACTTTCGAGAAAACGAAGATTGAATATTTCGCAGTGTATAACTTTCTCACCTTGATTTTATACCCGAAGTTTTTTGAATTATTTAAATGTAATTGTTTCATCGTTTATACTAGTATTAAAACTTCTAACATACAATGCCTGGTAATTTAGTTATTCATGTTTTAAAATATCGATAGAATTTTGTTTCTAAACTATAAGGTACTTGGACGTAGGACAATAAGGTTCTAACTACCAGATAGAACTTTGTGGCACGGTTAGACTATTTTTCTTTTTAGATAGAACCTTTTTACTATTTGCAAAAGGTAAAAGTACCTTGAATGGTTGAAGATAAAGGGTTTTATTTTAAGAGCGGGTCGATTTTAACATTTAATAAAACTAGTTGTGTATGAGATAAAAATGAGGTCTTATCTCTATTTAAGAGCCCCATCAATGACATGTATGTGTGAAATATAACTTCATTCAAATGGTCGCTGCGGCTTCGCTGGGTGGCGCGCATCCGCAAGGTTCAATTTGCGATGAATTTTGTGCATAACTCAGGCTCAATTTGACCTATGATATCGATGATTTTGTCTTTGAGGGCCGCAACGGTTTACGACCTGCGACTTAAGAAAACCCCACACATAAAAGTCTATAGGGGTCAAATCACACGGCTTTGGTGCCCAATTCACGTCGCCATATAACCATGCCATGAAACCAACCGTGCAGAATTTCGATTTAATCTTGGGCTGTGTGGAATGATGTAACGCCATACTGTTGAAACCATTTTTCTTCGATATCCATATCATTATCATCATTTTCGAACTACGAACTGATGACATGACGCCTGCAGTCCAAAAACCACACCAACCAATACATTGGCACCTCGTGAATCTTGTTCAGATTGGTATTGTCTGAAATCCAGACATTTTCCGGCCACTTGGGCCTTGGCTCTTCAAGAGCAAGTCTTCTGGGAAGGACGACCATGCACACCCATTGTGATAATAAAGTTTTATCATTTACACGTGTGTTGTTATAATTTGTTTTTAGTGATTGAGTAAAATACGATATTTTAACAGACAGTAAAGAGCTGTCGAACCTCTTGAAAAACCCTTCACAAATACATACCTATTTCAGTAAAAAAGCATTCTCTTTTTTATCTTTAACTAGTAAATATTAATATTATGTGTAAAAATTCAGATTTATTAAGTATAAAAAAAGAAAAAAAATTGATTCACAGCAATCTTAAAGCCCAATAAGTTCTAATGACATTTTATTTGAAAACTCATTTATGTCAATAAGGTTCTATCTACACCGTAAATTTTAACGGAGTTCCATTTACCAAAATATTGTTTTTTCTTAAGGGTACAAGGTTCTATCTGCCTGTTAGAACTTTGTGAAGTTAAATTCACCCTGAGATTGTGTAGATAGAACCTAGTTGCCTGGAATTTCTTGAACTAATTCATAAACTAAAACTAAAAGAGAGAGTCTTTGCAGTTTTTTGAATTCGGACCAGACAGAGCGAGACCTGATTTTCTTCTCTGAGGAGTAGAATTCTTCAACTAATGTGTTAACAGGCCAAGGACTTTTCAGAATGGGTTCAAATAAGGAATTGGGAACAGTTATTTTAAAAGACGCTACAAAACTGTTTTGTTTACTTATTTTGGAACATTTAATACTCGACGAATCTTTTACTATTTTCGAGGCAACCAAATGTTCTATTACGTCTTTAGTCTCAGTGTCGGGTGAAAGACGAGAGATAAAGATAGATTTAGGCTTAGGTACTGAGGTTGGAATATTTGGGGGAGAATTGCTAGTAGCAGGAACGTGAAGTAGACTCGAATTTTTGTATCGTTATTCCATATACAAAGGCCTGAACTGCCAAACTAAAAATTGTGTTTCTTTTTTAGTTCAGTGTGTTCAGAGCATCAACGTTGTCTTACTTTTTTCGTTCAGAGCACTGATTCTGAGTGTTCAGATTTCGACCGACGCGCTCGGAAAAAAGAGACCGTAAAAAGAGAGGTAATAATACAAATGCAGTGTTCTACACGTCCAAAAGATTATTGGCGAGTCGAACATTTACATCATTTCGTGTTCAGTTTTTGAAGTGTGAAGATGTGTTAAGACGAAGTGCAAGTCGCTGTGATCACGGTCATTTCACAGAAAAAATAAGATATGCTTGCGAACATGTCCCTACTACAAAAAAAAAAAAAAAAACATTTTTTGTTGTTCATTTTCCGTGGTTTCATTTCGGTGAAAACTTTAAAAATTGTTAAAAAATATAAATAAGGGAAAATTCGTTCCAAAAAATTGTTGTCTGATTAGTTAAGTTATATATAAGACAAATAAAAAGGCCCAAATCGGAAAATTAAAAACAATGTTTAATCAATTTCTCAGGGTTTCCCCGAGTCCTGTGAAGTTAGCAAAATGATTGTTGAAAATTAAATAAAAAATGAGAGTTCCCGGTAGCAAACCAAGAGTTCTAGAGTTCCTCATACTTTTTTACAATAATTCTGGTGAATTAAGGCTAAAATTCGAAAAAAAAGTTTTTTTCAGCAGCAAGGACTTTCTTCAGAAAATGAGTTCTGATGATGTATTTCAACTTAAAACCAAGAGTTCTAGAGTTCCTGATGATTTTTAGAAAGAGTTCTGCAAAATTGGAAAAGATAGGGTAACCTTTTAAAAATCCAAGAAAATCAAAATCAAGGAGTTCTGATTAGAGTTCTCGGTAGACAACCAAAAGTTCTAAACATTTTATTAATATCTTTTTTTTCTAAAACTAATAATTCAAGAGTTCTCGCAAATTAAGGTGTCCATTGACTTAGAGCAAAATTTTCAATAATCCAAAAAACATCAAAATCAAGGAGTTCTGATTAGAGTTCCTGGTAGACAACCAAAGTTCTAAACATTTTATTAATAACTTTTTTTTCTAAAACGAATAATTCAAGAGTTCTCGCAAATTAAGGTGTCCATTGACTTAGAGCAAAATTTTGAAAAATCCAAAAAAATATCAAACATCGGCAGACAACCAAAAGTTCTATTATTTTATTAATAACTTTTTTTTCTAAGAGCCGATTTTTCAATCATCGAATAAAAATAAAAATAACTAACTGGCAAATAAACTTATCTGAGTATTCATCGGTCGAATAAATAAAAACGTTTTTTGTCAGATAAAGTCTATCTGATGATTGAAAAATCCAATACTTGGTTATTTGTCGAATAAACACTATTTGCCTATTTATCTGAGGATTGAAAAATCAGCTCTAAAACTAATAATTCAAGAGTTCTCGCAAATTAAGATGTCAATTGACTTAGAGTAAAATTTTGAAAAATCCAAAAAACATCAAAATCAAGGAGTTCTGATTAGAGTTCCCGGTAGACAACCAAAAGTTCTAAACATTTTATTAATACCTACCCTAGCCTTGACGGAATGATGGGATTCAATCCCTGGCCGAGTCAGTAAACAAAACCAAGAAAATAATGGGATAATTTCCCTAGCCTTGACAGAAAAGTGGGATTCAATCCCTAGTCAAGTCAATAAAGGCCGTAGCAAAACTTTATTTGAGGTTTCTTACGGCGTTAACCAAAAGCATGCCTCAGGAATACTCCGAATAAATAACAGTTATTGAACAGAGCACCTACACGGTCGACGACCGAATGAAGTCTTATTTTTACTATCGATATCACTCCTACTTAATAGATTTCGAGTAACAAGTAGAAGTGAATTGAAAGAATACAGAAAAGTATACATCATGCAGTTGCACATGCAACCATGTAACCTCGCACTCTGCTGTTGACGGGCGGTCGTTGCTTGTATACTTCGACTGTGTGTTTGTTGTTGTTTTCATTTTCGTTTTTATGCTGCTATGGATGGCTGTTGTTGGTTGTTGCTTTATTTCCGCGCTATGTTGTGTGTTTTTGCTTTCGTTTGTTGTTGGTTGTTGTTCTCTTTCGGTGCTATGTTGTGTGTTGTTGTAACTTAGTTACAACAGATGGATCGAAAACTAGTGATGGGGTTAGTGGAGGTGTGTACGCCGAACAACTAAAACTAAGTCTTTCATTCAGCCTTCCAAATCATTGTAACGTGTTTCAGGCAGAACTTTTGGCGGTTAAGGAAGTCCTGTCCTGGCTCAGAAAAAACGTGGTCTCCACATCTGATATCCGGATTTTCTCAGATAGTCAGGCAGCTATACGGTCCAAAACTGTCGATCGTCTCTAATGGAGATGGTAAAACAGTTTAACATTCACCTTCACTGGGTGGCGGGCCATAGAGATATTCCAGGAAACCGCAAAGCCGACGAACTCGCCAAACATGGAACAACATTAACCACAAATGGCTTAAGTTGGTATACCAATCGCTACATGTAAACTTTTGCTACAACAATATGCTATTAATGTTAAGAAAACTAACATCAGGGCCCTATTGCACCAACCACTTTTCACCTTTCACGTTGCAACTTTTCACTTCAACTTTGCAAATTCTGTTTCACCAAACACTAATTTGCAAAGAGGAAATTATTTTTTTGAAAAGTAAACAAAAAAATCCTTCTTTGCAAATTTTGTTTCACCAACCACAAATTTGCAAAGTGAAAAGTACTTTTCTGAAAAGTGAAAAGTTTTGTGAATTTGCAAAGAATTCTTCGATTTCGTTTCACCAAACGTTTAAACTTTGCACTTTGCATTTCAAATACTGAAAAGCTTTTCAATTATTTGCAAAGCAAAAATTTCATTTGCGGTTGGTCATTTGTCTTGATAAGTCCTTATAAATATGAATAATGAATATACAGAATATATATAAATGGACTTATGTTTGTACAAGTTTCTATGTTTGTGTGTATAAAGTCCGATATGGACTCCGAAACGGCCAAGCCGATATTTATGAAATTTTCATGGTGAAGTTTCATTCAAGGAGTCGGACAACTTGAAAAATCAAACATATGTACATAGATTGAAAACTTCGTCTTTTGCGTGAAATTTTTTGTTTGAAAACCGCTTATATCGAATGAAAAAATAGAAAGTTCTTGATGGAAGACTCGGAAACCTTATTGGTTTTTAAAAGAAAAATTGCATGGAATTTTTTCTATTTTTTAACACATCCACTACATTTTTGGGGTTCTTGTCAACATTGTTTTGAACATTTTCACTTTTCTTGCTTGCGACATATTGAATATATGGCAAGTATTGAACTCGTTAAAAAAGTTGAGATTTTGTGCAATGTGACATTTCAATGATGGAGAAGTCGAAAGAAATGGGTCCGGCGATTTTGTTTATCTGTCTGGGTATGTAAGCGCACCTACAGCCTTAACTACTGATCCGATTGATATTTTTAAAGTACGTATTTATTGCCATAAATTATATTTTGTATTAAACAAATTTTCAAAAATTTGTTTGTATTTAAAAAAAAATATATTTTAACTTTTTTTTCAAAATTCTGTATCTCGTAAACGGATCAATATTAAAAATCGAATTTTTATTATTAAATGTAAACATATTCTTTAACACTGCATACCCAAATCAATTTTAAAACGTTTTTGAACCTTTATATACAGTCAGTCACAAAAGTAAGTACACAATATGCATTAAACTACTTTCTGTTGCAATAGCTTCATGATTGCAATCATGTTGGCCTTGAAACAAGTTTGATCTGTTGTCCACCATGTATTCAGTTTGGATACATGCGAAAAAGTACCGTTATGTAAGCTCAACTCGTTGCTTTGGAGATAGCTTACAAAATTAAACTAATTTTTATGACAAAAGTAAGTACACAGTTAGAATATTCCATTGTAACACTTGCACAAATACACACAATTTTGAAAAAAGGTGAGGTTTTTTTTCTAATTTTACATTTCCTTCATCGGTTTTGATTGTTTTTTATACAAAATTAACACTTCAATTAACACATATTTTTATATGGCTCCTAGAGGTAACCAACTTTTACAAGATTTGAAGGATTTGATAATCAAGCATCATCTAGAAAACAAAAAAATAAGGGATATTGCAAAAAAATTGATAAAATCCCATTTACAATTCATAAAATAATAACAAAGTACCAACGTAAGGGAAACACTAAAAAAAAGCCCGCAGCGGACGCCCACGTATCTTAACACCTGGAGAAAATCGAATCATTATCCGGAAAAACAAAAGTAAATCTAAATTAAGTGCCCCAAAAATACAACAACAAGTCTCTGAAGAAATTGGTAAGCAATGTAACCCGCAAAATATTCGGCGAATTTCAAAAAGTGATGGTTACAATGGTAGAAACATCAGAAAAATACCTTTTATTAATAAAATAAATAGAACAAAAAGAATTGAATTTGCAAAAGAGCATCTCAAATATAATGCAACATTCTGGAACGTGTGGATAGATCCCCTTCCATCCGAGCCATGAATGTTAAACTTCTCGTCTGAAAAAATAACGTTATTCCAGAATGTTGCATTATATTTGAGATGCTCTTTTGCAAATTTGATTCTTTTTGTTCTATTTACTTTATTTATAAAAGGTATTTTTCTGATGTTTCTACCATTGTAACCATCACTTTTTAAGATTCGCCGAATAGTTTGCGGGTTACATTGCTTACCAATTTCTTCAGAGACTTGTTGTTGTATTTTTGGGGCACTTAATTTAGGTTTACTTTTGTTTTTCCGGATAATGATTCGATTTTCTGCAGGTGTTAAGATACGCGGGCGTCCGCTGCGGGCTTTATTTTTAGTGTTTCCTGTACATTGGTACTTTGTTATTATTTAATGAATTGTAAATGGGCTTTTATCAATTTTTTTGCAATATCCCTTATTTTTTTGTTTTCTAGATGATGCTTGATTATCAAATCCTTCAAATCTTGTAAAAGTTGGTTACCTCTAGGAGCCATATCAACTTTTGTCCTATTGAAGTGTTAATTTTGCATAAAAAACAATCAAAACCGATAAAGGGAATGTAAAATTGGAAAAAAAACTCACCTTTTTTCAAAATTGTGTGTATTTGTGCAAGTGTTACAATGGAATATTCTAACTGTGTACTTACTTTTGTCATAAAAATTAGTTTAATTTTGTAAGCTATCTCCAAAGCAACGAGTTGAGCTTACATAACGGTCCTTTTATGCATGTATCCAAACTGAATACATGGTGGACAACAGATCAAACTTGTTTCAAGGCCAACATAATTGCAATCATGAAGCTATTGCAACAGAAAGTAGTTTAATGCATACTGTGTACTTACTTTTGTGACTGACTGTATAACAAATTAATAAAAAAAAAAAAAATACCCTATAAGAAAACGCTATTTTAAAAAATTTTATGACATCAATTTTTTTCAGATAAAGTGTGTTATTGAGATACCTTCACATTTCAATTTAAATTTTTTATTTATGAATGTTAATAACATGTTTTTATTATTGTATGGTTTTTTATGAGTTATAATTTGGAATATATATTTTTTATTTCATCACTTGCGAGCGGAGTTGTTTATTTATTTTGAATTTGTTAATATAACGACAAAGAGTTCAATCAAATCATTATAAATATTTGACTTTGCAACTTTGCAAATTACGACTGAAAATGAAAAGCTACATTTTAACTTGGTGAAACGCCCACACTTTTCACTTTGCAAGAAAACATACAAAATTGCAAAGTGAAAAGTCAGGAACTTTTCATTTTTGGTGAAACACTTTTTACTTTTACTTTGCAGAATATTATTATTTTGAAAAGTTGCAAAGTGAAAAGTGAAAAGTTGTTGGTGCAATAGGGCCCAGGTGGAATAACATAACCACCAGTCAGGCAACGAAAAACATTTGGCCTAATTTGAAGTTAAAGAGATCTAGATGCCTAATATCTGTAAGCAGATTGCATATAAAAAATCAAAGTTCTTATTGAACTATAAATGTTTTGCTGCTCTTTCTTATATCCAATTATGTACCGATATGTACGTACGTGCTGAGTGCTGATTGCAGTACAATTTTCTCATTGAATAAGAATTACAGGAAGGGGTCTTATGAACAAGAATTGAAGCATTTTCTAAGTAGTGTGAGTTTCACAAACACAAACGCGTTACAACAGGGCTGGTCTGCAGTTGAATAGTTTATCACAGGGGCGCCAAGCGAAATTTGATTAAATCAAGATTTCATCGATTTTGCTTCAAGTTTTTTTTTTCAATCTCAATTCTTTTTTTAGGAAGCATGGTGTTTTAACACTAAAGATGCACTGCACGGTTTTTAATGTTTAATTTTTTTATTTTCCAGTACATTTTCTTGATTTTTCATCCGTAATTCATCACGTTTATTACGCCTATTTTATTACAACCAACAAATAAAAACGTTTCGAAACACGATGGAAGAACTATTCAAAACAACCGTGCACACTACGGGAACTCAACGAATTGCAGCGCCTTCCCATCACGAACAGAAATAATACACCCCTGAACTCGACAGACAACACAGTCAAAGTTTGACAGCACATACCCTAAAAATTGACAGCACATACCCTAAAAATGGACATCATCAGACATTTTTGTTGCTTCACTCACGTACACTGTACATGTAGCAAACACCGCTTCCTGTACTTCTTATTCAATGAATTTTCTTAATCACTCTAAAATAAACCGTCAGCCAGCGAACATCGAATTCATTTGTCCTTCGAGCCGGATGGTGAAATTATTGGAAATTACTATTTGGCGTTACAACGTGAACACTTAAGCTGATTTCTGAAAAGTTCGAGCATAAGAGATTGCTGTTGAAAGAAGATTTTTGTTGCTGCTGTTGGAAGTGGATTAACGCTGAGTCAATTTGCTGCTGCTGTTCAAAACTTTTGAGAATCGTCGCGTCGAGGTGTGACACTTATTCACAGTGAGTACATAACATTTTCCATGCACAAAGGGCATGGAGAATTTAAGGGAGAAATGTGGGGTTATTAAAGGAAGTCTCACTCGATTAGAGAAGTTAGTTTTGGAGGCAACAGAGGGAAATGTGTCAGTCATCGATGTACAAATAAAGCTAGAAAAGGTTGAAGACCTTATGAAAGCCTTCGAGAAGTTTCAAATGAAAATAGAGATGCTTTTAACAGATGAGGAAGCAGATAATGAGGAATACAAGGCAAAGTATGACAACATTAAGTCAGCATGCTTAAAGGTTATGGCACGTAGTTCTCATGTAGCGGAATCTACCGCTATAAGTAGCGATCAAACAGGAAGCAACGGTTCTTTTAACGACAATGCTCAATCAGCGGCACGTGTTTTAAATGAGCATGATGAAACTCTTAGACAACTTACGGCTAGTCAGAATGCTATTGCCGCAGCCTTGGCTTCGGTGTCAGATGTTGATCGTTCATCAAGAACGTCTCCGGGGCATGGTGTATCTAAACTTTCTACTTGCCCTTTTCCAACCTTAAACGGTGATTTAACACTTACATCAAGACAATTACTGAGCTAGTCCCAGAGCGGCAGGCATTCGTAAGCTTTATAATACAACAAACTAATCTGGGGTGAAATCGGCTAAACCGATTGTTGACTATCACTTTGTTGATAGTCGTTTTTGATTATCAACTTTATTTTGCTCTGAGTAAAGTGATCAATAAATCAATTTGAATTTTTGGCAGCACCTACAATAAGCAATGTCGTTTTGCTCAACATAAAGTGATTATCAAAACGATAATCGCTTTTTTTCATACATTTGGAAGTGACAGCTATTTCGATGTAGTTTTCATATATTTTTTGTTTTTTTATTTTTGTAAACAACACCCTTGAATTATCTTCAATCAATTTCTTTAGAAAATTTAAAAACGCGAATAATAATGCAAAATATACATACTTGTTATTCCAATGGGTTTTCGACAAAAAATAATTTGGATCGTATAAGATCGGATGTTTTACCAACACATGATTTGGCTAACGTTGCGGTAGAAACTGTTGATAGGAATAATGAAATCACTTTGGATCAAAATATCACGCGTTGGCGAACAACCTTATACGACAAAAAATATTGTTCTTCAAAAACGCAAATATTTTTTTTCTTGACGCCCTATTCGCGTTATTAAATAATTTCAATAAGCTGAACAATCCGGTTGTCTTTTTAAGACACAATTATTTTCTTAAGAAATTGTTTGAAGCCAATCCAAGAATTTATTTAGAAAAATATATGAAAACGACACCAAAATAGCTGTCGCTTCCAAATGTATGGAAAAAAGCGATTATCGTTTTGATAATCACCTTACGTGGAGCAAAAGCAATTATTTTGACTGTCAACTATCAACTATCAGCTTAGCCGATTCCACCCCTGGGTTTCACATTAGGAAATGTGCTACGAATTGTAAATCTCTTTTGGATGAGTTTCCGTTGGATAGAAAGGAACCCGAATGGGTATTGTCAGTCGACGAAAATCAGACAGTGAAGACGTTGGGTTTGAGAAGGCGTAATTTCATCAGCTTCCAAATTAAAAGAAAATTGAAAGATATATAAGCAGATGACTATCGATCTGATTTTTAACAATACTTTTTATGATTAAGAGGTCTCGGAAGAAGTTTGCTAACGGATTCAAGGCCATAAGTAATTTCCTGTTCTCAAGCGTTTGATTTGTTGTTTTTTTTTTTCATGGACATTTTGACATCAATCTGGATACAGGTATCTGTCTAGTCCAAAAAGATATCCCAGATACGGGTATCTCAAATAGCCTATCCGATATATGATTGAAAGTAGCCAATGATCACATATGACATATTGTGCATGATGATCACAATTCACAACAATAAAAAACTCAGAAATGTCAAACTCGTAGTAAATGTGTGAAATCCGTGTATAAGTATGTGTAAATCCGTCTCCAAAAAGAGATTCGCGAAAAATCAATCCTTCCAGAAATAAATTGAATTTCTTTGCTAAAGAAATGTGTTTAAGGGAAAAAAGGCCTCTTTTACGTCACAGATCAATTCTTGGGTTGTAAGAAAAGCCACATTACGTGAAGCACTAATCAGTTATAACAAGATTGGAAACCTACCTACGCTTTAACCTCCAAATACCTCAAAACTTATTTTTTTCATACACACATACTCTTGCAGCGAACTTGCTTTTTATTATGTAGGCAACTGTATCATTATAACACGTTTGTATTACACGCATACTCTTACATCTAACCTGCTCCTTAGCTTGTAGGCAAATGTCATTTTGACAGCAAGCTTTCCCATCTTGTTATAACTGATCAGTGACGTGAAGCAAATTGAGATGATAATGATATCGTCAGCCGCGTTTTATCTTTGTATATGGAATTTATAGTATTTTCACCCTCGAGAATTTTTGGTTGGACAGTCGTCCCGTCTTGGCGCTGTCAGTTTTTCTATATACAAGATTTTAGTTCTGTATCGCGTTCCGGACGTCGCTGTCGTCAATTCACGAGGCTGCAACTACTATAAGTTCCATATACAAAGGTTTTATTATCCTCACTCACTAACCCATATGGGTTACCTCGTGATAATAAAACGATCTGGGTTATGAAGGGTGATGTTCAAGCTATGTTTTTATCCGAGACGCAACCCTGATAAATTTTATTTTGCTTTTCCACAAACAACTTGTTTTTATTAATTCTTATTGAATTGACTCTTATCCTATGGCTTCATAAAACTGTAGCTAAGAGTGGAATACGTGTTATTTTTTAATTATTAGGCTGATATTAATAAATCTTTCTACAATAACTTCTTTTTTGTCTCACACTCGCCATCTATCCGCCATAGTTAGAACACATTTTAGAGTTACAAAATAAACCCCGATAGGCATCGGGGTTACAGGTTGTTGTTGCTTTGTGTGCAAAAAATTAACCCAAATGGGTTAGTGAGAATAATAAAACGCAGCTGTCGACGACGGTCGTTTGGACCTTTGCATATAAATTTAACAGGTATAATCGAAATGGAATTCGACTGAAGCGACAACTGGCAGGGATAAACATTTTTTTTACATAAGTTTTTATTGTGTGTTCTCTGCATTGAATAAGAAGTACAGGAAAGGGTCTTATGAACAAGAATTGAAGCATTTTTCTAAGTTTCACAAACACAAACGCATTACAACAGGGCTGGTCTGCAGTTGAATGGTTAATCTCAGGGGCGCCAAGCGAAATTTGATATAATCAAGATTTCATCGATTTTGCTTCAACTTTTTTTTTCAATCTCAATTCATTTTTTAGGAGGAAGCATGGTGTTTTAACACTAAAGGAGCACTGCACGGTTTTTAATGATTAATTTTTTTATTTTCCAGTACATTTTCTTGATTTTTCATCCGTAATTCATCACGTTTATTACGCCTATTGTAATACAACCAACAAATAAAAACATTTCGAAACACACTACGGGAACTCAACAAATTGTAGCGCCTTACCATCGCGAACAGAAATAATACACCCCTGAACTCGACTGACAGCACAGTCAAAGTATGACAGCACATACCCCAAAATTGACAACACATACCCTAAAAATGGACATCATCAGACATTTTTGTTGCTTCACTCACGTACACTGTACATGTAGCTAACACCGCTTCCTGCACTTCTTATTCAATAGTTCTCCACAGTACACAGAATATAAGGTATTATATTGCGCATCTCTCAGAGACCAAGATGACAGAAGTGTGAAAAGGCACAAAAAGATATGCCGATAAGACAACAACAAATTTTGTTGTACCTATTTTGACATTTGGTCTCTGAAATGTGACATATGCTCGAAAGGCACAAAAAGAAATGCCGATAACACAACAACAATTTTTGTTGTATTATGACATTTAGGTCTCTGAAATGTGACATTATGCGCGAACTTTGGGGGAAGAAAATCGGGAATATAATACCTTGTATTTTGTGTACTGTGATGGTTCTCTGCCTGGTTTGACAGAAGATCTAAAAGATCAGAAAAATAATCTTGATAATACCCCCCAAATGTATATACAAAGGTTTGGACGCTAGTCGTTTTTTTAAGTTACTGGATGACCCTCCAGCACGTTTGCTTATACTACTTGCACTTACCTCATTATTATAGCGCTTTCGATGGAAAACGAATCGCTTGGGAGGCCAAAAATGTTCCACGAGCGCACTTCAACAGCATCCCCCAGCACTTGTTGTAGTTGAAATTCTTGACTGCAGACGATACCAAACGATGTGCATTTTGCTACCCATTTCCGGATCTGACTGACACGGAAATTGATGGTGAATGGCCCCAGATAGGCGACAACCCCGGATGCAATGAGCACGTCCCCGGTCAAGGTTTGGTACGTTTCAGCGAGTTCTCGTGCCGCTTCTAACCAGCGAGAGCGTTCGCCACCCAATCCGCTAATAAGTTCCTTGGCACGACTTAGTTTTTTTACAACATTGTCATATTCGTTTTCAAGTTTTCTGTTTGCGAAAGAAAGAAATATTATTTTTTACGAAGCTATCACAGCTCGTTCTGTCGAAGTACCTGAGTTCGGTTTGTTGTTCGTCGAGCTTTTTTTGTATTTCCGCCAGATTGGCCTCGACAAGCTTAAGTTGTGCAATCTTTTGATTGACTAATTGATTTGCCGCCTTAGGTTGATGTCAATTAAAAATCAAAATTAAAGGTGTATTACCTAGATATTTTAAACACTTACATCATTTTCTGCATTTGCGGCAGCAAGGGCAATTTCCATTGGGACAACTTTCCTAGCTATAACATCATACTTGACCAACGCAAGTACCCAACGACACAAACCTTCGCAAGCTGTTGAAACTGTTTGAATTTTTACGGGATCAAAATTATCGTTGCTAAGAATTCGCTCGTGGAGTTTTTTGATTATCGCTGGTGGAATGTGGTCTTTGTCGAAATTCACCAAACTATCAAGAAATTTGATATCGCCGAGGATTCGTTTCGAGGGACCCCAATAGTCTTCAATCATACCAACTCCGGTTGGGCTGGCAACTCGTTCGGGTTTGACGTCCTTTAAAATGCAAACTGCCTCCATTACAATTCTTACGCCAATCGGCGGGTTTTTCATTGTTTTGACAATAGCAATATCAGTTGTTGTGAGAGTGTTTAAGGCTGCCTGGGCTTGCAATTGATGGGGCCTAGCAAGAGCGAGTTGATCATCACAATCTTTTTTGATGGCGCTTGCTTTAGCAAGGAGTATGGCGGCAGCATCTTGATCTTTTTTGACTAGTTCACGTTGAGTTGCTGCTTCAATACTGTCTTTTTGGACTTTGGCTACTTGTTCAGCGACCTTGTAGTAAAAAAATGAAAAAGATTTGGAAGACAGACTTGGAATTTTCAAGAGTTGTTGAAAAGTATATAAATTATTATAGTTTACGATTCGAGCGAATTTGTTCTAGGGATATGAGAGAAACTTACGTTTTCCGATGCTTTTTTCAGCTGTGGTTCAAGAGCCGACAATTGCTCACTCATGACACCAACTTGTTGGGAAGCAATATCCAGTTGTGCTATTCCTGTTAAATACCGACTCCGGTTTATCGTTATTGCTCTGAAATCACAATAAAAAATTATCTACCATTATGAAAAAGTCTGTGTGACCCACTTTCTCTTGGCTCCTAATAGTCCCTTAAACGTTTGTATCAACTCCAAATACGACGTTGGTGTCACATAATTGTAACGTTTCAATCTCAAATAGAAATTCTCCGATAGTTTTTGTGTTGATGTATGAAAATCCATGCACATGTCAATGGCTGCCTTCCTCTCCAGATCTGTCAACTCTTCTTTGGCTAAGAATCTTGTGGAAACTGCTAAGAGTGCATCTGCAGGCCAGGGCTGGAACCAATCGATGGTACAGCAATTCACTATCGATGGAAATTTTCGGACGCGATTCCTTAATGCCTCTCCAATTGGTGACATTACTAGGACAATGTGGAGTTGATCCTTACAGATCTTTTATAAATAATGATGCATTTCGTTAAAATTAAGTTTATTAATATAAAAATATCATAACGAACCTGAACAAAGAAGTTAAAAAGTGCTACAAGACTGCCATCAGTCTGAACGGCTTTGTCACGCTGTTTGTCAATCTGACGCATTTTCTCACAAAGCTCAACTTTCTCCTCGTTCGAGAAGAGATTTGGAACTTCGCCAGAATTCAAGAGATTATTCACATCTTCCAGAAATGATTCGTCTTTGATCTAGCATTTATAAGTTGTCAAACTTTTTTTGACAGAAAGCCAAAGCAAGAACTTTACCTGAACATCAGTGAACAAAAACACCGCATGTAAATCCGAAGAACTAATTTTCTTTAAAATTAGCTTGATATCTTCATGCCACTCATTCGGTCCGTACTGCCGAGTGATCTCCACTTGAAACAGTTCATAGTCAGAAATATGCGATGCTAGGCGGGTCAAACTCTGTCGCCCTGATCCTCCTACACCAATCAACAAAGCATGACTTCGTGGCTGCTTAATAATTCTGCAAATTCTTGATAGATGTTCAATTGCAAAACGAAAAAGTACCAGGTCCATGGGTTTCTTAGACATATTATTAAATTCTACTAGATAAGTTTCGACAATCGATCGCAACTCTTCGAGATCCTGCACTTCAATATAGTTCTTGGTATCAGCTTTGGGATTGGTGAAGTCACAATACATCAGTTTTCGCAAATCACTCTCTTCTAAATCGCGACCTCTTTCGATAAATCTAGCGAACAATTCATTTGGGGTCGTTTTAAGGTGAGCCACCATTTGCTGACACAACGAACCGAACAGCCATGATCGATCGACATCATCGACCAAACGATCACCATACACCCGTAAGACTTCGTGCACCCAAAGTCTTCGCATTGAATTCATATCTTCAGTGGCTTCGGGGACTGAAAGCAGCACTCCTTGTATCACTCTTGAGAAATCCCTCAGATTGAAGAGATAGTGTGATTTAGATGGTGTGGGCAATAAATTCAGCTTCGCCTGATTGTACACTTCCAAAGTGGCGTTGACAATTTCATCGATACAAGGATCAAATTCTTTGGAAAAACCCCTGGTATCCAAATGCCAGAGAACGATCTTCCCAAAAATCGCACTCAAAATTACATCACTGAACTCATCGATGCCTAAAACATTGAAATGTCGCTGGAATCTCGGAGTGACTGAATTTCCTGACGAAGGCGGAGGCATGGCACAAACCATTTGTATGTCGATGAGTTTCATTGGGATAATGGCCTTCCGATCATACCACATCCAGTGATCGAGCGCCATCCGGAGAAGTTCAATGGGCGGTTGAGCTCCGTATGTTTCTTTTAAAGGCATTGACACATCGTCAACGAAAACTACACATTTTTTGTTCAAGGGTGGACCAAACACCCCTTTTCGGCGTTTATCCAATTTAGACATAATAATATCCTGCGTCTGATTGGCTGAAGTTTGAGCTGAAAAGTTGATAAAAAGAGCTTTGTACACATCAGTATTGGTCTTCTTCAGAAGATAGTCGATGGCGTAGCTACTTTTTCCGGTCCCGGTAATGCCAACCAGCATGAGAGGTTTTCCATGTCGGATAAGCAGATCGAGTAAGGCTATTACACGAACAGTCTCACTTGTGGTAATGATGATTTGGTTGACTGGTATTTCCCGTGGTATTGGAGGTGCTGCAGTGACCTCATCTTCCCAGGGCTTCCATTTGCCTTTGCCCTCCTTGATGAAGCGATAATCGAAAACACTTCCTGGTTTTGGGATTGGAAAAATAAAAGGCTTTGCCAGTGGGGCTACATGAAGCTCCTCTGGTATTCCAAAGCTCTCATGAATGGCTGGTGGGAAGATCTTCTCCATCAACCCCCTAAAGACGATCGAAAATTTATCTCTACTTGCTGAATTCAGAGATCCTCCGATAGACCAGATGCATGAGAAAAAAAAAACTCCTTCAATTTGAGCCCGCACATCCAAATCAGAGAGATTATTCATATATTGATCGTCCAGAAAGTCATTCATGAAACAGTCGAAGAGGTTCATTAAGGAAGTAATGAGATTGGCGTCAGAAGTAGGAGCAATCTCCCGAAGATTTCCCTTTCGAACAATCCACAGTAGAATTGGGCAAAACCTTGAAAACAAGCTGGAGATCAGTTGTTTGCTGACACTATGAAACGATGGTGGCAAAGTATTTTTCCACGATGTTACCAGTGGTTCCCAGCCTAGAGAATTTGGTTCCATATAGATCATACCACACCGAGACACAGTTGCTGGTGACGCCACCTCAAGGTCCATAGGTTCGAAGATAAGGTTTGTAGTTGGAGCCAGCTGAATGATTTCGCCTGACATCAGGCAAAGTTTTTTGTTGTCATCCAGAACAGTATTCATGTTTTCTATCCAAATTGCATCAACAGGGCCGTCGAAAATCAGCCATTTTCTATCAAGTGTTGTGGAAACTGCAAATTCACGATAGCTGACAGCTAGAATTCCATCGCTCCACTCGTGAGAGACCAAATCAAATTGTCCGTAAAGTTGCCCCATGGTAACAGCCTTTGGGTTCATGACTGTGTAGATTGCACCATTTTCGCTTCCGTCCTAGCAAGAATATTATTAATTACAAAATACTGTTAAATTATTTTAGGGTTCTTACTGTCTCTTCAATGTAACGCAAAGCTTCAGCAAGAATTCTATAGCATGTCGTTTTCCCTCCAAAAGGGAGGCCAACAATCATCAGGCCGTGACGAACAACAATCATTTCATAAAGCTTAATTTTTAATTTGTAAATGTTAATGTAAATGCAAATGTAAATGTAAGTAAGTAACATCAAACTCACTTGTTGAACTTTCTCCAAAAAGAGCTCTGTACATTGTTTGTTGTTCTTCTCACACGCCTTCCGTACGCACTCATTAAAAAGTACATAATCTGATTCGGGAAGATTAACTCCCGGAAACAGATCAGAGGTGATGCCTTGGAACAGTGGTACATCTTGATTGAGAAACTTGGGAAGATTGACATCCTTGATCGATCGCAACACAAGAATATCTTCAAGCTCTTTACGATAGCGGAGCTTAAGAGCACCGGCAGCTTTTAAAACCGATTTGACAGCTCTCATGCCGTAATCATAATGCGGTTGGGTACTCAATTGTTCGGAGCACAATCTGTAGGTTGCAACTATTTTGATAGCAAGCGGCTTGGCTAAAAGGAACCCATATGAGTAGAGCTCAATTTCAGCTATGAGAGCGTAATCAGGAACCATCATGGCCACTGAACGGAAAAGGGCCTTTAAAAAAGTTGTTTGTTAGGTAAAATTAATAATAATCTTTAATGTATTATATTTTTGTTTTGTTCTAATGTAAGCTACCCCTCAATGTTCGAAACGTCGAACATCATCGATTCATGTTCGAAGAGTAAAACATCATCGATGCTGTTTGACGTTTGCGACAGAGTTCTTTCTTTTTTTTTTGGAAAAATAAATCAGTCTTATTCTTTCTTTTGTACCGACAAGAACCATTGTTAAAATAAAACTTTGACTTTAATAAAATCAAACTAAAGCAAATTAGACTTTTGATAAAAGTATGACCTTTAAGTTATCGGGAAGTTCTGAGCGGCCAGCGTATCCAGGGTTCATGGTGATGAAGACAGCGCATGTTGGGTCAAGTTTGAGGGTTGTTCCTTCGAATACCATCATTGGATGACCGGAGTTGATACCTCGTTGAATTGTTAAAATCTAGATCAATGATTGGTATAGTTTCGCGCCAATTTTGAACAATAATTTATATTTACCTGTTGTGCGACAACGGATAATACCTCAAGATCAATTCGATTGAATTCATCAAAGCATGACCAAGCACCGCAAGAAGCCAAGCCTTTGAAAAACTTTCCCAACGCCAGGTAATCCAATCCATCAGAACAATTGAATACAACACATTGCTTAGCAACAGCCTTGGCAAGATCCTTCGTAGTTTCAGTCTTTCCAGTTCCAGCTGGACCCTCTGGAGCTCCGCCCAAATGTAAATGCAAAGCACTAAACAAAGTTCGATAGCAACGATCTGTGAGCGGTGTGACAACCAAACGTGTGGTGTTCCCTAAATACTCGTAGCCATATTTCAAAGCACAGTTTATCATTCGTGTATCAAGATTATCGTCCTCCCAATAGTATCGAAGTTGACATAACCACTGGAAGTCATTTAATTCGGAGACTCCTTTCTCACAAAGTTCTGCCAAGACGTCACGTGCATGAACATCGAGCACAACTAGAGCCCCAAGTGTTATTCGATTTTGGAGACTTAGATCTCCTCGAACGAGATCTACAATAGCCATGATCTGTGGAAACATGTATTTTGTCACAATAAATACATCACAAAACAGAGAACTACTTACCTGTGACTTACAAAGTTCCAAATATTTCTCCAAACTCTCTACCGGATTATCTGTAAGGAAACACCTAGTGATTTCAGATGTCCAATAGGTGAGTGATATTGATTGTACTGTCTGCCCCGGCCAAATGAGAACCCATTTATCACGCTGAGTATTCGGATAGCTCTCAAAAGCTTGGCGAATTTTAAAATGTACGCTTTTCTTCATGAATGTTTCAAGTTCCAGAAGCCATTTCTCCACTTGACCTCGGGCCTTCGCTGTCGAAATGATCTCAACCAGTTGGACTTCTTCTTTCTCTGAAGAACGCATCATCGTTACTTCCAGGGCTTCAGTGAATTTGAGCGTAGCTATGCCTTCGAAACATTTCTTCAGATGTGGTTGAACTCGAGTTGGATCCTTAGTTTCAGAGAGAATCTCAAGGAGTTCATCGTTTGACAGGAAGAAGAACCGCGGGAAATAGAGACGTTTTTTCTCAAGGTACTAAAATGAACAAACATTTGAAAGGAGTCAAAGAAAAATTATATAGGTCTGTACTTACCGCATTGAGTCCTTTTTGAATTACTTCAAGAAGATTGAAAGCTTTTTTGAGTTTCTCGGACATTTTTTCTATCTCCACGACAGCCATTACTCGAGGATCAGATGCTACAATTTTCATGAGATCTTTCCAAATCTTTAAAGAACAGAAATAAGTAGCAGAGGCTTATGATTTTAAATTCTAGTCCAACCTTATCAACAGCGCTGAATCGTCGACCTTCCTCCGGCATTTGTTGCTGAATATCAGGACTTGAGAATATTGGTTCCAGGTACATCCAGGTTGCTTGAACCTTTACCCAGTCATCTAAAATGTCTTGTAAGAGCATAAGCTTGGCTTCCCATTTCCTGAAATCAATATAATTCTAGAGTAAATCCCTGAAGCAACATTTAGAGCGTTTGACTTACAGAAGATCCTCCTCGAAGGGCTTTATGTAAGGCGAACTCTTCATAGTCTGTGTTTTGATTATCTGATCATCCAAAAGCACCTGAATATCATCGATGGCAGACAGTTTGTAAGTTCCAGTATCTCTACAAAAGCCAACCCATTATCTATGATAAAAAAAAGTCTGAGCAAAGCTTTAAGCAAAAATTACCTATATGGTGACACATTGAATGATATGTCTTCCCATTCGTGAACCATTTTAGTCATTGCGCGTTCGAGATTATTTTCCTTTGTAGCACTCTCCGAAATGGTCTCAAACCTTGGCAAATATTCGTCCAGCTGATATTCAATGATCTTTTCAAGAGTCAATTCGGGTGAGACCTTTATCGGAAATCCGATAATTTCGGATATTTCTTCCCAATGGCGCGCCTTCATTCCGGGATTACCCAGAGTACTTATGATCGGCATATGAAGCTTGAAAGCATCAATTTCATTTTTGATATCGTGAACCAATTGCATTGTTTGGGGCTTATCACTCATTTGCTTCTCAAGCTTTTGAATAACTCGATATGTTGTTGAAACATCATTTTCAATATCATCCGGGTCGTAAGTTCCAACTTGAGAATGCATCCAGAGGTCGTGTTTGTCCATGAATTCCTGGCCGGCGTCATAGAGTTTTTTGAAAGGAATCAAATAATCGTGAGTCTTCTTTCGAATGGGATATTGGGAAAGATCCCATCCGTATGCTGTTTCTTCTTCGTTGATTTTGTCGATTGTATCCATTGCAACGATCAAGCGATTATCGAGAACTGTGGCTCGACGTTTATATTTGGCGAGACTTTTAATGTCACCCCAATTCTCGTAGTCTTGCACTTGATCATAATAGTTTTGAAGATCACGCCGGAAAGATTCGATGCGCTTCTTGAGAAGTTCTTGGTATTCAATTGTTTTGTCTGCAACGATCTCCCGGTGTTCTTTAAAAATGCTCGGAAGCTGCAGAAACAACCGAAATGTATTGCTATTGTTCTTTATTTCCAATGGAGTGTATAAAGTGTGATCCATGAGCCAAAGAATGTGATCCATATTCTTAAAGCAAAAAGCAAAAATCAGAGAATCAATTTATCAAAAATTCATAAGCTCTCGCATGCCTAGGTACTATAGATAAAGTATTATTTCATCAGATTTTTTATATATAAGTTGCCAGCTATATAGCGATAATTGAAATCAACCCGGAAAAATGTTAACTAAAACACACAAACAAACAGTTTTTTTTAAACAAACATTTTCAAACGTTTTTTTTTTTTGTTTTGTTTTAATAATGTATTTTCTCATTTTTTGGACGGAAACTCATTTTTCTGAACAACTGATGAATTTATATCCAACAGTGAAACAAATCGTTCCAATTTTTTGTGTTTCTTTTATACAAATAAATCAAATGACGGATTTCATGCAGGAAAAATTATCCGCCGCCTCATCAGGGAAAATATTCAGATTCCTCATGTTTCACTTTCTCCTGATGGATTTCAATGATCGCTATAACTAACATGCCCCTAAAACAAAAACTTACAACTTTCAATCTCTGTTCCATTTCGGGTACGGTCCGATCTTCTGTTACGGCCACGAACGCTTTCAAGCTCATTAATTCAGCCGTATTCTCGGGAACTGTTAAAGCTCTTTTAATAATTGCATCAAACTCCTTTCCGAGTTTACTTATCTTCGCTTGTTGATCTGCAACCATTGTTGTCAAGAGCTCGTCCTGCATAAATCGTGCCAACTTCTCCAAATTCGTGACTAGTCCTTCCCGATGGAATTCATACAAACCCATCCGAATTACACCCCAAATTTCCTTAGCAATACGATCTTCAAGTTCACGATAGTAAACCAATTTATTGCAATAATCTTCAAATGGAGGTTCAGACTCTATGAATCGACCAATAGAATCCGCATCGGAGCCGTTCATCAAGCTCATAAACTGATCGAAGTCCTGCAATCTAAGTTCGGGTCCGATTCGTTGATCTTCAAGTAGGTTTGCGATTTTTCGCTTCGCAGCGAGTACGATCGACTCGGGAATGCTTGGCTTGAGAGATGTATATTTTGAAATTTTCATATCAGTGAAGAGCTTAGACTCTGCTCGAGGTAATTGATGAATGGCCAAGATGATATTGTCAACGATCCTAAGGATTTCCTCCTTGATTTTGCTAAAACTTGGACTGAATACAAGCGTGTCTTGATCTTCAAGTTGTATAATGAGCTTAATCCCCGGATTTGATTTCTAAACGTTTCAACCAATTAGTGAGATTTGCTTCACTTATATAAGTTATGAATGCAATTTACCCCATAGTCACACATAAAGTTGGCAAAAAGTGTTAAGCTCCTTATGCAAGCATCCTCTAGCTGCTGTGTCATAAGTCCAGCCACACAATTAAAAAAGCGAGTTAACAGTTTTCGATTTTTAGCATCGGGAAGCATATTCCGTTTGTATCCACGTAAAAGAATAGTATGGATTTCATCGTACCATTTTCCATATAGTAACAGTTTTGTTCTATCAATTTGAGAGGAACACAAATTCTGAAATGGGACATTAAGAACCGTTTCAAATATTGACAGAGATTCAGGCTCACAGTGAATTCAAAAAGCTCATAAGCTTCATTTCTCTTAAAACCATCGACTTGGATGAAGGTAATGTCCTTAAATTTTGTTGTCCACAGAGCTAAAATTTGAGCCACACATCGATGAATTGAGAAAAGAGTTCTCTTAATTTTTGCTCGGTTTTCGTCATACCTAGAAGGTCGAATATTAGCAAAAATCAAATTTACCCTCACGTTTCGATTTTCGAAACCTATAGTATGGATCAGCTACCTGTAACGCCATCTATTAAACGTTTTCTTTGCCTCAATTCTCTCCTCCGTGTCTATTTGATTGTTCTCCTTCTGTCCACACTGCAATGCATTACTCAATACAAAATCGATTACTGCCTTTTTCATGCTAAAAATATAATCTGACTTAATTTGAGTCAGATTATCAGACATTTCCGTTTCGAATCTCATCATTGATTGAGGAATCATTCCTTTGATGCGTGCCAACACATTTGTACTTAAAGGTGACACATGAATTGTGTCGATGCCATGCTTGATATAATAATAATAACGCATGATTTCCTTCTCTTCGGCATTTGGAAAGCGATTGACTGTGTCTACTTCATGATCTTTTCGAGCAATTAGATCAACGAGTTTCTTCCGAAAATTCTCACGATCTTGACGCATTTGCAAGTAGGATCGATATGCTTTGAAAATATAAATTCACGTTTAATATGAGTTATGAGTATAGTAAAATATCGAAATTAAATTTTGTTTGCCTCACTTGTCTTTCCATCTCGTCGAATTCTTTTCTTTGGTGGTTGCATACTTTTGGTGTGTTTCACCTCAGATGCATCCATGCTCAATCGCTCGCCATTGAAAATGTCCTTGGTGCATTCGGGTAAATTCAATTCATACCACAATCGACGACACTTATATTCCGGATTTGCTTTCGAACTAATTATTTGTTTTAAAACGGTTTCACGTGGATGTGGCGGAATTTGACTTGATTTCGGAATCGATCCAATTGTTCGTTTTGAGCAACTCATAACGTTGTCACCTAATTATTAAGTATTTGAATATTTGTAAATATAACAGTCAGTGAAAGTAAATAAATCAAATTAATGGGGTTTTATTAAAATGAGGTAGCAATTCGTACAAGTGGAGTCGTGACGTCAAATCAACGAGAAAGAATGCCTTAAAATTCTCCCTTTCTCTCTCTGAGCTTCTTTCTGATTGCCTGCAAGTGGTCAGAGGTCAGACCCACTCGAGATGGAATTTCGTATACGAAAATTGTGCGAAAATATTGAATTTGAAAAGTTTTGCCTAGTTTGTGGCTGAAATCGAGGATTTCAAAAAATTCAAATATGGTTGGTAAGGAAATTATTTTTTTCTACCAACGGTAATTATGAAATTTCAAAAATTTTTCCTAGTCTGTGGCTGAATTTGTTTCATAAACTTGTGGAAAAAGGCCTCAAAAAACAATCTCACCACCATCCTCATCCATTGCTCATCCTTAATCGTTCCATTAAAGTACAAAAAGCTTGCCAAAAAAGTACAACACAAATGTCTCGTCGCTTGGGTGGGGTACGCTGTCATTCCTTGGAAAATGTTTCATAAACAAAAGCGGCTATCACAGCCGCAGGCAATGTGTAGGTTTCTTCGTAGATAAGATCATAGAGAATATATAATGTTTTATATATTCTCTATGGAAAAGATATCGAATGAGAAATTATAGGTATTATCGCTGCCAAATTCAGTGTCAATGTCAAGTGAATTGAAAACACAAATAAGCATAGTGTCTTCTTTTTTTCTGCCTTTAAGTGGGAGGGAGAGAAATGAACTCTAAATTTTGACAACGCGTTCCCATTTCGTGTACGAACTTCATCGCATGCTCAGAGTCGCATACTAGTCAAATTGGTTTAGGAATACAATTCTGCTTTCGCATACGAGATTCGGTAATCGGTATGTGATAATTTACGTATGCGAAAATATTCGCATGGTTTCAAGAAAAGAGCCCCAGGGGCCAGATTCTGTAATAAACGAAACGAAAGCGAATGTTCGTTTTTCAAAAACGAAAGAAATTGTGCGAAAACGATAATTTGACTTCTGTATCGCATTTCGTTTTTGGTTTTGTATTCCTTTTTGCTTCAAATCGAAAAAAAAGTTGACTACTTTTAGGATGTTGCCAGTTGTAAAATATTGTGAGAGAAAAGAAATAAATTTTAATTGATATTTAAAACTCAAGAAAATCGATAAAATGTATTGTAATATGTATACACTTGATATTCCTACCTCTCTATATCTCTGTATGTCAATCTATTGTAATGTGTACACACTTTGTAACTCCGCCTCTCTATATCTCTAGATGTCTATCTATATGTGTACAGTGTACATGCTGCAATGTGTATACACTATTTATCTCTGTCACTCTAATATTGTCTAATTGCTGAATAGTTATGTAACAAAAAGTTTTATTTGTAGTTGTAAGTAATTGTGTTTACACTCTTTAGAGTTTCCACTACACTCTTGTGGTTAAGGAAAGAACTTCAAGAAGTTTCAGCGCCTACAAGAACCTAGTCTTTCTCGAACCTATTTGAGTTATATAAATACCCGCTTGGTGTCGAAGCAAGAATTAATTGAATGTGAACTGCTATAAAGTAAAGACACTGTGTTTGAAAGTAATAATTGAAAGTATTGAATAAATAAGTTTGTGAGTGATTTGAATAAAGTGAATTTGTGTTTTATTTGACGGACGAAGCCGAATATAACATTGGTGTCAGAATATGGGATTAAGACTTATTGAAAATAAAACAGTGAACAGTGATGTGATTGAATTATTTTGTGTTAGGAAGTGAAGTTTAAATTAAAAAATGAGTAAAGTGTTGAAAGACTTAACTGTTCTTGAGCTAAAGGCCGAACTAAGCAAACGTGGCTTAAGTGGGGCAGGAGTAAAAAACGAACTCGTTAAACGGCTGCAGGAATATCTATCTTGAGCAGCAAAAAGAAGACTCGAATACATTTGCTTTCGAATTTGAAGCAAAAGTGGAAGAGGTAAATGACGCTTTATCTAACATTATGTCACTTCTTCTAGCCAAATTCGAGAAGAATGTTGTCGAACAACTACAAACTCAAAAGAATGATGTTGTCGAACAGCTACAAGCTCAAAGAAATGAACAGAAGCAAGCGCAAGAGCATGTTCACAAACAACTTGAAGCTCAGAGAAATGAACAGAAGCAGGAGAAAGAGCATGTTCTCAAACAACTCGAATCTCAAAGAAACCTATTAGAGGGCAAGTTTGCTTGCTGTTGAAGCCTTTGTGAGAGCTGTTGGTGATATAAATCCCAAAGGGCTATTCGCATTGCCGGAAAGCGAACACTACCAGAAGCATTGGCTTTCGCTCTGACAGTGGAAGCCGCAGAACAAACTTCCCAAAACGTGCATCGCGTAGGAGAATTAGAGGTCCACGAATGCTCTTGTCAGAAGGCTACTGTGGAATGGAGTCAGACGGACCAGCACGATGCTGGAACTGCAATAAGACTGGGCATCTACAGCGACAGTGCAGATTGCCGTGAAGAGGAACCGCATGCCAACGCTGTGGAAACAGAAATAATTCAACTGGTCAAAGTAACACCCGGGAACGTTGCTTCCGAAGCTGTTTCCCATCCGGGAAACGAATAAGAACAAACGTCGAGGGGCAGAAGCTGGTTTCTGGTATAGATGGCCTCAGAAACGACATCCAGGTTTCTCAAACCAAACGCAACAACAAGAGACTCACCGTGGAAGCAAGTATAAACGGCAACAAATGTGTGGCTACCATCGAAACCGGTGCCACGGCGTCCATTGTACGACAGGACCTCGTTAAGAAGACATGGCTCCACAACACCAATAGTTATCGTCTAAGGACTACAACTGGAGAAGCTGCAAAAGTTTATGGTGAAGTTCGTCTTAAGATCCGAATGGCAGAGTTGGAATTCTCTCACCTGTTCTTGTCAGCCGATATATGCGACGAGTGCATTATTGGTGTCGATTTCATGAAAGAACACGGAGTGATATTGGACATCGGGAACCAGGTCCTGAAATATCGAAACATCGAGATTCCGATGATCTATGGGATCCACTCGTTATCTCGTTATCTATGAAAACCGTCATCAAAGAAGATCTTATTTTGCCTGCTTCTTCAGAAGTATTCGTGTGGACGAAATTGAGGGGTAAGCCTGGCAGCCATTGACCTCATGGTCGAACCAGCACCTGTAAAGTCCTCCCAAAACGTCACCATTGCATTGGGAAGACTCTTGTTAGACCTATAAAGAACATGGTTCCCGTACGAATACTGAACATCAAACCGTACGAAGTTAAGCTTAGAAAAAGTGAGATTGTCGGACAATGCGAATCAGTATCAGCGATAACAAGGATAAACGAAGAAGAATCAAGTCAAACCTTTTTACTTGCGACATATAAATATATGGCAAGTATTGAATTCGTAAAAAAAAAAATTTGAGATGAGGATGAGATATGATGTAACGATGATAGAGAAGTCGAAAAAAGTGGGTCCGGCAATTCCGTCTGTCAGTCTGTCGGAAAGTTTACAGGCATCTACAGGCTTAACTACTGGTCCGATTGACTTCAAATTTGAAAATTAGAGGTTTGAGCAAAAAGTCATATCCCAATTTTTTTATTTTTGTTTTAAGATAAAAATTTAGGGAAGCCACCATACGATTTTTTTGGCCAAAAACCAAAACTTTTTTTTCACAAAAACGGCCGGAACGATTTTTTTTAAACTTCCTCGAGTTTAATTTTTTTAAACATTCATGTGTTTTATGTAAAAAAAAAAAATTTTGTATTGCTCAAAAACGGTACCTCCCATAGAACCGTTTTTTTGTTATTAGATTTTCTCGAAAACTGAAAGTCCGATCAACGTAAGTTTTTTTTTCGAAAGTATGTATATATTGTTCAAATAATATTTTGTTTTCAAAAAAATTTCAAATTTTTTTTTTTTGATTTTTAAAAAATATTTTTAACTTTTTTTTCAAAATTCTGTATCTCAAAAACGGATAAATTTTAAAAATCCAAATTGAAGTATAATATGTATATTTACATGATCTTGAAAACTGCATACCCATATTAATTTTAAGATATTTTTGAAAAATTTTATATATAAAAAATTAATTTAAAAAAAAAAACGGCTCCGACGATTTTCAAAACAAAAATTCAATAAATCAAGAATAAGGTTTGAATTTGTTCGGCATTTAAATTTTTGGAATGAAATGTATATACGAGGTACATTTCCAAATTTTAATTTTTTTAATAAATTCTAATTATTTTTATATGTATATATATTTTTTTTTTAGTTAAGTGTAAGCTGTAAGTAAGAGTGTAATCAGAATTGCTTAAAGTATATCTCTTATTATTATTATTATTATATTCCTACCTCTCTATATCTCTGTATGTCAATCTATTGTAATATGTACACACTTTGTAACTCCGCCTCTCTATATCTGTAGATGCCTATCTATATGTGTACATATTGCAATGTGTATACAGTACATAACGCTTATAAGAAACTCAAAATTTTCACAATATTTGTTTCTATTAACCGAGGTTTTCTTATATCCTTACAACGGATATAAGAAACAAGTTTTTTATACGGATATAAGAAACAAGTTTCTTATACGGATATAAGAAACAAATTTCTTATACGGATATAAGAAATAAGTTTCTTATACGGATATACAATGGAGTGTCAAACATTTATCCTAGGCTAAATAATTGACACAATTCAAACACTGTCTTAAAATTTATCAGTAAATAAATAAATTTTATTTAACAAAAAAACACGAAAACAAAAAATTCACAGCGCAGTTCTTTTTGTACTTTTGTACCTTCTTATTCAAGCCTTTACCTAACTCTTCAAAACATATAATCATCAATTGTTGATGGCGCTTCTTGACAAGAATATCTTCGATCTATGATGTCATCAATTTTAATTTTTTCACAAATTTCTTTACGACTTTTTCCCGACTTGATTTCATCTAAAATAACTGTGGTTAAAAATGGATGAATTTTTAACTACTGCTGGATGAATTTTTAACATGCTCCGCAGCTAGTTTAGTTTTTAACACATTTTATTCAATGCGAAGTGTCAAAATTTAACCAAACGTCAAGTTTTACCCTCTTTTTAACAAAATTCACACACGGCCTTAGTTTAAAATGAAATGTTATTACGCGACATTTTCAAAAACGACGAGGAACACAACAGAAAGAACAGAAACACAAAAAATAACAAATTTAATGTCAAAATGAACACTGCACTGAAATTCATTCAATCATTCATTCAAATATCAAACAACATCATAAATGTACATAAATGACATTTGCGTCGTTTGTTTTGAATTTTTCTTAAGGGTCTGTTCATGTTTTTTGAATTTCGTGATTTGTTAGCAGGTTTCTTATATCCAACCAACTTTACATGAAAAAATAATAGTTTGTGTTTGAGAAATGTTTCTTTTATCAGTGTATTTCTTATAAACGTGTTTCTTATAAACACACAATTCAACATTAAAATATATGGGAAAGTTCACGGTGCTTTTATTCAAGTTTCTTCTAAGCGAGGTTTTCTTATAAGCGTGTTTCTTATAAGCGATAAATACTGTACACTATTTATCTCTGTCACTCTAATATTGTCTAATTGCTGAATAGTTATGTAACAAAAAGTTTTATTTGTAGTTGTAAGTAATTGTGTTTACACTCCTTAGAGTTTCCCCTACACTCTAGTGGTTAAGGAAAGAACTTCGTTAAGCATCGAGAACATTCAGCACTTACAATAATCTAGTAGTTTCTCGAACCTATTTGAGTTATATAAATAGCCCCTTGATGGCGAAGCAAATCCAATTGAATGTGAACTGCTATAAAGTAAAGACACTGTGTTTGAAAGTAATAATTGAAAGTGTTGAATAAATAAGTTTGTGAGTGATTTGAATAAAGTGAATTTGTGTTTTATTTGAAAAGTTAATAATAGCATATTCCCACCGACTTGATTTAGCTCATATGATTTATAAATTCCTATGAGCGTTACCACTGAACTTTTTCCTAATTTAGGTTCGCACTTATGACAATCTTGACATGAATTTTAAATTTTTCAATAAAATATTTTAATATTTGACACAAAATTTTAATTTTGTCTGTCAAAAAGAAAAACAACTGAATTTAAAATGAATTTTATTCACTACTTGAGCATGAAATCATTCAGCCTGGAATTATTGAAGTGATTTATACCTAATTAAAAATAAAATAAGTTAAATCACGTAATTATAAATGATTGAAATTGTATGGCAAATCATGTAATTAATTATGTGATTTAGCTAAATCAAGTGGATTTTGCTAAATCACGTTGGTGGGAATACGCTATAAGTTTTAATTGTCGGACCAAGCCGAACATTACAATATAAACATGATTTAAGATATTAAATGAGACAAAACAAAGAAAAAAGCATAAATGTATTTTCTTTTTTAAAGATTTCAACTTCAATTTGAACCGTTATTAAGTGAAAAACACATTTAACAATGAGGAAACAACAAATGAAAAAATATCAATAGAAGTAAAATTTAATAAACACTGTTGAAAATAACACACAATTGAACAGATCTTTTCATTCCTTTTTATACAATTCTTGATCATTTCCCTTTCTTCAAATTTTTCCCTTAAAGCTTTTATTTTTATAATCCTTCCATTTTGTAACATTAAAATTCAGTCGTTGAGTTCAATTTTATCCTCCCTTTGATTCGGACGTTTTTTAATAATAAAGTGTATAAAAATAAATAAAAAATATATTTTGCGTTTTTATTTAAGGGAGATATATTTTTCACATTTGGTGCCGAAACCCGGGAACAAACCCAAAGTAAAGAACATAGAACGAAACTAAAGAACAACAAAAAAAAAGTAAAGAACCAAAAAAAAGTAATAATAAGACATGGAATTGGCAGCGCGTGGTGCCATAAGGTCGCAAGTGACAAAAATATCTAAAGCCGCGACCGAATTCATGTTTTTTTTTTTTACACTATCAGAATTGGTCGAAGAGAGCTTATAGCAAGCACAGTCTTACGACCAATGGTTTGCCAACATAGTAGACTATGTTATACCACCGGCTCATCACTTAGTGAGTTAGTGCAGTGTTAGTTGTTAGTGAGCAAACATTACATAACAAACACTCACATGGATGAAACAAAAACAAGACAGTTAACAAAACAAGATTAATACATAACTAATAATTACAAACATTAAGTAAACAGAGAGACATTTAAAAGTGTATAACACTGGTCTTGAGCAAAGACTTTAATTTATTCTTACTTATATTTAAATCAAATAAGTCTGAATTGCAGTTTGAAAGCCTACTCATACGTGTCAAGGGCTCATGGAAACCATAGTTGGTACGATGTTTTGGTTCATGTACCAAGTGCTTCCTACGAAAATTATAACCGCCACCCCGATGGTTGAAAGATATAGCTCCAAGTAATTCCGGTGCATCTGTTACACCAGTAATAACTTCATGGAAGAATACCATGTCATTGTTATTTCGTCTACTTGACAATGTTTCCATTTGGAGAGTTAGCAAACGGTTTTCATAAGAAGGGACATTCAAAGGATCACTCCATAGAATACCTTTCAAGGCAAAACGAGTAAAATTTCGTTGAACAGATTCTAGCCTCTCAATATGAATATTGTAATGAGGTGACCAAACTTGGGAAGCGTATTCTAAGTGAGGACGAACATAGCAATAATATAAAGCGCGGGTTATATTTGGATCGCGGAACTCCTTTGACCAACGCTTTATAAATCCAAGCATTGAGTTTCCTTTATTCACGATGTTGTTAATGTGCATAGAAAAATCTAATTTAGGGTTAAAGAAAACTCCAAGATCTCTTACAGAAGTTACACGGGTTAGAATGTGCTGTGAGATAGCGTAGTCATATGAAGATGGTGCACGCTTCCTTGAAAAGGTCATTGTTTGACATTTTATTGAATTTAGGTTTAAACTATTTTTCTCACACCACAATGCAAAACTATTAATGTCATCTTGTAGGAGAATGTGGTCATTACTAGAACAGATGTTTTTGTAAATCTTCATATCATCTGCGAAGATGAGGATTTCGCTATTACGTACACATAACGGGGCATCATTAATAGCTAAATTAAAAAGTAGAGGTCCTAGATGGCTACCCTGAGGAACTCCCGAATTAGCAAAAAATGACTTAGAGATAGAATGCCTGAATTTTACTTGGTAAGACCTATTCTCGAGATAAGAGGATATCCAAGTGATGAAAAATGGGGGGAAGCCATTTTTTTTCCGAAAACTCTCGCGTACGTGAAGCCAGTTCCGAGGAACTTGAATCAATAGAGGAACAATTGTGCTCATTCTTAGACCGTTTAACAGCAGCGTCAAATTCCCTTAAAGCCGCCGACCAAATTGTCTTAAATGGAGATTTCCTCCGTGCGGACACTCTAGATGGTGAATTAAAAAAAGTATCGGAATACGAAGATACGATTGTGTCCACAATGTCGAAATTAAACTTTAGGCTCCTAAAAGTGCGTGCTGTCTTATGCCCATAAACAACACAACAATACCATGAAGAAAATTCACATAAACCTCCTAAAACCGCAGTAAAATTACCAAAGTTGGAACTAAAAAAATTCGGTGGTGATTTACGTGACTGGCTGCCATTTTGGAGCCAATTCGAAAGTACAATACATAAAAACCAAGATTTGTCTCCTTTTGATAAATTCAATTATCTTGAAAGTTCGTTATTCGGTGTTGCAAAAAATACGGTAAAAGGTTTTACAGCTTCAGCAGCTTGCTACGATGCAGCTGTCTCCTTGCTTTTAGAACAGTATGGTAATAGTGAAAAGCTCGTCGACCAATACATACAAAAACTAATAAACATTCGTCCCGTCGCGCAAAAGTCTGACGTTGTTGGCTTACGGCTTCTATACAACACTCAGCATTACAAATACCATCACATCAATACAACGTTATGCTTAAGTCTATACTCTTACGCTGTTTACCCGCAGAGCTTCGCGTAGAATATCATCGAATTAATAAAACCACCCCAAGTAGTGATGATGAAGAAGTTTTCGATCCGAACGAAGAGAGAAGTGAAGCTAATTCGTCCCTTCGGTGTATTGGTGACAAGTATATACAAAATGTTATGCGTTTTTTGAAACGAGAAGTGGAAGCGCTGGAGATGGAGAACAGCAAATTCACTCCCGTTCATTCTTATACACAAAAGTCACAACAACAGCAATCCTCAGCTGCAAGTTTACTAGGGGTAAACAAAAATAATACTTCTGTGTGTGTATTTTGCAATTCCAATGATCATTCAACGAAAGATTGTGTGAAGGAAATGACAATGAAACAAAAAAGAGATATTCTCATTAAAGCGAATAGATGCTTTCATTGTGCGAATGTAGGTCATTCTTCAAAGAAATGCAGGAGTGTTAAGTTTTTAAAGTGCGGTAATTGTGGAGGTAAACACATAACTTCAATGTGCGATCCAAATTTTAAAGGAAAAAATGAAGCAGCCGCAAACTTGTGCGCGTATGACAATTCAAACAATTCGAACATATTTTTAAAAACAGCACAGTGTGTCGCGATGGGTGCTAAAGCAAGTTTTCTGGTAAGGGTGGTAGTTGATGGTGGAAGTCAACACTCTTACATAAGACAAAGCCTCGTTACAAAATTAAAGCTTCCCCTGTTAAACGAAAAAATTAATATTTCGATACTTCCTTTCGGTTCAAAAGAACAACTAAAACCCCAAGCGCTAAATAAAGTTAGCATTAATTTGAAAAGTCAATACAATGATAAAGACGTTCAGATAGAAGTGATTGTCGTGCCGGAAATTTGCGTGGACGTTCTTAAAGCCCCCGATAACTCTTGTCGTGTATTTAAAAAATTAAGACTGGCTCATCGTGTAGTAGTCGATATTGAGAATTTTGATGGGTTAAGTTTGTTGGTTGGTTCGGACTTTTATTGGGAAGTGGTTACTGGTAAGCAACGTAGGCTCTCTAGTTGTCTCAGAGCGGTTGAAACAATTTTCGGTTGGGCACTTCAAGGAGTGCATTCCTCTATTGAAAACGATCCTAAACAAATTAGAGATCTTCCTCATATGTGACAAACGTGCTTAGTTTACAAATAAGCGATAGAGAACTCTCAAAAATGTGGTCTTTAGAATCGATCGGTATTCGCGGAGAGGAATTGGAGAAGTCCCATCTAACTGAAGAGATGACTAGTAGATGTTTGGAAAAAGTCGGATTACGTTACGTCGCAAGTATGCCATGGAAAGATCCACAAGCTGTGTTTGAAGACAACAAACATATAGCGGTAAGTCGTTTAAATTCTCTCAAAAATCGTTTATCCCGTGATCCAGAAAAATTCAAACAGTACGATTTGGCAATACGACAAATGATTGAAGGCGGTATAGCTGAACCAATTATGACATCAAACGAACACAGCTCTAAGCGAATTATTTACCTTCCACATCGTCCCGTTTATAAAGAAAGCAGTGCGACAACAAAGTTACGCATAGTTTTTGATGCTTCAAGCCAATCAGAAAATATTCCTTCATTAAACGATCAGCTTTTTACTGGAACTAATTTACTACCCGATGTATTTAGCATTTTACTGAATTTCCGTCTAGGAAGTATAGCAGTAATAGCTGATATTGAAAAGGCATTCTTACAGATATTTTTGAATGAAGTAGATAGAGATGCCCACCGTTTCCTTTGGTATTCCTCGCCAAAAAAGAATTCAGAGAAAGCTATTTTTCGTATGACTCGTGTTACGTTTGGGGTAAGTTGCAGTACATTTATTCTTTCTGCTACAATAAATCATCATTTGAGTCTTGAGCAATCGACCTACCCCGAAACCTGCCAAACACTACAGAATGGATTTTATGTTGATGACCTCGTAGTAAGTGTAAACTCTGAACAAGAAGCAGTAAAGTTATACAAACAGGCAGTAGACATTATGAGAAGGGCTTCAATGAACCTTAGAAAATGGCATTCCAATAACGAAGCGGTTAGAGATGCAGCATGTTCTCTAGAGTGTCCAACTATACAAAAGGTTCTAGGTTTGTTGTGGTCGCCATTCAGTGACGAGTTGGCTGTACCATTAGATTCTCTTCATAGCTTTCTTGCATCTAATCAGTCAAAAGGATCCAAGCGAAACGTTTTACAAGCCATTGCGAGAGTTTATGACCCATTAGGAATTGTGAGCCCCGTAATTATAAAGATGAAAATAGTTTTCCAAGAAGCTTGGAAAAGAAAACTTTCATGGGATGAAGATTTACCATCAGATTTAATGTTGCAATGGAATGAATGCATCAGTAACGTCCTTCAACTAAAAGATATGACAATCCCTCGAGCAATACAATCAATTTCATCAGCTAGAACGCTTTATTGTCATATATTTGCTGACGCAAGTATTAAAGCCTATGGAGCGGTAGCTTTTCTTCAGATTATAAATGAAAGAGAAAGAATAACGTCATTTTTATGTGCTAAGAGTCGAGTAGCTCCTCTTAAGGAAGACAATCAAGATGAACTCACACTACCAAAATTAGAGTTAACTGCAGCTTTAATTTCACCAAGACTGTGTGCGTATTTCAAAAAGTCATTACATATTTCTATCGATAAATTCTTCTTATGGACTGACTCTAAAATAACACTGAATTGGATATTCGGTGAAACTCAGCGATGGAAGCCATATGTTCAAAGTCGCGTTCTAGAAATAAGAGGCTTCAGTTCAGTTTCGGATTGGAACCATTGTTCCGGTAAGTGTAATCCTGCAGATCTTCTCACTCGTGGCACTTCAGGAAACAAGCGCATTTCATCTTTACTCTGGGAGAACGGACCAGATTGGTTAGACAATCCTGAGAATTTTTCGAACCGCCAAGAAACAGAAAACTTTGAATTTAATACGACATTACTGGTCGAAGTTGACGATAGTCTCCCGAAAAAAGTAGAATTCCCAAAAAACTGCGAAAGTTTCAACAGTTGGGTACGTCTGTTACGAGTTATATCCTGGATCATCAGATACATGCGAAATTTAAAAGAAAAAGCAGAAAGAAGAAAAACCGCTGGAGTTGACTTTGTCGAAAGAGAATTGAACGAAAAAATTCCAATTGAATGTCTTAAAAAAGAAGAACTTGATTACGCTGAAATTATCTGGATAAAGAACGTACAAACGAATCATTTTTCAAGTGAAATAGAAAATTTATGGAAGCTAAAGCAGTTAAAACCATCCTCAAAGCTTATTGAATTATCTCCATTTTTGGACGAAGATGGCATCATGAGAGTAGGAGGACGACTACAAATGTTAGAAGAAGAATTCAATCTCAAGCACCCTATCATTTTACCGGCAGATCATCACACTACTTCATTAATTATTGATAATCGTCATCTCTTGACTTGTCATGGAGGAACAAGTGCTGTCTTAATCAAGCTTAGACAGCGATTTTGGATAGTCAGAGGACGCCAACTGGTAGCAAAGAAGTTACGAAGATGTATTGTCTGTAAAAAATTATTTGGTCAACCCACAAATCAGCCATTCGCTCCTCTCCCAATCCAAAGAATTACACTCACGAGACCCTTTGACTGTGTGGGAATCGACTTCGCCGGTCCACTTTACTACGTCAACCCCTGTGATGGCAGTCAACATAAAGCATACATACTCATATTTACATGTGCGGCAATCCGCGCAGTACATTAAGAGTTAACTACAGATATGTCAACGGATAGTTGTCTGATGGCTATTAGACGGTTTATAGCACGACGTGGTGTACCCTCAACTATAGTATCCGATAATACAAAAACCTTTAGACGATCAGCACTGGAGCTTAGCAAGATTCAATATGAAGTTCTTGATGATATTGTGTTGCATGATTTTTTGACTCAAAAGCAAATCAAATGGAAATTCAGCGTAGAACGGGCACCGTGGTGGGGCGGCATCTGGGAAAGACTTATTAGAACAGTAAAGAACACCTTAAAAGTTGTAATTGGTAAGGCAAAGCTTACCTTTGATCAGCTAAGAACTATTCTGAGTGAGACTGAGGCTCAAACCAACGATCGACCATTAACGTATACACGAACGATCCCCTTGAACTGGTTCCCCTAACACCAGCCAAGTTCTTGATTGGGTGGACAGCACAAAGTCATGATCATCAAAACCATGCTGTCACTGACGAAACAATGAAAGCGCTCTGGAAGCATCGGATGAAATATACTTCAAAGATTTCAAAGAGATGGCGAGCTGAATATCTCCAACTTTTACGATCGTTCCATCATGGGAGTTACAAAGCTACTATTCCTATTAAAGAAGGCGATGTAATGCTTCTACATGACCAAGCAAAACCAAGAATCCACTGGAAGATGGTAGTAATTGAACAAGTTTATCCTGGAAGAGATGGAAGAATCCACGCATGTGAAGTTCGATGTGCTGATGGCAACAGTTTTCGAAGACCAGTTCAGCTCCTGTACCCACTGGAGTTGAGTCTTTTGCCCCCCGGCCGAGGATGTTGAAAATAACACACAATTGAACAGATCTTTTCATTCCTTTTTATAAAATTCTTGATCATTTCCCTTTCTTCAAATTTTCCCCTTAAATGTTCCCTTAAAGCTTTTATTTTTATAATCCTGCCATTTTGTAACATTAAAATTCAGTCGTTGAGTTCAATTTTATCCTCCCTTTGATTCGGACGTTTTTTAATAATAAAGTGTAAAACCAAAAATATATTTTGCGTTTTTATTTAAGGGAGATATATTTTTCACAAACACAAAGAACTTGAGAAGACTCATCACTATTATTGTGGCAGATTTGTTATGACTGTGAAATTATTGTTTGAAATTAAATGTGTGCAAGGAACCACGGCTCCTGCACATCATGGTTGTTAAATTGATAAACAAAAAAGTCGGCAATCATGGCTTTATAGCGACTGTACGCTCTGTACCGACCAATCATTCCATCGACAGTCAATTTTGTTTGTATGTAACTGTGTCTTAACCCTTGAATAAGAAGTACAGGAAGGGGTCTTAGGAACAAGAATTGAAGCATTTTTCTAAGTAGTGTGAGTTTCACAAACACAAACGCATTACAACAGGGCTGGTCTGCAGTTGAATAGTTAATTTCTGGGGCGCCAAGCGAAATTTGATTAAATCAAGATTTCATCGATTTTGCTTCAAGTTTTTTTTCAATCTCAATTCTTTTCTTAGGAAGCATGGTGTTTTAACACTAAAGATGCACTGCACGGTTTTTAATGTTTAATTGCATTGAATTGGCTTTTGCAACAATTGTTTCGATATGAGGAATGAATGAAAATTTAGAATCGAAGGAAACACCTAAATCTTTTATTTTTACCGTTCTTTGCAGAGGGCAGCTGTCAAGGGAATACGCAAACTCATAAGTTGAGAATTTTTTAGTGACCGAGATAACAAAGCATTTTTTAACGTTCAGCTTTAAGCAATTTTTCATACACCAATGAGATAGATTATCAAGGTCAAGTTGCAGATTAAAGCAGTCAGAATCGGAAGTCACCTTCAAGAATAATTTAAGATCGTCCGCGTATATGAGACATTGGCTGAATTTGATGTAATTAACAATATCATCTATAAAAATTATAAATAATAATGGGCCGAGATGACTACCCTGGGGAACTCCTGAAGTACACATGATTTCTCTTGAAGTAAGATTGTCTATTTTGACCTTTTGGACCCTTCCAATTAGGAAAGAAGAGATCCATCGAAGAAAATTTGAATGTATTCCAAATCTTTCAAGCTTACAAAGCAATATGTTGTGGCATACTGAGTCAAATGCTTTACTAAAGTCGGTATAGATAGCATCCACCTGACTCTGTTTTTTCAATACAATTGACAACGAACGAAGAAAAACATGCTAGATTGGTGACCGTGGATCTGCCCGAAATAAAGCCATGTTGAGCCTCACATACATGTTCTTTAACGAAAAAATCAAGTTTAATCTTTACTAAACTCTCAAAAAGTTTAGGGATGGCAGACAACTTACAAATTCCTCTATAATTTTCAACATTATTTTTGGAACCGGATTTATAGATTGGGATGAGAAAAGAAGATTTCCATTCATCTAAAAACAGCCCAGAAGACAAAGATAAGTTGAAAATCAAAACCAATGGGAGACAGATAGAATTAGAGCATTTTTTTAAGATGAGGGCAGGAATGCCATCAACACCAGCATTAGGATTTGGCTTAAGATCTTGCAAACATTTTAAAACATCGTGAAAATCCAAATTGTATTGAACCAATATCTACTTTAGGGACATTTTCATTTAAAAAAACTGGAATTCCCTCTGACATTGAATAAACCGATTCAAAAAACTGAGCAAATAGCTCAAGGGTTTTATTAATGTCCGTAGATTCATACCCTTTGAAATTCATTGAAGATGGAATCCCAGGCGATTTCCGTTTAGAATTAATAAAACTCCAGAACTGTTTTGGGTCACTCTTTAAATTAAACTCAATATTTGAGATATAATTTCTGTGCAGAAATTCCTTACGTCGTTTACAAAATTTTGATTTATCCTCTAAGTTGTTTGACTTTTTATACGCAGCGAACGATTTGTTAAGTTTTTTAGATGGATCAACCTTTTGTTGTACCATGGAGGTTTAGAAACGTTCTTTTCAACCTACAAGGTACAAATAAATTAAAAGCAGTATTCAAGATACTAGCGAAATGACTGAGCATATTCTTTAAATCTAGATTTAAAAATTCTGTTTTCCAGTCAACAACTCCAAGGTAATTGTCGAGCTCAATGAAATTTGGCTTTAAAAAGTTAAATGAATTCGAATTGTTATTTTTGAGTTTTAAATAGCTATATAATTGAATTTCGATATTTAATTCTTTATGGTGGATCGAATTATTAAACAAAGTGTATGGAACGATATCAGTGATTGAAACATTAAATTCATCTTTTGAAATAAATACGAGATCTAGAATTTTGCTTAAATCATTAACAATATTATTAATTTGATATAAATTCAGAGCGAATAAATGATCAATAAAACTTAATTCATAACCTCTTTTTAAGTTACATGGAATGAGCAAATTTTCAATGAGAGAATAAGACCAGTTGATATCAGGTAAATTGAAATCGCCAATTACAAAAATTTTATGCAAATTATTGCTTAAATTATCAACAAAATCAATATTAGCTAGCTAGATGTTTTTCATAAAGATCAATACTACTTTTTGGCGGTATATAACTTATGATAACATACAATAAAGTACCTGGGCTAAGACTAATGGATACACATATTTGTTCAATATCGATGAAGGGTAGTGTAACTGTTATGTATTTTCGAATAAGTATTGTGGTAACACCTTCATGGTTTCCTTTTTCGGAACACTTTTTTTTCGTGTTGCTTGTCAATCTGACATACACTTCCTTTTTCTTTCTTTTTGCTCTGACCTCCAACCAACAAAGACGTGTCCACTTATAGATTAATAAAATATTGAATTAATATTGAATTATAGATTTACCTACTTTTATTAAATAAAAGATATAATAGTTGGCGACGAGGAAAACTCATTAAGTCCGCGTGAAAAAAGTCAAAAAGCGTTAGTCTATAACTAAGTCAAAGAAAAGAAAGAAAGTGGTTGGAGGTTAAGGCACGTGCAGCGGAACATGGCACCATTAGTCGGGAACATCGAGCCATTTTTACCGGGAGGTAATTTTAAAGCCTACGAGGACAGGCTTCGTCAATTTTTTTTAATTAATAAATTAATAAATTACACCATTGCTAATCACCGTAATAGGGGCTGAGATCTACGAAATTCTCATGTCTCTCACAGTCCCAGACCTACCGAGTACGAAGGACTTCGAGACTATTATTAAATTGCTCCGAGCGCATTTTGCGCCAGCTGAAAATAAAAGGGCGGAAAGGTACAAGTTCTACAAGGCATGCCAAGAAGAAGGAGAACCGATCGGAGATTATATAATCCGTCTGAAGTCGCTCGTACAAACCTGTCAGTTTGGAGACTTTCTAGACAAAGTAAGAGACGAAAAGGCTAGCGCCACGGAGATCAGCAACGTGTCAAGATACAAGTCGTGCATCTTGGATGATGTCTTAACAGATCGATTTATTATTGGTCTTCGCAACGAGAAAATCCAGCTGTGTCTTCTCAATGATGATAGTTGCGATTTCGAAAAGTGTTGTCAAAAGGCTTTGAACATGGAAGCTTCAGAAAAAGCATCAAAAAATATGCACCCTCATTCGCTGCATGCTATTTCATCAGGCCACGTAATGAACCGCTATCCAAAAAAACAAAGCACCGCCAACGATTCCAAGCATCAGGCCAGTCAAAAAAATCACGTGTCTAACCCAAAATGGAAAAAACCGTCCTCAAATAAGGTCCCAAACCAAATGTCAGAAAGGAAGAGATGTCATAGATGTGGCCGAGATCACCAGGAGATGAATTGTCCCGCCAAACAATGGGAATGTTTTTCATGTGGGAGAGTCGGACACACGTCTCTCGTGTGTAGAAGCAACAAGTCAATCAAAGTCATTCACAGCGTTCAAGAAGACCAAAAGAAGCAGTCAGTGTTCAACATCGTTAAAATAAACGGCATCAACGTCGAGATGGAGGTCGATACAGGGGCTACAGAGTCGGTTATGAGTGAAAGGGAGTACAGAGAAAAATTAAGTAGTCTTTTCGTTTTAGAAAAATCTCAAAATAAACTTTGTACAGTTACAGGTAGTCCTATTATGGAAATCGGTATGGTGAAGGTTCCGGTTGCGTTCAAGGGTAGAGAGCATCTGTTGAACCTTATAATTATCGAAGGAGATAAACCGTCAAAAAGCATTATGGGTCGTTCTTGGATTGATTTTTTGTTTCCGAGCTGGAGAAACGTTTTTTGTGTTGAGTCAATAAACCAAGTGAGTTGCGAAAAAAATTTAGTTAATGACATAGAAAAAACTTTTCCGGGTATTACAAGCGCTAAATTAAATACACCAATTGTCGGGTTTGAGGCGGATATTGTGCTAAAAGAAGACCAAACACCGATTTTTCACTCAGCGTACAGTGTGCCATACAGGTTAAGGGAAATGGTAGATAATGAACTGAATAGGTTGGTAAATGAAGGGATTATAGTACCGGTTTCTCAAAGTCGATGGGCCAGCCCAATTGTGATTGTTCCAAAGGCAAATGGCAGCATTCGCATTTGTGTCGATTGTCGAGTCACCATCAACAAATGCATCGAAACGGTCCACTATAATTTTCCGAAAATCGAAGACATTTTTGCTCAGCTCGCTGGCTGTAGAGTTTTTTGTGTAGTGGATTTAACCGGCGCTTATCAGCAGTTGAAAGTTTCAGAAAATTCTCGTGAGCTTCTTGTGATAAATACGCTAAAGGGTCTTTTCGCTTACACAAGATTAATTCTTGGAGTTAGCTCGGCTCCAGCTATTTTTCAGTCCGTTATTTAAAATTTGTTTTTTGCTATTTAGACGATATTATTATTGGTGGTATTGATGTGGAAGACTGTCAAAAAAATCTGTTTGAAGTGCTTAGCCGTTTGAGTCGTCATAATGTAAGAATAAATTTAGGAAAGTCAAAGTTTCTACAAAAGAGCGTGAAATATTTAGGTCATTCAATTTCACAACAAGGAATTTGCCCCAATGAAGAAAAAGTCAAAGCCATTTTAGAAGCTCCATCACCTAAAAATGTTGTCGAGTTACAGTCATATCTCGGTCTGCTTAATTATTATGGAAGATTTTTGCCAAATTTAGCAACAACATTGGCTCCGTTGTACAGTCTTCTAAAGAAAAATTCAGTTTTTGTTTGGTCTGAGCCGTGCTCGGAAGCTTTTAAGAAAAGTAAAGACCTCTTGCTTCATAATAATGTTCTTGCGTTGTATGATCCTTCTAAACCAATTATAGTTGCTACGGATGCCAGTCCCTATGGGGTAGGTGCAGTCTTGTCGCACGAGATTGAAGGTGTTGAAAAACCCGTTCTCCAGCGTTTGAGTCCAGCTGAACGTAATTATTCTCAATTGCACAGAGAAGCTCTTGCAATTGTGTTTGCGTTGCAAAAGTTTCATAATTATATTTATGGACAAGAGTTTGCACTCTATACAGATCATCAAGCCTTAAAAGAGATATTTAATCCAAAAAAAGGCACAACCCCAGTAGCTGCAGCTCGTCTGCAAAGGTGGTCAATTTTGCTCTCCATGTACAAATATAAAATTTCGTACCGTCGTAGTTCCCAAATGTGTCACGCAGATGCTCTTTCGCGTCTACCGCTTCCTGATAGATCAGAGATTGAAGAGTCACCCATTAATTTTTTTCAGTCCGAAGAACCGTTTATAGATTTTAAAACAGTTTTGGAACACGACAATCACGATACGGTGCTACAGTCAGTTCATGTGTCATTACTAAAGGCATGGCCGAGGCCTATAAAAGACGAATTAATGCCTTACTACCTCAAAAGAAATAGTTTGTCTACGGACAGTGGTTGTGTTTTTTATGGTGACCGTATAACAATTCCCAAATGTCTTCGGGATAGAGTTTTGAATATGCTTCATGACAATCATGCTGGTATTGTTAGTATGAAGAGATTAGCCAGGTCTTATGTGTGATGGCCTTTATGTGATAAGGACATTGAAAACAAAGTAAAAAGTTGTCATGTTTGTGAACAAACTCAGAATGTAAGGAAAGAAACAGTTACAACAAATTGGCCAGAAACTTCATATCCCTTCCAAAGGATTCACGTCGATTTTTTTCATTTTAAAGGGAAAATGTTTTTTATTTTAGTTGATTCTTACAGTAAATTTTGTGAAATAAAAATAATGAAGTCTACAAATGCAGAGGCTGTAATTAAGGTTCTTAGCGAATTCATTTCGACTTACGGTCTTCCCGGGAAAATAGTCTCGGATAATGGACCACCGTTTAGTTCCTTTGTGTTTAGTTAATTTTGTCAGTGTAAAGGTATTCAGGTAGTACATTCTCCTCCCTATCACCCGGCATCTAACGGATTAGCAGAACGCGGTGTACAAAGTGCCAAAAAAGTTTTGAAGCGTATTTGTCTAGACCACGGTAATAATTTATCAATTCAAGAACAGATTTTCAAGTACTTACATCATAATCGCAATACTATATGCTCGTCTTCCTCGAAAACGCCATCGGAAATGCTTTTCTCGTATAAACCGAAAATTATGTTAGATAGTATTAAGATGAATGATAATTTGAAATTGTAATGCTCATCCAGTTCAAAAATTTGATTCTGTTTTTGTAGAGGGAGAAGAGGTTATGTATCAGTATCATTTTAAACATTTTTGTCGTTGGATACCTGCTAAAATTGTTAAGATAATAAGTAAGCTAACTTATTTGGCAAACATTAACAACAACATCCGCTTAGTTCATCAAAACCAATTGCGAAAAAAATATTTGAAGGATAGTATTTATTTACGAACAAAAACAACTAATGCAAATGATAACAATTGTAATAGAGAATCTAATAGCGACAAAATTAAAAAAGAAAATTGTAATTTGCAAAAAGAATCCGGCTCAGGAGTCCTAAAAACAACAGTAAGAAGGTCGCAAAGAATTAAGAAAAAGCCTAAACGTTTTACACTTTCGATTTATGATAAGTTAAAACATAAGTAAGTTGGTTAAATACCTTGTAAAGGCTTGAGCAAAAAGGGGGAAAGTTGTTATGTATTTTCGAATAAGTATTGTGGTAACACCTTCATGGTTTCCTTTTTCGGAACACTTCTTATTCGTGTTGCTTGTCAATCTGACATACACTTCGTTTTTCTTTCTTTTTGCTCTGACCTCCAACCAACAAAGACGTGTCCACTTATAGATTAATAAAATATTGAATTAATATTGAATTATAGATTAACTTACTTTTATTAAATAAAATATATAATACAAAGGAGAACTGTTGAGCAACGGAGGATTTCCCTAATTAAAGAAAACACAATTCGGCTTCCTAGAGGCGTTCCACTTTCCATCCACGGCAATAACCTGTCTCTGCCAGTTTTCAACCTCAGTTGCTTTAAGAACAAGGACCTGAGAGGTCCGAAAGTGAAACCGCGGCGAGAGTTCACACACGTGGCAGATAGGGAGGAAGAATCGATCTCTGGCAAAGTGAAGAACGGGCGCAGTGGCAGTGTGAGAAGCAGAAATTTCAAAGAAAACAAAAAGAATAGCAATATTTGATTAGAAAAAAAAAGATTTAAAGAGGTTCAAAAGTGATGATTAAAGAGGGTTCATATTGGGAGAAATAATTATATCTATATGGAAAATACCTGAATTACAAAAAAAAAAAGAAAAAAAAAGAAGAAAAATACAAGGAAGTGTACGGTAGTGTTAAAATCTCAAAAAAGGTAAATTTTAAATCAAAAAAAAAAAAAAAACAGTAAATGAAGGAGAAACAAAAGATCATTGTCTAACGGTGTTAGCCGTAGTTTTGCTAGCTTTGACGTCAATCAAGAAAGAGCGCATTGGAATACGAGCCCCTAACTGGAAGTTGTGCACAATGTCCCGTAAGTGGTAAGTCCGCAATATTTTGTTTTTCCTTTTTTTGTTCGTAAAGCAAGACTATCGACACAATCACGATAGAGAATATCTTTTGCAAATTTAAGTATTTAACTATGTATACATTTTCAATCACTCATATTACTGTAAATTAACCTTACTGAACTACACTACCATACAATTCGAGAAAAATATATATAATAATAAGGGGGAGATTGCGAAGAAACAAGGTATTGTACTGTAATGTAAGAATAGAATTAGATTATGAATAAAATGTTGAATTTCGAATACATTATGTTTTAAATAAGTACAATTGTGAAGGGTAAGTGTGGAGAGTAGGATGATGTGGATCTACAGCAGGTAATAACTTCCACAGCTGTTCAAAAAGGGGCAGTTCCAGAATCCGAGTACGCGAGCTGCCAAGGTGCATTCGTAGGGATTGGATTAATGTACTCAGGGTGACCGTCCACCTGTCACCAACGGAAGCGAAGTTGAGGTATAGTAGTCCGTCTGTTGTCCTTTAAAGCAAAAATCTTGGCATGTTCTTTTTTCTATTGGTACGAAGGAAGAGCTCGGAACAAGAACCAACCCCATCATTTGCCGCATCTAGCCGCGCTAGCAAGCATGCCAAGTTCGTTCCCAAGCCTTCCGCAACACAGAAAAACCACAAAACAATTCGTAGCAAGAGAATGGCGCCCACCGTGCAGGCTTTGGAAAAAGTCTGATTGTGTTCAAAAGTTTATAGTCTTCAGTGGTAAAGTTCCGGATTTAAGTTAGTATAATCAACGAAACCGCGTTGCGACCACTGACGCTCTAAAAACATTGAATTACATTTTTAACATCATATTGTCTGACTCCTTTTCCAGCAACAACCTGCAAGTGAAGAGGAGAGCATTGGAAAATCGGCAGTAGTTCAAACAAGCACAATAGGTATTGAGGCTTTGACAAATGCGTTCAAACTTGTGCTGGAAGCCAATCAAAAACAATTTATTAGAGAAATGAGAGAAATCAAAGCAACATTAGTAGAACATATAGATGGAATAAATAGTTCTAGGGGAAGTCATCAAGCCGCTCCAACGAATCAGGGGAGGGGTTCAAGTGCTTTCGAGCAGTTTTTGAACAATGCTTCATTTTCAACTCAAAACAGAGCCCCACCACCTGAAATCAACCTCCCACTGCAAACGGAGTCACACACAGTGGACTCAAGTTGCAAATTACAAAAATGGGAGATTTCGTTTGATGGCACAGAGAATGTACATGATTTCTTTTTCAAAGTTGAGACCCTAAAAGAACGCTCTCACTGTAGTTGGGAGCATGTCCTGGGCAATTTCCATGTCCTATTGAAAGGGAAGGCAGACACATTTTTTTGGCTATACCTTAGAAGGCATCCATCAGCCACATATGAGCAAATAAAACATGCAATCACTAAAGAATACAGCAAAATTGAGAATGATCATGAGAAGAATCTGAGAATGTTCTCGCGTAGGCAAGGTTACAGAGAAACATTTGACAACTTTTATTCGGATCTTGTGCAATCAAATGCTCGGTTAAAAGAACCACTCAATGATGCTAAGATGATTGACTTAATAAAGAAAAATTCCAGAGATAATATAGGGTCACTTTTATTTCCAATTAAAGTAGAGAGCTTAGAAAAGTTGAGGGACGTAGCTAGGCAGGCGGAGAAATTTCTCGAACATCAGTCATCACAAAGGCTTCAAAGTACGAGGCGAGTAAATGAAATTCAGGGAGTAAGAAGAGAGGACTTTGAGGAAGACCTCGAAAATCCAAATATAGCCGCCCTTTCAAACAGGTTTACTTTGTCTCGACCTCCCCTAGACACAAGTAAGTTCAAGTGTTGGAATTGTGACCAATTAGGTCACTCCTTTTATGAATGTCCTTGCGAAAAGCGAAATTTATTTTGCTTTCGTTGTGGGGAAAAGAATGTCACCACGCCAAGCTGCCGCAAGCATGCGTTAAACCCGAAGGTGAGCGAGATGGTAGCCGGGGACTCTCGTTCCACACCTTCAACCCCGAGCCAATAAAATTAAACCCTGAATTCCTTGATAGCCAAAGGCAACAAAGGAATTCAAACATATGCACTGAAGAGACTGAACTAAGTTCTAACTGTTCCGAAAGCAAAACCATTAGAATTCAATCCGAAATTAAACCGGATCATTTTAAAAATTTTCTCTTCACGAGAGAAGGCTGCGGTATCAAAATGCAAGACAGAGGATTTTTGGAACAACAAAGAACATAAGCTTACCGAAAAAGATAGTCAATTGTAGATTACGCTATACAAATAGGAAACAGGCACGTAAGGCCGTAGAGGCGACAATAATAGATGATCTCAACGACTCCAGGCCATATCTGAATATTTGTATAGGTAAAGACAAAATGTATGCTTTGCTAGATTCAGGAGCTTCAGTGAGTGTGTTGGGAAAGAATAGTTTAGAACTTCTCGAAAGGAACGCAATACCATATAAACCGATTATGTCATCCATAAGCACTGCTGATGGCACGCAGCAAAGAATCCATGGCCTTTGCCGAATACCTGTTAAATTCAAAGACATCGCTAAAATTATTGATTTTTATATTGTTCCAACTCTCCAGCAACAGGCCTATCTAGGCATAAGCTTTTGGAAGGCTTTTAGTATTGTGCCTCAAGTTGTTGCACCGGAAATATCCTCCATTGAAGAAAGCCTTAAGAACGAAAAAACAATCGAATTAACAAGTGGTCAGACACAAATTTTGCTAGACACCATAGGTGAATTTCCATCATTTGCTAAGTTTGGCCTTGGAAGGACACACTTAGAAACCCATTTTATTGATACGGGCGATGCTATGCCTATTAAGTCTAAATACTATCCCTTCTCGCCTCCGAGGGAAGCAGAGGTTTACGCGGAGATTGAGCGCTTACGTTCATTGGGTATAATTGTCAAGAGCAATAGTCCATGGAGCTCTCCAATTGTTATTGTGCGTAAACCGGATGGGAAAATTAGGCTTTGCATTGACTTTCGTAAGTTGAATAGAGTTACAAAAAATGATGCATATTCGCTCTAACATATAGGTGGGTTATTGAGCAGGGTAAAGAACACACATTTTATCAGTAAAATAGATCTTCAACAAGCTTTTCACCAAATTCCTCTCGAAAAGACATCAAGGGAAAAGACGGCATTTGCAATTCCTGGCCTGCCACTGATGGAATTTACTGTGATGCCATTCGGACTCTGCAATGCGTCACAAAGACTTGTTCGTCTCTTGGACAAAGTCATTCCCACGAAATTTAGAGACAATATTTTCATATATCTTGATGATCTCTTGGTCTGCACAAAAACATTCGAGGAGCATATATCGGTGCTACGGGATCTGTCCAGCTGCCTTAAAAATGCAAATTTAACCATAAATATGGAAAAAAGCAAATTTTGTCAGAAAGAAATAGAGTATTTGGGCTATATTATAGGGCAAGGGTGTCGGAAAACAGACCCTACCATATTGGAAGCCATAAATAATTTTCCTTTACCTAAAACGGCACGCCAAATTCGAAGATTCATTGGTATGACTGGCTGGTACCGCCAGTTCATACCCAATTTCGCTTCACCCTCAGCACCCCTAACCGACTGCCTTCGCAAAGGGAAGGAATTCGTTTTAATGAAAGAAGCAGAGGACGCTTTTCAGAAGCTGAAAGAATCTCTGACTACGGCACACGTTCTAGCAGAGCCTGATTTCACAAAACCCTTTGTGGTGCAGTGCGATGCTTCCAGCCTAGGAGTAGGCGGAGTTTTGTACCAGCTGGACGAAGAAAACCGAGAACATCCCATTGCATATGTTTCTCAAAAGTAAAATAAAGCACAGAGGAACTATACTGTGTCGGAACAAGAATGCATGGCAGCTATTGTATGTGTCAACAAGTTCAGACAATACATCGATGGCCTGCCATTCAAAATCGTAACCGATCATGCCAGCCTTAAATGGCTGATGTCCCAAAAGGACTTAAGTGGCAGACTAGCCCGATGGTGCTTAAAATTGCAGGCATTTGATTTTTCGGTGGAACACCGAAAAGGGTCTTTAAATGTAGTGCCAGATGCCCTTTCGCGTTTGGATATGTGCGAAATGACAATGAATATTAAGAACGTAGACATAGATCTGAGATTACAGTTTTTCAATTCAGAAGGCTATAGACAACTGAAAATGGCCATTGAAAAGAATCAATCGTCCTTGCCGGATGTGTGTATCTCCGACGGATATGTTTACAAGCGGGTTAACTTTAGGTCTGGGGTTCCAAATGAAGAGGAGAGTTTATGGCGTCTATGGCTACCGGAAGAGTTATGGCGGGAGGCAATTTCCAATGAGCACATTTTAGCACCGGGATGTCATGGAGGCCTCGAAAAAACCCTCTTTCGCATAAGGCAAAAGTATTTTTGGCCAAACATGGTCAAGCAAACAAAAGCGTTTATTAGTAATTGTGATATTTGCAAGGAAGTAAAGCCAGCAAACTCAACTCTACGTCCAAGAATGGGGGCTCAGATTCATACGGAAAGAGCGATGCAGAGGTTTATATTGACCTTCTTGGCCCATATCCAAGGACGAAATTGGGCAACACTACAATATTTATCGCAAAAGACCATCTCACAAAATTCGTATTCTTAAAAGCATTGCGCAAGGCCACTTCAGCGAGTATTTGTAAAACTTTAGAGGAAGATATTTTCCATGTCTTTGGAACTCCAGAATACATACATAGTGATAATGGAAAGCAATTTGTTTCCAAAGAGTTTTCCAAATTTATCACTACGTATAAGGTAAAACGCATCAAGACAGCATTCTACTCCCCTCAGGCAAACAGCTCAGAACGTGTTAATAGGGAAATTATATAAAAAATCAGGATATTCATAGGAGAAAGACACTCAGAGTGGGACAAATACATTTCAATAATTGCAGCCACCCTGCGGGGCGATCTTCACACATCCATTGGAACCTCACCCTATTATGCTCTGTTCGGGCAGAATATGATTTCAAGTGGATGTGAATATGCGATAATAAGAAAGCTGCAAGCCATATCGGACACGGAATTAAGAACTCTACCAATGGCTGATCGGCTTAACCTCATTAGGAGTCAAATTAAAGTTAACTTAAATAAAGCGTATCAAAAGTCAGGAAAAACGTATAATCGCAGAACTAAGAATGTCAGATTTATTGAGGGGCAAGAAGTTTTTAGGCGAAATTTTGGCCACAGCTCGTTTTCCAAACAGGAAACCGCAAAATTTAGGAGAAAGTTTCTGAAATGCCGAGTTCGAAAGAGGATAGGGAATTGCTTATATGACCTCGAAGATATCAATGGTAAGCTCATTGGTAGATTCCACGCAAAGGATATAAGACCATAGAAGTGGATTTGTTTTCCTTTTCGTTTCTTCAATATAGTTTGAAACAAAGAAGGTTTGTTACGAATCTGAATTAAATCAAAAAAATAAACGTAGAACGAATTTCTGAACACTACGGCGTATACGTATCCAAATAATAAAAAGCATTATTTTCCTATAAATTGTATTAGTTAAAATAGAGAAAAAATAAATAAGAAATAACAAATAAGTAAAATAGGAAGCGAAGCAAGTTGCAAAATGTTTTCTGCGAACACCCGGTGTCATTCCGGAATTCGAACTTACACTTCATCCAAAGTGATAGAGAAAAAAAAAGGAAATTCGAAAGTTCAAACAGAATGTCTCTTATAATTCTAGAGGTTGGTAGCAATGTCCAACAAAAATTCTTTTTTGCTTTTTGCTGAAAGCTCAAGCGTCGAGCAACTCTTTTCATTTTGGACGCTAAACCTACAAGTCACAGGAGCATCAGATTACTTCTGATTTAGTGAGTTTATAGTTTTTTTATCTTATTTTATTTGTTTAACCCTTATTTGTTCGCTGTCAGAGAGCAACACACGTCCTTCAAGATCTGGTCCAACTCGAAACAGAAATCCAATTAGGAAGATCTTTGTCAGGAAGGGGGAGTTCACTGTGGTGGAGAAATCTATCAAGTTTGACGTATAAGTGTGGACCACGTGCTTGATTTGCGAGCATAATTAATAAAGAAAAATAAGAGAGCGCTTCTGGGATTGCGGGAATTTACAGAGTGATCTCCATCTCGAAAGTGCAAAGGAGAACTGTTGAGATCCACAGCAACGGAGGATTTCCCTAATTAAAGAAAACACAATTCGGCTTCCCAGAGGCGTTCCACTTTCCATCCACGGCAATAACCTGTCTCTGCCAGTTTTCAACCTCAGTTGCTTTAAGAACAAGGACCTGAGAGGTCCGAAAGTGAAACCGCGGCGAGTGCAAGTTCACACACGTGGCAGATAGGGAGTAAGAATCGATCTCTGGCAAAGTGAAGAACGGGCGCAGTGGCAGTGTGAGAAGCAGAAATTTTAAAGAAAACAAAAAGAATAGCAATATTTAATTAGAAAAAAAAGGTTTAAAGAGGTTCAAAAGTGATTATTAAAGAGGGTTCATATTGGGAGAAATAATTATATCTATATGGAAAATACCTGAATTACAAAAAAAAAAAAGAAAAAAAAAGAAAAAAAAAAGAAGAAAAATACAAGGAAGTGTATGGTAGTGTTAAAATCTCAAAAAAGGTAAATTTTAAATAAAAAAAAAAACAGTAAATGAAGGAGAAACAAAAGATCAGTTTTGCTAGCTTTGACGTCAATCAAGAAAGAGCGCATTGGAATACGAGCCCCTCACTGGAAGTTGTGCACAATGTCCCGTAAGTGGTAAGTCCGCAATATTTTGTTTTTCCTTTTTTTGTTCGTAAAGCAAGACTATCGACACAATCACGATAGAGAATATCTTTTGCAAATTTAAGTATTTAACTATGTATACATTTTCAATCACTCATATTACTGTAAATTAACCTTACTGAACTACACTACCATACAATTCGATAAAAAAATATATAATAATAAGGGGGAGATTGCGAAGAAACAAGGTATTGTACTGTAATGTAAGAATAGAATTAGATTATGAATAAAATGTTGAATGTCGAATACATTATGTTTTAAATAAGTACAATTGTGAAGGGTAAGTGTGGAGAGTAGGATGATGTGGATCTACAGCAGGTAATAACTTCCACAGCTGTTCAAAAAGGGGCAGTTCCAGAATCCGAGTACGCGAACTGCCAAGGTGCATTCGTAGGGAGGGGATTAATGTACTCAGGGTGACCGTCCACCTGTCACCAACGGAAGCGAAGTTGAGGTATAGTAGTCCGTCTGTTGTCCTTTAAAGCAAAAATCTTGGCATGTTCTTTTTTTCTATTGGTACGAAGGAAGAGCTCGGAACAAGAACCAACCCCATCATTTGCCGCATCTAGCCGCGCTAGCAAGCATGCCAAGTTCGTTCCCAAGCCTTCCGCAACACAGAAAAACCACAAAACAATTCGTAGCAAATTGATGATCCAGTGCACCAACCGGACGAATATTTACATATTTATTATTGTTATTATTTTGCTATCGCACTAATTTTTGATCAGAAATGTTTGTTTAATTCGATTTCAAATCAATTCTTCTATGGCAATCACTTTGACAAGCAACCACAGCAACCAACAAATGAACAAACCCAGAGCAGACTTGCAAACAGACGATTGGATTGCATCATCAAGCGTCTACAAACACACCTTACTTCGCACCCAAGCCAAGCAGATTTGTAAAACGTTTTGTCTGCATTTGAACGAGAGACAAAAACAACGAGAATTTTCTTCATTCGATTGCTGCTGCTCAACAAGTTCATTCGCTCTTTATGCCTTTCAATTTTTGCTAATTAAAAAAAATGTAAGAACTTCTTTTAGTATTAAAGACAAAATAAAACATAATGTATTGTATTATATTTGACAATCTAGTGTTTTTCTTAAATTCTGTGCGTTTCATGTTCATAGAGTCCACAAATTGGTGACCCCGACGTGATCTCAAATCACGCCCCAACAATATAACACGCCTTGTTGCTTCATTCAATGTCCGACTTTTCTGACCACGAGGACATTGAAACATATTATACGCCCAGCGCCCAAATGGTAATCACTCGTTCACAAACGAAAGAGGAATTCGACGAACAGCTTAAATTAGAAACAGCAATGGCGGAACGCCTTGAAGAACTACTTAGGGAGGCACGCAGCTCTAAACTGTCTCCATTCGACGGCCACAAGTTGGACTTATGGTTCTGTCAGGTTGAAACGGAGTTCGCCGCCATCAGTCTTGACGAAGATGAGAAAAAATACTATGCTGTGCTACGTGCTTTAGATGGTCCTACAACAGAGGCCATAACAGACATTCTGGATTCACCACCCATTGAAGATAAGTACAACTTTCTGAAATTACTAATCCTTGAAAGATGTGGGTACTCAAAAAGAGACAATTTACGCCAGGTGCTGAAGGGAATTCCGCTGGGCAACCAGAAGCCATCCCAACTCATAAGGGAGATGCGTACAATATCTGTTGGTTCCCTGCCTCACGAAGCCCTGCACGGCCTTTGGGTGGACAAGCTTCCCGCCGACTTGAAGGTGTTCTTGGCGATATTGGACGACATGGGTTTGGAGCAATTGGCCAAAATGGCGGACCACATCATAACAGAGATTGGTCAGCACAATACCATCATGTCCGCCGCACCTTCACCGCGACCTGACGGTTCCCTCCCGTTGTTATCTCAGCTGCTCGAAAGAATCGATCATCTGGAACGCATGGACACTGATCTGTTCTCAAAAATCCAACTGGTCAGCGCTCCAACCCATGCTCCTAGTCCTGGGCGAGTCGGAATATGCCGTAACCACCAGCAGTACGGAAGTGAAACACGACGCTGCCTACCTCCGTGTTCGTACGCCAGCAGTCATTCGGGAAATAAGAACCGCTATCGACAGTAGGAGCCGTGTTCGATAGCGACAATCATAACTCTACCGAGGCTCGCCTACATCTCTTCGATGGAAAGACCAAACAGGATTTCCTCGTTGATTCCGGCGCCGCTGCTAACTTGACACCAATCAAGACCTACGGAACGCACGTATTAGCCCCTAGCTTCATCTTCGTCGAGATTTTACTTGGGCCTTCACGATAGCCGATGTCAAGAAGGCAATCATAGGAGCCGACTTCCTGAAGTATTTCGGCCTTCTCATTGATTTAAAGAACCAGCAGCTGATTGACGCTCAAACGCAGTTGTCATCCAAGGGCCACGTTCACCGCTCTACATTAACTGGCATTTCAACGATACATCATGACACGCCGCACACTGGGGATTTTGCGGAAAAAAGTCTTAAGCCCAGTTTCATAAACAAACACTAAAAGTACTTTTAGCAAAAATCTTTTTAAAATTTAACAGACTCTTAAAACTTTTGAATTTCACCAACTTAAAATGGGAAATTTCAGGGAATTTTTTGTCAAAATTGACATCCTTATAAAATTGTGTGAGAAAAATGAGAAAGCGTTATTTTCAGTTTTCAAAATATTCAATGACACTTTTAAAATTTAATGAGCCAACAATGGGCATTTATAGCCTGATTCTCCCCCTTGTGAGGAATCACAAGTCATAAGCCCTTGTGACTATTTCTTGTGAGGATTGTTGTGACTCGATAACATTTGTCGGATTCTCCTCACAAGAAAAGTCACAACGAAATTCACCACAGCCAAGGTGAAAGCTTTATTTAAAAAAATGGCCTACTCACAGTCAAAAATAGAACAGGAGAACGATTTATATACTGTCTAGGTTGTCCTAGAAAGATGTAATTTTCCCTTTTTGGAATCTTTGATTAATGCAATATAATATGTACATTATAATTTATGATACATTTGTGTCCCAAATATGTCCATACAAAATAAAATGCATAATTAGTAATTTGTTCAGTAATGATATGAAGTATTTATTATTGTTATGAATCAGTTTCAGTATTTATCTGCATTAACCAAATGCATATGCGCCATAATCATTTCAACTTCCATCTTTTTCACTACTCAAAAATCAAAATGTCAAATTTCAAATAATTTGCTAGTTATGACCTGCTCTGAAAATGATCACAATTTCGATTGTTTTTGTGACTGTCACAAGTTGTGACTTTGGGGGAGAATACGAAAAAGTCACAATATCAATTTCACCTCTTCTTATGACTTGTATGGTGTCAGTGAAGATGGGGAGAATCGGGCTGTTAGTTTTAAAGGGTTTTTAAAATTGTGTTTATTTAAAAAACGCTTGACCCAGAGCAGACCTGCAAACAGACGATTGGATTGCATCATCGAGCGTCTACAAACACACCTAACTTCGCACCCAAGCCAAGCAGATTTGTAAAACGTTTTGTCTGCATTTGAACGAGAGACAAAAACAACGAGAATTTTCTTCATTCGATTGCTGCTGCTCAACAAGTCCATTCGCTCTTTATGCCTTTCAATTTTTGCTAATTAAAAAACCTGTAAAAACTTCTTTTAGTATTAAAGACAAAATAAAACATAGTGTATTGTGTTATATTTGACAAGCTAGTGTTTTTCTTAAATTTTTTTTTTTTTTTTTTGTTCATCGAGACCACACTGCACAACTTTTTGTATTTTGACTTTGAGTAAAATGAAATTTATGGTGGATTTACATGTATCTGCATCATCTTGATCTGTAAAGATCAAGAAAAGTAAACCGGGTGAGATATACGTCGTTATACAAAAGAGTAAAAGAGTACACTGTATGGCTGCTTTTTTTAATTGCCATAATTTTTTATAGATCAGTGACAGATGAAGAGTCACCATTTTTTTGGTTACACATTTATTTATCAATTAGATAAAGAAATCCCAGAGGCAAATTCTTCATATAAATGCATTGATCGTCTTTAAGTAAAAGTACCTATAGTTTAATTCAAAATATTTAACAAAAATGGACAAGAATAACGACGAACGGAAAAGAAAAGCAATGAGCCTACTCTTAGCGTCGTTCATCTTTGAAGAATCTCCAGGAGAAAAAAACAAGAAAGAAAAAAAAAACAGTTCTGGGTTCATCCATGTTTTCAAAAACGTAATGAGGATGGTGCTTTTATTTTATACGAAATAAAGTTTATCAATAATTTATTGAGTAATTTAATTGAGTTAAATATTATTACGGACAAGTATACAATTATAGTTTTTGTTGCTTTTTTAGCGTTCAGGTGAGAAAGAGAAATTTGCAGTTGACCTGAACTCAGTTATAGGAACCTCAAATGCAGATGAACATGCTATAAAAAAGATGAACATGTTCGTCTTAACCATAATCTTGATCTTGATTTCTATTATTTCCTTTAATCTTGATCTTGACAAGATGTCTGCATTTTGATTTTGCCTCTCTATCGAACGAGCATGATTATTGTATGTTGCATCTCTCTTTTTTGCAGAACTAAAAATGCAGATACATGTAAATCCACCATTGAATAAGAAGTACAGGAAGCGGTGTTAGCTACATGTACAGTGTACGTGAGTGAAGCAACAAAAATGTCTGATGATGTCCATTTTTCGGGTATGTGCTGTCAATTTTTAGAGTATGTGCTGTCAAACTTTGAATTTGTTGTCAGTCGAGTTCAGGGGTCTATTATTTCTGTTCGTGATGGTAAGGCGCTGCAATTCGTTGAGTTCCCGTAGTGTGCACGGTTGTTTTGAATAGTTCTTCCATCGTGTTTCGAACGTTTTTATTTGTTGGTTGTATTACAATAGGCGTAATAAACGTAAAACGGAAATGTACTGAAAAATAAAAAAATTAATCATTAAAAACCGTGCTGTGCACCTTTAGCGTTAAAACACCATGCTTCTTAAAAAAAGAATTGAGATTGAAAAAAAAAGTTGAAGCGAAATCGATGAAATCTTGATTCAATCAAATTTCGCTTGGTGCCCCTGAGATTAACCATTCAACTGCAGACCAGCCCTGTTGTAATGCGTTTGTGTTTGTGAAACTCACACTACTTAGAAAAATGCTTCAATTCTTGTTCATAAGACCCCTTCCTGTACTTCTTATTCAATGAAATCCACCATTATTTGACTGCAATGTTATTATGTCAACCAGAGATGATATAAGGTAAGGAGATGGGAAACTAAGCTGTCAAAATGACAGATGCCTACAAGCGTTTTTACCAATACTATCACAGTTTGGACCATAGTTTCTTTGAAAGTATGCGTGGTTTTACCAATACTATCACAGTTTGGACCATAGTTTTGGTGAAAGTATGCGTGTTTTTACACAGTTTTTGTTTTTTTATTATTCATGTACAAGGAAAGAAAATAAAATGAAAGAAAATGAAAATTGCGGGATCTAGGGAGTGAAACGTAAGTCAGTTTCCCATCTTGTTACTTATTTAATCTTTGATGTCAACTGTCCATATATTATTAAAAAATAGAATGATAGGTATATCGAGTGATTAGATCTGTTTGCTTAGTAAACAATATTGGAAGTTCGAACTGCGTTCCATTAATGGAAATGCTTTGATTTTTTTTTACGAAGTTTAAAGGGAAAGATTTAACTAGAATTACTAACGTTTTATCTGAGTGTTTTAAGAAAACTGAGGCCCATTTGCTGATTCGGAACATAAATTTATGTTCAACTTAAAGTTTTCATTTTTATATGGGACGTTCCGGAATTCTTAAGTTCGACATAAAATCCCCATACAAAAGGAGAACTTTAAGTAGAACATAAATTTATGTTCCGATTGAGCAAATGGCCCTGAGTGTTTTGAGAAAAATGAGTGTTTTGAGAAAACTGAGTGTTTTAAGAAAACTGAGTGTTTTGAGATAACTGAGTATTTCGATCGAACTGAGTGCAATAAGTATCGCTGAGCAGTGTTCCCAGGTTTTCAGAAACAAAATCCCCCTTCTCTGACACCAAAACACTTATTTTTCCCCTTGAACGAGAAAAAAAATCCCTAGATAAATTCGTCCTTCACGCAAAACATATTCGTTGGATATTCGTTTTTCTTCTTCGTTTTTGGGTTTTCGATTTAAGATTTCATAAATCTCTTTAATTTTATCGTCTGTTAATTGGCTCGATAGTACCCAATCACCCTGTCGTATTTCCAATACTTCTTCCCTACAGGGATTTCGACTCAACGCATCAACATGACGCATTCGATCCCCGGGCGATATTTTACGTCGAACGTGAATTCTGTCAGTTGTAGCCACCATCTTGCAATACGAGGAATTAGATGCTTCTTCTCATTGGACGTCTTTAAGGCATTACAATCAGTAACAACAGTAAACTTTGTTCCGAAGAGGTATGAACGGAACTTTTTAAAGGACTCCACCACGGCCATAGTTTCCAGTTCATGAGAGTGGTACTTTTCTTCTGAACGAGAAAAAAAATCCCTAATTTTCCCCGAAAAAGTGATGACAAAGGGATTAGAGATTTTTGTTTTTGCGAGAAATAGAACTTACAAATTTTAAAAGTTTATATAGTTCACCTTGTCCAGATGAAAAATTGAAACGTCTACAATTTCTTCACATGCCCTTATTTATAAATTTCTACAATTAACCTTGAAATGTATTTTTTTCATTTTCGGTAAGACCAGAAAATTCGAATTTAAGGGAAGTTTGAGGGCCAAGATATAAATATTTTATATTATAAAAATTCTCTTCATTAGTTAAAACAATTTTAAATATTCGATTTTAAAAAAGAAATCAGCAAGTGTCTTAATGTTAGTTCAACTCGGTCAAATAAAATATGAATTTTAACGTCTTTCAGTTCAGTTTCGTTTCTTACGGTAAGAACAAATCTAAAAATTCTAAATGTAAGAACGTTGTTAGTTTTTCAAGAACCCTGTATATTTTTTCACATTGAATTTTGTTAATAGAATCTTCCAGATAACTTTCCAAAAAATGCAATAGTAAGGCTTGGTATTGCTCAATAAGTCTTTTGATAAGCATACGCAGAGACAATCATCCAAAACCAAAAAAACAATGCCAGTTTGCAAAAATTTCTAGAACGTATATATTTTGAATTTTTCGATTGAATGAAATGTCAAATGGATGAATGTATTCAACAGAAAAATAGAAAAAGCGTTGCATGGGCCATATTCTTGTGTATGAAATTCTAAGGCTTGGTTTTAACTATGGACAATTTCGAAGAAATCTTTTATTTTCATTCAAGTTTTAAGCAGTTTTCCCCTTTTTGGGATTTTTCCCCTTACTTATTCCCGTCCCCTTTTTTTCCCCTTTAGCTGAAAAAAATCGGCAAGAATGGTGATTTTCCCCTCAACCTGGGAACACTGTCGCTGAGTGCGACAGAATTACTGAAGGTAGTGACAACGACGAGCTGAGTGAAATAATTGGAAAGTCTGAGTGTTGAATGAAAACTGAATGTATCAGATAGCATTGAGCATTTTAATAAGTGTGATAGACGATCTGAGTGAAAATCGAAAGTTCAGGGTGAAATTATATAAAACTGAGTGCTGAGTGAGATATAATTATAATGATCCTGAACTTTGAAGACAATTTGTCTGCTGAGGTTTGGGCAGCCACCAGAGTCGCAAAACTCGAACGATTTTAAAAAAATAAATGGCAATCGCTTTATTTCTTCAAAACCTAGGGGCGATATTTTTTTAGTTTTTTTTTATTTGTCTTAACAAAAAAGTTATGGCCAAAAAACGCAAAAACCACCGAAAAAAATTAACTCAAAAAATTTTGGACTTTCGTCGCCACTGTAAAAATGGACCGATTTTCATAAAACGAACGGCAGTCGCTTTGTTTCATCAAAATATAGGGGCGATATTTTTTAGTTTTTTTTTATTTGTCTTAACAAGAAAGTTATGGCCAAAAAAACGCAAAAACCACCGAAAAAATTAACTCAAAAAATTTTGGACTTTCGTCGCCACTGTAAAAATGGACCGATTTTCATAAAATGAACGGCAGTCGCTTCGTTTCATCAAAATCTAGGGGCGATATTTTTTTTTTATTTGTCTTAACAAAAGAGTTATGGCCAAAAAATGCAAAAACCACCAAAAAAATTAACTTAAAAAACTTTGACCTTCGTTACCACTGTAAAAATGGACCGATTTTCATGAAATAACAGGCAATTGCTTCGTTTCATCAAAATCTAGGGGCGATATTTTTAAGTTTTTTTTTATTTGTCTTAACATAAAAGTTATGGCCAAAAAAACGCAAAAACCACCGAAAAAATTAACTTAAAAAACTTTGGACTTTCGTCGCCAGTGTAAAAATGGGCCGATTTTCATGAAATAAACGGCAATCGCTTCGTTTCATCAAAATCTAGCTGCTGTATTTTTTAGGGGCCTCAAACGGCGCCTCAAACGTAGAACTAATAAACATTTTCGTTTTTCGTGACTACGCATCTTGTAGACAGCCTAGCTGTAATTTATAGTACAAATTCCATGGCAAAATAATTGGTTTACTAACCAAAATTGAAGTATTTTCTTCAACCAGTTCGCCAAAACATGATTTACCTTTGGTATACCAGTTGAGAGGAGCTAAGAGAAAAAATACCAAGCAAATCCTAGAACGATCTAAGCCCAGTACAGTGCATTGTAAAATTGTCAATCTTATGAATGAAAATATAGCGAGAGAAGATGGTAACTTTCAATTTACTCACACCCTGGAAGTTTTGCAGAAAGCAAGATCTGAAGCTTTCAGTAAAAATGACCTTCATTGTAACGACATCATTGCTATAAATATGAAACTTTTAGAAACAAACTATGCGCATTCATTCATACGTAAATTTTCAACACCGTTTGAAGTATATCTTGGATGAACCCAACAAATTAGTATTTTTTGCGTTTTTTGGCCATAACTTTTTTGTTAAGACAAATAAAAAAAAACTTAAAAAATACCGCCCCTAGACTTTGATGAAACGAAGCGACTGCCGTTCATTTCATGAAAATCGGTCCATTTTTACAGTGGCGACGAAAGTCCAAAGTTTTTTAAGTTAATTTTTTCGGTGTTTTTTGCGTTTTTTTGGCCATAACTTTTTTGTTAAGACAAATAAAAAAAACTAAAAAAATATCGCCCCTAGGTTTTGAAGAAATAAAGCGATTGCCATTTAATTTTTTAAAATCGTTCGAGTTTTGCGACTCTGGTGGCTGTCCAAACCTCAGCAGATAAATTGTCTGCAAAGTTCAGGATCATTAATTATAGCGAAATATTGATGGCGCTGAGTGACTGATTGGAGAAAAACAAATAAATACCTAATGCGCTGAGGACAGTACATTACAAGATGGCCGAGTTGATACACATAGTGTAGATCACCCCTAAGATCACCCATAATATAGCCATAGTGTAACTTTTCCATTAGAATAACACGTTGAGCAGGGAAATCCCTCTTGCTCAAAGGTATGACAGTTTAGAGTAGGACCGCACAATGCAGCTCGTCAAGTGAGTCAGACGTATTCTATTAAGTTCGCTTTCCGTATCTGTACCAGAAGGGCGCTTGGCAAGTTAGCGCAGTGTAATTTTATGTATTTAAACATTTATTATTGTTCTAGATAATATTAGCCAAACCAAGTTTCATTCGGAGTTAAGGCTTAAATAATTATGCCCTCAACTATTCTGGCGTTGTTTTGTACTCTTACAAAAGCCGTAATTTGTAATTTTATATTAAGTTAGTAAAATTTTACACGGTCGACAACAACAAACGAATACCGAGTAAAAACAAATAAGTCATTGACTTACTATACATGGTAATGCAAAAATCCTATTCAAAATTTGAAAATTAATGGTTCCACCGCGAAATTGCAAGCGAACAGTTGAATCCTGAACAATAGAACTAATGGGCGGCGGTGTTGTCGTTTTGCTCTAAGGCAATTTATGACAGACACTGCCAATTAGAGAGAGAGAGAGAGGCAAACCGGATGGATGAAATTAGCGCATGGCTTAAGTCGTCGCGTAACCACTATGGTCTACAATCCAGAACCTCTACTACTGTACAACGACCACAAAGCAGATGTCTTTGAGAATAAGCCGCTGCAAATTGGAGAGTTTGCCTACCGGGAACTCTTATCAGAACTCCTTGTTTTTTTTTTTTGATTTTTCTAAATTCTGCTCTAAGTCAATTCGAACCTTAGGTTACCCTATCATTTCCAAGGACTCTTTCTAAAACCCATCAGGAACTCTAGAACTCTTGATTTTAAGTTGATATAAAAACTCATTTTCTGAAAAAATCCTTCCTGCGTGAAGTAAGCACACATTTTTTACGCCTTAAATCGCCAGAACTATTGAAAACAAATATGAGGAATTCTAGAACTCTTGGTTTACTACCGGGACGGGAACTCTTTATTTAAAAAAAAAAAAAATTAAACAGTCATTTTGCTTACTACACACGACTTGCTAAATGACATTCCGTATCCCATAAGCTGGAGATTAAAGTTGGTATTTCAGTTCTGCTGATGCGAAACCTTGATGCACCCGGACTGTTTAACGGTACTAGACTTCGTATAATAGTAACAGAGCTGGACAGAAATATTAAAGAAGCCACCATTTTACTAAAGAAGATATGCTTCATGCTTCTCAAACGGTCAATTACATACATGTTTGTTGTTCACGTGATTAAAGTGGGAGAAACTCACACTTGGCATTTAATGTTGTTTGCAGAACGGTACTAGAACCCAACTTCTAACTTCTTAACTGTTTTTTTTATGATGTCTGTATGTGAGTATGTGTGTTCGTATGTGCGTTACGTTTTTTCAGCTCGATTATATCGCGAACCACTCATCGAAATGTCATAAATTTGATCTCATTCGAGGCGGTATTGTGTTGTTTAGGTTTTGAACGAAATCGGCTAAGACAACCCTAATATAATTAAAATTATGATAATTTCTGCAATAATTTCAACAATAATGCAAAAAATCTTATAGTTAATGTGAAAAAAACAATATTCAAGAGATTCATAGACTATATTTAATTACTAGCTGACCCATCAAACGGTGTTTTGCCATAAAAATGTTAACCTTTGGAAATTATAATCCGATTAGAAAAATTCTTTCACTGATAGAAAACTTTTATATTCAGGAGTAATAGGCTGTATTTTACTGTGCAAAGTAGTTGTACATGAGTCCATGAGTTGGTACGACCATTTTTTGACAGATGGTGCCACTGTTATTTAATGAACTTAATGTCCTCATATCATCAATTTTATGGAATTTGACTTTGAAAACCAATGTATGTGTACATTGTCAATTATACAACGAAAACAACTAAAACTAATGTTTTTACTTATTTTTCTACTCTGGGAAGTTTGTCGGGTAGACTATATGGGTCGCCCTCATATTTTTTTTAGTTAAATGTTGCAGAAATGCGTATTGATAAGTTTATTTATTTTTTTACAGGTCCTTCTCTTCTGTTTAAGAACCTTATTCGTTATTCCTTGAAAATATACAGCCTAACTATATTTATACTTCCAGCTTTTTTTTATTTTGAGAAGAAAACACGAACAAATAAAATTTGTGAGTGACAACAAACAAAAACACGTGTGCTCCATGAATTTTTTAACCTCAAAACAACTGTTTAAATAGTAAACCTTGCATATTAAAAATTTGCGTTGATAATTATTTACTGTCTCAAAATCGAATAAGTAACAATTATTTTATTTAAACTTTATGGGATTTATATTTGGTTCCAAA
>CAKKXW010000002.1:59219849-59234814 GCA_920937365.1 Sphaerophoria rueppellii
TTTAACCATGTCTCAGTTAGAGCGATGACGTCATAAGAACAATCAGCAGCAGCAATAGAAAATTCATTAGATTTTGTCCGCATACCTCCAGCGTTATGATAAAATAAGGAGAGACAATTTCCAGTCGAAGATGAAACACCAAAATTATTCTTTATGTTAAAACTTGTTGGTGTGGGTTTGATGCGTTTTTTGAACGGTATTCAAATTTTTTAATCTGGACTCCAACTGGCAATGCAATGGAATGAATGCATCCGTAACGTCCTTCAACTAAAAGATATGACAATTCCTCGAGCAATACAATCAATTTCATCAGCTAGAACGATTTATTGTCATATATTTGCTGACGCAAGTATTAAAGCCTATGGAGCGGTAGCTTTTCTTCAGATTATAAATGAAAGAGAAAGAATAACGTCATTTTTATGTGCTAAGAGTCGAGTAGCTCCTCTTAAAGAAGACAATCAAGATGAACTCACACTACCAAAATTAGAGTTAACTGCAGCTTTAATTGCAGCAAGACTATGTGCGTATTTCAAAAAGTCATTACAAATTTCTATCGATAAATTCTTTTTATGGACTGACTCTAAAATAACACTGAATTGGATATTCGGTGAAACTCAGCGATGGAAGCCATATGTTCAAAGTCGCGTTCTAGAAATAAGACGCTTCAGTTCAGTTTCGGATTGAAACCATTGTTCCGGTAAATGTAATCCTGCAGATCTTCTCACTCGTGGCACTTCAGGAAACAAGCGCATTTCATCTTTACTCTGGGAGAAAGGACCAGATTGGTTAGACAATCCTGAGAATTTTTCGAACCGCCAAGAAACAGAAAACTTTGAATTTAATACGACATTACTGGTCGAAGTTGACGATAGTCTCCCGAAAAAAGTAGAATTCCCAATAAACTGCGAAAGTTTCAACAGTTGGGTACGTCTGTTACGAGTTATATCCTGGATCATCAGATACATGCGAAATTTAAAAGAAAAAGCAGAAAGAAGAAAAACCGCTGGAGTTGACTTTGTCGAAAGAGAATTGAACGAAAAAATTCCAATTGAATGTCTTAAAAAAGAAGAACTTGATTACGCTGAAATTATCTGGATAAAGAACGTACAAACGAATCATTTTTCAAGTGAAATAGAAAATTTATGGAAGCTAAAGCAGTTAAAACCATCCTCAAAGCTTATTGAATTATCTCCATTTTTGGACGAAGATGGCATCATGAGAGAAGGCGGACGAGTACAAATGTTAGAAGAAGAATTCGATCTCAAGCACCCTATCATTTTACCGGCAGATCATCACACTACTTCATTAATTATTGATAATCGTCATCTCTTGACTTGTCATGGAGGAACAAGTGCTGTCTTAATCAAGCTTAGACAGCGATTTTGGATAGTCAGAGGACGCCAACTGGTAGCAAAGAGGTTACGAAGATGTATTGTCTGTAAAAAATTATTTGGTCAACCCACAAATCAGCCATTCGCTCCTCTCCCAATCCAAAGAATTACACTCACGAGACCCTTTGACTGTGTGGGAATCGACTTCGCCGGTCCACTTTACTACGTCAACCCCTGTGATGGCAGTCAACATAAAGCATACATACTCATATTTACATGTGCGGCAATCCGCGCAGTACATTTAGAGTTAACTACAGATATGTCAACGGATAGTTGTCTGATGGCTATTAGACGGTTTATAGCACGACGTGGTGTACCCTCAACTATAGTATCCGATAATGCAAAAACCTTTAGACGATCAGCACTGGAGCTTAGCAAGATTCAATATGAAGTTCTTGATGATATTGTGTTGCATGATTTTTTGACTCAAAAGCAAATCAAATGGAAATTCAGCGTAGAACGGGCACCGTGGTGGGGCGGCTTCTGGGAAAGACTTATTAGAACAGTAAAGAACACCTTAAAAGTTGTAATTGGTAAGGCAAAGCTTACCTTTGATCAGCTAAGAACTATTCTGAGTGAGACTGAGGCTCAAACCAACGATCGACCATTAACGTATACATCGAACGATCCCCTTGAACTGGTTCCCCTAACACCAGCCAAGTTCTTGATTGGGTGGACAGCACAAAGTCATGATCATCAAAACCATGCTGTCACTGACGAAACAATGAAAGCGCTCTGGAAGCATCGGATGAAATATACTTCAAAGATGTCAAAGAGATGGTGAGCTGAATATCTCCAACTTTTACGATCGTTCCATCATGGGAGTTACAAAGCTACTATTCCTATTAAAGAAGGCGATGTAATCCACTGGAAGATGGTAGTAATTGAACAAGTTTATCCTGGAAGAGATGGAAGAATCCGCGCATGTGAAGTTCGATGTGCTGATGGCAACAGATTTCGAAGACCAGTTCAGCTCCTGTACCCACTGGAGTTGAGTCTTTTGCCCCCCCGGCCGAGGATGTTGAAAATAACACACAATTGAACAGATCTTTTCATTCCTTTTTATAGAATTCTTGATCATTTCCCTTTCTTCAAATTTTCCCCTTAAATGTTCCCCTTAAAGCTTTTATTTTTATAATCCTACCATTTTGTAACATTAAAATTCAGTCGTTGAGTTCAATTTTATCCTCCCTTTGATTCGGACGTTTTTTAATAATAAAGTGTAAAACCAAAAATATATTTTGCGTTTTTATTTAAGGGAGATATATTTTTCACAAACACAAAGAACTTGAGAAGACTCATCACTATTATTGTGGCAGATTTGTTATGACTACGAAATTATTGTTTGAAATTAAATGTGTGCAAAGAACCACCGCTCCTGCACATCATGGTTGTTAAATTGATAAACAAAAAAGTCGGCAATCATGGCTTTATAGCGACTGTACGTTCTGTATCGACCAATTATTCTACCAACAGTCAATTTTGTTTGTATGTAACTGTGTCTTAACCATTGAATAAGAAGTACAGGAAGGGGTCTTAGAAACAAGAATTGAAGCATTTTTCTTAGTGTGAGTTTCACAAACACAAACGCATTACAACAGGGCTGGTCTGCAGTTGAATAGTTAATCTCAGGGGCGCCAAGCGAAATTTGATTAAATCAAGATTTCATCGATTTTGCTTCAAGTTTTTTTTTCAATCTCAATTTTTTTCTTAGGAAGCATGGTGTTTTAACACTAAAGATGCACTGCAGGGTTTTTATTGTTGATTTTTTTTATTTTCCAGTACATTTTCTTGATTTTTCATCCGTAATTCATCACGTTTATTACGGCTATTGTAATACAACCAACAAATAAAAACGTTTCGAAACACGATGGAAGAACTATTCAAAACAACCGTGCACACTACGGGAACTCAACGAATTGCAGCGCCTTACCATCACAAACAGAAATAATACACCCCAGAACTCGACTGACAACACAGTCAAAGTTTGACAGCACATACCCTAAAAATTGACAGCACATACCCTAAAAATGGACATCATCAGACATTTTTGCTGCTTCACTCACGTACACTGTACATGTAGCTAACACCGTTTCCTGTACTTCTTATTCAATGGTCTTAACATACACAGGATTATTATCACTCCACGAACTTGAAAAAGACGAAGTTAAGCCAAGTATATATTGTAATATGTATACACTTTATATCCCTACTTCTCTATATCACTGTATGTCAATCTATATTATTGTAATGTGTACGTACTCTAGTGTGTATACACTATTTATCTCTATCACTCTAATATTGTTTATAGCTGAATAGTTATGTAGCAAGTTTTATTTGTAGTTGTAAATTGTCTATTCACTCTTTAGAGTTTCCCCTACACTCTAGTGGTTAAGAGGAGAACTTCGTTAAACGTCGGGAAGAACCTAGTAGTTTCTCGAACCTATTTGAGTTATAACGGGTTTTCCAATAAGAGGTGTTATTTTGACATTCAAAGAAAAATGGCATTTTTTGAGACAAGGATTTTTATTTCATTATAAAGAGGAAGGTGTGCCGTTAATAATGGAACACAACATCAGCCAAATGGCCGACCACGACCACGCTTGCAGGACCATATCCTTTTCATGAAATTTTCCATAACCAAATCGCAAAGTGGCTGCCCCATGTCCTCGATAGCCTCACGAATTCAATCTTTGAGGTCTTGAATCTGGGCTGTTGGCGTAGACCTTATCTTTCACGTGGCCCAAAAGAAAGAAGTCGCAAGGCATTAAATCTCACAAGAACTCGGTGGCCAATTGTGATCACATCTTCGAGAGATAACACGGTCCGGAAACTTTTCCCGTTTACGAACGGTCTCTGCCAAATTTTCACCATTTCTATAGTGAATTTTAATAATTTCAATGCGTTGTTGAAGCGTGTATCGCTCCACTTTTATTAATGGCGTAGTTTCTACTCGTCAAATGTCAAAAAATTGACTGATTTCGAAATAGCGCAAAATAACACCTCTTATTGGAAAACGCTTTTTAAATACCTCCTTGGTGACGAAGCAAATTAAATTGAATGTGAACTGCTATAAAGTAAAGACACTGTGTTTGAAAGTAATAATTGAAAGTGTTGAATAAATGAGTTTGTGAGTAATTTGAATTTGCGTTTTATTTGAAAAGAGAATAAGTTTTAATTGTCGGACCAAGCCGAATATTACATTGGTGTCAGCAGTGGGATTAAAACTTATTGAGAACTAAACAGTGAACAATGAATAAACTATTTAGTGTGAAACTAAAGTTTTAAAATGGGTAAGGTTTTGATAGATTTAACTGTTCCTGAGCTATAGGCCGAACGAAGCAAACGTGGCTAAAGTGGACAGGAAAAAAACGAACTCGTCAAACGGCTGCAGGAATATTTGGAGCAGCAAAATGATGACCCGAATACATTTGCTTTCGAATATGAAGCAAAATTGGAAAATGTAAATGCAAATGACGCCTTATCTAACATGATGAACACTACCTGAAGCACTGGCATTCGCTCTGACAATGGAAGCCGCAGAACAAGCTTCCCAAAACGTGCATTGCGTAAGGGAGTTAGAGGTCCAAGAATTCTCTTGTCAGAAAGCTACTATTGAAAGGAGTCAGCGAGACGGACCAGCACGATGCTGGAACTGCAATAAGATTGGGCATCTACTGCGACAGTGCAGATTACCGCGAAGAGGAACCGCATGCCAACACTGTGGAAACAGAAGTAATTCAACTGGTCAAAGTAATACCAACAACGTTGCTTCCGAAGCTGTTTCCATGCAGGTTTCTCAAACCAAATGCGACAACAATAGCCTGACCGTGGAAGCAAGTATACCTAAACGGCAACAAATGTGTGGCTACCATCGACACCGGTGCCACGGCGTCCGTTGTACGGCAGGACCTCGTTAAGAAGACATGGCTCCACAACACCAATAGCTATCGTCTAAGGACTGCAACTGGAGAGGCCACACAAGTGTATGGTGAGATCCGGCTGGCAGAGTTTGAATTCTCTCACCTGTTCCTGGTAGCAGATATATGCGATGAGTGTATTGTCGGCGTTGATTTCACGGAGACAACGGAGTGATATTGGACATCGCGAACCAAGTCCTGAAATATCGAAACATCGTGATTCCGATGATCTATGGGAACCACTCATATGAGACCTCGTTATCTGTGAAAACCGTCATCAAAGAAGATCTCACTTTGCCTGCTTCTTCAGAAGTATTCGTGTGGACGAAATAGAGGGGTAAGCCTGGCAGCCATCGATACCTCATGGTCGAACCAGCATCTGTAAAGTCCTCCCAAAACGTCACCATTGGGAAGACTCTTGTTAGACCTGTAAGGAACATGGTTTCCGTACGAATACTGGACTTCAAGTCGAACGAAGTTAAGCTTAGAAAAGGTGAGATTATCGGACAATGCGAATCAGTATCAGCGATAACAAGGGTGAACGAAGAAGAGTCATGGCTAACCTTGAAGTACGAAGAGCTGAGTTGCACAAAGACCAACATTCTCAAGTCATCTATTCTTGGTCACCAACAACGAAGAACGGCAGAAGGTCTCCTCGAAGACTTTGCACACATCTTTTCGTCATCGCAAGGAAAATATGGCAGAACACAACATGGGACATATCATCTCATCCCAATGAGTTAAGACGAACCGAAGACGAGAAGCATCAACTCCGAAGCTCCCTGGGTCTAGCCACCTACTATAGGTGCCTTTTCAAGAACTTTGCTGAGATCGCCAAGAGTCTACATCAAATGGTGAGTGCGAGAGCAGCTTTCAAGAGCTCAAGCAAAGCTTGTGTAATGCACCAGTGCTGACCTACCCGACTCCCGGAAAACCGTTCATCATTGATGCTGATGCCTGCAATGTGGGGATTGGTGCTTTATTGTCACAGGTACATGATGGCCTATTACAGCAAGGTACTCTCGGAGTCGGAAAGAAACTATTGTGTGACCAGAAGAGAACTTGTTGCACTGGTTTTGGCAACAATGCACAATGGACAGAAGTTTCTTCTCCGAACCGACCATGGAGCATTAAACTGGCTTTTGAATTTCAAGAATCCAGAGGGCCAAGTGGCGAGATGAATTAAGAGGCTGCAGACGTACGGTTATGAAATCCAACATCGGAAGGGGAAGCTTCAACCAAATGCTAATGCACTGTCTCGGAGACCATGCAAAAAAGACTGTAAGCATTCCAGACGCCAAGAAGAAAAAGAAGTGGTTAATGTCCAACGAACCAGAGCCGATCCCATTTATGGCTGGAGCAATGACGAGTTGAGGAAGGTACAACAAGAGGACCAAGATATAGAACCCATCCTCGCATGGAGGGAACACCAGGAAAAACCAGAATGGGCTGATATCTCCGACAGAAGTCCGGCTCTGAAGGCCTATTGGGCACAGTGGGACTCGCTTCATGTTCAAGAGGGTGTCCTTCGGCGTAAGTGGGAATCAGCTAATGGAAAGTCCTATGTAACGCAGCTAGTCTTCCCAAGATCGAAGGTTATGGACGTTCTGCGAGAGATGCATGATGGAGTTTCGGGAGCCCATCTAGGAGTAAACAAGACGCTAGAAAAGGTTCGACAACGATTCTACTATCTACATGCAAGGGAAGATGTCGAGAAGTGGTGCTAAAAATGCGATACCTGTGCTGCCACCAAAGGCCCGAACAAAAGGAAAGCCAAATGCAGCAGTATAATGTCGGAGCACCCTTCAAAAGGATTGCAGTCGACGTGGCGGGTCCATTTGCGAAAACAAATAATGGAAATCGTTATATTCTATTCGTCATGGATTACTTCATCAAGTGGCCTGAAGCATATGCCATTCCAAATCAAGAAGCCAAAACAGTCGCAGACCAAATTGTGTTCAACTGGGTGAGCAGATTCGGCGTTCCATTAGAACTGCACTCCGACCAGGGAAGGAACTTTGAGTCAAACATATTCCAGGAAGTTTGTGGGCTTCTTCACATCAAGAAGACAAGAACAACACCACCCCATCCACAATCTGATGGCATAGTCGAACGGTTCAACCGAACCCTGAAGGAACATCTTTGTAAAGTTGTGGATGACAACCAGCGAGATTGGGATTGGCACATTCCTCTGTTTTTGATTAAATATCTCAACTGGCCATACACCGTCTGAGATTTTGATTGGAAAGAACATCAGACTACAAAGCGAAATAAAATTTGGGTGTCCCACATCGGAGCCGCAAGCCGAGGACGACTACATGGATGAACTCAAAAAAAGACTCCTTCAGATCCACGACGATACCAGTTTGAAAACAAAGATGTTCAGTGACCGAATGAAGGCACGCTGGGATATACGAGCGACAATAACAGAGTTCCAAGCAGGAGATCGAGTGTGGCCTTACAATCCCCATCGACAAAAAGGGTTGTCATCGAAACTTCAACGGGACTGGGAAGGTCCATATACAGTCATTACAAAAATCAACGACGTCGTGTACCGGATACAAGAAGGAGTCAGAGGAAAACCTAAAGTTGTACATCGAGACCGGCTACATCGCTACAGTGGTGATGAGAATGATGGATTTGTTCGGGACGATCAATCCTAAGGAGGGGGCAATGTAATATATACATATACACTTTATATACCTTTCTCTCTATATCTCGGTATGTCAATCTATTGTAATTTAACTCCGCCTCTCCATATCTTTAGATGTCTATCTATATGTGTACATACTGCAATATGTATACACTATTTATCTCTGTCACTCTAATATTGTCTAATTGCTGAATAGTTATGTGACAAAAAGTTTTATTTGTAGTTGTAAGTAATTGTGTTTACACTCTTTAAGCTGGATATACACAGTTCAAATGCTTGTCATGCACGAGCAAGTGTATAAGTGAACAAGTCACACGTTTAGATCGGGTGTATGCTTGAAGCAAAATCAAAATGTTTTGATTTTCCTTGAATCAAACGTACTGCTTTGAAGTAGTGTATATGCAAAATTAATGATTGAACAATCATACTTTGAATTTTACCTCATTTCGTTATACGTTGATGAAAAAAGGACTCATTATTTGAACATGGAAAACCAAAATTTCATTTGAGAATACATATAAGTTTTCCATCTTTTTGGAATATCAAAGAAAAAGAGTATGCTAACAGGATATTGAAAAACGAGCAAAGCGTGATTCTCTTAAGAAAATACATATAAGGAAAAATATCCGGCCAATAATTCCGCCAAAATAAATACTCTCTGGAAACATTATAGGAGGGAGACGAAAAGAATTGCAGCATTGGAGAAAAGTGGCTCTGGTTTCAACGAAGAAAATGAACCAAGTCCTATGGCAATGCAACAATCGTCTATGCCGCTCATTGTAAGCACAAGCAAAGAACACTAATAGGAAACTTAAAAGTTAAAACTCACTAGGGGAATCGAATAATAATTTGTTCTGTCACAAAACAGTCGCTGTAAAATAAAAGATTGAAGACTTTGATTGATGTGTGTGTAGGTAACTTCAATCCGAATTTACTAATACAGTTGCTCGTGCATGACAAGCATTTGAACTGTGTATATCCCGCTTTAGAGTTTCCCCTACACTCTAGTGACTAAGAGGAGAACTTCGTTAAGCATCGAGAAGTTTCAGCGCCTACAAGAACCTAGTAGTTTCTCGAACCTATTTGAGTTATATAAATACCCCGATGGTGGCGAAACGAAATCAATTGTTTGTAAATTGCTATAAAGTAAATATTGTAATATTCGGCTTGGTCCGACAATTAAAACTTATTCTCTTTTCAAATAAAACACAAATTCACTTTATTTAAATCACTCACAAACTGATTTATTCAACACTTTCAATTATTACTTTCAAACACAGTGTTGGCGTTCAACATAAGAAAAATCACAGAAACAAAAATATCACGCTCGAGAGAAACATACGTCATCACATCAATGAGAAGAAATGTGACGTCATCAACACAAAATTAAACTCAAAGGAAGACTTTGTATAATACACCGGATTAACAATTAATATGCCAATTTATATATTAATTGCATTAATTAACTATTAATTGTTAATCCAAAGTATTTTTACAAATTTAGAATTAATAACCATTTTAATTAACCTTTATAAAGAACCGAAACGCGAGGGAAGAAAACGAAAACTAAAAGAGAATTGTAAAATATGAAATTCATTAGTAGGTATATATATACCTACTAATGAATTTCATAGTTTCAAAATGACTATGAACAATTCTGTGAAAAAAATAGGAAAAGATACCGCGGCGCGAGCTTCAAAAGGTTTCATGAACACGTGGCTGGAAGAGGTAGAAAATACTTACGTCCATTGTTAATAACTCTGCTGACCCAGCAAAAGAAAAGTATCTTGAAAGTGAAACCTTTACAAAAATTAAATTGATTTATTTGCACCCCTATTAATAAACACAAAATAACCCTAACACAAGACTAACTCGTATCGTAAATCAAAATTCCTATTAATAAACGTGTGTTAGCGTTAAATGACAATTGTTTACTAACGGATAACTTATTTGGCCGATTTTTGCGTATAAGGACCGAATATCTTTTTATTTCAAAGTAGTTGACAACAAATTAAGGCAGGTAATTTATACTTGTAAGGATAAGTAAGGCTGCAATTAGAAATTCGAGCTTAATGAGTATGTCTAATGAGATAGGTAAAGAAGGTTTGGTTTAATTTTTGTCAATAAATCTGGTTCGTTTTGTTCTAAATTCAAGATGATAGCACTGACATACTAGTGACCAACCTGAATTGGACTTAGTTGAATTAAAACTCATTTTAATGAACCATTACCATCATGCAATAATTTGATCGATTTTTTATCAAATCGCATTTGTTGTTTTACAACCAGTCCTCTAGAATCAGAAATTTCCCCTTTTCTTAAGCTGATTCCATCCAGAAAATTGCAACACAGTTTGGTGGACAAATAAATGACATTTTTATTAAATTGAAAAGTTAAGACTTCGGACAGATACAAGAAAATTTATTTTGTACGCCCTACTCTTCATGAATCCATTATTTTGAATTACCAGCAAGTGGTTCAAACTGGTACTTCTCAGCGAATTTCTGAATCTTGAAGCCTCCACGTCCATGACCACTATCTCTTTGCTGGTATTCTCCTCTCGGTTAAATTAATGTGCAGTCTTGTTTGTAAACCAAAAACATAAAACTAAAGTAATTCAGTACCTTTTGGTGGTCCAGAACAAATATAAACCGACAAAACTTCACCCTTGGATATAATATTCCCTTTATTTTATTTATAAATAATCAAAAATCAATCCATTCGTGACAACCAACCTTCAAACTCGAAAAAATACTAGATTATCTAGTACATTTTGGAGCTATTCAATGAATATCTAACACGAGGAAAATATATGTTTATTAATAAACTCTTTTATCAAATGAATAATTTCACTATCCGTATGCTAGCTATTACGTGTGTTATCCAGTGGATAGGGTATTTTTATTAATAGGGCTGTTGGACTTTAATGGCAAATTACAAGATTTACTCGATGAAATCTGCCCTGAACGTGAAAACACTAATTTTGACATTTCTCGGTTAAACAATACCAACAAATCTTCCGTGTGTGAAATAAAACTAAAACGAATTGAAATTAAACCATTCTCTGGTGACTATGAGGATTGGTTTTAATTTCAAAACATGTTTGAGAGTATGGTTCACCATAACGTAGATCTCTCAGATATACAGAAACTGCAATACTTACTATCTTCGCTTGCAAAAACACCTTTGGAATTAATAAGTCATCTCCCAATCGAAGGCAAATCATAAAAATACGCGAAAACTTGTTAATGCTCAAATCAGAAGATTAATGGAGCAACAAATAACAGACACACGAATCGGCGTCGGGTCTAAAGTCCTTGCATGATGTAACGACATCATGTGTTCATGCACTCGCAAATTTGAACATTAAAGTTGATGCTTGGGACTGCATTTTAATTTATGTGGTGTACCAAAAACTCCCACTTCAAACTCAAAAAGAATGGGAATTTCGTTTGGGGACATCAAAGGTTCTTCCAGATTGGAAAACTTTTGCAGCCTTCTTACAGGCACGATTCAGTTCGTTAGAACAAATTTATGACGATAAGGAATTTAAACATCCAGCTTCAAACACGTCGTTCAAAAAAACATCGGGATCATTTCATACGAATAAGCAGTTTTCTTGCCGCCTGTGCAAGGCCGACCACGGAATTCGATTCTGTAGACAGTTTCAGAGCGAATGCAAATGCTTCTGGGAGTGTTCGCTTACCGGCAATTCGAATAGCCCTCTGGAGATTAAAGTCAGCTCACAAACGCTTCAACAGCAAGTTGATCTCTTATCTCCTTGCCAGCTGTTGGAGAAGCCAGGTGAACCAACCACTCAATGTCTGATTGAAGCTGTTGCAGAGTTCCACCCCTTTTCTGTGTTCTATTGTTTAGCTGTACTCGGAAGACTTCTGTCATGTGGCTATTTCCGAAACGCCGTTCAATTGCGTTTACAAGAATATTGAAGTCACCACTCTTTTCTTCTGGGATGGTTTGTAGCAGTTCAGCAGCAGATCCTCTTAGAGCAAGCGTGAGAGCAATGCATTTTTCGCCATCGTTCCAGCCATTTGCTTACGCTGCTGCTTCAAATTGTTTCTTATAGATTGACCACGGAATCTGACCATCAAAACTTGGAGGTTGTACTTCTCTCTTCTTTGAGCACTCACCAGAAGTTTCTCTATCTTTCAACTTTCGCACTTTTTCCAGTTCCTTTGTGATGGTTTCGATTCGTTCGTCAATTTTCTCAAAACGTGCATTAGTTGTTGAATTTTGTTTTTCGACACGCTCATCGAGAGTATTGATTTTGTCTTCGAAGTCCGCAAACCTAATAGGGTTTTCTGTTCGTCAAACCGCTGTAGAACATACTGCTGTTCTTGCTTTTGCTCACTTCTTTGGGCTTCTAGTTGTTTGAGAACATTTTCTTCTAGTTGTTTGAGAACATGCTCTTGCTCCTGCTTCTGTTCATTTCTTTGAGCTTGTAGCTGTTCGACAACATCATTCTTTTGAGTTTGTAGTTGTTTGAGTACATTATTTTCATTCTCTTCAAATTTGGCTAGAAGAAGAGACATCATGTTAGATAAAGCATCATTTGCATTTACCTCTTCCACTTTTGCTTTAAATTCGAAAGCAAATGTATTCGGGTCATCATTTTGCTGCTCCAGATATTAGTGCAGCCGTTTAACGAGTTCGTTTTTCACTCCTGCCCCACTTAAGCCACGTTTGCTTAGTTCGGCCTTTAGCTCAGGGACAGTTAAGTCTTTCAACACTTTACTCATTTTTTTTTTTTTTTTTTTATTTTAAACTTCACTTCTTTACACAAAACAATTTAATCGCTATGTTTTATTTTCAATAAGTCTTAATCCCTTATTCTGACACCAATGTAATATTCGGCTTGGTCCGACAATTAAAACTTATTCACTTTTCAAATAAAACACAAATTCACTTTATTTAAATCACTCACAAACTTATTTATTCAACACTTTCAATTATTACTTTCAAACACAGTAGGTTTGTTCGATGTGCGCTCTGGGTCGCTCTGTGGCGCTCTGATTTCGCACTGAGCTGTTCGATGTCGCTCTTTTTTCGCCCCGATGCATTTCCACCGTGTTCGATGTGTGTTCGGTGCTCGCACCGGGAGCGCTCTGAATCGCCCCAAGTTTTTTTTCGGGGCGAGAATTTCGGAGCTGTTCGAATCAGCTGTTGCTATACAACAAAGAGACAAAAAAACAGAGCCCAACTAACGCGTTCGATGTGAAACCAAACCCAGGGCAATTTTTCAGTTTTTTGACAGTTCCGTTCACAGTATGACAAATACCGGAGCGCCCCGGGGCTGGTTACATCGAACAAACCTAGTGTCTTTACTTTAGAGCAGTTCACATTCGATTAAATTTTACTTCGACATCAAGCGGGTATTTATATTACTCAAATAGGTTCGAGAAACTACTAGGTTCTAGTAGGCGTTGAAACTTCTCGATGCTTAACGAAGTTCTCCTCTTAACCACTAGAATGTAGAGGAAACTCTAAAGAGTGTATACACAATTACTTACAACTACAAATAAAACTTTTGCTACATAGCTATTCAGTAATTAGACAATATTAGAGCGACAGAGATAAATAGTGTATACACATTTAAGTATAGAGATATAAAGAGGCAGAGTTACAAAGTGTGTACACATTACAATAAATTGACATACAGAGATATCGAGAGGTAGGAATAGAAAGTGTATACATATTACAATATACTGTGTTTGAAAGTAATAATTGAAAGTGTTGAATAAATAAGTTTGTGAGTGATTTAAATAAAGTGAATTTGTGTTTTTTTTTTTTAGAAGTGAATAAGTTTTAATTGTCGGTGTTGTGTTGCCAGATTGGTGGTTTTTCCAACCAAAATGGTTGGAAATCATCTGTTTGGTGGTATAAATAGTGGTAAAAAAATCATGGTGTTATTTTTGATGTTTTTTTTTCACTAATCAGTAGCCACTTACTAAGCCAGCATAGCGAAATTTCGATTTTCAAACAACAACAATTTGGATTGCAGTCGATAAAAAGGCCTGTAAAAAAATTACAGTTGTGCTGGCGAAAGAACTTTTGTTTCAATATACACTTTGTCTGTCGTTTAAAAAATTCGAATTCGTTTCAATACAGATGAAATTTAGAAACAGTTCTAAATGAAAAAATTCCATATGGAATTTCCGTCTGTAATTTCCATGGATTCTTAATACGTTTACATGATTTGTATAATATTTCATAAGGAAATGGTGACAGTCCATATAGAAAATCCATATCGTGTAAAGCACGCTTACGCGAATTTAATGATCTGAGTTATGAACTCTCTTAGGTTGAAGTTTTTTGTATTTTTTTTTTTTTTTTTTTTTAATCCGAGAAGCAACCCTCAGGCCTCAGGTCTATTTAGCGACGTTTCATGTTACAATTGCCATACAAATTGAATTCGACTTTCGACGGATAAAGTGATTTGGAGAGTTTTATTCGCACTTGATTACTGCCATCCGTCAGCCTTCATTGCCTTAAGAGCTGAACAGAATGCATCGCCAGTCGCCCGGCCCAGTCTGACAGCTGTCAAAAATGAGAAATTTGTATGGCAGTCGCCCATTAGCAACACAATGCGTCGTTCGTCGCCGAACTAGTCGCCCAAAAGTTGAACTTTTTTCAACTTAGTCGCGCGACGAGTTTGGCCAAGTTTGACGTTTGTTTTTTATATCGGGGGCCGATTTCCTTTACGGAACCCCCCCTAAAAGCTTGATTTTTTTTTTTACAGTGAGGTAGGCATCTCAATAGAATAGATTTAAAATATTACGGCGAGGAAACCCCGGGAAATTGATTAAAAATTGTTTTTAATTTTCCGATTTGGCTTTGGATTTTATTTTTCTTATTTCTACAAAAATTGCCCAAAAAGGGATATGCAAACTGTGTTATTCAATTAATACATACTTAAACTAAGCAGACAACAATTTTTTGAAACAAATTTTACTGTATTTATATTTTTAAACAATTTTTAAAGT
>CAKKXW010000002.1:59361331-59451392 GCA_920937365.1 Sphaerophoria rueppellii
TGGTTCAAAATGTTTTGTTCACGTTCCAATCGAAAAGCGACAGAAATTAGATCAAACTGCCATTGAAATGGTTTTTGTTGGATACCATAGAGAATATATAATACCTAGAGTCACGACCTTTTCCTCCCTTGCCGAAAACACCCTCAAAATTTTTCTGAGGTGAACTCACACAATCCTCTCTTTTTTTCGTGTCCATGAATTGTGTAAGAGGTGAACTCACACAATCCTCTTTTTTTCGTGTCCGTGAACCTTGATGTAAGAGGTGACAAAAGAGTGAGCACTCAGCCATGACAAAATTTTTTACCTGATGCACAAACCCAAAGTGACAGACTTCCACCACAGGAAATACGAGACTAAACGCACGACTTTTTTTCTTAAGATTTATTAAGATTTTTGATACAAATATTTGTAAATTTATAGTGCAATTATGTGTTAAAAGTGCAAGAAACAATATAACGTATTTATTTTTCATATTACATGCATTTTTTGTATGTTTAAGTTTTTTTTTGAAAATGCTGAGCTCAACGGAATCTTATTTTCGAAATCTGAGCCCATGAAACCCACCTCGACTCCAACCTGAGCATTGTATCTAACTCAGTGCGAATGTATGGGTGCAGTTTCTCATTTAAAAAGCATTGGAAAACTAACACATTCTCACTGGGTTAGTACAAAACGACCAAATTGCAGCTTGTAGGCAAAAAGAGAGCGAACACCGAAGTCGTGACTCTAGGTATTATATATTCTCTATGTTGGATACGATGAACAATCAAAAGCTTATCGCTGCTACGATCGACAAAGAAAAAAGTAGTTATAAGCCGGGATGTAAAGTTTGCAGATTTTCACCAAAATTTAATAATAAAGAAATCGTCAACAAGCGAATATACAAATGGGAAACAAACAGATATTGAATTTAAAATAAGTTCTAAATCAGAAAAATCAAGACAAGAACCATAGAGAATATATAATACCTAGAGTCGCGACCTTTTCCTCCTTGCCGAAAAACACCCTCAAAATTTTTCTATGGTCAACTCTTAAATTCTCTCTTTTTTTCGTGTCCGTGAATCTGTGTAAGAGGTGAACTCTCACAATCCTCACCTTTTTTTCGTGTTCGTGAACCTGTGTAAGAGGTGACAGAAGAGTGAGCACTCAGCCATGACACAAATTTTTTCCTGATGCACAAACCCAAAGTGACAGACTTCCACCACAGCAAATAAGAGACTAAACGCACGAATTTTTTTTAAAGATTTATTAAGATTTTTGATACAAATATTGGTAAATTATAGTGCATTTATATGTTAAAAGTGCAAAGAAACAATTTAACGTATTTATTTTTCATATTGCATGCATTTTTTTGTTATGTCTTAAGTTTTTTTTTTACCTTGCGCACATATAGAATATATGGCAAGTATTGAATTCGTAAAAAAAAAAAATTTGAGATGAGAATGAGATATGACATTACGATGATAGAGAAGTCGAAAAAAGTGGGTCCGGCGATTCCGTCTGTCTGTCTGTCGGAAAGTTTACAGGCATCTACAGCCTTAACTACTGGTCCGATTGACTTCAAATTTGAAAATTAGAGGTTTGAGCAAAAAGTCATATCCCAATTTTTTTATTTTTGTTTTAAGATCAAAATTTAGGGTAGCCACCATACGATTTTTTTTGGCCAAAAACCAAAACAATTTTTTTTCTCCAAAACGGCCCGATATAGAAAAAAAACATGATTTTATGTGAAAAAATTTGTATTGCTCCAAAACGGTACCTCCCATAGAACCGTTTTTTTGTTATTAGATTTTCTCGAAAACTGAAAGTCCGATCAGCGTAAGTTTTTTTTTGAAAGTACGTATATATTGTTCAAATAATATATTTGTTTTCAAAAAAATTTTAATTTTTTTTTTGGATTTTTAAAAATATTTTTAACTTTTTTTTTTCAAAATTCTGTATCTCAAAAAACGGATCAATTTTAAAAATCCAAATTGGAGTATAATATGTATATTTACATAGTCTTAAAAACTGCATACCCAAATTAATTTTAAAACATTTTTGAAAAATTTTATATATAAAAAATTAATTTAAAAAAAACGGCTCCGACGATTTTCAAAAAAAAAATTCAATAAATCAAGAATAAGGTTTGAATTTGTTTGGAATTTAAATTTTTGGAATGAAATGTTTTTACGAGGTTCATTTTCAAATTTTAATTTTCTTAATGAATTCTAATTATTTTTATATATTGAGTTTTTTTTTTTTTGAGTTAAGTGTAAGCTGTAAGTAAGAGTGTAATCAGAATTGCTTAAAGTATATCTCTTATTTTAACACTACTTTTTGCAATTTAAAGTAATCATAAATATTTAGTTTTAGCATGCAGGAGCAAGTTCGTACGACCAGTCGTGCACATTTTTTTTTTTGAAAATGCTGAGCTCAACGGAATCTTATTTTCGAAATCTGAGCCCATGAAACCCACCTCGACTCCAACCTGAGCATTGTATCTAACTCAGTGCGAATGTATGGGTGCAGTTTCTCATTTTAAAAGCATTGGAAAACTAACACATTCTCACTGGGTTAGTACAAAACGACCAAATTGCAGCTTGTAGCAAAACAAGAGAGCGAACACCCGAAGTCGTGACTCTAGGTATTATCTTTGTGTATATAATCCTATAGTATTTCCACGCGCTTGAATTTTGTTAACGCACTATGCTGCCGTCAAATCGAAGGGGTGGCGCCACTTGTACTTTGCTGTCATTCTCCTTTTTGCAGCCGACAGTCGCTCTCAGAGAATCAGATTTACAGAAAGCAAAGGAAAGAGAGGGAAGAGTGAACTTTTCTTGTTTGGTAATTTGGTTGCAAATGAGAGAGTAGAACATAGAGGACATATATTACCTAGAGTCCCGACTTTCCTCGTCCCTTTCCGAAAACACCCGCAGATCTCCTCTGAGGTGAACTCTCACGATCCCCTCTTTTTTTCGTGTCCGTGAAACTTTTAGAAAGAAAAAAAAAAACAAAATTCACCTCAGCCGTGGGTAAATTTTTTTCTTGGCCCAAAGTGACAGAAGGCAATCGTGTGAAAAAAAAATCATTTGTTTTTGTTTATTTCTTCAAGATGAAATCAAAACTAATCTCGAATTTTTGAATTTATCAAGCAACGAATTGTATTTTTAGAAAGGTGAAACGCTCATAACAGAGATAAGTTAATTTAATCAATAAGCGAAATTCCAAAGTCCTGACGATTTTCGAGTTTACGCTGTTTGTTCCTTGTTTCCAAAATTGCCATATTTGCAGGTCAAATACCTCCTACAAAACATCGAAGGAAGCACTCAAATTGCTATTTGCGAAGCAAATAAAGACCTCCAGCAATGGATCAACGAACTGCGAACAGAACTGCGAATTCATGATCTATTCCAGAGTCTCAAAGAAGTCAAATACAATAAGGAATATCTCATTGTCATGAACATTGTTGGCAAACTCAAACATCGACGATCCCACAGACTAGATATTCAATCGTCTTGAATGCTATTCCATTGGTCGTCCAGAAGCATTCGGAAGAGTCCAGATGTCTTCTGAAACCATACCATTGGACTGACTTTGACAGACGGAATGCTTCTGAGGAGAGCAGAACGCTTCCGTTTTGAAACCAGAAGCGTCCGAAGAATGATAATTTCATCGTAACCCGTTCCAAACAATGCACAAAATGCACGAATCAACGCTGGTTAAAAATGTCCTGAATTTACATAACGTTTTAGCCGATTCACTGCTTATCAACGAGGATAGCGATCTAGCCGTAGTCTAGTTCACAGACAAGTTTTATATTTTGTTCCGGAATCGATTCTGTGGACGATATCCAAGGATTTGCACGAAATGACTAATAGTCGAACAAAATAGCACTGAAATGGTAAGAAATTCAGTACAAATAGTGAATGTTTTGTACAACTTATTTTGCGTTCTAGGAACTTATCCATTTGATGGAAAAAATAATCCGACATGCTGGTTCGGTTGACGGTGATCTTAGTGAATAGTTGATAGCCAACGCATCATGAGAAATTCTTGCAGAATACCCACAGCAATCAGCATTGTTTTACAATAACACAATTGTTTTGAGCCTTTAGATGACCAAGAACTCGGACAAGGGAATTGCTACCTTCGCAACGCTCGTCTAATCTCTAAGTAACATATGTCCTCTATGGAAGGGGCCCTGATTTCAGCACCTCAAGATTGGTTTTCAGAATTTTACTATCTTGTCAATAAATAAGGCACATACACCCTTTTCAAGTATATATACTTTTTTATTTTAAAGTAAGCAACAATAAAAAATAGAAAAAAAATCTTTTCGTTTACAAAAAATCGATTTACAATATTTATACGTTATTATTTAATGGAAAGCACGAAAAAGCTTTATGATTTATGAGGAAGATGTGAAATAAAATGACTAATAAATGAATATGCGTGTATGACTTCTTGGAGAGACGTTGCGGTATGGTCACAACTTTATGTTGACTTTCCGACGATGAACACAAACCGAGAATTGTTTGTTCTCTTTGTGGAGAGTGATTTCAACTCCTCTTTCCGTTGACGCGATCAATGAAATCTCTTCCCAAAGATAAGTTCAATGGATCTGTAAGCAATTCAGTTAATTATCACTTTTATGTTATCACTTCAGAATGTAAATTCATCTTACCGTCCACGTTCTAAAAAGATCGTTTTTCGCTCAACGGATGAAGAATTCCCTTCTGCTGGGGCAGGCACAATTTGCAAACATCAAGCCCTGTGACAAACTCAATTGTATATTGTATACAATTATACATGTGTAGTCTTTAGTTGTAGCTATATAAATTGTCCCGGGACAAATTTACTTTTGTAGCGAGTTTTTTTTTTTTTAATTTGTGCTTTCGAGTTTCGAACTGGAAAGGTTTCAAAGTCTTATTTTATGTGCTTCGACTAATCGTTAGTTATATTTCAATAAAAAATCAAAATTGAAAAAAAAAAATCACTTGAAAGTCAATCATTCAGGTTCATTGGGTACAACCAAGTTCCGGAATGAATTTTGTATAGGATTTTTTTTCAATTTGGATTTTATTGTAAAAAAACAGTGTGGAATAGTTGGAGCACATAAAAGCGGACTCAGAAGCGTTTAAATCGTGAAAATCGAGTAAGTATATTAGAAATTACAGAAGAATACGTGTCATACTATCAGCATATTTTCAAACAATTGAAGAAAAAAAATTGAAACTGCAAGACATTTTCCATTGTAACTCCTAATCTACTTACTCGATTTTCACGATTGCAACGGTTCCGAGTCCGTATTCATATGCTCCAACTTTTCCAAAATAGTTTTTTATAATAGAATCAAAATTGAAAAAAAATCTCATTAAAAAGTCAATCATTCAGGTTCATGGCGTACAACCAAGTTCCGGAATGAATTTTGTATGGGATTTTTTTCCAATTTTGATTTTATTGTAAAAAACTAGTGTGGAATAGTTGGTGCTCCAACTATTCCACACTAGCTTTTTACAATAAAATCAAAATTGGAAAAAAAATCCCATACAAAATTCATTTGATTTAAAAGGAGAAAAATATTAAAAGTTGGATGATTTTTTGTTTGTTTAGATTAAAAAGTGACAACGATTTAAAAAGGATACAATATTTTTTTTATTTAATGATTCAAAGAAGGTACAATTCAAATTAAGGAAATAAAATCACAGGAAATGAGAAAAAAATTAAAATGTTAGATATATATGTACATTATAAAAATTAAATTTTGTTAATCTTAAGATTTGAATAAGACACAATCAAATCATTTACTGTTTCTGGGTTTAGCCTGGTTCGTTTTTCGGTGATAATGTTTCCGGCTAGGGAGAAAGCTCGTTCTGATGGGGCTGATGTTGCAGGAATGCAATTTAAAATCCTGTGCACTTTATAAAGGCGCTTAAAGATGCACTTCACAGATGGACTTAAATGATTAGATTGTGGTTACTTAACGTTTGCTTTATATATTTTCAATTTTCAAAATCGGGCACCAGTAAAAAAAAAATTTCTCCTACCAAAAAAACCCAATTTTTCCAATATTATGACAAATGTAACGCTTAAACAGCCCACTTTTTTCAAAGATTAACCCTTTTGTGATATTCTACGAGTACCTATAACCGCGAATAACAACAAATTTTTTTTTTCAAATTCGCATCCACAAACAACCTAAATGCATTTGTATCTCCTTCTCCTTCTCCTTCATTGACGATCTTTAAATTACCTAACACTTTTATGATACATACTGCCAATCAACAAACAACTTGACCACGGACATTCAATTTTTTTCAGTATTTAATAAAGTGCGTCGTCGCTAATTTTATGGTGGGTAAAAAAACTGTATATGAATGCATAATGCATCTATACCAGGTACACAATCACACAGTATTTAAGAACTTACCCAATCAATGCTAGTCTGTCCCTGAATTTTAACTACCTGATATTTTGAAATACGAAAACGTTTTTTCCAAGAGTTACTCATTCATTTACCTTTCCTTAAAATGCAACAAAAATACATTTTCCTTACTTCCTAACAAACCTGCATATTATGTCGGTTATACTTTTATAAATGTAATCCATTTAATTTTTGTATGGCCGGAACTATTAAAAAAAAATAATAAACAAGTTCTCCTTCAATAGTTCACGTCAATCTAAAACATTCGGTATATAATTACGTTATGTGCATATTTATGTTCATACTCATATTCATACCATTATATTATATGCCTACACTCATTCATTGATAAATCCTTTATTTCATCATGCACATCGTAACAAAAAACAAAAAAACAAAAAAAAAACTTACAATAAACAAGTCCTCATTCATAATCAACCTCATTTTTTTTTCTAGAATCAAGTTAGAAAATATTCATCCAAGCTCACAATTATTCAATCTGTTTGAACATTTGAGTATACTCAGACGGTTTGAATATATTCAATCGGTTTGAATATACTCAGTCGTTTGAATATACTCAGTCGGTTTGAATACACTCAGTCGTTTGAATATATTCAGTCAGTTTGAGTACTCAGTCAGTTTGAGTATTCAAAATGTTTGAATATGTTCAAGCAAGTTCAAGCAAATCATCCGCTTACAAGTCATTTTATTTGTGAGTGAAAAAAGCAAAAAGGACTTGTGAATATAATGTACTCATTCTGCTTGCTCGAAAACATTTGAATGTGTGTGAGCAAAAATGCTTGTGAGCAATTTGCTTGTGAATAGGGGTGGAAAACGATCAAGTCTGAGCGATCATTGAGTAATTTTGTGATGTATTTGAATATATTTGAACGTATTCATTTTAATCTCTGGTCTGTACATGTGTTCTTGTTTGTCTTCCACACAATCTGAAAAGGATTGGAGTGACCAAGATAATCTATTTTAAGATCACTTTATTTTGTATTTCAAATAATTTGTTTTTTTTTTGCTAACAAAGCCATATAAATGAATACAAAATATAAATATTTTGCTCTAGAGTATAAATTAACTAATGGGTAGTGATAACTTCGTAAGATATAATATATTACGATATAAACTTCAATTATCAATTCTTGCAACATGTTTTATTTGATTAAACCAGGTCACACTAATTGAGGGTTGAATGAACAAGAACAAGTTTTTTATGGCATTTTTTTAGGACGAATTTTCAACTATCCACTTGTTTTTTTGTATTCCTTATGTTTTGTCTCCTTCTCCCTATAACACTTTAGATTTACCGTCTATTTCCCAGGTATGTGAGACCAAAAATGTAAGAAAAAAAAAATTAACCACGTAGAGAGTGTCTTTACGCCTTATTAGATATACTCTGATTGATATTCTTTGGATTTCAGGATTTCATAATGTGTGCCAAAAAACCAATACAGTTTTAATATTTAACTACAAGTAAAGGCCTGGCTATTCGATAGAATATTGAAGTTGAGGCTGCAGAAATTTGTTTTCAAATTGAATATTTCGATCATTTCTTGTTTTGAACCTTTAATGTCAATAAAAACCTGCTGTTCTGAAAAAAGGTGTTGGCTTAGCTAAAGTATGAAACTAGTTTAAATGAATAAATTTTTATATTTTTGAAAGGTACATACATTTAAGGTCCTTTCGCGTACCCTCCTAAAACAGTCAAATATTACGAAAAATTACGAAATTTAACCAAATCCTGTTCGCGTACTCAAAAATTTGGCAATTTTTCGTAAAAGAGAGCGCTCACGAGAGAGTAAAATATTTCCCCAACCTACGAATTTTAACCCAAGAAATTTCTTTGGGCTGATTTGTTAAAAGTGTCAAATTTGATTGAAAGAAGCAAATAAATAAATAAATTCAAATTCAAAGTCTCAATTTTCATAGAAAAAAACTTGACAGATAAAATGTGGGCAAAATTTGTTGCTTTCCCGTTCGCTTACTTTTTTGAAGTTTTGTTTTTCTGTGAGAGAATCTTACCCCCACTCCTTAAAATGTCTCGTTTTACGAATTTTAGTGCAAAAAGTACGCGAACGGACCTTTATTCAGTTTTCAATGAGTTTGACATTTTTTATTTTTATACAGGTTCAATATTCGAAACAGCTCTATGATGATCTCTCATTTTAAATTTAAGAAAAAAAAAACTTAACAGAATGTTTAAAACATTTTTTTTTATTCAAAATCGTATTCTTTTCTAGGAGGTAGAATACCAAATGCGTTTTTTTAAGGGTATTGGCATAGGTACATATATGCCAATTTACAATTAAAAAATTAACACAATCACAAAAAATAAATATATATTTTTGTATTACTTACTATTATTGCAAATAGTGTACAGATATATAATAATACTAGCAAAGCCCCTGCCTGCTTCGCAGGGCTTCGGCCCACGACGCAACGGTTCGGAAATTAGAGATTGGCAGGATGAAGAATACGGTAATCGATGGATAGGCAGAAATGAACAATATTCTTAGAAAAATCATGCCTGTATTTGCTAATCTGATGAATAGTCTATTCGTTTTTCAATTCTTTTACATAATTTTTTTAGTTAATTTACCCATTAAACATATGTTCACCAAATTTAGCTCCCTGAGAAGAGGTAAGGTAATTAGGATTTTGACAGCAAGCCAGGTATATAGGCATAAGTATGCTTTTAACATTCTTCAGGATTGCACAATGTTATAAATTTTCTTAAAACTAACAATTATTGGGATATTATAAAGTGCTGCAATAAAAATATTGACAAAAAAAACAAAACAAATTCGATGTTCTAAGCTGTTTTAGATTTTCCCAAGCATTATAAAATGTATGGGTTTTTGTTTATCAATGAGATTTTATTTGCTAGTTTTTTTGTCCATAAGGTAAAAATAAGAAAGCTTTATGTTCTTTACATTAAATATCTTAATGTCAACACTTTGCTCGGGCAAGAAAAATTGAACACCACTTAATACAAAGTTAGCCTTTTTTTTTAATCGTCAAAAAGTGATGAAAAAGTTACTTTGTCTTAGAAGGATTATTTTCTAAGAATATGACCAAGAATCACATCCCAAAGTATATGGCAGACAAATTATAGGATACATTGTATAGTTGACCATGAGGAAAAACAGAAATTTCTAAATCAAAACCACATATTTTTGAAAATATTCGAACAGGAAACTAAAGACGTATGCCATTGACTTCTTCACGGCTAGTGTTGTAGTACTGTAAGGTTTAAGTTGATTGATGTCCCGAAACATAGTAATGCTCACACCATCAGAGTTAAAAAATGTGGAGGCAGTCCTGGCACATAAATGCATGAATGCAAAAAATTCAAAAACTCCGTCTGGTTGTAAAATTTACTACATCGTTTTCATTTGTAATTGTGTCAAACCACTCAAACGACTTGTGGGCAAAATTTATGCATTTATTTGTCTAGTTCAAAATAAATTGTTGCATCAATTTTAGAAAGACTTTAATCTGTACCAGCCATTATTGCACTTCAACTCAACGCTTCAGTGCTTGGAAAGACATCTTGAATCAACTCATTCCGTGGATTTGCATTACAATAAAAATTGTTTGGAAGTGAAATTCGGCCTTCAGTATCAAGTGAAATTATTCCATTTCCAATGTACAATAGTGTCCGTGGCCTAGTGGTTAGGTGCGTTGGCTGCTAAACAGAACGTCGTGGGATCGAGACCTACTTGTGCCCAAAGTTTGTTATTTCATCTTTCTCGGGCATTGCCTTTTGCGAAGAGCTGTCAAAACTTCCAAGAGTATCAAGAGTATGAAAAAGTGCTTCTCAGCTTTGCCGTTTGGAATCGGCGTTAAATTGTAGGTACCCTAAATTCTTCACACGCACCTAGAGAATTATTGATGAGAGTAAACCACTTAGGCCTTGGCTCTTCAAGATCTGCTGCGCCACTCTCTCTTTAATGTCCAATAATTGGCCAATGTAAGTTTCCTGAAATAGAAGTTTTTAAACGACTGCATTCGTCTGCAGCAGTTGACCGTGGTATAATCGACAAAGTTTTTCCTCAGAAACAAAAAGATTCAGAGCTCCAAATTCTTTAAGTTCCGGTTAAGGGTTTCAAGTAAATTTTTGTGCGCCATTGTGCTCTCATCCCACACAAATATTCGGCCATTACCAACTTTTTTGAAATATTGTAATGTCAGTTTTATATCTAATAATGTGCTCACAACTCCAGAAGAAGGAAGAGCCAACTCTTTTTTTAATTTCAGATCATATTGATGCTAAAATTAATGATAGCAAAAATGATTTCCCCATTCCACCGGGTGCATCACAAAAATATATACCACCACTCAAACTGATCACACCTTGCATATCTAATGTTGTCATACACATAGGTACTTTTGTTGATCGTTTAACTTCGGCTCAATAGTTTGCGCAAATATTCTGAATCTAATGCAATTTTATTATTGTCCTTAACGCAGTATTGTTGTCGAGCAACCAATTCACTTGTGGCAATGCCTTATTCGCAATACGGTTTTTTCGTAAGCAACTGGAACATTTCAATTTAAAAGCATTCAATTCCCCATCAGATTGGCATTTGTAATGACTATTGACTCAAAGCTAAATAATGTCTGTTTGTGGCTTAAATTTGAGCACACCATGTTTTTCATTCAGACAATAATTATACGTTGAATACCTCCAGTTCGTTAGTGTTGATTAAATTTTATTAATGACACATTCCATCAACATTCAAAACGTTATAAATAGCAAATAACAATATAATTAACAAATACGTACCCACTAAAAATAAATAAGATATACATACATATTTTCATACTCTAGAAATTTCTTATATCAAAACAACGTTTTCCGGGTCAGCTAGTTCAAATATAATTACCTAGGTTCACTGACATTTTTTTTTTTTAGAAAAATTATATTTGTCAAATATTTTTTTTCTTCACTGACATTTTTTTTTGATTTTGTTATTGAAAAAAAAAAAATTGTTGACAAAATTTTCAAACTAAATTGTGTGTTCGTATATTGACCAGTTTTTTTTTGTAGTGCGAACACACAAAATTGTTTACATTTTTTAACAATTGATGATTGTGTATACATTTTATTTTTGCTAAACCTTCTACCCTAAAACCACTTGCATTTAGAGAAAAAAAATCGGAAAATCGGTCAACCAGTGTGCCCGGTTAGTGAACGAACACAAAAATTAGGCTGTTCTTTTATATATATAAATATAATATAAAACATTTTACGCACTATTTTAACAATTAAAAATGTAAATCATATGGATAATTTTACTAAAAGATATTTACTAGATGACTTATTACTAAGGTCCTTATTTGTATTATTGAGAGTAAATATGACCAGCCCAGTTAAAATGAATAGCAGAATTTTCTCATTGTGCTCTTCACAGCAGCATGTTGCTAAACATTCCCTCATTTGATGACTAATGTCAGTCAACCAAGTTTTCATGATTTTTGGCTTTGTGTGGTACATACTTGGAAAAGTCAGCTTTGAAACTTTCCTTTCCTTTCCTTTGAACTTTCCTTACAGTTTCTTTGAAAATAACCGAAAGAATTGTAAGTTTCCCGAACTTGGACGTAGTTGAGACAGTGTTATAAGCTTTTAGTTCCACAAAAAGTGTTTGTTCACGTTCCCTGGTGTTATCCTCAATAAGGTATTGAGAGCAGATTTGGCAATAGAGATTTTTTACAAGTTTAAATAAAAATAAATAAATAGAGTGGCGCGACAGCTCTTGAAGAGCCAAGGCCTAAGTGGCTTACTCTCATCAACAATTCTCTAGGTGCGTGTGAAGAATTGAAGGGACCTACAATCTAACGCCGATTCCGAACGGCAAAGTTGAGAATCACTTTTTCATGACAGATGATACTCTTGGAAGTTTTGTCAGTTCTTCGCAAGAGGCAGTGTCCGTGAAAGATGAAATAAAAACTTTGGGCCCGAGTGGGATTCGAACCCACGACGTTCTGCTTAGCAGTCAACGCACCTAACCACTTAGCTACGGACACTACTTTTTTTACAAGTTTAGCTGCTGCAAATCCGGCATGGTACAATGCCACCGCACTCTGAAGCTTCTCTTGGACAGCACATTCCATTCGATGCTCCATCATGTTCACCGCTAGACTGTCGGGCTCAAAGTCTTCTAGCTCCTGTCCCTCGAGGTCCTTGGTTTTTTTTTTAATAAGCCCTATCTAACAAAGGTGCAGCCTTCGCGTCAGTTTAACCGGAATGTACAGCCGAGCCTAGTTTGTGGAACAGGATCTCTTTGAGATTTCTCATAAACCGTCACGCTGACGGAATTTTTTCATAAGAACCCCTGTTCATATACGAAGCATAGAAAAAACATATTCGGCAAAGTCAGTGTTAATACGGCACAGAAGAAGGCATTCTTGTCCTTTTCCTTTCTGGTACTCCCACATTTCCTCCATTGCCCAAAGGGTGTGGTAGAGTCCATTTAAACAAGGTGGAACTTGTATGAAACCACTGGAACGCCAAGTTTTTGTCCAAAACTTCGCATCATGGAGAAAACTTAAGGTGTTCGTTGAGGCATAGCGGACTTCCTTGTTAGTGTTCCTAGAAAATAATTCAGCTGTATAAAGGCGATCAAATAAGTCTTTCATTCTGTTACAGAATGAAGCAGTTGCCTCGTCATTTTTTCCTCAAAGTCTTGAACGCGTTGAAACTAATAGCCGGGTGAATTCCTGCTACTTAGGTATGGCTTAGTACCTGAGTTGCATGCTTCAATGACAGCTTTTCAAAATTATTTGGATGCACATGTCTTTTATTTAATTTACTTAAAATAAGATGTACAGGAAGCGGTCTTATGAAAGAGAATTGAAGCATTTTTCTAAGTAGAGTGAGTTTCACAAACACAAACGCATTACAACAGGGCTGGTCTGCAGTTGAATGGTTAATCTCATGGGCCCCAAGCCCATTGATTGAATCTAGATTTCATCGATTATGCTTCAATTTTTTTTCAATCTCAATTCGTTTTTTAGGATACATGGTGTTTTCACACTAAATTTGCATATGCACGGTTTTTAATGTTAAATTTTTTTATTTTCCAGTACATTTTCTTGATTTTTCATCCGTAATTCATCACGTTTATTACGCCTATTGTAAAACAACCAACAAATAAAAACGTTTCGAAACACGATGGAAGAACTATTCAAAACAACCGGGCACACTACGGGAACTCAACGAATTGCAGCGCCTTACTATCACGAATAGAAATAATACACCCCTGAACTAGGGTTTCCATCCGTCCGGGTTTTCCCGGACATGTACTCTTTTTTCACTCTGCGGGGGACGTCCGGGATAGTTTTTGTTAATTGTCCGGGTTTGTACTCTTTTTATCCATTGAGTAACCATATACTTTAATACTACAAAAAACGAACCGTACTAAATAAAGTGAACGAACAGATCTAATACTTAAAATACGAAGTTAATAATCGAACACAACTTTTGTGCTGTCATTTATGTCAAAAAAAAAAAACAAATTTGTTTGTATGTTAGAATCAGAGATAAAAGGAGTTCGGAAACTGACGTACGTTTTATACTCTTAAATTTCGAGGAGTGGGGATGAAATTTTGCAATTCTCCTAAAATATAAAACCTCACATCGTAATTCTAATGGTTTGACAGAACTCATAAAATCTCCCGCAAGAAAGATTTGCGTGTAAGATCGGAGGAAATATTGTTCTCCTTCAAAAGTGACAGAACTTACAAAAAACTTTAGTAAAAGTACAGAAAAGTGTGAGAATTTGGGAAATTTATTGAGTTTTTGGGAGTTTTAGGGAGTAAAAGAACAGACCTTAAAATGTTTGCATTCCGTATGCATTGCGCAGCTGTAAAATCGAGGGTCTATTCAAATCCACGGCTCAACGAAGGAACTCTTTACTTAAAACTTTAAAGGAATTTCTTTAGGTATCCACTTTTATAGGAATAGACTTAATTGTATGGCGAACTTATCTTACGTCTTACCCCAATCACATATTTTATTACGAAGGGAAAAAATCTACGTTTCTTGCAGAGTAAATTTGTTATTTTGTTGGTCCGAGGTTCAAAGTTTACCCTCGATTTGATAATAGGTCCTTACAAATTAAAAAAAAAAAGGTTCAGGAGCTCAAATATTTATGTGCAATTTTTGTGTGTTTATTCTGTCCTCATTGTGTACTCTTTTTTCAGTCCTCATTTGTCCGGGAAAGTCCGGGATTTTAAATCTCAAGTACTAGTTTCATCAAAACATATCTGGCAACCCTACCCTGAACTCGACTGACAACACAGTCAAAGTTTGACAGCACATACCCCAAAATTTGACAGCACATACCCCAAAAATGGACATCATCAGACATTTTTGTTGCTTCACTCACGTACACTGTACATGTAGCTAACACCTTTGTATATAGAGTTAGACTAGTACTACCAAGATTGGAAATCTAGTACCATGGTCCTGGCATCGATCCTAGAGTCATCTACCTAAAAGTCACAGAGGAGGTATACCTAGAGTCGCAACTCAAGGCATTTTACTCTCTTTCGACTAAAAAAATTAAATTTGATAAAATATACTACCCAATGTAAATGTATAGGCTTTTCAATGCATTTCAAATGGGAGGCCGAACCAATACATTTGCAATGGGTAGACCTGTGTGCTGGGCTCAATAAGGTGAAAAGCCTAGGCTCAATTTTAAAAGCCTGCGCTCAAAATTCAAAAATAAGAGTCAGTTAAATTCAAAAATTAAAAAAATTAAAAATAATTGTATGAAATTCATGTTTTAAGTATTTAAATAACAGTACAAAGTGCAGTGCATAGTGTTTTTTGCTTTTTAAATGGAATTCAACTATGATTTACGAATAAATAACTAAAAAAAACTCATTTAAACACGTTGGCAGAGTTTCCTTAAAACAGTGCGGTCATGTCCTTATTGAATTTTTTTTTCACCTCTTTCACAGATTCACGGACGCGAAAAATAAGAGTAAATTGAGAGACTCACCACAACATTTTTTGGACAGTGATTTTTTAAAAAGAGAGCGAGTTGCGACTCTAGGTAAATAGATTCTCTATGCCAAAAGTTGAGAACTATTGCTTTGGAGAATTTGGAGATTATTTTCAATGGGGAATTCATGAAAAATGGCGTAAGGTAAGAACGAGAACGCCTTATAGAAAATATGCTTGCATAAGAACGGCAAGGACATAATAATAATTTTGTTATGAGACTTTTCTGTGGAGATATTTGTTTGGCCTTGAGTATAATGTAGAGTGCTTTTATACAATGATCTTTGAGAGTATGTATTTTGTATGTGTAAGAAGTAAGAAAACGCAGATGGATGGCTTTTGGCAAAATTTGATGCAAACTGAGTTCTGCGTTACCACAGTGTATTTTATACTGAAATTATAAAAAGTTCAATACAATACAATTTAAATATGAAACACTTTCACACAACCACGTAATTCAAACTTGAAAAAAGGAACACAAGTTGATTGAGAAAAAGGAAAGTAGATCAGAACAGTATATTTTATACTGAAATCAATTAAAATATGAAAAATGTTTAAAGGTACAAGGACGTAATTCAAACTTTGTGTATATTATGGGTTGGCATCAAATGCACTGAGGAGGTATTATTTTATTATAATATTATATACCTCCTCTATGGTCTACTGTTTGTAAATTTGTCGCCTTATTGCTAGTGTATAATTATAGAACAAATTTTGTAATGCAGATGTAAATCGAAACAGATTTTGGAAAAATCCAGTTCAATCGAAGTTAAGATTTGTTGAGTCAAGTAGATTTTAAGATATATATTCACCCATTTTGAAATCAATTTCTCTGTCAGTACTACCGTAGGTACCTCGTGTCGGATTTTTTATTACAAATACTAATTAACTAACCACTAATTAAAATAAATAACAATTAAGTATTAAAGCAGCAAGGTACTTACTATTTATCATTTAAGAAGTTTCACAGCACAGGCGTATTTATGTTTTTTTTTCAGCTCTCAGTCGGGAAGTGTTATATTTTGGTATAACTGTTATACCTGGATGGTACCTTTACAATTATAACAGTCTTCTATGGGAGTCAAACTTTTTACTCCTATCCACTATCCAGTTATAATAGAGATCAGTGTTGAAAATGCTTTTAAATTGAACTGATATATTTTTAGGGTTTCCAGGGTTTCAATTTTAAATTAGGTATAATTTTTCTTGTTTGTGCAAAATTTTCAATTTCAGTTAATTTGTTTGTTCAAACTGCGAACTACTCTTCTAGTTTACCTGTTGAACAAAACAATAATTAAAAACAAAATCTCATAAAAGCACCAAAAAACTATATATGTTTATAGTTTTTAGGATATGTTTAACACTGTGCAATCATGAAGAGGGTTTAAAGTATACTTATGCCTAAATGATTTTCTTTCAAAATATTAATTACCTTACTTCTTCTCACTGAGAGTTAGATTTGGGGTATGGATATTTAAAGGGTGAATTAACTTAATGAGTAGTGTAAAAGAATTTAAAAAAAAAAATATTGATTATATTATCAATTTACGTCACTAAGTAACCGGATTTTTTCCATTGCAAAACCCATAAAAGAATAACATGTCTGTACATTTTTCTCTGTTAAAAGAACACATTTCAAATAATACAATGTAACCGAAATCAGGCTTTTTTTTTAAAAATATTGTGAATTATTATTACATTCATGGCTTTCTTAAAAACGCGATCAAAAAACAAAAATCGTATAGTTTTGCTTTTAAGAACATGTAATTTTATTATTCCCTCTGTAAACCCTATTTCCTTTCATAAATTGGCCAGTTCCACCTAACAACATCTCACTGAGATCTCAGAGATCTCCGAGATTTTTTAGGTGGAACAAATAATCTCTGGTGAGAACTGAGATTTTTTTCTGAGGTCTCTGAGATGAAATTATTTTGGATTCGATTTCTCACTCAGCTATTTTGACGTGGCTGATATATGTATGTGCAACAACGATTTTTAGGGTAACCATTTTTTCTCAATGAGAACTGAGAATTACGTTCCACCAAATGATTTTGCCTCAGTCAAAGTGACATTGAGATCTCAGTGAGATGTTGTTAGGTGGAACAGGCCTAATGATCTCACAGGAACGTGTAATACCAAAGTACATTGGTAATAGTCTTGATACTTAGTAGCAGAACGTTAAAGTTTTACCTAAAAACTTCTTAAAGTTCTTTCGATCGTATCCTTACTTCGCATAATATTTTTATTTTTCCTTCCCTCTAACCAACCATACCAGTTCGTCGCAATATTTTGTTGTTCTTTTAAAAAAGCAACCTAACTCCCTTACTCGCATTATTTCAATATAATATGGCCTACACACTCCTACTTATTGTATTCGTTCCTGTCATTTTGTTATCCACTGGGGAAATTTTATCTTGTTCTTGTTTTTGAGCTGTCAAACCAAGCAGAGCAGCAAAATTCAAAAATTCAATTCTTGGTAGTACTAGCTTTGTATATGGAATTTATAGTATTTCCACCCTCGAGAATTTTTGGTTGGACAGTCGTCCCGTCTTGGCGCTGTCAGTTTTTCTATATACAAGATTTTAGTTCTGTATCGCGTTCCGGACGTCGCTGTCGTCGATTCACGAGGCTGCAACTAATATAAATTCCATATACAAAGGTACTAGTCTTACTCTATATACAAAGCATTTTTGGGACTTATGCTGTCAATTTTTGGGGCCTGTGCTGTCAAACTTTGACTGCGTTGTCAGTCGAGTTCAGGGGTGTATTACTTCTGTCGGTGATGGTAAGGCGCTGCGATACGGTTGTTTTGAATAGTTCTTCCATCGTGGTGTATTACAATCAACTAGAAAATAATTCTATATTTTCCCCTTGTCAATATGTATTTGAGTCCTTGTCTATTGTGAATTATATTTCAAGAATTTGAATGGTGAATTATATTTCAAGAATTTGAATGCTCTAAAATACATACCTTTAAGAATTTGAATGCTCTAAAATACATACCTTGACAATTTTGAAGTTTTCCGAAAGCTGAATGGAAAAGAGAAAAATGGATAGAAATTCTTAAATTGGATCCGTTGTTTGTTCAAAACACTTTCATGAAACTGATTTTATACTTGATGGTGCAAGAAAAAAAGAAGGTTATTTATTTCCGCAATGTCACTATGATATTTAACGCTTGTTCAAATTGTTCATAGAATTTGCTTTTAAAAACGATCAAAACAGACTTAACAAACGAGATGAATTACGGATGAAAAATGAAGATGAAATCTTGATTCAATCAAATTCCGCTTGGCGCTTCGAGATTAACCATTCAACTGCGGACCAGCCCTGTTGTAATGCGTTTGTGTTTGTGAAACTCACACCCTTGCATATACACTTAATAGTAGTGGCAGCACCGAGAATCGATCGCTGCGCCCCACGGAACTGAAGGAAGAATTATTCTGAGGCAAACATTTACTCTGAAGCGAATTCAAACAAGAGAAAATTGTATTTAGAATGGTTCTCATTCTGAGAAGAAAGAAAATTGAAAAAAATGTTCTCTGTTTATTTGTTTTAGAAAGAGAATTATGAGAAGAGATCTCTTATTTTCTCATTTGAACTTGAAATTGAAACTGAAATCCATACAACGAAAAAAAAAGTGGAAGATTTCTTTTTGCACGCACACCCATTGTTACAAGTGATTTGTGAATAGTAGAACATTTTTTGGGTGGCGGTTTAATGATTGCCGTATGCTATAAAAGTTTTATCCTTTTTTATGTTATCATTAGCTGCGTTTTATTATCCTCACTAACCCATATGGGTTAATTTTTTGCACACAAAACAACAACAACCTGTAACCCCGATACCTATCGGGGTTTATTTTTTAACTCTAAAATGTGTTCTAACTATGGCGGATAGATGGCGAGTGTGAGACAAAAAAGAATTTATTGTAGAAAGATTTATTAATATCAGCCATATTAACAAAAAAATAACACGTATTCCACTCTTAGCTACAGTTTTATGAAGCCATAGGATAAGACTCAATTCAATTAGAATTAATAAAAACAAGTTGTTTGTGGAAAAGCAAAATAAAATTTATCAGGGTTGCGTCTCGGAAAAAAACATAGTTTGAACTTCAACCTTCATAACCCAGATCGTTTTATTATCACGAGGTAACCCATATGGGTTAGTGAGGATAATAAAACGCGGCTATTATAAATTAGTATTTTAATATGGTATGATGAATATTGAAGGTACAATAAGCTTGAATTTAATATTACTATGTTAGTAGTTTGTGAAATAAGTAAATTAAGAGGTATTTAAACTTTTTATTTTGTTTATCTTTAAATTGAATAAAAAACTTTTTATTTAAATGTATTACTTGCGTTTTATTGTTTAAGGAAAAAATATATACTGGTCAATTTTATTTTGCAATAAAAAACGAGAATAATTTTTTCGTCAAGGGGTAACCATGTCCTTACTACTGCGCTTTTGCTTAGAGATGATAGCTGTTCTTCCTGCAAAAATATGAGAATTGGGGAAAACTAATGATATCCCAAACAATTACTGAATTTTAGCGCCCTTTTATTAACATTGTTCATAGTGATTCGAATTTATTTGTTGTCGGTTGACAACAAATAATGTAATGACATAAAAATCTTAATTTAAACTCGGTATTCTGATTGTTTTCTTATTGTGCTTTAAAGATCGAGTCAGTGTTGTGAATTAAAAAAGAAGAACTAAGAAAACTAAGGAATATTGGCTGGTTTTGGGTGAAATTTACCTATTTGTAATTAATATAAATAACATTCTTTTTTCAGCGTTTTTTGTTTGTTCTGTAATGTAATTGACACATACCTAGGTATAATAATTTCGGGCGTGTTTTTATCGTCGTGTTTAAGTTAGTGTTTTCTTAATGCAAACGCTTTTAGTTATTTATATTTTCTATCGGTCCGTTTATAAAAATAAATTTAATTTTTTTTTTGAGACTTTTATTGTACTAAAGTTTATTTAAAGTTTTCATTCGTTCGGTTTTTTAACTTTTTCGCGTTATTTAAGTTTTTGTTTTGTTTTGAATAATTGAATTATAATTATAAGCGAAATATATTCAACCTTAGTTATTACACAAAAAAAACTATTCAAACATATCCAAGATCAGTTGATCATGCTTCACATGAATAAAAATAATTCATTCAATGATTCCTTATGAGCAATCACAGAAATTCCTAAAAAAAAAAACAAACAAAAAACACCTCAATAACTGACCTAACACACATTTCCAACCAGATCAACAACCTTCTTTCTTCATTCAGATATAGGTCATTTGATCATTTGCCACAAAAAGGCAAAATTCTTACAAAACTGATCAAGAAATCTATCCTCACGAATAGACATAAGCTTGTAGTGAGATAATAAGGTTGTATAGGTTTTGCAACATTTTATATGAAAAATCGAAAATAGACAACATCGCAAATATTGAATAAAGTCTGCAGTTCTCAAATAAATTTTGTTTCAAAAGCAGAAGCTAAGCTCTCTTCTAATTTGTTTCTTTATCTTGTTACAAACAACAAACAACAAAAATGACATTCGCTCTTCATTCATTTTTTCTTCTCCATATTCCTCTTTCCTTTCAACATGAGCTCTCTTTGAAATATAAAAACGGGCGAATACCTGGCAGCGCCAAACACGGCGCGAGTAACCAACTCAAAATTCAATATGGTGCCGCTACTATAGATTCTATATGCAAAGCTCACACTTCTTAGAAAAATACTTCACTTCTTTTTCATAAGACCCCTTCCTGTACTTCTTATTCAATGGCCGGAACTGCCAAGCTAGAAACTTGTTGGACAATTTCTTTAATTGTAAAATGAAAAAATTATTTTGGACATACTATTTATTTTAGTTAAAGTAATAAGTAAAAAAGTTTATAATGAAGTGAACAGTTTGAGATTTAAGTAAAATGTAAAGGCGTTCTTTTTAGGCAGCTTCTAACGTCTCAAAAAGAACGAAGTTGGTTGCAGTTGTGTTCATTCTAGTTGTGTTCATTGGGCCTGCACACACGAGACTAATTCATCCGGACTAAAATCAGTTTAGTTGGAAAGGGAATCGAAGTGTGCAGCATTAAACGGACTGAAATTTTCAACCCGAAATTTGCTGGATGAACGAAGACTAAAACTAACACATATACTTAGGCTGTCAGTTTTGGTACGATATAAATACTCACACATTTATAAGAGGTTCATGTATACATTTCTTCCCCAGTCTGAAATCATCTCGTGTGTGCTTGGACTAAAGAGTCAAACCCATTTTAGTCCAAAAATTATTCATCCCGTGTGTGCAGGCCCATTGTTTTAGTAGTGTTTTAGTAGTAAAGGTTTGTTCGCTCAACACTCGTCCTCAATGAACCATCTCGTTTAAAATAGATTTAATTTTTTGCAAAAACCCAATTGTTTCACGGGTCTAAGTGGCTTGGTGAATATATCCGCTAGCATCGAATCGGTTGGACAGTATTTGTTGCTGTATTGATTAAATGTGTCTGGTGAGTTATTTTCTCTATGAAATCCATTTTTAACTCAACTTTCAACATTTTGCTCATAGGTGCCCGCAACAAGCCAACGGGATCGTAAGGCTTGTCCGCAACGAGGATGTTGGCTAGGGCAGCAATATTTAAATTTGATGTGGGGAAGTCAACCCACTCCCTTATTGAGCCGGGCAATCATCGTGATGTACCAGAAACCATGTTTTGTTTTGCTACGCTTTGGGGAGATAGAGATTTAGTATCCTAAGGAATTACTAAGATTCTTGTAAGTACATGCATGCTTAATTTGTTGTTTTATGAATCGTGGATTTCTTATGTATGGGTGTAGATGATTGAAACGTTGACAATTAGGTTTTGTTCAATACATTTGAGATGTGACTTATAGAGGAATTTGTGGTGGATAATAAGTTGTCTAGAGAGATTCAACATCTCGAAAACTTTTCATTAGGCAACAACTGCATTGTGGTTTAACTTTTCTTTTGCCTACCCTACTATTATATGCCTTTCAGTGTTAGCTCTCAATTATCCTTGCCTTTCTTAACGGCTGGATTTGGGGTGTTTTTTTCTATTTGAAGACTTGAATCAATCAAGTACGTCCGACTACAAGTGGATGGCCTGGGCCAAACAACAAGTGCTTTCGCAAATAACTTGCGGGGTTTTATCACAGTTAGTATACATAAAATAAATAGAAAATAAATAGAATAAATAAGAACAACACATAACAAGCAAATAAATAAATAAATAGGGTATCGCAGCCAAGAAAAGAAAAATATCACAGATGGTTAACCTAAACTAACAAAAGGATATAAATAAGTAAAAGAAAATATCACAGATCTCAATGTGGTTTTTAACCATCAGGTACTTTGCTAATCATGCAGTCGTGCGCTTTGTATTCTAAGAATGACTCATGAAGGAAGGATGTACGGTTTCGATTTTCTTCCGGTCATTGTTTAAGATCCTTGGCATGAAAGATTCCAAGTTTTTTGCCAAACCGCAAACGCCGTTTTCTCCCTACTCTGCTTCTCCAGCGGTATCTGCCAGAAAGCCTCCTTAAGATCCACACTACTTATGTAGTATGTATCAGATAGACGACTGAGGAGCCCCTCGATATGAGGGAGTGGGTTGGCATCCTTCTTGCTAACCGCGTTGACCCTACGAGAATCCAGGCAAAAACGGTGTTTTACAACTCCGTCCCGGTACAAAATGGCCTGCACCGCCGGAGAAACAGGGTAAGGGCGCTGTTTCACCGGGACCGCATCTCCGGTATCGATCACATGCTCCATCAGTGACGTCTTACCGAGACCGTGGCGATCGTAATCCAAACATTTAACCCTGACCGCCCTCAATTCAGACATTTGACTGGGAGTTAGTTGATGAACATTATCTGCATCAATTGACTCCACTATAGGTGAAATTGAACTTACTACAGAACCATCTCTTTATATTTCACGGGGACTTTAATTTTACCCACTATTGAATGTCCGTTACATTCGGCAGTCTTAATTTCCGATTTATAGGGTGTAATCTTTAATTTATTTAACTCGACGAAACTCAAACAATTCTTCCCAAGCACACTCACGCTTGCCCCACTGTCCAACAATCCACGTACTTCTTTCCCTTCTAATGTTACCTTCGCATAAGGCCTTGGATCAGCACTGGTGTCGATATTAGTCGACAAAATCTTCTTTCTAATTTCTCTTCTCAACTTATATCGCTCGCGTGTTTTTAAAATTCTACGACTTGTTCTTACCATGCTCCCTTCGTTAAAAATCCGTCTTCTAGCTAATTCGTATTCCTTAACTCTAATGTGATAGGGTCTTAATTCGGTTAATTTTTCGTTATTTTTATAATTCGTTTCTACATCTCGCTTTAAAATTTGTTTTGGTGCTTCCTTGAAGTTAACTACATTTCCAGATTCTGCTGGGGTGTTTGGGTGGAACGCGTTTTCCGGGTTACACTTTCCGCATTTTGGAGTAATCACTCCATTTTGGCCACATCTGTAACAAAATATGTTACGGGTCGCTGAAGAACAGTCCACAAAGGAATGTCCCGGTTTCTTGCAGTTCCAGCAAGTTAATATTTTTGGTTCACTAGATTCTCAAGATTCCGAGAAATTGGATTGGTGATAAGCTGCGACACATTCTTCTTGCTCAATTTGGTCTTCGTCCTGATAGAGCAATTCATTTACATGATACCGCGGTGGTGGTCGGATCGACATTGCTTTGTCTCTGTTGTTACCAGTGAAAACTCCTTCGGCATCCTTGCACACAAACCTCAGTTGATCCATGCTGTAAACAGTTTGCGGGTAAACTAACCGTCCAACCCGATCATTTAAGTTCCGCTTTAGAACCCGAACTAGTTCATCTTCGGGAATAGGCGTTCTAAGCTGGGAACTTAATTTGTCGATGGCATTGAAGAAATCTTCACTCTTCTCCCACGCACCTTGTCGCCGGTCCAAAATATCTCTCATTACTTCGAGATCCGATTTTGGATTGCGAAATTGCCTCATCAATGCACCACGCAGCATAGGCCAATCTGGTCTATAGTTGGCCTTTTGGAACCTCCAGTACCAATCTTCAGCACAACTCTTAGGAACTATGAGAAGATGGAAGTCTCTTATAATGTCTGTCCAGGAATGTTCATACAACTCCTTCATAATCTCTACTCTGGAGATAAATTCTTCTACGGTAAGGCTTTCAGGTTTGCCGTCAAATTTTATACCCCACTTATCCAACTTAACGATTTCTCTATAGGGAGGATAAGTGGGGTTACGAGCCCACTCCCGACCGCCACTCGGAACATCTCCAGTGAAGGGATAGTGCAAAGCCATATTTGGGACTCTCAATTCGGCAGGTGGTTTTACTCGCACCGTGTTGTTTATATCTGCCATGAATTCAATGAAATTATTCTGTACCTCACTTTTAATTGTCTCCGACAGCTGACTTATCATCGTGTGAGTGTACATATCATATGCCTTTACTACAGCAAAATTAATCACCGTTTTAAGTTCTGGTGATACCCTAGGGATGTCAATGGTTTCCCGCTCAACGGGTCTCTGAGGTGGTTCTTCATCTTTTCGGCTAATACCTAATGAGTTTGCTACACCTGACGATGCCTTCGCAACGGGAGGCTCAAATCTTTGTATGGCACCGGTTTCAACCCTAGGATTACTCCTATTGGAACTTGCCTGCTGTTGGTTGCCTACCCTCGAGCTACTAGGGGCCGACACTGGCACATTACCCGTGATTGGTTGCATTCCAACACTTGAAAAACCTAGAAAACTTGACATATCTTGCTTTGAAGAAGCTTCCCGTCTCCTTGCACACATATCCTCGATAGTCCTTCTCGTTTGCTTGGCTTCAGCTATCCAGTTTCCTGTGCCAAAAACCTCATCTCCGAACGAAACCCTATTCGCGGTTACTCCCGAATCTCTAAACGGATTCGCTTCTAAATTATTTCCAACCCCTGCGTCCCACTCATTACTAATATTTCCTATCACTCCAGATGACTCAACGGATCTATTTGGAACCAAGGTAGCAGACTCCGCTGGAAGTCCTGCGACAGACTCGGCCATACCAGACAGACTGCTATACGACGGAGCTGACAAAGAATTAGTGTTTTGGTCAACACTGGGTGTATTTGACAATGGAGGAGGCGGAAAGTTGAACATATTTAGGCCAGGCACTTGCGGAGGCCGGAAATCGCTCAACGAAGGGTAAGGCGTATCCATGCCTTCTTGGTTATTTATTAATTCCCTGGCCACTGCACGGGTCACAATCCTATCTCTTTCAACAAACCTAACTTTACTAACGACTGTTCTTTTTTTCTCTCTAGATCGCATGACCTGATGTAACCAGCCAAAAATTTAAGCAACTGGATTCAAAATGAATAGGTCGCAAAAACAAAAAAAAAAAAAAAACAAAATCAAAACTGTATGTAATGTAAAAAAAAAGAATATACTATGTATAATTTGAGCCTAATCTTAAGTCCCACAACCTACAAAAATGTAACAAAAAAAAAAAAAATAATAATAATTCTATGTTTTTAAAGACTTACAAGTTACAACTTGTGCTTACAGATATGAGGAACAATAGAAAAAATCTTGATTGTACATATACCAAAAATTTCACTTCCTATGTCGGCAAAATCACCAAAAAGCTTTGTCTGAACAAAACTTTGGATTGGATTATTTGCAACTGCCAATTATATTCCTACATCAAGTACTAAATACTTAATATAGCTACTTTGCTAGAAAACTTCCTATTATATGTTCTTAATGGGAGATTCTATTAAGTATGCGTTATTATAATACCTATAATGTAGCTGACTTATTATTTTAAATTCTATTTGTTATCTTATCCTCACAACCTGAATTCACTTGATTGCTAAAATTAAAAAAATTCCTGGTGTTCAAAATGGATAACCAAACTAGATTTTTCAACGAAAAAACATTAATCTTAGTTGAACTTTATATTCCCTTCTGACTTGGAATTAAAGTTCTACCTTCTCTTTCCAAGGTTCAATACCCGACAATTTAAACAAAACAATTCTAAGTATGCTATATTATTAGACAAATTTTCTTATTTTGTTTGTATATGTATAATTTTCGGGGGTGTCGGAGGTGGTTTCTTTTTACTTTGATTATTGTAGACGTTTTTCCTTAGGAATCAGGATGACATAATTTCCTTACTATTGTGACATAGTGAGTTTACTCCAGGGTTGATGACACCAACAAAAAAAACGACATTTAAGACAAAAAAAAAAATCGCTAATTTGCTTGTTCTGGTAGTTGTAATCAGAATCGAACTGTTGTCGCAACTAAACCGGCCTTCTTAGGAGCAATCCGGGATAGGACATACAACTCGTTGCAATTCCGTCAACACGACAGGAATACTAGAACATTGCCTTCACTGACTAAACTAAGTAATCTGCCGCGATTCAATAGTTCGTTCGGCCAGCGAAGCAAAGACAAAAATTTAAGAACGAATTCGTCACCGAATAACACGTCGCAAACGAACAGACATTCTAAAGAGCGATTCTGTTCGTGACATACGCTTAATTCGATGACGATTCATCAAAATTTATTTTGAAGCTGGTCTTAGACCTGCTCAAACGTTGGGCACCATTATTTGTTGCTGTATTGATTAAATGTGTCTGGTGAGTTATTTTCTCTATGAAATCCATTTTTAACTCAACTTTCAACATTTTGCTCATAGGTGCCCGCAACATATTGCTGATGAACTTCGTTTTTGTTGCACAATTCTCGTACATATCGCTCCCTGGTTTCGATATGATTCGATCTTCGACTAAGCCTTTCGGTGTTAACGAATGATATACAGCTTTGGTTATCCACGTTTATCAAGGTTGCTTCATGTTGTATTTCCCCAAAATCATTTAATAATCGTCGAAGCCATACACGTTCTTGACAAGCTTCGCTGAGTGCCACGTACTCAGCCTCCATCGACGAAAGAGAAACGCAATTTTGTCGTCTACTAGTCCAGGAAATAGGACCTCCGAACAAAAATACATTGCCTGATGTGGACTTTCGGCTTTCTTGGTCTCCGGCCCAGTCTGCATCTGAGTAACCAACAAGTTTGTCATCACAAGGTTGGCCAAGACATAGTTTGTATGCAATTGTGCCTTTGAGGTAACGCAACACTCTTTTTGCTGCTGTCCAATCTTTTTCTGTCGGATCTTTAAATTTTCTGCCCAAAATTGACGGCAAGGTAGAGCAAAGACCCAACTAGGCTTTGATATAACATTGGATCGGAGAAAGGTTGTCTTGTTTCATCTATTTTCAGGTAACCAGGGTCCATCGGCGTCTTCGCAGGCTTTGCACGGCTCATTCCGAATTTAGAAATCATCTTATTCGTATAATTCTTCAGTGAGATATGAAACGAAGATGCGGATCTTTCGATTTCCATCCCCAGAAAATGATGAACATTCCCGAAACAAGTTATCTGAAATTTGTCTTTAATTTTTAAATAAAACTCGTCTATTTTACCTTCATCTACACATCCAGCTAAGATGTCATCGACATAAACGAGAAGATACAAAGCCTGACTTCCAAACTTCTTCATGTACAATCATGGATCAGCAGTAGAACCAAAGATTAAATTAAGTAACAAGATGGGAAACAAGGCTGTCAAAGTGACAGTTGCCTACAAGCTAAAATTTACGGATTGGTAAGATGTGTGCGTGTTTTCATAAATACATTCTTTCAATCCGTCTATTCACCAAAGGGGCAGTTAAATTTGAAAAAAAATGTGAGTTAATGGATATGTTCACAAACAGTGTAAATTTGGTAAGCATATATCAACGAAATAAAACGGCGTAGAAATTGTTCGTGAAACTTTGTTATTTTTTGGTTCTTTCAAATTTTGACGGTGATGGAAATTGTGTATATCCTTATCAATTTAAAATAAATAGTAATTTAATTATAATAAGAAAACACGTTAAATCAGATCAATACATATCTCTATTTTCTCGATATATAGATTCAAATTTTTTGTTTTCGTTCAAACTAATAATTAAATGTTTATCAACTTTTATTTTTCAACAACGAGACATGAATATGAAGGATTTTAATCGCGTTTTATTTCTTGTTTTTAGAAACGATCTCACGGGCACTTATGACACGTTCTAAAACATATAGTTATATGAAAATACCGGCAAATTTTTCGGCTCATTTTTTAAGTTTAAACTGTAAATTAAAAAAAAAAAATCTCACGAACAATGATCAAATTGATAATAAAACCAATGTCGAGGAGACATTCAATAGCGAAAAATTATAATCTTCTAATGAACAAGATTAGTTCGTTTGAAACATAACTCCAACGTTATTTTATATGCTGATTCCACTGACGCTTATCACAAGATATAGCGAAGTAGATTCGTAGGTCAAAACTTAGTATAATAGAATGTTTAGTATAATAATACGTTTTTCCTACCCTAAATTTCAGAAAAGTCGAAATTTGTTCTTAATCTACTTCGCTAATTCTCTTGATAAGCGTCAGTGGAATCAACATATTATAACATTAAATACTCTTTACATTGTTCATTATCGGACTATAAAATTTTTAGCCAATATTTTTAAGCATTATAATGCGTTTTTGCATAGAAGCATACCTTTATGTAAGGCACAAAAAATATATCTTCGGTCTAAAGTTTCGGAACGCATCCACGATCATAATTCAAGTCTTTTCGTGGTGAGTTTAAGAAAAACGTGTTTGACAATTTCAAAATTCAATCTAGCAATCCACGTTAAATTTGAAAAAGCGAAAACTAACAAAAGAGAACTGTTGAAAATGCGAAAACAAACAAAAGAGAACTGTTAAAAATAGAAACATCTCACCTCAACTCTTTGTTTTTGTAACTCACATGTACTCATGGAGACGGAAAGAAAAAGAAAATGAAGAAATATGAAAATTGCGGGATCTAGGGAGTGAAACGTAAGTCAGTTTTCCATCTTGTTACATATTTAATCTTTAAGTAGAACTCTCAAGTCTCAAAGCTCAGGTCTAAGTATGTATCCAGCGTCTGGTTCCAGCAATATACAGACTGTTTCAAGCCGTATATACTTTTCTTCAAATAGCACAAAAGATTTTTATTTTTTATAATAAGCACACACTCAAGGGGTTTTTATACCCTTATTATGCCATAGACACAGTGAGTGCTTTAGGAAGGAAGGAAGGGGTTAGAGAGGAGGTGCCGGTGTACATTGGTTTTAAATTCCTGAACATTGCAATGATCGGGAAAAACAGAGTGTGGAAGAGAGTTCCACATTCGCGTAGTACGGCTAAAGAACGATTCTCTATACTTGAGCGTACGACCCAAGTAGGGTATTACGGTTGAATTGTTTAAGGGGTGGAATGCAACTGGCTATTTCTCTAGAGCACTTACCGTAGAAGTAACGATAAAACAGAGAGAGACACGAAACGTTACGACGGTGGTCTAAAGGAGAGAATGAATCAGTGATGTCTCTATCACCGATCATTCTCACGGCTCTTCTTTGTATACCATCCAAGAGGCTTAAGTAAGTTACTGGAGCACCAGCCCAAAGATGGGAATTGTACTCAAGCTTTGGACGGATATAAGTCTTATATTCTGCCCCAGGAACCTCATAGCCAGGTGGTTGTTTCATGAAGATGTCTTTTTCGACAACTCCAATCAGATACGCCGTCTTGAATAACAATTTTGCAGAATTATCAATAAAAACTGTTTCATTCAAAACCAAATGAGTTTTTAAATACGTCTTTATGTTAAGGTTAGTGTTTGTGAGGATCTGAAAGAAAAATTAAAAAAAAAAAAAAAAAAAACAAAACAAAAATCATACGCACAGTACATAACAATACTTACCACATATTAAGATCCATAGAACACACACACATACTTACCACAACAACATTTTCTATACAACACTACTTTACATACATACACTTTACTCACACACTCATAAAAATCAAAATTTTTAAAATTTAAAAATCAAAATAATCAAAAAATTAAAATCTAGAATTGAGTCAGTCTATGGAGAAAATATTGAGAAACCAGTTGGTATATCTAAAATGTTTTTAAAATTGTGTGTTTGTTTTGTAGTAATCAATTAATTATATACTAATAAAATTTAAATAAAAAAAAGTGAATCTGTACGAGCATAAAATTGCATGAAATATACTTTAATTGATAAACGGCATTTAAATAAAAAAATAAACAAGCCAAAAGTTTACAAAAAAAAAGTGTGAAGTGAAGACAAAACCAAAAATATAAATAAACATTAATTGTGCACCAAATGAACTAAAGAACAAAACAAATGTATAATAAATATGTAATACATGAACAAAATAAAAATGAATGAAGAATTAAGAAATAAAAGAAGAAATTGAAGAAGAAAGAAAAATTTCAAGAAAGAATACTAATAATCATTTATTGTGTTTTTTTTTTTTTTTGTTGTGTTAATATAAAATATTTTTTTTTTTATCATAATTTTTTTTTTTTGTTTCCTGGTGCACCTGGATAGAGGTAATTTTAATTAATTATTATTAATAATTTGTTTATATATTATGTTAGCAAATTATTTTGGTTATTTTTTTTGCATTTATAAATTAAAATAATTTAAATTTTTTTCTCCTTAAATTCACTATTTTCATTCTTTCATTTTCTTTTCATTGCTTATATTATTGTTATTATTATTTTTTTTTTTTTATTTTGATTCAAAATTAAAAAAATGTTATATTTGTTTTGAACAAATTTTTTTTTTTAAATTATGGTTGAATAATTTTAAAAGGTTTGGTCATGGTGAGTGTGAGAAGAGGACGATTGGGTAAATTTTCTGAGTTCTCTTCCCTCCCTTCAGTGACACTCCCTCCTATTCATCTTCGGGTTCTATTATTTTGGAACCCTAATAAAATATGGCATGAAGTTTAATGTAACACTGTCCAGAGCTGCGACTGCAAGTACCCACCCCACCGACGAGCTATGCAAAAGCAAGCATGCCGCAGTCGTAGCGTGGATCCTTTTTTCAGCCTGCAACCTAGATCGTTCTTAGGGTCCTGTAGATCTAAGAGCGTGAAGGGTAGCGATAGGTTGAAGGGGGAGGAACACGGGTTCCGTTACAGGTTTAAATGGCAAAAAATTAAAAGAGCAAACTAACTTTACAGTATATGAATAAAAATAATGAAAAAAACCTGAAAAAACAGTTACTTGACTTAATACGTTTTAGCAAGAAATAGGGTTATGAATATACAATCTAACGAAAACAATCGTAGAAAATATTAGTAAATCCAATATCTGTATTCCTCGACAAACAACAAAAAGTAAAAATGATAACGTCCAACTCAGTTATAAACTACTTCTACTATCTACTAGTTCATGCTAAAAGCTCTTAAGTCACTGAATAATCTTGTTTATGCAAGGAACGTCCTACATACGGTATTTATTTGAAGAGGAAGGAATAAACTTATGGACGTGGTCACTGATCAGTTATAACAAGATTGGAAACCTACCTACGTTTTACCCTCCAAATACTTCAAAACTTATTTTTTTCATACACACATACTCTTGTAGCAAACTTAATTTTTATTATGTAGGCAATTGTATTATTATATTAGGTCTGTTTGGGAACATTTTGTAGCAGTTTGTTTGAAATCTGACAAATTCGGAAAAGAGAAAAAATTCTCTCCTCAAGAGAGAAACTAACTACAGAATAAACAAACACGTTGAAGTAATTTGTTGCAATTTATTTTCATTTTTTTCAAAGCGATTGACAATAGTGTTCACAGTACGTTACTTATCTGGTATATGATTGTATTTTAAATTTTACATACATGCATGTGGAATATCGAAAAATTATCGAATTTTTTATTTTGGTGATGAAAGTTGAAATGAAATACATTCTTCGCATCAGCGGAGAAGAATTATTATGGTGCAGCTTAAACATTCCTGTACGACGGCGATGACGATATTGAGAGCTCTTCCATTTCATTATGGAAACAGACAACAACAATAAGGTGAAACTGTTAGAAAACTTCTTTCTCAGAACACCGATTTGGAAATAAGAATACAAAATTCCGTCTAATTATTTCATATATTTTCCGATGAAGCTTTGTGAAAAAATCACTACGCAACAACTGCACGAATAGAACAAAGTTAAACCTTTGCATATAGAATCAGTATATATGCAAAGGGAAAACGCACTGATGCTCTATATTACATGGATAGTGTATTCGACAAAGTAAAACAGTATTTTTGACTCCATTTAAGATGACAGTCAATTGTCTTTCGACTTTTTGACGTCAGAACCAACAAAAAAAAAAAAGCAAAAAAAATAAGTCGTTTTTCTTTTTTACATCTGAACTGCTGCCTGAAAAAAATGAATAGAAATATTTGGAATAAATTTAAATGGTGAAGGAAAACAAGTTGTTTATGGAAGAGAATATCCGTTTTGTAATTAAGAATGGTGTATCATATTATTTATTAATACAATTCTACAAATGAAAAAAAAAACCTTAATATTACGTCTTCTATATTACAATGCTCCGAACTAAAAAAAGAAAAAACGACCTAAAAATGAAAGGCAAAACTTACTCTGTTCTTTGCACCGATACAAATCAGTAATATAGAGATAAGGTGATATTTTTGTTATACTGTTATAAGAGAATTTTTCCCTTTCGATATTATAACAATCTTCAAATGGAGTCACTTTTTCTGTATGGATACACTATTCCACAGTGTAGTAATAGAGAGCAAGTGGGAAAACGTTATTACAATTTTCTGTTTGTTTACTCGAATTAGTTGAAAAGAAAAGAGAAATTGAGAGAGCAGAACATTTCCCCTCCAGAGAAAAATGCTCAACTTTTTGCAACAGAAATTTCTTGTTGCACTTTGTTTTTATATGTATCTTGCTCTTCGAATTTGAATTTGAATTGAAACGGTTCGCCAAAATTCGGAAAGAACATGCTTTGTGCTCAGCAATTAATTATCATTTATGATACAAATGTATTTTTTAAAGACTTGATAAATAAACCAAGAAAAAGTGATAACTGCTTCGTTCCAATAATTCTTTTGTCCTGGCGGGAGATAAGTATACCTCTCCGAAGTGCGGAATTTTTCATATAGCTGATCAAAAATTATTTTATACATAAGAATGTGCATTTTTAATTGCAAATCGGTATACTGAGGAAGTAGTTTAGATTTGTAGATATAGATAGATATCCATAATGAAATTGGACATCGTTCTCCTCTAGAATGTTAAACAGTTTCGCTGTAAGACTACACCACAGTATTCCTCTCCGCTGAATGGAGAATCATATTTCATCAACTCCATAACCAAGATCAAAAATTCATTTCTGTATATATATGTACAAATTTACAATACATATTGTCAGACAATCAAAACTTATTCACTTTCAGATAAAACACAAATTCACTTTATTCAAATCACTCACAAACTTATTTATTCAACACTTTCAATTATTACTTTCAAACACAGTGTCTTTACTTTATAGCAGTTCACAAACAAATTTCTTTCGCTTCGCCACCATCGGGGTATTTATATACCTAACTCAAAAAGGTTCGAGAAACTACTAGGTTCTTCCCGATGCTTAACGAAGTTCTCCTCTTAATCACTAGAGTGTAGGGGAAACTCTAAAGAGTGTGAACCACTGATCTCTATAATATAATAATGATCTCTGTAATATAGAGATCAGTGGTGTAAACACAATTTCTTACAACTACAAATAAAACTTTTTGTTACATAACTATTCAGCAACTAGACAATATTAGAGTGACAGAGATAAATAGTGTATACACATTGCAGTATGTACACATATAGATAGGCATATAGAAATATAGAGAGGCGGAGTTACAAAGTGTGTACACATTACAATAGATTGAAATACAGATATATAGGGGCATATGCATAAAAATCTAGTATTTACTAGTAGTAAATACTTCAAGTAAATGCTAGATCAACAAGTAAAAGCTCAGATTTGTAGTATTTACTTCATTTGGTGTGCATAAAAAAAAGTAAATGCTAGCTAGCGTTTACTTGTAGCAAATACTAGATTCATCCAAGTAAAAACTGTATATTCATCGGAATACTCAGGCATTTACTTACACCAATTGAAAAATAATATAAATCGGAATACTGGACTTACAAAGTAACAAGAAAAGGTCTAAAAGGGTGAAATACCTATAGGAAAACCCTTTACTTAGCTTCACTTTGATGTTTGATCTGAAGTAATTGTTATTGATTTTTTAATTATAAATATTCATTCGTTCTCTAATACTCAATTCATAGTCATGGCAAAAAACGAAAATAATAATTGTACGTTAGATTTTGTGAAAATGCTTGAGGTGCATTCGGTTCTTTTGAGCAAGTCTCAAAAGCCTCAAATAAAAGTTGCTAAGGCTGAGGCATTGAAAATGTTAAGAACCGACTTCCAAAGCAAAACTGGTATTTTGATGGATGCATACCCCTTCGATTTATGTATTCCTTAGAATGCAAGTGGGGTTTTTAATCTCCACATGTGTGCAATCCAAAGCTCCAATACAAGAAGGGAAGCTGTATTTAGAAAGCCAATCTTGTTTTGCTGCCAAATGTTCTTCATAATTTAAAGGAAACCTTATCCAAACTGAAGCTTTCTTAACAATCGATTTTGCAACAAAATGAACAACTCTGCAAACAGTACTTTGGTGAAATCCTGTGTCTTCACCGACGCCAACCTGAAAGCCTGAATCGCCATCATACCTCAAAAAGATCCTCATTTTTTGTTCTGGGGACGAAGCTCCTCCTCTTTTTTCAGTTTCGGTTCCTTAAATTTTATGGAAAATAAAGACAAATGTTTTCTATGAATAGTTATAAAACTTATTTTTAGCAATAAAATGTTGACTAAAGCCTAGTATACAGTTCGTTGTGACAAAAAAAAAATAGTGGTGAAAAAAAAAAATTTTCATGAAAAAAATTCTGAGAAATAAATTAGCTGTCACTGTCGAATATTTTAAATTTTTTCTGCCAAAACAATGAGAATCACATTGTTGTGTGTGAAAAAAAATTGAGGTGAATATAAGTTTTTTTCTTCGATTTTGGTTTACAGCTCGGATCACAGTGGTGAAATGAAAAAATAATTTTTTTTTGGCAAAAATCTCTCCCATAAGAAATACATTCGTTTTTTTTTTTTGAAGAACTGTATACTAGGCTTAAGCCATTCAACATTTTTTTTTTTTTCAAAGCGGTAAAGCATTTTGAATTTATTTGTAGCTGGAGATCTTCGTTCCTTGTAAACTTTTTCAGTATTCATGTGCAAAAACGCGGCCATTTCACAAGAATGTTGAACCGATCGCCTTAAAAAAACTTTTACTTCTAGTAAAAGCTTTTATTCAAGTATTTACTTGAAGTTTATGCATACGAAAAAAAGTAAATACTATCAAAATTGACTAGTAAAAGCATTTACTATCGTTTATGCATATGGCTCATAGAGAGGTAGGAATATAAAGTGTATACATATTACAATATAATCATATACCATATAAGTAAATGTATATTACTGTCAAAAACAAACTACAAAAAATTACTTCAACGTGTTTGTTTATTCTGTAGCAAGTGTTTGTCTTGAAGAGAGAATTTTATTCTCTTTTGCGAATTTGACAGATTTCAAACAAACTGCTACAAAATTTTCCCAAACAGACAAATTAATTGCTGACCACAAAGCACGTTCTTTCCAAATTTTACGAACCGTTTCAATACAATTTCAAATTCGGAGAGCAAGATACATTTCAAAACAAAATGCAACAAGAAATTTCTGTTTCAAAAAGCTCTCTCGATTTCCCTTTTCTTTTCAACTTATTCGAGTAAACAAACAGAAAATGTAAAAACGTTTTCCTTTGTTGTACTCTGTTGCAGTTTGTTGCGGTGAACAAACAGACCTATTACAATAAAACGCATACGCTTACAGCTAACAACCTGCTTTTTTGAGTTTGTATTACACGCATACTCTAACAGCTAACATGCTCCTTATCTTGTTGGCAAATGTCATTGTGACAGCAAGCTTTCCCATCTTGTTATAACCTGTCAGTAGGCGTTTTTCTTTTTTAGATCTAATCAGGGTGTGGAGCACTGATCTCTGTAATACACTGGATAGCGTATCCATACAGAAAAAGTGACTCCATTTGAAGATTGTTTTAAAGTCGAAAAGGGAAAAATTCGTATAACAGTATAACAAAAATAAACGACAAAGAATCCCCTATCTCTATATTACTGATCTCTGTATCGGTGCAAAAAACAGAGAAGTTTGTTTTCATTTATAGGCGTTTTTCTTTTTTTAGTTCGGAGCATTGTATATAGAGAATTGAGAGAACAACTTGTTTCCTTCACCATTTAAATTATTCGAAACATTTCTATTCATTGTTCAGACTCTGTTCAGATGTTAAAAAGAAAAACGCCTTACTTTTTGCCTTTTTTTTGTTGGTTAGACGTCAAAAAGTCGAAAAGGGACATTGACTGTCATCTTCAAATGGAGTCAAAAAAAACTGTTATACTTTGTAGGTAATACACTATCCAGTGTAATATAGAGATCAGTGGTGTGGAGTAGAGCCTGAGCTCATCGAGCTCAGTCTGAGCAGAGTAAGATCAGACCTTTCCGAGTTAATAAAGAAACAAACCTGAGCACGGAACCGTCACATATAAAAAAAAAAATTGACAAGCTGACAAAAATAATTTTGTATTTACTTCATTACTTACTTACTTACTTCATTCGGAAAACAATTTGCTTCGCCCGACATTTCAACCGTTTTATTTTTTTTTTGCGTCATCTCACTCATGATATGGACAAAATAAATGAAGTTGGCCGCGCTTAACTTTTTACTCCACCTACTCCATCAATTTTCCCTCCACGAGGTAAGCCTTGACGTGGCGGAGCGGCTTACGGAAACTACTACTATGAAGCTTAGAGCTATGCGATCGCGAAACTTGATTTCGCAGAAGGGCCTCCCATGGTCGACAGGTCGAAGCGGAGTAGGCTGTTACTACCAATTATCCCACAACGAAGGAGTGTTCCCACCAAGGCACTCCCACCGAGAGACGGCAGCGAATGAATTTCTTCTTTGGAATCAACGGTGGCGTCTCCAGTTCCAGTTAGGCCGAACTACTTGGTGAACACCTTTACGGGCTACTTCGACTTATTTGAAGCCCAGGCCGTAAAAGGAGCGGTTTTTCCGGCTCTTGCACTTGGAGTCACATCAAGTGCCTGGTACTCCAGGTTGGGGGTTGTGCGTCGGGGTGACTTCCCGACCACGTAGAAAAAATCTTAGTTGCGAAGCAACAACAGGCCTCGGAAACGGACGGATACACTGATGACGACCCAAGCAAATGTACAAAGGACAACGATTTTCGGATATGCACGTGGAATGTTAGGTCCCTTAACAGACCGCGTGCTGCCGAACAGTTAGCGGAGACCCTCAACTGCTACAAAGCAGACATTACCGCTATCCAGGAAATGCGATGGGATGGACCGGGCAAAAGGAGGATGAGAAACTGCGACATCTACTATGGTAATTGTTACCGAGAGCAACAACAGCGACTCTTTGGATGCGGATTCGTCGTGGGAAGCAGACTCAGGCAAAAAGTCTTGAGCTTCAAATGCGTGAGCGAACGCATCACAACAATCCGAATCAAGGCTAAATTCGGCAACATTAGCCTAATATGTGCGCATGCCCCCACAGAAGAGAAAAAGGACGACACCAAAGACGAGTTCTACGAGCTCCTTGACAAAACATACGAGCAATGTCCTAGTTATGACATTAAAATTGTCCTCGGCGATTTTAACGCAAAGCTGGGAAAAGAGGACATCTTTGGTGGAACGGTCGGAAAGCACAGCCTGCACGACACCACATCCGATAACGGATTCAGGCTGATCGATTTTGCTGCGAGGCGAAATGTTGTGGTAGCAAGCACCTGGTTCCCTCATCTCAACATCCATAAAGGAACATGGAGATCTCCTGATCAATCAACCGTCAACCAGATTGATCACATTGCGATCGACGGAAGGCACTTGTCCAGCATTTTAGATGTTCGAACTTTCCGAGGAGCTAACATCGACTCGGACCACTACCTCGTCGTAGCCAAGGTAGTGCTACGAATATCCCGACAACGGCCAAAACAAGGAAATGCTGCAAGAAAATTCGACGTCGGACGGCTACAATCGCAAGAGATCGCCAGATCATTCTCTGATCGAGTGTCAAGTAACCTCTTAAGGAGTCCTATGCCGCCAACATCAAGTATCGAAGACCAGTGGCAACATTGCCAGAGAGCAGTTAGAGATGCCGCCTCTAATGTGCTGGGTTTCACACAGCCACCAAAACGAAACCCCTGGTTTGATGAAGAATGCAGGCAGGCTCATGCAGCCAAGCAGGAGGCATACGAAGCGGCGCTGCATAGAAGGACAAGAGCTGCTCGTGAGCTCTACGAGCAAAAGAGGAGAGAGGAACGCCGGCTTCTCAGGAGGAAAAAGAGAGAGCATGAGAAGCGTCAGATCGAGGATGTTGAGAGAGCCAACAGCAGGAATGAAGTTCGGAGGTTTTACCGAAAGGTTAAACAGCTGGCTCAAGGTCATCGAGCAAGAACTGATGCCTGCAGAGATAAACAAGGGAACATCATAGTAGAATCGCAGTCAATGCTGGGGATTTGGAAAGACCACTTCTGTAGATTGTATAACGGCGACGACGAACAAAATACCGCCGTCAGACAGGAGCCTTTCATCGGACACGATGATAGCCAACAATTCCGTGAACCCGACCTAGAAGAAGTGAAAACCGCAATATCACGGCTGAAATCCAACAAAGCCGCTGGAGCAGATGGACTAGCTGCTGAGTTGTTCAAAGCAGCAGGCGACGAGCTAGATAGGAGCATGCACCAAATCATCTGTAAGATATGGTCAGAGGAATGCATGCCCGATGAATGGAACCTCAGCATTGTTTGTCCGATCCTGAAAAAGGGAGATCCTCTAAACTGCGCCAACTATAGAGGAATAAGTCTACTAAACATCGCCTACAAGATCCTCTCTGCCGTAATATGTGAACGTCTGAAGCCTTTCGTCAACAATCTGATTGGTCCTTATCAATGTGGCTTCAGGCCAGGAAAGTCAACCATCGACCAAATTTTCACGTTGCGGCAGATCCTGGAAAAGACCTATGAACTCCAAATCGATACCCACCACCTTTTCATCGATTTTAAGGCCGCGTATGACAGCATCTACAGAGACGAACTGTACAAAGCTATGTCTAGTTTTGGCGTCCCTGCCAAGCTCGTTCGCTTGTGCAAAATGACGATGGAGAACTCACGCTGCTCCATAAAGGTTGGCAACGAGCTTACGGAATCTTTCGACGTCAAAAAAGGATTCAGACAAGGCGATGCACTGTCATGCGATTTCTTTAACATCGTTCTTGAGAAGATAGTGCAGAACTCCAACGTCAACACCAGAGGCACTATCTTCCAAAAATCTGTTCAACTTCTCGCGTACGCCGATGATATTGATATAATGGGAAGAACACAGCGTGATGTCAATGGCGCCTTTGTGAGAATTGAGACAGAAGCGGCAAAAATGGGTTTAGCGGTAAATGAGGGAAAAACGAAGTATATGCTGTCTTCGAGGAAGGACACCCAACACCGACGGCTCGGGCAGAACGTCACAATAGACACATACAACTTCGAGGTAGTAGAGGAGTTTGTCTACCTAGGCTCCGCTATAAACACGGGCAATAACACCAGCGCCGAGATCAGACGAAGAATAACTCTTGCTAATCGCTGTTTCTTTGGGCTAAGAAAGCAATTGAGTGGAAAAGCCCTCTCTCGAGCAACTAAGGTAAAACTGTACAACACACTCATCATCCCAGTCCTGCTGTATGGTGCAGAAGCATGGACCCTGACAAAATCGGATGAAAGTGCCTTAGGCTGTTTCGAGAGGAAAGTTCTTCGGGTCATCTTTGGCCCCGTGTGCATTGAAGGGGAATGGCGAAGAAGATACAACAGCGAACTTTACGGGTTGTACAACGACATGGACCTAGCCAGAAGGGTCAAGGTCCAGAGACTCAGATGGCTCGGTCATTTAGAGCGAATGGACACCAATGCTCCGGCCCGGAAAGCCTTCGACACTATTCCCGAGGGACGTAGGAGGAGAGGAAGACCGCGACTCAGGTGGCGCACTCAAGTGGAAGAGGACCTCAATCAACTTGAAGTGCAAAACTGGAGACGACTAGCTAAGGATCGAGATAGCTGGCGGAGCCTGTTAATTGAGGCCCAAGTCCACAACGGACTGTAGCGCCACGTTAAATAAAAAAAAGAAAACATGGAGATCTCCTGATCAATCAACCGTCAACCAGATTGATCACATTGCGATCGACGAAAGGCACTTGTCCAGCATATTAGATGTTCGAACTTTCCGAGGAGCTAACATCGACTCGGACCACTACCTCGTCGTAGCCAAGGTAGTGCTACGAATATCCCGACAACGGCCAAAACAAGGAAATGCTGCAAGGAAATTCGACGTCGGACGGCTACAATCGCTAGAGATGGCCAGATCCTTCTCTGGTCGAGTGTCAAGTAACCTCTTAAGGAGTCCTATGCCGCCAACATCAAGTATCGAAGACCAGTGGCAACATTGCCAGAGAGCAGTTAGAGATGCCGCCTCTAATGTGCTGGGTTTCACACAGCCACCAAAACGAAACCCCTGGTTTGACGAAGAATGCAGGCAGGCCCATGCAGCCAAGCAGGAGGCATACAAAGCGGCGCTGTATAGAAGGACAAGAGCTGCTCGTGAGCTCTACGAGCGAAAGAGGAGAGAGGAACGCCGGCTTCTCAGGAGAAAAAAGAGAGAGCATGAGAAGCGTCAGATCGAGGATGTTGAGAGAGCCAACAGCAGGAATGAGGTTCGGAGGTTTTACCGAAAGGTGAAACAGCTGGCTCAAGGTCATCGAGCAAGAACCGATGCCTGCAGAGATAAACAAGGGAACATCATAGTAGAATCGCAGTCAATGCTGGGGATTTGGAAAGACCACTTCTGTAGATTGTATAACGGCGACGACGAACAAAATACCGCCGTCAGACAGGAGCCTTTCATCGGACACGATGATAGCCAACAATTCCGTGAACCCGACCTAGAAGAAGTGAAAACCGCAATATCACGGCTGAAATCCAACAAAGCCGCTGGAGCAGATGGACTAGCTGCTGAGTTGTTCAAAGCAGCAGGCGACGAGCTAGATAGGAGCATGCACCAAATCATCTGTAAGATATGGTCAGAGGAATGCATGCCCGATGAATGGAACCTCAGCATTGTTTGCCCGATCCTGAAAAAGGGAGATCCTCTAAACTGCGCCAACTATAGAGGAATAAGTCTACTAAACATCGCCTACAAGATCCTCTCTGCCGTAATATGTGAACGTCTGAAGCCTTTCGTCAACAATCTGATTGGTCCTTATCAATGTGGCTTCAGGCCAGGAAAGTCAACCATCGACCAAATTTTCACGTTGCGGCAGATCCTGGAAAAGACCAATGAACTCCATATCGATACCCACCACCTATTCATCGATTTTAAGGCCGCGTATGACAGCATCTACAGAGACGAACTGTACAAAGCTATGTCTAGTTTTGGCGTCCCTGCCAAGCTCGTTCGCTTGTGCAAAATGACGATGGAGAACTCACGCTGCTCCATAAAGGTTGGCAACGAGCTCACGGAATCTTACGACGTCAAAAAACGATTCAGACAAGGCGATGCACTGTCATGCGATTTCTTTATCATCGTTCTTGAGAAGATAGTACAGAACTCCAACGTCAACACCAGAGGCACTATCTTCCAAAAATCTGTTCAACTTCTCGCGTACGCCGATGATATTGATATAATGGGAAGAACACAGCGTGATGTCAATGGCGCCTTTGTGAGAATTGAGACAGAAGCGGCAAAAATGGGTTTAGCGGTAAATAAGGGAAAAACGAAGTATATGCTGTCTTCGAGGAAGGACACCCAACACCGACGGCTCGGGCAGAACGTCACAATAGACACATACAACTTCGAGGTAGTAGAGGAGTTTGTCTACCTAGGCTCCGCTATAAACACGGGCAATAACACAAGCGCCGAGATCAGACGAAGAATGACTCTTGCTAATTGCTGTTTCTTTGGGCTAAGAAAGCAATTGAGTGGAAAAACCCTCTCTCGAGCAACTAAGGTAAAACTGTACAACACACTCATCATCCCAGTCCTGCTGTATGGTGCAGAAGCATGGACCCTGACAAAATCGGATGAAAGTGACTGAGGCTATTTCGAGAGGAAAGTTCTTCGAGTCATCTTTGGCCCCGTGTGCATTGAAGGGGAATGGCGAAGAAGATTCAACAGCGAACTTTACGGGTTGTACAACGACATGGACCTAGCCAGAAGGGTCAAGGTCCAGAGACTCAGATGGCTCGGTCATTTAGAGCGAATGGACACCAATGCTCCGGCCCGGAAAGCCTTCGACACTCTTCCCGAGGGACGTAGGAGGAGAGGAAGACCGCGACTCAGGTGGCGCACTCAAGTGGAAGAGGACCTCAATCAACTTGAAGTGCAAAACTGGAGACGACTGAGCTAGCTGGCGGAGACTGTGGATTGAGGCCCAAGTCCACAACGGACTGTAGCGCCACCTTAAGTAAGTAAGTACTCCATCAATTTTAACCGAGCTCGTATATGACCACGGTCTGATCGAAAAAAATAAACAAAATTTGAGCGCTCAGATATGTCTGGGCTAAAAAACACGATGTTCACATTGGACTATTTCCACCTACTTATTTTGAAGTAAGGGCAATCTGTCGTGGTCAAACACAAAAGTAGTATGAACATTGAATAAGAAGTACAGGAAGGGGTGTTAGCTACATGTACAGTGCACGTGAGTGGAGCTACAAAAATGTCTGATGATGTCCTTTTTTGGGGTATGTGCTGTAAATTTTTTGGGTATGTGCTGTCAAACTTTGACTGTGTTGTCAGTCGAGTTCAGGGGTGTATTATTTCCGTTCGTGATGGTAAGGCGCTGAAATTCGTTGAGTTCCCGTAGTGTGTACTGTTGTTTTGAATAGTTCTTCCATCGTGTTTCGAAACGTTTTTATTTGTTGGTTGTATTACAATAGACAATAAAAAAAAATTAAACATTAAAAACCGTGCAGTGCACATTTAGTGTTAAAACACCATGCTTCCTAAAAAAAGAATTGAGAATGAAAAAAAAGATGGAGCAAAATCGATGAAATCTTGATTCAATCAAATTTAGCTTGGTGCCCCTGAGCATAGAGAATATGTAATACCTAGAGTCGCGACTTCGGGTGTTCACTCTCTTTTTGCCTACTAGCTGCAATTTGGTCGTTTTGTACTAACCCAGTGAGAATGTGTTAGTTTTCCAATGCTTTTTAAATGAGAAACTGCACCAATACATTCGCATTGAGTTAGATACAATGCTCAGGTTTGAGTCGAGGTGGGTTTCATGTGCTCAGATTTCGAAAATAAGATTCCGTTGATCTCAAAATTTTCAAAAAAAAACTTAAACATACAAAAAATGCATGTAATATGAAAAATACATACGTTATATTGTTTCTTTGCACTTTTAACATATAATTGCACTATAAGGCCGTGTGTGAATTGCGTTAAAATGTGTGTTAAAATTTAACCAGCGTTAAAATTTGTGACTAATGAGGTGAATAAAATGGGTTAAAATTTATTGAGCTGTGGAGCAGGTTAAAGCTTTGTAAATGGAACAGCTAGTACTACCAAGATTGGTTTTCTGCTTGGTTTGACAGATCTTCTGTCAAACCAGGCAGAGAACACACATTACAAACTTATGTAAAAAAAAAAATGCTTCTGTGAAAAATTCTAAAGATGACACCACCATCGTTTTCCATCTTGAGACTACTCCCCTAATAGATATACAAAGGGTTAAAGTGTGTTAAAATTTGACGTTTCTAGTGATAGAGAAAATTGTTCTTGCTTTTGCATTCCAACAACGGAACATAACTTACCCCACGCTCTCTTCTCTGTTTAATTGAATTTCTTGTTAAAATGCGTTGATATTTTAGGCCGTGTGCGAATTGGATGAACTGTGGTTAAAGATGGATGAATTTTTAACCACTGTTGTCATATTTTAACCTGATCCACAGCTAGTCTAATTTTTAACACACTTTATTCAATGCGAAGTGTCAAAATTTAACCAGACGTCAAGTTTTAACCACATTTTAACCCAATTCGCACACGGCCTTAAAAGATATAAAAGAATGAACAAAATACTTTACATTTTTCATTTTTCTAAACCAAATACGAATTTATTGTTTTGTTTCTTTTGAAAATATGACAGATATCAGCTATGAAAACAATTTTTCAGTGTCACCACACCGAATAAGTCAATTAATCAAAATGGGAATTTTGTTTGATTATTTTTGACTGTTGTTTTAAAATATGACATTAAAATCGAGAACAGTAAAGAAAAAAGATTTTTTTTTAGTTTCAGAGACTTTTTATTAACCCTGTTTTCTTAGAAATATGTTTTGTAAGAGAAATTATTTTTCCATGAAAAAGGAAACCAATTTTTGTTCAAGGAAATTTCTTAAATTATCGAGGGAATTTTTTTAACCTACGCAGAAATCTTGGTTAAAATAATTGTTTTAACGCAATTCACACAGCAAATCTCTAAATTTGATCCCAACTCAAACAAGACGTCACATTTTAATCGTGGTAGAAGTTTTAACGCAAATTTTAACGCAATTCACATACGGCCTAATATACCAATATTTGTATCAAAAATCTTAATAAATCTTAAAGAAAAAAACACAAGAGAAAATCGAAATAGTACGCATACAGTCGTGCGTTTAGTCTTGTATTTGCTGTGGTGGAAGTCTGTCACTTTGGGTTTGTGCAACAAGAAAAAAATTTTACTCACGGCTGAGTACTCACTCTTTTGTCACCTCTTACGTCTTACACAGATTCACGGACACGAAAAAAAGAGAGGATTGAGAGAGTTCACCTCAGAAAAATTTTGAGGGTGTTTTCGGCAAGGGAGGAAAAGGTCGCGACTCTAGGTATTATATATTCTCTATGTCCCTGAGATTAACCATTCAATTGCAGAGCAGCCCTGTTGCAATGCGTTTGTTTTTGTGAAACTCATACTACTTAGAAAAATGCTTCAATTCTTTTTCATAAGACCCCTTCCTGTACTTCTTATTCAATGGTGTGAACGCTATAGACTCACGTTGACGTCTTATAGTTGTCATAAATTAAAAATAGTCCAGTTCCAACCATTGTGTTTCTATTTAGCTAGTACCTGCGACCTGGCAATCGATTGTGGTGCCATCTTGAGAGCTGGCTCAGTGCTAATTTTTTACATAAGTTTGCTATATGGTTTTTTTTTGGGTTTGATGTAGCACAAAATATCGAAAACACCATTCTTGATACTACCTTTGTATATGGAATCTATAGTAGTTGCAGCCTCGTGAATCGACGACAGCGACGTCCGGAACGCGATACATGCAAAAATCTTAGTATATAGAAAAACTAACAGCGCCAAGACGGGACGACTGTCCAACCCAAAATTCTCGAGGGTGAAAATACTATAAATTCCATATACAAAGATACTACTACCTGATTTCATATACAATGGTTCCATCTAAAAACATCTCACTGATGTGAGACCAAAAAGAACTGCTAATGAAATTCAATGTTTTTTGGCGTGTAAGAAGAGTGCAAAACCGAGTCAATCCCTTTTTTGACTGTCTTTGTTGTCTGGTCAGCTGTTAAATCGTTTTGTACAGAAAACTCAGAAATATCAAACGCGTAGTATATATGTGTAAAATCCGTGTACAATTATGTGTAAATCCGTCTCCAAAAAGAGATTCAAGAGAAATCAATCCTTCGAGGAAAAAATTAAATTTCTTTGTGAAAGAAATGCGTTTAAGGGGAAAAAAATTGCGACTTTTACGTCACGGATCAGTTCTTGGGTTATAAAAAAAGCCACATGAGATCTTCTTAATGTAACATTGACTGAGGCAAAATCATTTGGTGGAACACAATTCTCAATTCTCATTGAGATAAAATGGTTAGCTTACAAATTGTTGTTGTACATTGTCAATAACGTCGAAATAGCTGAGTGAGAAATCCATTGAATAAGAAGTACAGAAAGGGGTCTTATGAAAAAGAAGTGAAGCATTTTTCTACCCAGTGGCAAACTTTCCAATTTTCACCAAGAAACACCATGCGATTCACCAAGGAATGGGAGCTTCACTCATGAATTTGAAGGTGAATCATTTGGTGAAATTTACACAGGGCTGTCATTGGAGTTCACCAAGTGAATTTCTTGGTGAATATGCATCAGTGAAGTAATTGAATAAAAGTATTCTGTGTTTTCATTTGTTCTCTAACTCCGATGAAATGTTAAATGATAGTTCATTGGTGAACTCATCCCTTTTTTGAAAGTTGAATTTTCCACTAAGTACTTTTTTCATGGCTGAAAAATATTATGAAAATGCAGCTGTGAAATCAAAAACCACCAAATGTAAATATCAAAACAAATTTATTAATTAATATTTCTGAAAAGAACACAATATTGTTTTAAATAATAATCTGGATCTTCTACTGTTTCTTTCAATTGTTTGCCGCTAAACGACTCCTTTAAAGTTGCTCCACCTTCCAGATTCCAGAATACCTTTAAAAATGTTTAGATATTTAGTTTAATTTCATTTCTATATGTATCGAAAATAAATACCTATTTACACTCTCCTGTGCTGTTTAATTATTATTAATTCACCTTTAAAAATAACTTACACTGATGAGAAGAATTCACATCAACTGTCTTTAACTAAGATTTCGATTACACTGATTGAACATAGAAAAAAACATTTTTTTAACGATCACAGACAAAAATAGTGGAAAAAACCAAAACCACTGCGTCCTCACCGGTCGTCGTCGCGTCGTCCTCGAGCAATAATGTTTATGTACACGGATTCTTGCAGCTGCAGGTCATTTCCACCCTTAAAAGAAAATAAAAAACTATCAGCTGCGCTAGTAGATAGACAATATTTTTGTTTCTTTTTTGTTCGTTTATTCTTCTTCTTATGAATACAACACACAGTGCTCAATGCCAATCGCGAAATCGTGAAGCTGTGCAGGACTTTTCCTTACTGAAATCATAGAGAATATATAATACCTAGAGTCGCGACCTTTTCCTCCCTTGCCGAAAACACCCTCAAAATTTTTCTGAGGTGAACTCTCACAATACTCTTTTTTTTTCGTGTCCGTGAATCTGTGTAAGAGGTGAACTGTCACAATCCTCTCTTTTTTTCGTGTCCAAGAACCTGTGTAAGAGGTGACAAAAGAGTGAGCACTCAGCCGTGACAAAATTTTTTTCCTGATGCACAAACCCAAAGTGACAGACTTCCACCACAGCAGATACGAGACTAAACGCACGACTTTTTTTTAAGATTTATTAAGATTTTTGATACAAATATTGGTAAATTATAGTTCAATTATATGTTAAAAGTGCAAAGAAACAATATAACGTATTTATTTTTCATGTTACATGCATTTTTTGTATGTTTGAGTTTTTTTTTGAAAATGCTGAGCTCAACGGAATCTTATTTTCGAAATCTGAGCCCATGAAACCCACCTCGACTCCAACCTGAGCATTGTATCTAACTCAGTGCGAATGTATGGGTGCAGTTTCTCATTTAAAAAGCATTGGAAAACTAACACATTCTCACTGGGTTAGTACAAAACGACCAAATTGCAGCTTGTAGGCAAAAAGAGAGCGAACACCCGAAGTCGTGACTCTAGGTATTGTTGCCGGCTCGGTTCCTGATGACATAAATGTCATCGGGGAATAACCCCAGCTATCCGCCTAGTACCTTGGCACGCTTGCGACACGCGGCTTAGCTCGTCGGAATTGGGGGGATCTTGGTACTAGACGGACAGGAACCGGCACACAAAAACATATATCGTGCCAGAAAAGGACAACACAAACGAAACGAGGACATTACGTTACCTTCACTCTTGCCGCGCTGATGTTGTGGCGGCGCTAGCCCACCCTACCATGGAGTCCCAATGCCAAATATTCCGGGGACTCCCCGAACACCTTTCCTGTGGCTGTCTCCGTGCCTTCGGTCCTCTTCTAGGACATTATCCGCCGCTCAACATCCCTGAAAATAAAAAGCCTAGCACGCCATCTTGTGGCCCTCAGCTAAATTCATCAATAAGCTTTGAACGCGTTGATGACGTGGCAGAACATGACTTTATTATAAAAAAAAACCAAAAGAAATTACACAAACCAAAATTGAACGAATAAATAAATAAATTATTTAACAACAAAAAGCAGATAAATAAATAAAAAAAAATTACTAATTAATAAATAACAAAAAAAAATAATAAATAAATAAATAACAAAAAGGTAATAAATAAATAAATAACAAAATGAGATATAATAAATAAATGTATAACAAAAAAGTAATAAATAAATAAATAACAAAAAAAACTTGAAAGAACAAAAATGAGGCAAGAAAAATTACAAAAAAATTAAAGAATAAATTAATAAGAATGTTAAAACCTAAAAATTAAAAGTTAATCCTAAAATTATTCTATTAAAGTTTTCAAGATTTTTTTTTTTGTATTTTTGTTTTTAATTTTTTTTTGTATTTTTGTATTTTTAATTTTTTTCTTGTATGATTTTAATGTTTTTTTAAATGTATTGTTTATTTTTGTATGTATTTTTATGTTTTTTTTTTTGTAAAAGATAAATAAATGCAAAAAAAAATTCATAAAAATTTTGATCTTCCCTAGGAAAAGATGGACAACGTCATGTTCCGAATTCCCAAATAGAATGTTAGACGCCCTCAATTTTCGGCGCACAAAAAAAATACTACAAAAAAACGCGGATGGTAACCCTATTTCCCTAGAGCTCTAAGTAAACGCAGATTCCACACCCGATTTCCCCACCAACGAAGGGTCCGCGATTTGGAACGCCCAGATGTCACCCACTTCCCCACTTGCGAAGCAAAGGCAATTAAACAAAATAAAAATATGTATATGTAAAACGAAAATGAAAATTTGACAAGGAAAAGGATAAAAAAAAATAATAAAAAAAAACTTAAAGTAAAAAAAATGAATGCACAATAAAAAAAAATTGCCACGCCAAAAAAAGTTATCTTCTTGTTGTTGCTGTTGGTTTTGTGATAATTGTTGTTGTTGTACTTATTGTTGTTATTCCTTCTTGTCGGCTCCGGTCCGGAACTCGAAAAGTTTTCCAAAAAAACCGAACAAAAAATTTGACTTTGATGAACAAAAAAAAAATCGGTATGGTCACCCTAACCACTTTTAGTGCAAATTCTATGTTGCTGTCTTTGGCCGTTATTGACCGCTTTTTGGTTCTTCTTATTGGCCTTTTTTTGTTGTTGCCTTATCGCTTAAGCGGTCGCAACTGCTTCCGCAAAACAAAAGATTGGCGGCCACGACCTTTGATTGACCGCCAAATAACCAGCACTTTTTTTTTAAGCCTTTGAATGCCGAATATAATTTCGCGGCCTTATTTGTCGGTGGCTTTTTGACCCTTGGGTTGGATTTCGCTGGGGTGACTAGAACCAATAGTAATACAAAAAACAATTTAATTTATTTAAATCCCCTATCCCCAACTGCTTACAAATAAAAGAAACAAGAAAAATCACTCACCCAATTAAATCACTGCAAAACACCAAACAAAAATTAAAAAAAATAAATAGCACAAAATTTGCACTACCACCACACAACTTGAAAACTTTACTTCTGATCAATTTAAACTTTGTCGCGTCGCTTGAAATTTTTACCAACCAGCCCGAAGCAATCCGAAGCTCCAAGTTTCTTCCCCAGCCTTTCCGATCTCTCTTTCATTTGCGGAACTTAAGCTCTACAAAAAAAATACACACATAAACTTATAACTTCTCCTAACCTATACATGCGTCCATTCAAAGTTGCACAAACCCCAAAACCCCGAAACATAGGCAACCCTTGTTTCAAAAGAAATAAAATATTGCACCAAAAACAAATATAGCCCCATCTGTCGGCTAAACCATTTGGATGCACCTTAGCACTATCCACTTGAATTCCACATTCGCTACATTCCACAAGCACACAACAACTAAACTACAACCACCTTCATTCATAAAAAGAAACTACAAATTATATCCCAATCAGAGACAAAAGGAGATCGGAAACTTACATACGTTTCACTCCCTAGATCCCGCAATTCTCCTATTCCTTCATTTTCTTTTTCTTTTCGTCTACATGAATACATGTGAGTTACAAAAACAAACAGATGAGGTGGAGATTTTTCTATTTTACATTTCTCTTTTGTTTATTTCGCATTTTCAAATTTATCAATGGATTGCTGGATTGAATTTGAAATTGTCAAACACGTTTTTTCTTAAACCACCACGGAAATACTAGAACTTATGAGTTCGGATGCGTCTGAAACTTTAGACCGAATACATATTTTTTTGCGTGTTAATGTTAAAAGTATTTAGTGTTAGAATATGCTGATTCAACTGACGCTCATCACGAGATTGAGTGAAGTAGATTAAGAACATATCCGACATTTCTTAAATTTAGGGTGAAAAAACGTAGTATTATACTAACGGTCTATAATTCTTAGTTTTAAGTTCTAAATTCAAATTTAATTGCCAAAATTATTCCTCTTTGGTGAATCGACGATTGAAGAACTGCCACTTTCACAGCCTTACTTTTCATTTATTTATTTATCTTCCAACACATACAGATACATATTTCTGATGACAAAAAAAAAATATTATATTTCCACATATTCCCATATTCAATGATACATTTTTCTAATTCATATTAACGGCCCTTTATGGACTGAAGCTTTTTCTTTATTTTCATTTATGTTCAATTTGATGTCGGAAATTCAACTGCTGGATACATTTGATGCCATTTACTGCTTCTACGCAATTTTATTTTTTGCTATCTTTCTGAACATATCCCTCTTCTGCTCACTTTTACTCACCTTTCGTACGTTAAAACTACAAATTTTCAAATTTTACCGGTTAATTTTTTTCCCCAGATGGGGTGCCTAACTTTACTGAGATAGTATTGTAAAAACACGCATACTCTTGCAGTAAACGTTGACCGCAGCTTGTAGGCATTGTCATTTTGACAGCTCAGTTTCCCATCTCCCTTTTAAACTAATCTGTGATCCCAATTACAATAACAAAAACAAACAAACCTAATTTCATCATGGCTGACATCGTCAATGTAAGTATTTGTCTGTGGTAATTTATGTTAATTCGTAATAAATAAATGTAGTTCGTGTCTAGTTTTTGTATCGTTTTGTCCAGTAAAGTTAGTAATGTAGTTAGGAATAAAAAATATTGTCAAGATTGTGTTATTTTAGGGAATATTTAATCAATTTGATTTCTTGGCAGATTTACTACCTTTCGTGGAACACAGGGCTGCCGACCGGAAACAAAGTTAAGTAAAATTGACAAATAAATTTTAAATTCGATTTTTCTGTTTCGACTAATGAATTTTCTTTTTATTTCAGTGACGATCACAACAAAACACCAGATTTGGTGGAGGCTTCCGGCGACAACAGATCGGGTGGCAGATCGAAACTTGCCAACGTGGGGAAGAAACCCACGCCCTTAGCCGGGCATAACATGATTATCATTAAGGATATCACAGTGAGTAAAATTGTTTGATAATTATTATAACAACGAGATATATAAAAAAAACATAACATTATTCTAAGACCTCACAAAAGAAAATATTGCACCTAATATCACTCATAATATCAGTCATAACATACATTCATATCACCTATTAATAAAATAAAACCTGTTAACTATATAAGCAGGCTAGTAATATTGCACTTTGGTTAACTATGGACTAATTAAAGATATATTATAGAAAAAATAGTAAATTAATAATTTAAAAAAAATATAAATATAAATAAACTCTGATAAATATTGCACATAAAAAAAATATCACAGAAAAACTTAGTCAAACGTTAAATCAGGTACTTGAACGCATTTTAGTCAAAGTAAATAAATAAATAAAAAGCTCTATAATTAACCAAAGTCCATTACTTACTACCATATATTGCACATCTACCATCACTTTTGCTTAACCTTTCGTCACTGCTAAAGTCGCGTCAAGTCAGTCGGAAGCAGGGTTTTGCCTATGTTTCGGGAACTTAAACTCTATATCACAGTTCTTAACATCACTTTACTATTGCTTTAAGTCCTTTGCATGGAAAACTCCTAACTTCTTTCCTGTGAGATTTTCAATCTCGTATAAATTTTTCCCTACCGATTGCACTATCCGACACTTTAAAAATTTCGGGCAAAGCTTAGCAGACAGATATTTAGACGAATCACTCAACACAAAATTTCGTCGAAAGACTTCTTGTCCAGGAATGAATCGGACATTTCGTGTTCGAACATTATACGATTTTGCACCCTTTTCTTGTGCCGTCAATATATTTTGCTTTATCTTGTCCCTTATACACTGCAGTCGTAATTGTCTCGGAAGAGTAAGCAGTTCCCCATCGTTCATCGCGTTCAACTTTTGGACGAGCTCGTAACTCTTGCCGTGCGTCATCATATTTACTCCGAAAAGAGCAAAGTATGGTGACACACCGGTCGAAGAGTGTATGGAGCTCCTCAGCGCACATGCGATATCACTGAGGTGAATATCCCAGGCGCGCTGATCGTCCTTCAAGTATGAACGGATTGCAGAAAGAAGTGTCCTGTTCACTCTTTCCGAGGCATTAGACTGCGGGGAATAATTCGCAGTGCGAAAATGCCTAATACCGTAACTCTCCAGGAAGTTCTGAAACTCCTTGGCAACGAACTGCTTGCCATTGTCAGAATGGATAACTTGAGGAACTCCATACGCGTTAAAAATCTCATTTTTCAAAAACTTGATCACACTTAACGAATTAGCTGAACGCAACGGTTTTAAAAACACGAATTTGGACAATTGATCTAAAACAACAAAAACATAAGCATTACCGATTTTGGACCTGGGATACGGTCCCAAAAAGTCAATATATAACTTTTGGAACGGTAAATCGACGACAAAATTACTACAAATAGGCGGACGAAGGACTTGATTAGACGATTTATTTTGTTTACACGTATCACACTGAGCTATAAAATTCTTAATCTGCACCGTCATATTCGGCCAATAAAAATGCTGTCTAATGCGGTGCAATGTCTTAGCGATGCCTCCATGGGCTGCCTGAGGAGGCTCGTGAGCCGACTTAATGACTTCTTCAGTCAAACCCGACGGTATCCACAACCGCCAGGTGTGGTCTACTAAGGTTAAATCACCGTCAATAGGAAGTGCTCGTTTGTAAACAAAGTCGTCCTCAATTTTTAAATCCGGAAGTTCCTTCGTATTATTTTTAATAGTGTCAATTAGAGTTAAGTATTCTTCAGATTGGAATTCGTCCGAGTCAAGGTCAAAAATAGTGGCTACTTCAGCCAACTCAACACTCTCTAAATGTGCCCGAGAAAGGGTGTCTGGCACGACGTTAAGTGAGCCTTTTCGATGCTCTATGTCGAAGGTATAACTTTGGAGTTCTAAACTCCAACGAGCAAGACGACCGTTAAGGTCTTTCATATTCATGAGCCATTTAAGGCTCGAATGGTCAGTGATTATTGTGAAGGCCATACCTTCGACATAGGGCCTGAACTTTTTCACCGCCATAACCGCAGCCATACACTCCTTCTCGGTCACAGTGTAATTTCGTTGGCATGCGTTTAATTTTTGAGAAAAATAGGAAATTGGAAACTCCTCGTCCTTATCGTTTCTTTGAAACAAAACCGCTCCAATACCTGACTCGGAAGCATCACATTGAATATAAAACCGCCTCGCGAAGTCAGGTCTCACCAGCACCGGACTGGAAACAAGAGCATTCTTGAGAGCTTCAAACGCTACTAATGCCTCTTCGGTCATGCGAAACTTCTCGTTTCTCTTCTTCAGGGTGTCGGTCAAAGGTGCAGTTAAGGATGAAAAATCTCGAATAAAACGCCTATACCACCCTGCTAGACCAAGCAACCGACGTACTTGCCTCGGGTTCTTCGGCACCGGAAAGTCCACTACCGCTTCCACCTTGGCCGGATCCGTCTTGACCATCCCACCACCAACGATGAAACCCAAATACTTAAGCTCCTTAAAGCAGAATTTGGATTTCTTCACATTGATGGTGAGATTCGCTTTCCGTAAGCATTCGGCTACTTCATCTAACAACGCAATATGGGTCTCGAAATCCGGACTCATGATGAGCAAGTCATCCAGATAGACAAAAACACGTTCCCTGAGTCGTGCAGGAATCACCTTGTCCATCAGACGGCATAACCGTTGGGCTGCATTACACAATCCAAACGGCATAACCTTGAAATGGTACAAAGGTCTTCCCGGTACCGCAAACGCAGTCTTTTCTCTACTCTCTCGCTCCAACGGTATCTGCCAAAATGCTTCCTTGAGATCGACACTACTAATAAAGTAGGTGTCTTGTAGCCGACTGAGAAGCCCCTCGATATGAGGAAGTGGGTTAGCATCCTTTTTGCTCAACGCGTTGACCTTACGCGAATCCAGACAGAAACGATACTTAATAGTACCGTCTATGGCTGGTTTCTTGATAAGAACAACAGGCGAGCACCAAGGACTTTCACTTTCTTCTATAACGCCGAGCTCCAGCATTCGGTCTATCTCTTGGTACAAATGGGCCTGCACCGCCGGAGAGACAGGATAGTGACGCTGCTTCACAGGGATCGCATCTCCGGTATCGATGACATGCTCCATCAGAGACGTCTTACCGAGACCGTGACGTTCATAATCCAGGAATTTCCCCTTAACCGCCTCTAACCTAGCCTTCTGAAGAGGAGAAAGTTGATGAGCGTCTAGCATGTCCGCCGGCGTTTCCATTACTTCGATCGAACTAATTACATTAGGAGCGATCTGAAACGCTCGCCAGAAATCGACTCCCAAGTACAACTCCTGCTCCAAGCCAGGCACTAGGTAAAACGTAACCTCGCGGGACAGGTCTTTATATACAACTGACGTCCTAACAACACCTACAATGGCTTGACTTTTACCATCCGCCGTTTTGACACCAGACTTATAAGGCTTTACCGTTAACTTCAAAGCGTCGGATAGCGCTAAACAATTTTTCCCTAGAATACTGACACTGGCCCCACTGTCTAATAAACCTAATATGTCCCTATCCTTAATCCTAACTTTGGCGTAAGGCCTGGGGTCCGTGTCAGTATCTACTATCGTCGATAAAATGTTCTTACGAGTTTCTTTCCTTAACTTATAGCGTTGCCTTGTCCTTAAAATTCGTTTGGATACTTCTCCTATGCTCTTTACCTTAAAAATTCGCTCCCTAGCTTCTTTGTACTCCCGTATCCTAACATGCAAAGGCTTAAAACATCTCGCATCCGACTCCTTTTCAGTATCTTTATCGTCTTTCTTTTCTCTTACTAATATTCTAATAGTTTTTTCTACTTCTTCTCTAGGCTCCTCGGGTTTGCTTGGGGATTCGTTTGAGAACGCGGCTCCCCCAACGACGTCGCGTTCCTTGGACGGTTTCCCGTCCTGCAGTTCAAACAGTTTGGACTTATCACTCCGTCCTGACCACACCTATAGCAAAATATGTTGCGAGTGGTCGAGGGACAGTCCATAAACGAGTGACCCGGAGACTTGCAGTTCCAGCACGTAAGCCTGTTCGGGTCATAACTCCTCGTCCTCGGAATTTGGTGCTGAACGGCCGCAACATCCGCTTCTTGAAACTCCGGCTGCTCATCCCAGTACTCCACTTCGTTGGCGTGCATTCGAGCTGGTGGTCTACTTGGCCTCGGACCATCTCTCTCTCGATTAGCAAACATGCTTTCGACGTCGCGGCACGCCTCTCTCAAATGATCCATCGACCAGATCGCCTGCGGGTAAACTAAACGTCGAGTGCGCTCATTCAGGTTCCGCTTCAGCACCCGAACGAGCTCTGCCTCTGGCATCGGCATCCTGAGCTGAGATCTAAGCTTGCTGATGGCCGAAAAGAACGTATCGGCCGATTCCCATGGTCCTTGTTGACGGTCCATTATATCGCGCATGATTTCCAGATCGGACCTCGCATTCCGGAACTTGCGCATCAACCCATCACGGAGCGTGTACCAATCCGGATTACGGTAATCCTTCTGGAACCGCCAATACCATTCATACGCGTCTCCGGACAGCAGTAGATGGAAATCGCGCAAGATCTCAGCCCAGGGACATGCGTAGTGACTTTGGAGCGTCTCCAGCCGAAACACGAAGTCTTCCACGGTAAGAACTTCCGCTATTCCGTTAAACTTTAACCCCCACTTGTCTATCTTTATAGGTCGCCGACTTCCTCCCTCGTACGCCCAAGGTGATTGCCGATCACCTTGACCAGGCGGACAACCCGGGTGCTGAGCGAAATCCCTTGACTGGTGTTGGTACTGGGATGAAACGTAGCCTCTTTCCACGGGACGACTCGGACCAGGCTCGCCACTATCTCGCCAAGTCTCCTCGCTACGTCCCTCTTTCGGCGGCTGGATGGCTTCAGGAATCCGCCGTGGGACTGCACCGGACGGTCGCTGAAAAACTTCGGCTGGCTGCCTCGGAGGATCTCTTAAGACTCCCATTGGATGTTCCGGTCCACGCATTCTTTCAAGGGCGCCATTCTGGTCGCGGCGAAACTCTTCCCGGTTTCGCTCAACTCGAGGCCTGGGAGAGCGTAGTTCAATGGGCGGTTCCGGCCGGACAGTTCTGTTGATGTCCCCCATGAACTGCACAAAACCTCTCCGGATCTCCTCTTTGAGAGATGCCGAAATCTCTTCCTTCATCGAGCTGACGTATGAGTCGTACGCCTCTACCACCGCCAAATTGATTACGGTTTTCAACTCGGCCGATATCAAGGCGGCGACTGCAGTTTCAGGATGACGGTGCTCGTTGTTTTTCGAATGGGCGTCCGTCTGGCCCCGAGGCTCCTCCAAGCTCCCGTTGGCTCCCCTTACCACTGACGAATGACCAGGTTCCTCGGCAAGCGACTCCGGTGCAGCCTGCTTCCTTAGGTTTGAACCGCTCGCAACATCAGTATCCAGTAGCCACTCGTCTACGCCCGAACCACTCGCAACCGAACCCTCAATTCGGCCTAAATTCCCGTTTTGCCCTATTGGCATACCCAACCCCGCTAAACCACTACCAGCTGGGGAAGAAATTGACATCAAATTCTCTTCTGGCTGCGGCGAACTATCTCGGGAGCGACCCGTGATTTGACTCCGAGTCCCCCTTGCGACTCCCTTTTTTACCGGTGTCCTTTTCAATGTACCTTTCATTATATATTTTCTCTGTTTTGTACAATTCTCAACTAATATTATTAACCTTCCTTCCAGATTCCCTAACTACCACCAGGATCTATGAAACAACGCTCGAGCTAACTAATGTAAACAACAAAAAAAAAAACACTAAAAGTACTCAATCAAAATTCTTTATTAATATTAATATAACAAAAACTATGACTCTAATTATATTTGTAAACAACAAAAAAAAACTAAGCACTACGTAAATGAAAACAAAAACAAACAAAAATTCCAATGAAAATAACTATTAAATACCTTAACTTTAACAAACACAATAGATACTACTCTAATCTACCTATTTCCTATGTAAACTACTAAACTAAATTGTAAAAAAAAACTAATAAGACAATTAAACGATGAATCTAAAAATTGAAAACTAACCCTATTACCAATACCTCTTATAAACTAGAACACGCAAAAAAAAAATTTATATCACTAACAACTATAATAAATAACAAAACTAAACCTATTGACCCTTCACCTATTTAAATAAGACTAAACAATATTAACTAAACTCTTACTGATACAAGAAAACTAAACAGAATCGCAAAAAAAAACTCACGCTGAATACTACATATATCAATTCTTATTACCACTATACCAATGAAAAACAATAAATATCAATTGAAATACTAACACTAACTATGATAAAAAAAAATGACTAAACTTAACCCTTCACCAATTCAGATTCAAGCAGTTAAACTAATAACAACAAAAGAAAAACACTAACACTACACTATGATAAAAAAAACTAAACCTACCTACACCAATTTACTAAACTAGATGTATTAACAACAAAAGACAAAATAACTATATGCTCAAAAAAAAAATCTATGGCTAACAAAAACTAAAACTATATTCACAACCCAACTACCTCAAGACTATGCTAAATGAATTTAAATACAAAAAAAAACAATCAAACCTAACTTTACCTAACAAGTAATAATTCACCACCGCTCTGCCTAAACAATAATTTAATCTATTTTGCTTTTCCTTTGCCAGGTGCAACTGTGTCACTGACCTGAACGACTTCGGTGATTCAATCGAACATTTGCTCTTCAAAGGATGTACCTATTCGCAGTATTTTATGATGACAAGATCAATAACTTGTTTTGGTTTATCCTTAATCTGTTTGCGGATTATTAATCTTGGATTATGACTATGAGTACTTAATCAAAAACTTTAGTATAAATTATTAATGTGAATGTTATGTACTGAGTGTAAATATGTATGTGTTAACGGATAATAAAGACAATGGTTTTTGGTGTGTTTTAATTTTTTAAGATCGGGGATGTGAGCGTCGGCTATCCTCGAAGAGATCAGGTTGTTGTCGATGTTGAGGCGTTTCCGGAGACAACCTCCGATAGAGGTTCCATAAGAGTGAAGGTAAGTAAACATGAAGTAACGACATAAATACACACATTGAAGGGGTAAGTGCACACTGGCTGCTGACTACTGGAGCTGCAGTAAGGCGTCGCGATTTACGTGGCATACTCAAGAGTTATCCTCGTCAAGACATACGTCCCACCACCGGTCCTGCAGACAGAGCAGTGTGCTGGTAAACCATGGTCGTCGTGAGTCGTTGTCGCGATTGATCGGACCATCTCAAGAGCGATTCCGATCAAGACTTACGACGTCCCAGTGACGACGGTGGTTTTGAAACAGAATTGAGAGACATCACCGTCACGAAGTCGATATTTCAGCCGCATTTCAACGGTTCGTAGAGAACTTTCCGTTCCAAGACATGCTGATATACGACTCGCTATGGTGATAAACAACAATAAAAACAAGGTAATTTTCGGTCAGGAAGCTATCATCAATAAAGGCGTCGCAAATAAAAGGGCATTACAAGAGTCATCCCCTTCTGACTTACACCTCCATTGATGACGCTGCGAGGCCGATGAGACTAAACGAAAGGATGCTAAAACGAACTGATGGAAATGTTTTTAACTTCTTTTATGATTTTTGCAACATAGTTTATTTAACGATGAAACAAAAAAGTATAAATAAATATTGACAGTAAAAGAAGAAAAGGTGTTTTATGAAAATTATTGGAAACTAAAATTTCGAAAAAAGAATTTTGAAGTCTTTCGCTAAAAGGTGTTAGAGTGTTAGCCGAATGGTTACGGCGTTGATTGACAACGCTTTTGGACTTCTCTAAAAATGTTGTAAGACCCTAGGGGCCTTAAAATACGTTGGGCGCCATTTTGTTGCCGGCTCGGTTCCTGATGACATAAATGTCATCGGGGAATAACCCCAGCTATCCGCCTAGTACCTTGGCACGCTTGCGACACGCGGCTTAGCTCGTCGGAATTGGGGGGATCTTGGTACTAGACGGACAGGAACCGGCACACAAAAACATATATCGTGCCAGAAAAGGACAACACAAACGAAACGAGGACATTACGTTACCTTCACTCTTGCCGCGCTGATGTTGTGGCGGCGCTAGCCCACCCTACCATGGAGTCCCAATGCCAAATATTCCGGGGACTCCCCGAACACCTTTCCTGTGGCTGTCTCCGGTGCCTTCGGTCCTCTTCTAGGACATTATCCGCCGCTCAACATCCCCTGAAAATAAAAAGCCTAGCACGCCATCTTGTGGCCCTCAGCTAAATTCATCAATAAGCTTTGAACGCGTTGATGACGTGGCAGAACATGACTTTATTATAAAAAAAACCAAAAGAAATTACACAAACCAAAATTGAACGAATAAATAAATAAATTAATTAACAACAAAAAGCAGATAAATAAATAAAAAAAATTACTAATTAATAAATAACAAAAAAAAAATAATAAATAAATAAATAACAAAAAAGGTAATAAATAAATAAATAACAAAATGAGATATAATAAATAAATATATAACAAAAAAGTAATAAATAAATAAATAACAAAAAAAAACTTGAAAGAACAAAAATGAGGCAAGAAAAATTACAAAAAAATTAAAGAATAAATTAATAAGAATGTTAAAACCTAAAAATTAAAAGTTAATCCTAAAATTATTCTATTAAAGTTTTCAAGATTTTTTTTTTTTTGGTATTTTTGTTTTTAATTTTTTTTGTATTTTTGTATTTTTTAATTTTTTTCTTGTATGATTTTAATGTTTTTTTAAATGTATTGTTTATTTTTGTATGTATTTTTATGTTTTTTTTTTGTAAAAGATAAATAAATGCAAAAAAAAATTCATAAAAATTTTGATCTTCCCTAGGAAAAGATGGACAACGTCATGTTCCGAATTCCCAAATAGAATGTTAGACGCCCTCAATTTTCGGCGCACAAAAAAAATACTACAAAAAAACGCGGATGGTAACCCTATTTCCCTAGAGCTCTAAGTAAACGCAGATTCCACACCCGATTTCCCCACCAACGAAGGGTCCGCGATTTGGGAACGCCCAGATGTCACCCACTTCCCCACTTGCGAAGCAAAGGCAATTAAACAAAATAAAAATATGTATATGTAAAACGAAAATGAAAATTTGACAAGGAAAAGGATAAAAAAAAAATAATAAAAAAAACTTAAAGTAAAAAAAATGAATGCACAATAAAAAAAAATTGCCACGCCAAAAAAAGTTATCTTCTTGTTGTTGCTGTTGTCGTTGCTGTTGGTTTTGTGATAATTGTTGTTGTTATACTTATTGTTGTTATTCCTTCTTTGTCGGCTCCGGTCCGGAACTCGAAAAGTTTTCCAAAAAAACCGAACAAAAAATTTGACTTTGATGAACAAAAAAAAATCGGTATGGTCACCCTAACCACTTTTAGTGCAAATTCTATGTTGCTGTCTTTGGCCGTTATTGACCGCTTTTTGGTTCTTCTTATTGGCCTTTTTTTGTTGTTGCCTTATCGCTTAAGCGGTCGCAACTGCTTCCGCAAAACAAAAGATTGGCGGCCACGACCTTTGATTGACCGCCAAATAACCAGCACTTTTTTTTTAAGCCTTTGAATGCCGAATATAATTTCGCGGCCTTATTTGTCGGTGGTTTTTTGACCCTTGGGTTGGATTTCGCTGGGGTGACTAGAACCAATAGTAATACAAAAAACAATTTAATTTATTTAAATTCCCTATCCCCAACTGCTTACAAATAAAAGAAACAAGAAAAATCACTCACCCAATTAAATCACTGCAAAACACCAAACAAAAATTTAAAAAAATAAATAGCACGAAATTTGCACTACCACCACACAACTTGAAAACTTTACTTCTGATCAATTTAAACTTTGTCGCGTCGCTTGAAATTTTTACCAACCAGCCCGAAGCAATCCGAAGCTCCAAGTTTCTTCCCCAGCCTTTCCGATCTCTCTTTCATTTGCGGAACTTAAGCTCTACAAAAAAAATACACACATAAACTTATAACTTCTCCTAACCTATACATGCGTCCATTCAAAGTTGCACAAACCCCAAAACCCCGAAACATAGGCAACCCTTGTTTCAAAAGAAATAAAATATTGCACCAAAAACAAATATAGCCCCATCTGTCGGCTAAACCATTTGGATGCACCTTAGCACTATCCACTTGAATTCCACATTCGCTACATTCCACAAGCACACAACAACTAAACTACAACCACCTTCATTCATAAAAAGAAACTACAAATTATATCCCAATTACAATAACAAAAACAAACAAACCTAATTTCATCATGGCTGACATCGTCAATGTAAGTATTTGTCTGTGGTAATTTATGTTAATTCGTAATAAATAAATGTAGTTCGTGTCTAGTTTTTGTATCGTTTTGTCCAGTAAAGTTAGTAATGTAGTTAGGAATAAAAAATATTGTCAAGATTGTGTTATTTTAGGGAATATTTAATCAATTTGATTTCTTGGCAGATTTACTACCTTTCGTGGAACACAGGGCTGCCGACCGGAAACAAAGTTAAGTAAAATTGACAAATAAATTTTAAATTCGATTTTTCTGTTTCGACTAATGAATTTTCTTTTTATTTCAGTGACGATCACAACAGTATTATATATTCTCTATGACTGAAATCACAACGTTTAGGTATGCGAAGAAACGAAAGCGTTAGTAGAACAGAGATATTGTACAGAGGAAAAAGGGCATTACTTTATTCCTATGAAATCAATTCTTTATTTTTCCTCTTAAAAGTGTGGAATGAATTCCTTGCTCTTTTCACCAAAATTTTTCACCAAGGATGAAATTTGCCACTGGGTAAGTAGTGTGAGTTTCACAGGCTCAACTTTCCATTACGGAAACCTGAATTTTGACAAAAAAAAAGACTTTTATTTGGAAGATATATGTATTTAATAAACAAATATAAATTATTTGAGGCGAGAAATCACTTCTTTCTATTTTTAATTAATTTTTAAATTTTTCCTATGAAAACACAAGGGAATGAACAAGATGGATGTATTTTGACAGTTCTTCCAAACACAAACACATAGCAATGTGTAAAATTTTCATCCGTTAAGTGCTCGTATGGGTAGTGTATAATTGGTTTTTTTGGATAATATTTTGGGAAATTTTTGTTATTTTGCAAAGTTCTTAAAGCAAAATTTTATTTCTTGAGGGTATATTATAAGTTGCACTATAAACTTGAATGCTATTCAAAATCAAGTTTATAGTGAACAAATCGCGCGATTTTTATATTATAATTTGCACTATAAACTTGAATGCTATTCAAAATCAAGTTTATAGTGAAAAAATCGCGCAAATAAAAAATATGCAAACTGTGTTATTCAATTAATACATATTAAAACTAAGCAGACAACAATTTTTTGAAACAAATTTTACTGTATTTATATTTTAAAACAATTTTTAAAGTTCACGCTTTTCACCGAAATACAATCACGGAAAATGAACAGCAAAAAATGTTTTTTTTTTGTCCTTCACTTTCATTACTCTACATCCAGTGCTCGGTGGTGGGACATTTTTGTTCTTGACTTATTTTTGCTACATTTGTGTTTACTGAATTTGCACTATCAGCTTTGTGTAGCAAACAGAGAGTATGTGCGGCGGCTTCACTCTAAACTTGATTTTGAATAGCATTCAAGTTTATAGTGCAAAATCGCGCGATTTTTGCTGTTCATTTTCCGTGATTGCATTTCGGTGAGAAGCATGAGCTTTAAAAATTGTTTAAAAATATAAATACAGTAAAATTTGTTTCAAAAAATTGTTGTCTGCTTAGTTTAAATATGTATTAATTGAATAACACAGTTTGCATATCCCTTTTTGGACAATTTTTGTAGAAATAAGAAAAATAAAAAGGCCGAAATCGGAAAATTAAAAACAATTTTTAATTATGTCAATGTATGGACTCTAGTCGAGCGAAATTCCCATACAAAATTTGAAAATAAATGGTTCCACCGATACTAACCCTTGAAATTTGCGTAGCGGCGGCTAGACGCCCTAAAATTCCTATTTTTTTGTTGTGTCGCCATTTTTAGCTGTCATATTTACATTAGGCCAGTTCCACCTAACAACATCTCACTGAGATCTTAGAGATCTCAGAGATTTTTTAGGTGGATTAAAAAATCTCAGCTGAGAATTGAGATTTTTTTCTGAGATTTCTGAGATGAAAATTTTTTGGATTCGATTTCTCACTCAGATATTTTGACGTGACTGACATATGCACAACAACAATTTGTAAGGTAACCATTTTATCACAATGAATTTTGTTCCACCAAATGATTTTGCCTCAATCAAAGTGACATTGAGATCTCTGTGGGATGTTGTTAGGTGGAACTGGCCTATTTTTTCAGTTGTCAATCTTGTGAAACCTGTTAAGTTGTGTTTATTCAGAAACAAATTTCATTTTCAGTTTTGTTTTTTATCAATTTAATTACATTCAGCTCAAGATTAATATTCAAATACCGATTTCATAGTGAATGCATTATTATTATTATTATTAGTATTATACCACAAAAAATGTGTTGTGAAGCCCGTAGACAGAAACGAAAAATTCGTGGTATGATTGTGGATAACAGAAAAAGAGCCGAACGTAGAAAGGATTATTATGAGAAAATAGTAAAGTTAAAGCGTTCTTGTTATTAAAATGGTTAATTGAAATAATTGAACATGCTTTTTTTGTTATGCAGAAAGCCGACCCAACCCAATTCATACAATTGCATGAACGAAACGAATTCAAGTGATGGCCTCTGTGCTGTTCAATTAAAGAAAGAGAATAACGAAATAAAAACCTAAATCTATTCAAATCAAACCGAAACAAAACAAAATAAACTAAATATACCACAGAAAATACAAAAAAACGTAGTGAAAATTGTGTCAACTCTTAACTTGGACAACAATCCATCATTTGTCATCACTCCCGATTACTTTCAAAAAAGTGAGTCTTCCCTCAACATTACAATCAACAGCTTATATCAATTCTTCTCCATTTTCAGCTATCAAAAATGCACTTAAACAACTCAAACAAGATTTACTTAATCCGGAAATCAAGGAGAAACTAATCAACTTGCAACGTTACCAGGAACGTCAAATGAAATCAGATAGTCCAGCAACAACAACAACAACAACTCCAACATCGATTATAACAACTCCGACCAAACAAACAAACATTAATTCGAATGCTATTTTGCTTCATACCAACGCCAGTCGCCAAAGGTAGTTGTCCATCATCATGCCCCGAGGAAGGGAAACAATACTAGTCGGGCAAAAGATGACGACGAAGTGCCTGTTGCCAAATCAAACAATTCTAATTAACCAGCAGGCGGTTAGTAGAAAAACGGAAGCTATCACACTGGTCGCAAGTCCTTTAAATGACCACAAAGGCAAACATGACAACGATAAGAAGAAAACAACTGCACAGCTTAATGAAAGTCGGATTGCCAAGTGCATACTCAAACTAATGATTAATTAATTCTTAATTTTTAGCGTTTGCATCGACACAAGAAATTATTGAAGAAAGGTATCTGAAAAAAAGAACGCTTTTGGAGCGAGTATTGCACATTGAAATCCAACGAGAGATCGAAGGTACCAGGAGGATGAATAATTTCATAAATGAAGAACCAGCACCAGGGTATGTTGCTTTTGCGTTTGACCTTCAACTTTACATTCTATAATTTGATTTTTTGTTTTTTAAATAGCCACACACCAAGTGATGATGATGATGATGATCAAACGCAAATAGGAAACCAAAAAGAGGTTCGAAATTCCCAGGATTTAACAAACGAGAAAAATTGTATTGCATTTGCAAGACACCTTACGATGACACAGAATTTAGATTGTCGGAGCTGTTTTGTTAATCACTTGTTTTGTTGGTTGTGACCTATGTAGCAATTGGTTCCATGGGGAATGTGTTGACACTACCGAGGACGCATTGAAAAAATTATCTGAATTCATTTGCGAAGAATGTCGCCGTGCCAAACACACCCAGGAGCTATATTGCTTATTTAAACAACCTTATGACGAATCCCAGTTTTATATCTGCTTCGACAAATGCCAGGACTGGTTCAATGGCCGATATGTTGGTATTGTGCAGAGTGAAGCTGTTTTTTTTTTGTTTTTGTATTTTTGTTCCTAAGCGTTTTTGTTTGAAATAAATTTGATTGTATAAGTCACGCCGTGGCAATTGTAAATTGAATTTTCTTTTGATTTTCATTGGATGTGAATCCGTACAATGAGTTGGTAGAGGGTGACTTCGGTTTCCAGGTAGGGTGGGTGAAGACATAGCTACGCCAACATCAGTAGCGACGGAGATGCAACGAAGATTGCTCTGAGAGATTAGTGGAGGTCCTGTTGAGAAGGAAAGATCCCCCCTCCCACTCCGACGAGCGCAGCCGCGCATAGCTAGCATGCCACTTCCTTCGAGAAGGACGAATCAGAAGGCCCCGCTTCACTTCCATTTCAGGATGGCTCCAACTCCAACCTAACAGTGGGATTCTGTTCGTCATCGCCGTTTTATACTCTACAGAAGTGATTTTTCTAAATCCTCAGCATCTACTACGATTCTTCTATGGTGTTCCCTTGCTCTTACCAACACTCTTCGAAGAAACAAGAAATAATGTACACCATTGAATTTATTTGAATCTATTTTATTTTGAAATTGTAACAGAGTGAATGAAATAGGTTTTTTTCTTTTGTATTTTCGATTTGGTTTGTAAATCTTTTCTTGCAAATTGGACAAATGCTAAAGCCTGTGATGGTGACATACTTCTTTTTTTGATGCATCCTTTGTTCTTGCAATCGCAGGCATTCGGCAGTGAGGATATCTTTTAGTATTTGATGGTATCGCTTCCGTTCCATTTGGGTTCGAATGAATGTCTCCATGTAGTTTCTTAATCTATGCAAGGGCATATCTCAAGCAAGCACTGGAAAATGAAACAATCTATCACTACTCTGATCAGTGAAATGATTGAAATATTAAACTTACCGGCCAAACTCTTGCAGGATTAATATTCACCGCATATTTGCTTAGCAATCGAAGAACAATTTCAAAACTTGGTTTTAAGAAGTCAGGGTGTAGGTCGACTCCTTGACAGGGTGGCATCCTTAGAGGGTTGAGAATTGTCTTCAAAAGCATTACGAATATATCATTCTCTTCGGGATATACATACCTACATACATACATCTTCACAATATTCGGAGGCTTTCTCCACATTGCCCAATATTTTGATGTAACTAGCAAGGACCTTTTCGTGTTTCTTCAATTTTCCCAAAATGAGTGCCCGTTGTTCCAGAAGTATATTTGGAGGTAGTTCTTGCAACACTGTTTCAGGCGAATATTTATCTGATTCCTTCAAAAAATCATACTATTTTGAACGATAGAGTTCAAGTTGTTGGAGTTTTTTATCTCTGTTTTAAAAAGACAAAATAATTTTTGTTTATTGTTTCAATGAAATGTTACTTACGACTTACCTGCAAATAACATTTGAGCAGAGTTGTATCAATTTCAATAATCGAAAGCAGCGAATTTTTTTCATTTTATTTGGTGTTGGAATGATAAATGATTGTATTTTTCACATCAAAGTTAGAAACGTCAAACAAACTAGTTCAGCTAATCGACGCTACGCAAATTTCGAGGGAATTATCGTGAAGTTGGCTCCTGGCAGTCCATGTATAGTATGTCAATGCGTCCGAAGAAGACACATACACCCACTGATCTCTATAATAAATAATTATAATAGAGAACAGTGCATACACCATAACCTGTTCCATTGGAGGTAGAAAAAGAAACGTCAAAAAAAGACCAATGGAAAACGACATTAGTTTGGTTTGAAAATTCTGCTTCATTTTGTCGTCTTTTTCTTACCAGCAAGTGCGAAAGAGAAAAAACATATAGACGTCAAGATAAGTCGGAGGAAAGAATCCAATGTGAACATCGTCAATAGGCGTTTTTCTTTTTTACACCTGAGCAGAGCCTGAACTACCAAACTAAAAATTGTGTTTCTTTTTAAGTTCAGTGTGTTCAGAGCATTAAAGTTGTGTTACTTTTTTCGTTCAGAGCACTGATTCTGAGTGTTCAGAGCACTGATTAGTTATAACAAGATGGGAAATCTTGCTGTCAAAATGACATTTGCCTACAAGCTAAGGGAGCAGGTTAGCTGTAAGAGTATGCGTGTAATACAAACTAAAAGGAGCAGGTTAGCTGTAAGAGTATGCGTTTTATTGTAATAATGATACAAGTGCCTACATAATAAAGCAAGTTTGCTGCAAGAGTATGTGTGTATGAAAAAAATAAGTTTCGAGGTATTTGGAGGGTAAAATGTAGGTAGGTTTCCAATCTTGTTATAACTGATCAGTGGTTCAGAGTTTGACCGACACGCTCGGAAAAAAGAGACTGAGCATTGTGAGCAAAATGTCTGAACAAACAAATGTCAAGCATATGAGATGTGGTAAAGTGAAAAGAAATGTTTAAAATAATTAAAATGGTGAAGGAAACAAGTTTATTTGGCAGAAAATATCAATTTTGTGATAAATAATAGTCTATTATATCATTTATTAATACAATTATGCAAATAAAAAAATTCTGAATATTAAGTGCTCAATTGTATTTCAAAATTACATCAGAACGTTCAGAAAATGTTCAGAGCTAACTTTGTTCAGAGTCTGTTCAGCAAGCTCTGAGCTCAGAGCTCCGAAATAAAAAAGAAAAACGACTAAAGAAATACGGGTTTTTTTTTGACAGCTCCGTACCCTGCTCAGAGCTAAAAAAGAAAAACGCCTGTGGGCGACTGCCAATCAAATTTCACATTTTTGACAGCTGTCTTGATTGTGCTCACAAATTGACAAATTTCTTACCGATCATTTCATTTAAGTGTTTCTGTTCAGCTAAATCACAAACAGAAAAGTCACAAACGTTTAATTCAAGGTCATTGAATTTGAGGCTTGAGGCCTTGTATTAATTAAAGGAGGTTTCATATACAAAAGCTTCAGGAACGGTGAACGGACCAAACACAAAATAGTATATATTGGGACAATAAAACGGGTGAAACATTAAATTTTCATTTCAAGAAGTTCAATCCACATCTTTATTACACACAAAAGTTTCGAATGTCTCAAAACAATACCACCAAGTATCATTGAAAGATTTTTTTTCTTGTGCAGATTAGGAAGCAATAATCTCGACTAAACAATGACACTTCGCTGGGGTATAGTCTCTGCTGGCAAAATAAGCCACGACTTTGTCAACGGTCTCAGCACATTGCCGAGCGATGAGCACTCCGTTGTTGCTGTTGCAGCTCGTGATAAAAGCCGCGCTGTTAATTTTGCCAGATTACATGAAATACCCAACGCCTTTACAAGCTATGAGGAACTTGCCAAATCCAAGGAAATTGGTAAGTTGCGTAAGTAAGGATTCATTCAATTTCTTCACATATTCCACATGTCAGATGTTGTCTACATCGGAGCCATCAACCCCCAACACTTTGAAATCGGTATGCTGATGTTGGAGCACGGTAAACACATCCTTGTAGAGAAACCATTATGCATGAATGAAAAACAAGCCAAGAAATTAATCACATATGCCGAGCGAAAAAAGTTATTCCTCATGGAAGCGGTATGGTCGCGTTTCTTCCCAGCTTATCAATATATTCGCAAACAGATTGCAAGTGGAGTTCTAGGGACAATAGAAGAAGTCAACGTTTCGTTTGGATTCGATTTGATGAACATCGACCGAATACAGTAAAAAACAATTAATTGGTGTCAATTCGTAAAAATTCAGCTGTCCTTTTTTTCAGGAAAAAAGAACTTGGTGGTGGAACGGTGCTAGATTTGGGAATTTATGTGATCCAGCTTTCACAATGGGCCTTCCAAGAGCCTCCGGTGAATATAAAGGCGATCGGCGAGCTAAACGCTGACGGAGTTGATCTCTCAATTGACGGTGAACTACATTATTCTGGAGGGCGAATTGCAAGAATTCAAACAAACGCGCGGAAGCTGCTCGAAAACAAAGCCGTCATCAAAGGCTCCAAGGGCCAGATAACTGTAAGCTTTTCTACTCGATTTATTAAGGCGCCTTGTAACTTCAATGTCGTTTCTTGTCGTTAGCTTCCAAATTTCTGGTGTCCAACTAGTATAATTGACATTGATGGTAAAACCAAGGAGTGGGTTCTGCCCAAAGGAAGGCACCAAAATAACTTCCCGAATTCTGAAGGCCTACGATACGAAGCCGAAGAAGTTCGAAAGTGTATATTGGATAGCAAAATTCAGAGCGAGCACATGAATCACAATGAAAGTCTGCTGGTGGCTCATATTGAGGACGCAATCAGAAAACAAGTTGGGGTTGTTTATCCAGAGGATGGCTAATAACCACAGTTATTCGTTATTAAATAGGGTAAATCGTTGCGCATAGATTTAGATTTGTGTTACTTTTCCAAAAAAAAAAAAGAAAAAAATGAAATAAAACATAAAAAAAATATTAAATTGTTTTAGTGTCAAGGGTGTAAGACAACAACTATAATCATGGAGGAAGAATAAGTCATAGTGACCCAAGATAGTTGGCAATTGGATAAGTACAATACAAACACTAAAACACATCGTACATTCAGAATATTGCATTCAATTTGGAATAACTTATCTAAGTACTTGGGTAACCCCACTCTAAATAATTATCTTCAGCAACTTTTTTGCCGATAACGTATAAATTACAACCCAGACCACCTGTTAATTCAGTGTTTGTTTCACTACAGATTCGATAGTTTTACTGAGTTTACTTCAAAGAGAAATCAGAATTATGGCGCTACGTTGGGGAATTGTATCGGCTGGCAAAATAAGCCACGATTTCGTGACTGGCCTGAGTACCTTACCCAACGATGAACACATTGTAGTGGCTATTGCTGCTCGTGATAAAAAACGCGCTGAGGAATTCGCTAAGTTTCATGAAATTTCTAAAGCTTTCGGAAACTATGAAGAACTTGCAAAGTCACCGGATATTGGTGAGTATTTCGCTGTCTGAATTTTCTGGACAACATTGAATCAATTTCTATCGAATAGATGTTGTGTACATCGGTGCCCTCAATCCACAACATTTTGAAATCGGCATATTAATGCTGAAGCACGGCAAACATATTCTAGTTGAGAAGCCGCTTTGCATGAATGAAAAACAAGTCCAACAACTTACAACTTATGCCAAAAGTCAAAAGCGGTTTCTTATGGAAGCTGTGTGGTCAAGGTTCTTCCCGGCTTATCAATATGTTAGGAAGCAAATTGTAGATGGAAAACTGGGTAGTATTCAAGAAGTTATTGCTGAGTTTGGTTTCGATTTGACTACAATCGATCGAGTACAGTGAGTATACTGTTTTGTTGAAGTGTTTTCAGTGTGATAAGTGATAAAGATCTCGAGTATCAATATAAAATAATTATTTTGTTGTATTTTTATTTTGATAAGGAAAAAAGAACTTGGCGGTGGAACAGTTCTTGACTTGGGCATTTACGTAATTCAAGCATCACAATGGGCATATCAAGAGCATCCAATTTCTATTCACGCAACTGGAGAGCTCAATACGGAAGGTGTCGATCTCGGAGTTCAAGTAGAATTGAAATATCCCGGTGGAGGAGTTGCTAGACTAAAAACAAGTGCTAAGAAAGAACTCAATAACAAAGCTGTCATTAAGGGTTCCAAGGGCCAGATAACGGTATATTAATAAAATAATAATAGTCAACGGTGTAGTAAAATGCACTAAATAATATTTCTCTAATAGATTTTGAACTTCTGGTGTCCAACAACAATCATCGACGTCGATGGCAATGAAAAGACGTGGAATCTACCTAGAGGAAAGTACACGACGAATTTTACTAACTCTGAGGGATTGCGCTATGAAGCAGACCAGGTTCGGCGGTGTATCAAGGAGGGGAAGCTTCAATGTGACGATATGAGCCACAGTGAGAGTTTACTGCTGGCGCGAGTTGAAGATACAATTCGAAAACAAATTGGTGTAATTTTTCCGGAAGATGAATAGTGGAGTGTCCGCCTAGTTATTGTTTTGTTTTTATTTTGGTTCTATGACGAAAGTCAGGTTAGGTAAGGTTAAAGAGGCTGTCATTGTCAAGGATGTAAAAAGACACACTCATAGCGTTTTATTTTTGGTAATCCGGAATTGGTACACAGAACTGTCTGATTCCGGATACCAAACGAACATCCAAACCATTGAATAAGAAGTACAGAAGTCGATCTTTGACTTCGGTGAGGAACAGTCCATATATCAGAGCGAGACGACTTTTAAAAATTATATTTTCAAGTGTTATTGCTAAAGTAGAAAGTTTGCTACAAGAATTTCTAAGTAGCCAGTAGCCTGGTGGTAAAGCGTCGGAGTAGGAAACTTGGGGTCGTGGGATCGAAACCTGGTCTGAACATAAAAGTTTTCTTATTTCCGCGAATGTTTCGGTTTCACCAAATGGTGAAAGAGAAAGCGATGGCGGCGGCATCGAGAGATGCCAATGCCAAAAAACAAAAATCGGATGATGAGGCAGCGGTCCAAAGCACCGCAAGCGAAGGAGTAACCAAGAGGAGGCGGAGCAACAAACCTTCGCCGAATTTGAATAATAAAAGGCCAGCTACCACCTCAACCCAGGTGCAAACTGGGGTGGTTGACATGAAAGCAGCAAAAACAAATTCTACCAAAAATAAAAATATTCAACCGAAGATGATAGCGGACTCGTCATCTGAAGAAGAAGTGCATTACATGTCCGAATCCTTCGGTCTGTACAGGTCCGGAGGCAGCACCAGGTTCGCTGCCCTTTCGTCTCACCTCTCGGACGAAGAAGTGATGGAAACACTCCAAAGGAAAGAAGCCAAAATCAGTGAATGTGAGGAACTGCTGATGAAGCTCAAGAAGGATTTGAAGCCCCTCATTATCATCCTCAAATAAAAGCAAGAAGCGCGCCGGCAAACGGTGGCAGCCGATAAACTTAAATCACAGCAACAGACACAGCAGCAACAAAAACAACAGCAGCAACAAAAACAACAGCAGCAACAAAACAACAAGGCCAACCGCAAGCTCAACTGAAACAACAGAATCCAAATTTTGCGGAGGTTTCAAAGAAACAGCAACAACAACCACAGCAGCAAAAACGCTCTACACAACAAAATACAGGAGTGGAGCAGCCAGAAGCAGATCTTATGCAGAGGGCCCATCGACGTCGGCAGCAGCAAGGGAGCAGCAGCAACGACAACAGCAACACCAGAGACAGCCACAGCCCAAAAAGGATAAAAACGTGCCACCATAAAGGACCCACAAAATTGACCTGGACGACATAAAACAGATATGTAAGTCTCTCTAAGGGCTTGTTATCTCAAAGCAGATTTCATATTAGCTCCCTGTACACTGTTTTATAGGCAGATACGCAACACGACTTGGTGTAGCCTCAAATGACTTCTGCAGGAGCTGTATGGACTAGGAAGAAGAGGAAACAGTCTCCTACCTTCTCTGTACATGCCCTGCTCTTTCACTAAGACGCAAACTTCATCTGGGAGAATAGCCAGTGAACTAGCTATTAAGGATATCAAATATCTTTTTCGCTTTATAAAAAGCTCAAAATGGTTCGACTAGTAAGAAGTAATTCTCTAGATTCATGTGGTTTCACAATGGGCCTTTTCTTTTGGTCAAGTGTGATGATTCTGTATCCGCAGCCACTTTAACCTAACCTAACCTAACCTAGGCTTCACTATAAACACGGGCAATTACACCTGCGCCGAGATCAGACGAAGAATAACTCTTGCTTATCGCTGTTTCTTTGGGCTAAGTAAGCAATTGAGTGGAAAAGCCCTCTCTCGAGCAACTAAGGTGAAATTGTACAATACCCTCATCATCCCAGTCCTGCTGTATGGTGCAGAAGCATGGACCTTGACAAAATCGGATGAAAGTCCTTAGGCTGTTTCGAGAGGAAAGTTCTTCGGGTCATCTTTGGCCCCTTGTGCATTGAAGACGAATGGCGAAGACGATATAACAGCGAACTTTACGGGTTGTACAACGACATGGACCTAGCCAGAAGGGTCAAAGTCCAGAGACTCAGATGGCTCGGTCATTTAGAGTGGATGGACATCAATGCTCCGGCCCAAAAAGCCTTCGACACTATTCTCGAGGGACGTAGGAGGAGAGGACGACCGCGACTCAGGAGGCGCCGTATTTCTCCAAAATCATTGTTTGCAGACCGGATCATGTTAAGATGTTAAGATCCGAGTGGTTTTGGCAACTTCGAGATGTTGTTCGTTTATCTCTACAGGCAATAATGCAATAGACCTGAAAGGCTGAAAGGAAGCAAGTCTGAAGTTGGAATAAACAAGATACCATTTAGCGACTTACAGCTTTTTTAAATGGATCAGTGGAGTTCTTGATTTTATTACAATAATGCAGCTTGAGTTGACCTCCCAACTTTGAACTACTTTTCTGTTCGGGTTTGTTGATTTTCTCTTCAAGTATGTACTTGCATGAAATCTTCATGACCGGCCCTGCAAGATATAAGCTTATTTTAAGAACTAGAAAATTAATTTTCTTGATTTACCCCCCCCATCTGCATGCACCACAAAGCCGATTGCAAGTCTCTACATCGCACGCAATAATAAACCATCGGCCAGAGCGATTTGCCTTCGAGAGACCGAAGTCACGTTAACGTGTGTTAACCAAATTCCAGAGATTTTTTGGTCAGTTCGAACTGCTCAGCGACTTGGTGAATTTCTGTACGAGATATCTCCTTTGTTGTTAACAAGGGTATTGTACTCGCATACCATGCCATTTCCTAATAAAGCAAAAATTATTGTTTCTGAAAGTTCATAAAAACCTACTTACAATGTGATTCAAGCAGGAACGACTTCCGCAAGTTCCATTGAGAATTGTTTGTTCTGGAATCGATTGAATGTCTCCAGTTCTGCGATGGTCCAATGAGGGCATTCAACAACTTCAATTTTTCCTGTCGCCAGTCTTCCTTTATGTGTTCCCATTTCTGCTTCTGTGCCAATTGGTAGGACTGTGAAGGGATTGCTTTTCTGCAATTTTATTGATTACTTCGCCAATTTTCGGGTGTTGAACATGAAATCATTACACAATGCTGCGGCATTCAATGATCTAAGTTGAGCAGATAAAGGTGAAGTCCAATAAATAGAGGAACAAACATACATACTTGTCCTTGTATTCCGCCAAGGCGATTTCAGGAAACTGGCCATTCAAAACAGCAGTTCCGGAAAGTGCAGGGGCTGGTTTCTGGAAAGATAGCATCTTCATATAAAATAGATAAATTATAACTCAATTGAATTGAAATTAAACTTACCATCAGTCGTGGTTTTCCATATTCTTCATTTATATATTTGACAATTTGCAATTATTCACAAATAAGGCGCATATTTATAGTCAGATAAAGTAGACTTTAAAATTATTTTAGTCGATACTAAGCTGATACTATAGTTTTTGACATTTTTAGTCGAAATAAAACCAGCTTTAAAGTTAGTAGCTCGTGCTAAAATTAATACCGAGGAAAGTACCTTTTAACTTTTAATATCGACTTCAAGGTTCTGTTCTGTGGTGTAGCATAAAATTATAAAATGATTTCAGATAGTTTATTCGAAGATTTTAATATTTTTAATGATAATGAGCTTTATCGAAAACCGAAAGTGTATAAAAACCGGGCAAATCCTTTTGATGACCTCGACAAAGACGAATTTTACTCTCGATGTAGGTTTTATAAGATTGAAAACCATCATACCGACAAATCGTGGGCTTCCTACACTTGCATCCTTACAATTCTATGGAATGTCCCAAAAGGATTAATTTCGCATTGTTGCCCTTGTTCTAGATAGTGAAAGTTGCTTTTTGACCAATTGCCTTAACATTCCCTATTTATCATGGCTCATGGCTCTAATTAGATTCCCTTCCACGCTTTAAAGAAATATTTTTATAAATATTTCCTGTATTTTTTTAATAAATAACTTTCCCAAATTAATTTTTTTTAATAACACAAAATTTTCACGGTTTCAATTCTGATTTCAAACTATATTTTCTCCTACAAAATTGTTTAAACTGTGTAAAACAATCGCTCTTAAACTGTGTTTGATTTCCCAAATTGTAATATTTTGGGTTTGTTCGACTAAAATGTATTGTGGGTTCGACATAAGGCTTACACTAGTTACAAGCAGGTTACAAAATGTCTATAAGTTGAAATAAAATTAGTAGCTGGTTTTAAATTTGAAATGGTTTTAACTAGTATCTACTAAAGTAACTTAACAGGCGCTGACTATAAATTTGCGCCAAACAATTTAAATTGTAGTAACAGCTGATAAATGACAGATGTCTCATAACAGATTTCTTTTTCGAAAAATTCATAACAGAATTTTATAAAAATTCGAAGTTCTGAATACCAATTATAAAAGATCTTTTATTTCTAAATCTTTTATGATTCATAACCAAAATCGGATGAAAGTGCCTTAGGCTGTTTCGAGAGGAAAGTTCTTCGGGTTATCTTTGGCCCCGTGTGCATTGAGGGGGAATGGCGAAGAAGATACAACAGCGAACTTTACGGGTTGTACAACGACATGGACCTAGCCAGAAGGGTCAAGGTCCAGATACTCAGATGGCTCGGTCATTTAGAGCGAATGGACACCAATGCTCCGGCCCGGAAAGCCTTCGACACTATTCCCGAGGGACGTAGGAGGAGAGGAAGACCGCGACTCAGGTGGCGCACTCAAGTGGAAGAGGACCTCAATCAACTCGGAGTGCAAAACTGGAGACGACTAGCTAAGGATCGAGCTAGCTGGCGGAGCCTGTTGATTGAGGCCCAAGTCCACAACGGACTGTAGCGCCACCTTAAGTAAGTAAGTAAGTTATGATTCATAACAGAAAATTCATAACAGAATAACAGAAATGGCAGCATAGCGCCAAATATTATTCAATAAAGAAATGATAAATTAAACAATTAATTACGTAAGCACGTTAATATCAAATAAATAATAACAATAAATATTGAATGGTGCAGTTCTCAACATGCCGCCCCCGCTAAAGGAATTTCAGGACATGGCAAGAGGGACAGCTTTGTGATGGGGCGTTTAAATGTACCACGTTTGGTGCGCAATGTGACAACTCGTACGTGGCCATCGTCTCCTGGATGGACTGTCATGATACGCCCTAAGTTCCATTGGGATGGTGGGAGGTCAGGTTCCTTAACAATCGATTGATGGGTGTATCCAAATAACTTGGTTCAGGAACAGCCGTGTATGGTCTACCTATGAGAAAATGAGAAGGCGTTAGTGGGTCTAGGTCAGAATCGGAAGAAGCACAAAGAGGTCTTGAATTTAGTAGGGCTTCGATTTGGGCTAACAACGTGTACATTTCCTCAAAGGTCAGAACACTATCACCGATAACCCGCCGAAGATGTTGTTTAACTAACTTAACTCCAGCTTCCCAAAGCCCACCAAAATGAGGGCTATGCGGAGGAATGAACTGCCATTCAATGTTATCTGCAGCCAAAACTTCGGGAACATTATTGTTGTGAGCCTGAGATTGAACCAACTTAAACATATCTGACAGAACGTGAGCTGCTCCTCGAAAGTTGGTTCCGTTATAAGAATACATCACGCTGCACTTCCCACGCCGCGCAATAAATCTTTTAAGAGCTGTCAAAAATGCATCTGTAGTCAGATCTGAGACCAATTCGATGTGCAGCGCCTTGGTTGTCATGCAAACAAACAAGGCTATGTAACCTTTTTTCAACATTGGTTTTCTTCCTCTTATTGAACGAAGCGTAATGGGTCCAGCGTAGTCGCATCCGGTATGGGCAAACGCAAATGATGGATTCACACGCGATGATGGTAAATTTCCCATGAGCTGAGTGGACGTAGCCTTTCGCTGACGAAAACAAGTTATACAATCGTGCACCAGCTTTCTTATCAGATTTCTGCATCCAACTATCCAATACTCCTGGCGAATTAAAACGAAGAGACCAGACACACCTATATGTAAAAACGTGCGATGAGCATCTAAAGCACTAGTTGAATAATTTGATTGTTTTTAAGCAAAATTATAGGTTGTTTTATATTGAAAGGTACATTTCTTGCATTCGATATTCTTCCACCCACACGCAACAGGCCAAGATCATCAACAAACGGCGAAAGCGAACATAACTTAGACGTCTTTGATACACACCGTTTAGTCCTTAGCGCATTCAGATCATCAGCAAATTCCCTCTGAGACCATTTTGGACAGGTTATTTTGGCAAAACGTAGCTCAGAAAGTGATAGATATCCATGTCATCTATCACCCTTAGGTAAACGACAAAAAACAGTAAAACGATGAAGATAGCCAACTATTCTTTCCAGTTTCCTCCAGTTTGAAATGACGACGGAAAGCCTTTCCAAAAAAGGAACAATGGCTACAGAAATATGAACGTTTACAGGCCGCTTTCTTTCCTCAGGAATATTTTCCCTTTGTTGGAACATGGCTCATATAAATGATAAAGTTGAATATTTTGAAGCTCTTGTCAGTAGATTATTTGAGAGTCATGTTCCAATAAAAACCATCACTTCTATTGATTCTCGTATCCCGTAGCTGACTAATTCAATAAAAAGACTAATTAACGAAAGGGATAGATGATAGATCTTATTCTCACTGGAAAGGGCATAAAAGTGAAACAAATTGGAATATGTATATTTAAAACAGCTAGAAATTCAGTCGTTTGTCAAGTCAGAAGAGCAAAATCAGAATATTTTTCTTCAAAACTAAATGTGAATCTCCCTAGTAAGTTGTTGTGGAAAAATATTAAAAGATTTGGTATTCAAAGTAAACCAAACAGTAATGTCTGTTATTTAGACCCTAAACGTCTTAACACATATTTTCTATCTCATGGTGCTTCTACGCAGGATGAAACAATTAATGTAAACAATTTAAACTCAATGACTGTTTTGAATAGAGGATCCAATGTGTCATCTTTTGACTTTTATTGTGTACAAGAAATTGATGTTCTTAAGGCTGTAAACAGTATAAGATCAAATGCTGTGGGTATTGATGGAATCTCGCTTAAGTTTATCAAGCTTATTTTGCCTCATATTCTTAAGGTTCTAACTAATATAATAAACTCTTGTATCACGACTTCTGTCTATCCAGCATCGTGGAAAAGGGCTTAGGTGAGCCCAGTAGCCAAAACCTCTAGATGCAAGAGTGCTGAAGATTTCAGACCTATTAGTATTCTACCTTGCCTTTCAAAGATTTTAGAAATCATCATTTGAAACCAAATAAACGATCATATTTCCGCAAACAAACTTCTAAGTAATGTTCAGTCTGGTTTTAGAGCCAATCACAGCTGTTTAACTGCAACAATCAAAATACATGACGATATTAGAATTGAATTTGACAAAAATAATCTTACTATCTTATGCCTGTTGGATTTTTCCAAAGCCTTCGACAGTGTAAACCATAATATTCTTTTAAGCAAGTTGGTTAATATGTTTGGTTTCAGTCATTTATCCACCACGTTGATAAAGAGTTATTTATCAGAGCAGACACAAATCGTTGAAATAGGAAATGAGAGTTCTGATCCATTATTAGTTGAAGCTGGTGTTCCCCAGGGATCAATTCTGGGGCCGCTATTATTCTCCTTATTTATAAATGATCTGCCAGAAGTTTGCAGAAATGTGTCTATGCATATCTTTGCAGATGATGCGCAGATATATATGTCGCGCCCCATTGGCCTTTATGAAGACTGTGTATTTCGAATGAATGAAGACTTGGAGGCAATTGGGAACTGGGCATCAAACAATAAATTAATACTAAGCCCTGATAAAACGAAGAGTATTGTTTTTTCAAAAAACAAAATAGATGCCTCTTATTTGCCACCTATTTCATTGTCTTCTAAGACAATACCATATATGGAAACTGCTAAGAGTCTTGGTATCCACCTTAACTCTCAACTGTCCGCTGCTGATAATGTTAATTCCATTGTTAAATCAATTTATGGAGGTATTAGACAGCTAAATGCTTCTTCTAGGTTTACATCTCAAGCTACTAGGATGAGACTCGCTAAAACTCTATTGGTCCCAATTGTTGCCGCCGTTATATAACCTATTCATTCACACCAATGTTAAGGGTAGGTGTACCAGAACAGCGAACTCAAATTTCGTGTAAATGAATTTGAATGTGTTAGTGAGCTCTACACTTCACCGATTCCTTCTTCTCATCTCAGACGAAAATTTGCAAGAACCAAGAACCACCATCACGATCACGCACATGAAGGAGAAAAAAAGGCAATATACGCAGGCGAAGTCTAGGTAGAAAAGGAGCAAATTCATAAACATACCTACATGCAATAAGTGAAGAAAAGAATATGTGCACATTATTTCTTCTTTTTTTCTTTGAGATAGGAATATAAACTGAAAAAGTACACGTAAGGAGGTACAAGGAAAGGGATACATCATAGATATTGTCGTTGCACCACGCGACATCGAGACGGCGGCAGAGACACGAGGTTTTTATTTCTTTTTGTGTGTATCCAGTTGAAGAAATATAAAAAAGATGAAACCTTATGAGAAGATCATTTATTTGTTTCCGTGTAAATAAATAATTTTTGGAGAGGCAGGATAACTATGTATTTTTTATGAAATGGAAATTCTATTATTGGGTGATGATTGCCTTTGTAACAGGCAGGTACCTTTTATCTTTTAGAAATATGAACAGTGTTCAAAATAGTCATCAACCTATTATTGAAATTTTTGACCTTACGCAACAAAACGATGTAAGAAAATAAATTGGGTTCTCCAATTTATTTAGAATTAGGTACCTACCTACCTGCACAAAATGTTTGATCTTTTTTGGACAAATTCTTAAAACATAAAACTTTTTGAAAATGTTTTTTCTTACATTATTATATATTAATCTATTTATTTATTTAAATCTACAAGCAATTTAAAGCTAACAGTTTATGACTTAAATTGATTAATAATGACTGACTATTGTTTATATAAAATAATATATACAATAGTTAAAGGATAAATATGAGCAAAAATCAATATAATGTCAAACTTTACTGAAATTATTAAAGCTCTTGAAACCTTAGTTTGTTCTATGAAAATGTTCGAAAAGCAAACATATCCCTCACAAGCATCACGTCATCAATGGTTCGTACCATCAGCGGAAACAACAGCAATTTCTTCATCAGCATCCAATATATCAACGAGAGCATCAGCATCAACTTCGCCAAAATGATCAACAGAAACGAAAACAAGCTCAGGGCCCTTAGCACCAGCTTTGACTTCGCAACATCTTTCGGTGGTAACAGATTTGTTTCTTACTGATTCGATATTCTGGATGTTAACTAATCAAGTAATCACCTATAAAAATTATATAAAAATAATGAATATTAAACTTTTTGGTGTAGTAATATAAATATAATAGGTACATATCTTTTTATATTTTCCGTGACTTATTGGTTCGGTGCGTTGGCTGCTAAGCAGAATGTCATGGGTTTGAGTCCTACTCGTATCCTTGTTTTTATTTCATCTTTCACGGGCACTTTCACTTGCAATGAACTGACAAAAATTCCAAGAGTATTAATCTGTCATGAAAAAGTTCTTCTCAACTTTGCCGTTCGGAATCGGCGTTATATTCTTCTTCTTATATATTCCACACGCGCATGTTTCTTGGAATCTTGGGGTCACACAGCTCTAAGAGGAGATGAATTTTGTAATATGAAAGTATTTTCTTCCGTATTTTTGTTTGCCAAAATTCGTCATCTCTATCAATTTTGAGCCACAGAAGGCAGGAAGTTCATACGCCAAAGAAACAAGTTTGTTGGCCAGTAATGTTGTCTCTGAATTTGATAATAGTAGTCGTGAGTTTTCTTTAGTCTCCACGTATCCTCTTCTTTTTGTAGGTAGGATCTTTTTTTCAGCCTCACAGCTTCGTCTATTGTCAGGCTTTTTGCAGATGACTGACTCATCACTGCACATAAGCTGGTGTTTCAAACCATACCATCTGGTGTTGCGCCAGTAAAATGCATTTCCTTGTATATTATAAATCCACATTTTTCAACAATTATGCCTACTTCTTCTTGAAGTTTTTCTATGGCCTTTTCTTCATATGCTTTACCCCATTCTGCGCTTGAAGAAGCGAATATTCCATAAAGAGAAGCTTTAATTATATTATGATAACTAGCAACGCTTCTAACTTTACAAATTTTCCCGAAGTTTGACGCTGTTACCATTGACTTTCTGATTTCAAGCCATCTAGAGCAGTTTGCTTGATCTTTTGTATTTATTTCGATTTCCAGCCTAGAATTGAAGTTTTCTTTCAAGCGCCCTTCGATTTCTGTTTTTTTTTTTTCAACCTCTTCAGGATGCAAATCACACGTTTCTGGAGAGTCATCAATATTGCCATAATATTTGTCAGCAGGAGCTAATCGTTTTCTTTTCCTTGGAGCAGATTCATGATTAGCACGAAACAGTTTTCTTTTTCTTAGGTCATTGCGTTTTTTGGTTTCCGTTCGAACTAAAAGTTGTTTGCTTGGTGTGCTCACGTTGTGATTGCTGGTCTTTGAAAACTCAGTAAAAAAGCTCTCTTCGAATTAAACTGTACAGCTACCAATGCACACCTGTTGGTGTATGATTGACCTAAGGAGAAATTGATTCTTTTCCCACCCACGTATTAGCAAACAACGCTGTTAAAAAAAATTTCAAATTGAAATAAGGATACAGAATCTCATATTGCCCCAAAAAATGAAAGAGTTATATATTTTTCCCCTTTGCATACAGCATGTCACAATGAAACGAGCTACATATTATGTAAAACAAAACAAATTAGAAAGACTATAAATAGTCTTGCATTTGTCATATTCATTCTAAAAATTGCAAGTCGCAGCCACCAAAACAAAAAGATATGGTAAGAAATTATCGTGCATGTGCCATATTCTCTTTACCTACATAAACAAATTTCCCACTCTCATTCATATTCTTATTTTGTTATTTCCAACAACCAACAAAAATTGAAACCGGTTTAAATGATTGCGGATTTACTAACCGCATCCTTTTTATTCGCTATCTCTATCTCTAACCCTTCTTCTATATGCCATGTGCACCCACCGAAAATAAAAAGAGATCTTTTTTCTCATCTCTCACATTATCTATCAAAGAAAAAAAAAAAAAAAACAAAACCAACAGCGCATGATGCCTTTTGCGTACACCTACCTATCCTTCAACAGCGGATCCCAAAAAACTGTATGTACCTGAATACCCATGAAAAAAAAACATCTTTTGTAAGAAAGGGAAAACAAAGCAAAACAAATTACAGCACCACCTAGTGGCATTCCCTTGAAACCAGCTTCTTTGTGTGTGTGATCGACCATTCTTTTTTGACAAAAAACGCAAAATCGACGATTTTTCAAAAATTAAAATTAAAAAGACCATTAGCAAACAAATTATTTTGTTTTTTGAATTGAATAAAAAAAATAACAGAAAAAAATAAAAAAAATATTTGCTAGTTTTACTGCCCATATTTCACTTACAATGACCTTTCAAATATTGAAATTTTGAAGTTTGTTTTTTAATATGTTACAGGTGAAAAATGATAAAAAAAACAACGACGTTAACTGAAACATATATTAAACTTTCATTAAAAAAATATTTCAAAAAATTCGAAAATATATTAATCAATTTCCCGGACAAACGCGCAAAATGTTAGGCAAAAAATAGGTATTTTTTATGTTTGTGTCAACAAAAAAATTTGACGAAAATACAAAAAAAAAAAAAAAAATTGCTCCATTGAAAACACATATTTAAAGCTTTGAAAAAAGTTAATTTGACTTCACTGCCTTTTATATTTTAGAAGTTATGCTAAAAAATGCATTCATACTTTTTACATAATTTGCTGTATTTTTCACTGTTTTTGGAATTTTGTTTGGGAAATATTATAACGATAATCGAAAAAAAAAAGATCGACGTTAAGTGACTGGATATATTGTCATTATAAAAAAAATAAAAAATAAATAAAAATATAATATTTAGCCCATTTCCCATTAGTTAGCGTAAGCGTCTTTCAAAATTTTATAGTTTTTCCGTTTGCTTGTCGATTTTGAGCTACATCGAATTTTTATTTATTTTTTTAAACTACACAAGCATTTGGCCCTATGAAATATCAATCGAAAACCGTTTGTTTTATTAAAATATTCGTAAAATTACGAACGCTACACAGTTTCGCGCAAAAGTCCAACCTATTTTTACATGGGAAACCCCCCTAACGCTTTTATATATGTAATTCACTCACACCACGCGAGAAACAAAGCATTTTTGAATGCTGGCTTTATGCCTACAGGCAGTCGACATCAAAACCTAGAGCGGTAATATACAAACAATTTTAAAGCGCCACGTAATTAAACGTAATTAAATTTAATAAACCATACTTTACTAAAATCTTCTCGTTTATTACTTATTTTCGCTATATAAATTTGTATTTCATTTGTCGGCTCCAACAAATCTTTAAAATTGTTTTGAATAAAATTTAATTTGCTCGCGATAAATTCTCTAATAACGAAGTTAAAAGTTTATTTATTCGCGACAAAATGCCTCCAAGAAGGCAAACTGGTGTCAGTTCTAACTGCAGATTCTGCAATAAAGATGATACAGACCGCATGGTACAGTGTGACGTTTGTGATAAGTGGTACCACTTCGAGTGTGTCGGGTTGATAGTGGCATAGCAGACAATAGCTTTAGCTGCGTATTTTGCTCTATTCCGATCAGCAGTCACAACAGCACAGTCCCATCAGGAGTTGCAACCGACCAGCGGCCAATTTCATCTCCATCGACAACGACGACCGTTACAACGGAGTTTTTCTTGTTCCCAGAACATTCGATGGCATCACGTGCAACAAATTGCACAACCACAGCTACACCACCAACAAATTTTTCTTTTCCATCAGCTCCGTTACACAGCACAACAACTCATACATCCTCACCAACGTTGATTACATGGGCATCAAGACAACCAATATTTACGAATCACGTACGTGAACAAATGTCACACACACCAGTATCGACGTCAAGCCCCGTTGATCTTTCACAACGGCAAATCGAATTGAAACTGGAGATGCTTGAGGAAGAGAAACAGTTGCAGCAACAATTTCTTAAAAAGAAATATGAAATTCTGGGAGTTTCGGGTGCAACTCCCAGCAACTTTGAGTTTACTTCGAGAACCAGGTCGGAGCAGATGGCAGCAAGGCAGGTTCTGCCAAAAGATCTCCCATGCTTCCATGGCGATCCAGAGGAATGGCCTCTGTTCGTGAGCAGTTTCAACAACAGCACTGCACTAGCTGGATACAGCAATGCAGAGAATTTAATTCGGCTGCAAGCTTGCTTGAAAGGTAAGGCACGGGAGATCGTAAAAACTAAACTTTTGCTGCCCAATTTAGTTCCGGACATCATGCAAACACTTAAAATGTACTTCGGTCGACCTGAGCACATCATTGAATGCCTAATCGACAAAGTTCGCAGAACTGCGCCACCCAAGGATAAGCTGGAAAACATAATCGAGTTCGCATTGTCTGTAGACAATATTTGTTGCACGATGGAAGCGTGTGAGTTGACCGCGCACTTGAATAACCCTTTGCTCGTGAAGGATCTCGTCGAAAAGTTGCCGAATCAATATAAATTGAGTTGGGCTATGCAACAGAAGCATGACGACGTTCCTGTAGTGAAGGCATTCAGCATCTGGTTAAATTACATTGCCGCAGCGGCAAGTCAAGTTGTGTCACCATTTAAAAAGAGTGGAGTCGTACACACTCACACAATAGAACAAGAAGTCTCACCGTCACCGCCGCCGCCACCGAGAAAAGCATCATGCATCGCTTGCAATGGAGACCATCGCATCGCAAAGTGCCCTAGCTTCGAAAAAATGTCTTATGACGAAAAATGGAACCTCGTGAAGTCAAAAAAATTATGCCGTCAATGTCTCAATGCACACCGCCGGAGATGCCACTTTACAAAAGAGTGCGCTATTCAAAGCTGTAAAGCGAAACATCACCCATTGCTCCACAGGCCTGCCTCGCTGCCAAATAATTCGGAACGGAATCAAGTAAGTGAAAATATAATTTCTGACACTAAATCCGAAGAACAAATGATCGTTCACACTCACAGTGGTGCCAACGATGAAGAGAGACCATTGTTCCGTATCGTTCCCATACGCGTTCATGCAAACAACAGATTTAAAGACACTTTTGCATTTTTAGATGAGGGTTCCTCTGTGACACTCATGGAAAGAGAACTTTTCGACAGTCTTAACTTAACAGATGAGCAAGAATCATTGTGCTTACGCTGGACCAATGAAACCAAACGTGTCGAAGAAACATCAGTTCGAACATCACTAAAAATCTCGAGTCAGACGAATAACACGAAGTTTACCCTGCATGACGTCCATACAATCGAAAATCTTTCGCTTCCTACCCAATCTTTGGACATAAACCTGCTGGCTCAGAAGTATCATTATTTGGCCGGTCTTCCGATTGCATCATATCAACGTGTACGACCAACAATCCTGATTGGAGTGGAAACTTGCGGTGCCGCTTAAAGTTCGAGAAGGTTCAGGTAAGCAACCAATTGCTACAAAGACCCGACTTGGTTGGACCTTGCAGGGTAGCCTTGGTGTCGCTCAACATCTTCACCGATTGAATATTTATACATGCGAGTGTAATTCTCCCTCTGACATCGAGAGTCTTCATGAAGACATGAAATCATTTTTTGCACTAGAATCGTCGACTGGAAGCACCGTACGCTCACACGAAGAAGAAAGAGCACAACAAATTCTGAACTCAACGTGCCGTCTACGGGATAATCGATACGAAGTGGGCCTGCTTTGGCGTCACAATAACCCAGAAATGCCGGACAGCTATAAAACTGTATATAACCGTTTGATGTGTCTCCGAAAGAAGTTCCAACGCGACCCAGACTTGATGGACAAGATGCAAGCCGAGATAAATAATCTTCTGGAAAAGGGCTACGCAAAGAAACTTACAACTATAGAAGCCAAGACATCCGCAAATCGCAATCCTGTATGGTAGTTGCCGATCTTTGTCACCGTCAATCCCAATAAACCGAATAGAATTCATCTCGTTTGGGACGCTGCAGCGAAATCAAACGGATACTCTCTAAATGACTTTATGTTAACTGGACCGGATCTACTCACTTCGTTGGTAGAAATTCTATTGGCCTTCAGAGTGGGCAGAGTAGCAATTTGCGGCGACATCACCGAGATGTTCCATCAAATCAGTGTACGAGAGGACGACATGCAAGTTCAGCGATTCTTGTGGTGGGATAAACACGATTTACTCGAAAGACCAAGTATTTATGTGATGAACGCCTTAACATTTGGCATCAATTGCGCTCCCTGTATTGCACATTACGTCCGTAACAAGAACGCCGATCGTTTTGAAACAGAATTCAATCAAAAATTATCACTATGTGGATGACTTCATAGATAGCGTCGACACACCTGAAGATGCATTAAGCCTGGCATATCAAGTAGCGAAGATTCATGCAGCCGCCGGTTTCCAAGTTCACAACTGGGCTTCGAATTCGAAAGACTTTCTAGAGCCATTGACAGCCAACAATAATTGTGACAAACAAAAACACAAAGCCTTAAGATCCCCTGAGAAAATTCTTGGTATGTACTGGGATCCCAATAACGATGTGTTTAAGTATATTTTCAGATTCGCAAGACTGAAACGTGACGTTTTGGAAGAGAAGGTTAGACCAACTAAACGCGAAACCCTGCAAGTACTCATGTCAATCTTCGACCCTCTCGGTTTCATAGCCTGCTATACAATCGGCCTGAAGATCTTGCTCCAAGAAGTCTGGCGGTACGGCATTGATTGGGACGACGAGTTACCTGACGTTGTTCTCTCAAAGTGGATCCAATGGAAATCACTTATTCCGAAAATCAAATCTGTCGAGATCCCACGATGCTATAGTCAATTTTTAACCAAAGCCGAAAAAGTACAAATCCATACATTCGTGGATGCTGGTGAGCACGCATACGCAGCAGTTTGCTACATTCGCGTACAATGTGGAGAAGAAGTTTCGGTGTCTCTGTTGGCCTCCAAGTCAAAGGTGGCTCCACTGAAGCCAATATCAATACCGAGACTCGAACTTCTAGCGGCAGTACTGGGCGTCCGATTGTTCACCAAGATACAAGCAGTTCATCGTATTCCAACAAGCTCCAAGTTCTGGTGGTCAGATTCGAAGACCGTCTTGAATTGGCTACGTATGGACCCAAGAAAGTTTCAACAATTCGTAATGTTCCGTGTTGGAGAAATATTAGAACATTCCAACGTTCTGGACTGGAGATGGGTTCCGTCGAAGTTGAACACGGCCGACCTTGCAACAAAAATCTCGTCCGATCTTAACACCGATTCTTGGTTCAGCGGTCCTGCATTTCTCACTTCTGACGTCGAAGACTGGCCATCATGCAACGACCTCGGTGCTCTTGACGAGAGCGAAACAAGGCGACATGTATTTCATATCGACAAGTCGACAAAGATCAACACCAATCTGAATTACAACGTCGAGCACTTCTCTGACTTGCGAAGACTTTACAGAGCACTAGCTACCTTTCAACTGTACGTAAAAAACTACATGCTATCGTCAACAAAACAACGAGTCCTAAACAACCATCCTTCGATATGTTTGAAAACGCAAAACATCTACTCTACAGATTTGCCCAGAGTGATCAGTTCAGCCAAGAAATCACGAACTTAAAAACAGTACTGGAATATTAAGAATCAAAAGCCGTGCACAACATCTCCTGAACGGCGACGATGTTATTGTGCTGCCAAAAAATAAATCACCACGTCACGCATTTAATTGTTCGCTCCTTTCACGAAGACCACTACCACACTTCCCACGAGACTGTAATCAACTAGATCCGAGGAAAATTCTACATTCCGAAGCTACGCGTATTGTTCAAGACCATTCGTCGAACCTGCCAAAGATGTAAAATCAAGAACGCTACTCCAGCACCACCTATGATGGCTTCTCTACCACCAGCAAGACTAGGCGTCTTCGAGAGACCCTTCACGTTCGTTGGGATCGACTACTTCGGGCCGATATCCGTCATAGTTGGACGCAGACGCGAAAAAAGATGGGGTGCGATATTTACATGCCTCTCCGTACGGGCAATACACATAGAGGTTGCTCATAGCCTAGATACCAGCTCCTGCGTCATGTGCATACGCAATTTTATATCTCGTCGTGGAATGCCTCGTGAAATTTACAGCGACAACGGGACGAATTTCAAGGCCACTAAGAAGATCTTCTGTGAAGAGAGTAGAAACATCGACCTCTCAATTGTCGCTTCCAAATACGACGACATCAAATGGAGATTCAACCCGCCAGCAGCACCACATATGGGCGGTACTTGGGAGAGGCTCGTTCGATCCATCAAGACCATCATATACAACATGGCCCCGACGAACTTCAACGACGAAAGTCTACGATGTGCATCTATGGGAGGTGGAATTTCTTATCAATTCTCGCCCACTAACGTTTGTGTCCCTGGATTCCTGTGACGACGAAGAGATTACACCAAATCACCTGCTACTTGGTTCGACCACAAGATACAAACCCATAAGCAAGAACAACACTGACTTGCGACAGCGGTGGCACCAGACTCAAAAGTTTGCTGATGAATTCTGGCGCAGGTGGATCAAGGAATATACACCCATATTGGCTCGACGAGGCAAGAGGTTTGCCAAACAACCTCCATTAGCTGCTGGTAGCGTCGTGATTGTCGTGGATGAAAATTTACCACGGAACTGCTGGCCAAAGGGCATCAT
>CAKKXW010000002.1:59490199-59511041 GCA_920937365.1 Sphaerophoria rueppellii
GTCACATACTAAACATACAAAACTATTTAATACACGACTAGCATAGTTTACCGCCTATATAGCACATAATATTGTTAATTGTTAAGTGTTTATTTATTAGAATAAAGCTGTTCAAAGGCATAAAGGCTAATGTGTGTGAGTTAAAATGAATGCAAGAACCTATGTATATTATGTAACGAAAATTTAAAGAAGGAAAAAACAACAAAAAACTATGTATCTAGTGTATATGTGTTCCAGTAATAGAACATCAAATTTTTTATAAGAGGTTCTTGTTCTTGCACCATGGGAGGAGTCTTAAGTAAGAAGTAAGGGTTTTTTTTTCAAACTATTGTGAATTGTTAATTGTTATAATACACGATATATCCGCCATTTGATACGATCAGCACATAATTTATCAAAACATACAAATCATACACTGTATGAAATTGGCAGCTCTTTTGGATAATTTCGTATTCTCTGTTGTATGAAGCTGTCATACAACATTGTAAGAGCGGAGATAATACTGGAAATATAAGAATGTTGTTGCAGCATTCTGTCTAGAAATGTATGTGTATGTGATATACATCATTTTGTTTATATGACATTTGATCAATTCTGCATCGTCTTCGTCATCTATATCTATATCTATAAATATTATAAAAATCTAGTGCCGTTCGTTGGCTTTATATAGGCATAAAAACGGCCCAACAGATAAATAAAAAAATAAATAGAGTGGCGCGACAGCTCTTGAACAGACAAGCCCTAAGTGGCTTACTCTCATCAACAATTCTCTGGGTGCGTGTGAAGAATTGAGGGGACCTACAATTTTACGCCGATTCCGAACGGCCAAGCTGAGAAGCACTTTTTCATGACAGATGATACTCCTGGAAATTTTGTCAATTCTTCGCAAGAGGCAGTGTCCGTGAAAGATGAAATAAAAACTTTGGGCCCCAGTAGGATTCGAACCCACGATGTTCTGCTTAGCAGCCAACGCACCTAACCACTAAGCTACGGACACTACTTGACTTTTTGTTATTAGAGTAATAAAACAAAAATTGAGCTGCCACGAATTCAAGAGATCAACAATAATTTATTGAATGAAGTTGTTATATTCTTGACTCCCTTTAAAGAGACGTTTTTGGAGCTGCAATCGTTAAAAACACCAAACATACGGTTTTCCAACACTACAACAAGCTATTGAAAACCTGCACCCTGGATAAAACGGATTCATTCAATTTAACTGAATTCAAAGGAAAAGTGAAACATTACCTGATGACTATATTTTACCCTGAGATTAAGCTAACATTCAAGGCCGCTACGCTGTAATATCCGCCCTGCAACAACATGACATTATTAACAGCAGCAGAGAAGACTAAAATGTACGATTTTATAAAGTCCTTAGTTCCAGCCATTGGATATGCAACCGTCAACTTCTTCAAGGGAATGTGATATGTACGCCGATTTCGCTGGAGAAAATTCAACTGACAACGCGGATTAATTTGCTCATGAAATCCAAATATATATTGAAACCCATACACGAGGTCCTGTTGTTATTCTGCAATGGTGTTTCGAACACAAAAAATCAAAAGAATCAAAATATGTGGATTTATTTATTTCTATTCGTTTCTATTTTATTCAAAAAAAATTTACTCTGGTATAAAAATTCGAGAATGAAAAAAATCAACGATAAAAATAAACCTCCTGACCACGGATTACCTACATTTCCACTCAGCACACAAATCTCAAACAAACCAAACAATATTTTTCGATTTACTTACAAGCGCCATGAATAATGGAGTGGTGATTGTAAGCGATTTTACTTTCGTTTGAACTCGTTTGAAATGAGGGATGATTTGTAAATAATTTTAATCACGAACAAAAACACTCGAAATTACTTGTTTGATCGTTGACTCAGTTTGACCAAACTTGTTTTTTTTGAGTAAATACCCGAAACTTACAAACAATACTTGACTCATTTTAATCTCTGAAAGCCACCTACTAGCTCATATCCTCATATCTTGGCCACGACAGCCCAGCTCCAGGAGACACCTTGAGGAAGACAATTGCGGACGCGCAATCGAAAAAAGTTGGTCTCCTAATTGGTTGGGACGCTAACGCCCATCACACGGTATGGGGTAGCTCTGATATAAATGAGAGAGGTGAGTCATTATTTGATTATCTACTAAGCACTAACCTACTCGTAGGTAATATTGGTAATGAACCCACTTTTGTAACCAAGAACAGGAAAGAGGTACTTGATATTACACTTACCTCTGACTCGATCCACAATCTGATTTCAAACTGGCATGTCTCAAAAGAGAATTCCTTCGCTGACCACAGAAACATTCAGTTTGAGCTCAATGATGTGGCAAATATATCTACGGGTTTTCGCAATCACCGTAACACAAACTGGGAACGATATAGGGAGGTACTAGCACAACTGCTTGATCACAACCGTCTTAAAAGCTCCTCCAGTAAAGATGAACTAGACCTCATTGGTGGCACAAAGAACTAGAACCATTCAGGAAGAACTGTCGCAAACTCTTCAATAGATCTAAGTACACTGACTGGGACTTATACAGACAAGTTCTTAAGCAATATAAGAAAGAATTAAGGAAGAGTAAGAGGTCTTCTTGGAGAAACTTCTGCGGAAAAATAGAAAATACTTCAGAAGCCTCAAGGCTCAGGAAAATTCTCTCAAAAAGTCCAACAATACCCAGTGCTTTAATGACAGAAGCAGGCACTTGAACTACCACAGATGAAGAATCTCTTAATCTGTTATTAGACACCCACTTTCCAGGGAGCTCTAGCATACTTAACGACTTAAAATCAGAGTCTCAAGCTTCTACAAGCGATTTAGTTGATCTTATAACGCGGGAAAAACTGAAATGGGCCGTAAATAGCTTTGATCCATATAAATCTCCAGGACCAGACGGAATCATTCCGGCCGAACTACAAAAATGCTCAGACATGATCATTCCACCATTGGAAATCATTCTGACAAGCTGTTTAAGGTTGAGATATATTCCCAAAGCCTGGAGAATGACAAAAGTAGTCTTCATTCCTAAAGCAGGGAAACCCTCCCACGTTAACCCTAAAGATCTACGACCAATCAGCCTATCATCTTTCCTTCTTAAAACCTTGGAAAGATTGATTGAAATTTACATCAGACATAACTTAAAACCATGTCTCATTTCCACAGCTCAACATGCTTACTCTAAGGGAAAATCAGTAGAAACAGCACTTCATTCGCTGGTACGTAGTATTGAATATTCCATCAAATACAAAGAATATAACCTAGTAGCTTTCCTAGATATTGAAGGAGCTTTCAACAACGTCCGTTACCAGGCGATCACAACAGCAATGGACAAGCTGAAATTAGAGAAATCACTCATAGATCTTATAAGTCTCATGCTCAAAAGCAGGACAATAACTTCTAGCATGAGAAGTTTTACGGTGGCTTGGACGGCAATCCACATAAAACAGAACTAGTACTCTTTTCGAGAAGGTACAAAATTCCTTAGATTAGCCCACCCAAGATTAAAGGAATACCATTAAGCTTTTTCGACCAAGCTAAATATTTAGGCCTCATTTTAGACGAAAAACTAAATTGGAAGGCAAATATTGATGAAAGAGTAAAAAGGGCTACCGTAGCGCTTTTTACTTGTAAAAAGGCCATAGGATCAAAATGGGGCTTCTACCCAAAAATAACTCACTGGCTATACACTTCGGTAATCAGACCGATACTCATTTATGGAGTTGTCGTATGGTGGACCGCACTGGACAAGATGGTAAATCTAAATAAGCTCATCAAAGTCCAGCGGTCAGCAGGTATGTGCATTACAGGAGCACTTTGTTTAACACCAACCGCAGCCCTGGAAGTGCTTTTAAACCTAACACCTCTTGACATGTTCTCCAAAACGGTGGCAGCCAACTCACGTGTGAGGCTTAGAGCCACCTCTCAATGGAACAGTAACAATACTGGTCATACTACTATTCTAGATAATTTCAGATCTATCCCAGATCGCCTAGATTATACCACCCCAAAAATGGTATTCGATAAAAGCTTCCATGTTTCCATCCCTTCAAGATCTTCCTTGGAAGAAGTGAGACCCCTGGAAGACAATACGGTACACTTCTATACAGACGGTTCAAAGACCGATTACGGAGTTGGAAGTGGTATCTATTCGGAACAACTGAATCTCAGTCTATCATACAGACTTCCCAATCAATGTAGTGTTTTCCAGGCAGAAGTAATGGTGATTAAAGAGGCACTTTCCTGGCTCAAAGAAAAAGTTATATCTTGCAAGGATATACGAATCTTCTCGGACAGCCAAGCCGCTCTCAAATCTCTCGCGTCTGTCTCCACAAACTCTCAAATAGTCCACGATTGTCGATCATCTCTGAATGAGATGACGGAACAGTTTAATATTCACCTCATTTGGGTGCCGGGCCACAGAGACATTCCAGAAAATTGCAAAGCCGATGAGCTCGCCAAAAACGGAACACTTCTGCCTCATGTAAGACAAAAACATAACATAGGAACACCACTTGCTACATGCAATTTCTTCTCAAACAATATGCTCTAGAATCAGCAAATGCTAGATGGTCACAGGGTATCACCTGCCTAGCAACCAAACAAATATGGCCAAGCATAGACCTGAAACGGTCTGATTTCCCTGAGCAGACAAAATATAAGCTCTACAACTGGAGTCATAACAGGACACTGCCTCATAGGCAGCCATGCCTTGAGGCTTGGGGTCTACGCAAACGACTTCTGTAAAAGCTGCATGGACGAGGAGGAGGAGGAAACAATCCAACACCTTCTGTGTACATGTCCGGCACTATCCAATAGAAGAAATAACTATCTCGGTAATCCCTTCTTCGATAATACCAGTGAACTGGCAACGATAGACAAAAAATGTCTTTCTAACTTCATTAAAAGTACAAAATGGTTTGTTTAATTTCACTACTCTGCCATGAGTAACCGCATTAGTGGTATCACAATGCACCCTTGAGGTCTAAGTGAGTCAATTACATCCAGACAGCCACTCCAACATAACATAACCTATGGGTACTCGAAATAAAATGAATGTCTTGGAACTGGTTTCAGACCTCTAATTTCAATCACTGTACATAATAACTTTTTATGTGTTTGAACAACGATAGCAACTTAGAGGTGCTTCCACCAATGGCTTTTTCCGTCAATTCCTTTATTTGGCTGGAGTTATAGCTATTTCACGGGTGCCAAGCCGATCATCAGACTCCTAAAGGAGTGATGTGAACTCAAAAAGTTTTTCGATTAAAATGAAAAGAACAACTAGACAGCACCACTAATAAAGGAGTCTGATGATCGGCTTGGCACCCGTGAAATAGCTATAACTCCAGCCAAATCAAGGAATTGGCGGAAAAATCCATTAGTGGAAGCACCTCTAAGTTGCTATCGTTGTTCAAACACATAAATCGAATTGACGGACGCAGCCTAACTGCAGTGTTAAATAACACAAATTGTACAAAATAACTATTAAATCTGTTAACAATCACACTCTCATCATTAAAAGATTCTTCAACATTATTAATATCCTTGTTCTTATTATTTTTCAATATAAGCGTTTTGATCATCCTCCATTTTCCAGTCTGGATACCACTGTTTGAATGTAGCTGTGAACACATATATTCATTTTGTTTTATATTTATACCTAATTGCTTTGTATTTTTGTCAATTATCAGTATTATTGTTATAGATAGCAGCTCTAAAGGTCTTTATTTTCTCTTGCTTCATTCTCCATAAATTACTATTATACTACTGGCAATCAACATTCACATTCACAACTTTCAAACAACAATCAAAAGCTTTTTCAATAAGATAAGATTGTCTAAGTTTTCTTCTTTTTTAGAAAATGTTTATATGTATTGCACTCTAATTCCACTCTTATTGTCTCATGGCTTATCACTAACTTACTTACTTACTTATGGTGGCGCTACAGTCCAGGTCGGACCAGGGCCTCACCCAACAAACTTCTCCAGCCACCTGTGTGCTCCACCGGAGTCGCGGTCTTCCTCTTCTGCGACGTCCTTCCGGGTTGGATTAGAAGACTCTACGAGCCGGGGAATTAGCCAACCATCTAAGTCGTTGGACCTTTACTTTTCTGGCTATGTCAGTGTCGCTGTACAGCTTGTACAGTTCTTGGTTGAATCTTCGTCTCCATTCTCCATTAATGCAGACAGGATCAAAAATCACTCGAAGAATTTTTTTCTTATAGCAACCCAAAGCGTTTTCATCAGATGTTGTCATAGTCCATGTGTCGCCACCATACATGAGGACCGGGATGATGAGGGTTTTGTAGAGTGTCACTTTAGTTGCTCGGGAGAGGACTTTAGTACTCAATTGCCTTCTAAGTCCAAAGAAGCAGCGATTGGCAAGAGTGATTCTTCGTTTGATTTCAGAGCTGGTGTTGTCTGAGTTGATAGCGGATCCCAGGTAGACAAAGTCCTTAACTACCTCGAAGTTAAATCTGTCTATGTTGACGTTTGCTCCAAGACGTCGATGTTGGTAGTCCTTTTTTGTCGACAGCATTAACTTGGTCTTGAAATTTGTATCAACACCTGCAAAAAAATCATCCTGCTTCTCTGCATTAATACACACATAATCTATCAGAATCCTAGAATTTTCTGTTATTCTTGTATATTCATTAATAAGCTGTACATCGCCTTGATCAACATTAAATCTAATATTTTCACTTTATTTACATCATTCGCTTTCAAGTCAATATTAAAATAACCCACTATCACTCTATTGTTTTCTTTTTCCTGTGAAGGAAAACCAACGTCCCAGTTCATAAGCTTTCCTCATAGAACACGAAGGGCCAAATAAATCTAAGCGGCTTAGATCACGCGCACAAATAAACAAGGTGACCCGAATTCACAACTTTAGACAACCAGCTTAATCAAGTGATTGTAATCGAAAAACATTGGAAGTGCAATCGCTAAAATCATAAATAACCTTTTCAATGAGAATGAGTTTTGTGTATTCTTTAAAATAATTTTATTAACTTTTTTGTTTTAATTTACAGAATAATTATTTTTATACATAAAATACAGTTTATTTCTTTTCATCTTCAACTAAGCTAGTCATCATTTTACAGCTATCGAAAAAGCATTCCAAAATGTTTTTTTTTTTTTTTTTTGTTATATAAAATCTATTTATTTAAATTTATGAGAGAATTCAATGAAGTTATATACCTTTGAATTGGTTCACTAACATTATATTTTATTTTTTAACACTTAAAACAAGAATATTTATTTATTAACGTTGTGTGTAATTATTATAAAAGTAGACACTACAAAACAACTTTCATTTGTGTTTCCTTAATTTTGTTTCTATGATATTATTATTTGTGTATTTTAATGGTTAAAACTATGTTTTAAGACTAACCCTTAATTTAATAGTAAATGTAATTATAAAAAGAAAGAGAAAAAATCGATGAGGACAACATTAAATGAAAATAAGTTCCAAAAACGATTGTGCTTAGTTTGATAAATGGAAAACAATGAAAATATTTAACTTACCTCGGAAACGCACATTCCGACATGTTTGTATTTTTAAAACTAATTAGTTCAGTTTTTCTTTTCGTGGAAAGACGTGCGCATGATGGCATCACCAAAAACAACAACCATGGCAACAGAGGATGACATCATGCTGTCATTTTTAGGTTTCCAAGCTTAGGCTAGGAATCTCAAAAGTCGTAAGGAAATAAAAGCAAATTGGGAGAGGGAAAATAAAAATAAAGTTTGAATCACAGAAATATCAAATGGGAGCTCATCGATTGGGCACTGTGAGGAGAAACAAATTCTAAGAAAGGATTGAGCATCATGGTGGGGTGCCTAAGCTGATATAACGACCGTCCCGGCTGCTGGGTGATCTGTTGTTGTATTATTGGTGCCATTTTCGTCCGGTTTTGTTGCTAGCTCAACTTGCTGGTCGATTGAGCCATTCAAGAACGAAGAGTCCACTTCTGTTTTAGGAATGTCACAAACAAGTGGAACAGCACTTTTTGAAAGCTCAACATGCTGAGGTCGTTCGCTTTCTTTCAGGGCCACTTGGGGAGAGTCTTTCTCATCGGTCTGAATCGATTCTGCTTTTAAGGAAACTTCTGGCGTCGTCTTGGGTAATTCAAGAATCTGGATAATTTGATTTTCATGTGGAGTTTCCTCATCGGGTGGTGTTTCTGGTCTTATACCAGAATCTGCTACAATATCGCTCACATTGGATATAGCTGGCAGAACATTCAACTGCTGCGATTGTTGCGCCACTTCACAAGCGAACGAGTTGCCGTTCATTGGAGAAACTGCAACCAAAGCCGTAGTTGTGTTGCGATTATTGTGTAGCAAATCGTTAATTGCTGTCATTCGAGCCGAACTGGCGTCGGGCGTGTTCAAACTAATGAAGCCGTTGTGGACCTCATTGAAGTCAGGCATGTCACCATTGCAAGCGTGGCCATAGCCCAAGAAAGGCTGCATATTACTACCGAGGTGTGGGCTGGTGTGGTAAGTCCCATACAGATTTGCCGTTGGATAAGTGCTGTTTGGTGTCTCGAATGAGGTTGTGTTGGCGTAGGGAGCCAGCATGTCTCCATAATTCACAACTGGAGGAGGATAAATCGGTCCGTCGGGATAATGAAGCGTATTACCGTTCAATGCCATGCTGTCGGCTTCTGTGGTCGTTGCAACGACGGCTGTGGCGGCGTTGACGTTCGCATTAGAATAGGAATTGTGCGTTGGAGGCAAAATGGATTGGGGAATCATCATGGTCGCCGGTATTTGAGCACATAAACCACCGTCATTGACGCCCATGGGATGATGGTTATTATAGACATTGTACTGCTGATGCATTTGATGATGATGATGATTATAGGCAACGTTCGGACTTTGGTCCAGGCCGTTGTAGCTAGGCATAGCGTTGTAGGAGGTGCTGCTAAGAGCTGGTGTGCCGTTGTCCACCAAGGCAGAAACATTATTATATACTAAATGTGATGCTGGTGATGACAAGGACGACGACGATGCGGCGACAAGTTGTTGGGTTGTAACTTCATCGCTGCGTTTTTGTTGTCGATTTTCCATGTCCAGGCGCATAATTGTGTGAATGAAGTGCGTTCGGACTCGAGCTGGATTGAATTCAATTCGGCCAATGACATTGCCACAGGCATCACGGGAACAGCCACACGGGAACATTGCGCGATCGACCTATAAGAGATAAAAAACACTAAGACTCCTCTACGTTGTAAAATAATAAAAATCTTCATACCTGACATTTAATACCAGCTTGACTGCATGCACACGTGTCAGGATCGCAAAAGTCCCTGCACACGCAGCCGCAAACCTCTCGCGAATTCCGAATATCACGACATTCGATTTTCTCATTTGCATCGATCTTCCTAATACCAGCCGCTTTAAGTAGAGCTCTTCGTTGTTTCGGCGACACGGGTTGTAAGAAACCATTCGTCTCGGCATCCAAGTCCGAGCCACTTCCCTCGCTAAGCTCCTCATCACTATCAGACTCTTCACTCGACGATCCGCGCGGATTGATCTCTTGCAATTGCAATTTATGAGCACGTCTCAGCTCTGCTGCATGCTCCGCCAAACTGAATGTCTTGAAGCTAACGTGATGAGCACCCATGCCCAGTGTGCATCCGCCCTGTGACGGAACACACCCATGGCCCTGAATGCGGGGGAAATAGAAGACTTTAACTCCATCGAAGTTAATTGAACGTCGCGGTTTCTTTTGTAAATGATGGCCGGTGCCAGTGCCGCCGTCAACCACACCGCCATCGACGTGGACATCTCGAAGGTGGCGTTTTAAATTCGATCGCAGTGGGAGTTTTTCGATAATTGGTGATGCACAAATGATCGAGCCAACACTGGTGTCGGTTGTTACAGTCGTTTGGAGAGTTGATGTCTCGGATCCTAAGCCCGAATCTGAACCATCACTACGAAGCTCCTGCTCATCAGCCGTGGATGACGACTGGACAGGCGCTTTCAACTGCCGCGATTCGTCGACTTCGTCTATTAGTCTTGGTGCTTTGCCAACAACCTCTTCAATATCGACAACAAAGAGGACATTGCTTTCGGTAGACGAGTCCAATGCACTTGGTGAGTTACCACCACCGAGATTGATGTTATACTCATCCAATGCAAGAGGATCTGCTGCGGGATCTGAATTCATAGATAAATTCAAATCGGGATCATTGAGGACGACAACTTCACTCGTGGGAAATTCGATATCACCGTCCTCAGTTGGAAAGTCGAGGAAAATATCTTTGTCATCTTCTTCTCCGTCGTTTTCGCCCTCGTAATCACCGTGATTATACGTGTTTTGTTCGCCTAGAGGATCTGCAAAGGGCATTGAGGTGCTCACAAATGGTTTGTCTACTCCTTCAAGCGAGGGCTGATTCTCGCTTGTGTTGTGGTGGGACAGGTTGTGTGATTGGCTGTTGATTTCATTGCGATTTTGGTCCTTAAGGGATGTTGTTGGTTCAAATGCCGACATAATGACAGTCCTGGTTTCAATTTCTTCGCTTCGCTTATCCATTATGGTGCTAGAGGTTTCGTTCAGTTCTGTATTTGATGTAGTTCCTCCGAAAAATGTCGATCCACTGGCATTTTTTTGTATGTATGTTATGAAGTTTCGAATGGGCGTGAACATCATTTATGCAAAAGCTTCAAATAAGGTCGACAAAGCCAAGCTCAGTGGCCAGGTTTTGTTAGGCATCTGTTGGTAGATTTTAAGTAGTTTATTAATAATGTGAAAAGCCAAGGTTTAAATATAAAGCAAACAAGGCAAGGCTTTAAACCTTCTTCGGAAAACAAGAAATTTGAAATTAAGGAAACATATCTCACACGTTTTTCCCTGTTTAAGGTTAGAAACAAAATTTAAAGCGAATGCGCCATTTTTTGTGTCAGCATGTGCATATTGACTCGCCTGTGTACATTAACAACTAAAAGAACTCCAGAAGGAAACAAATGGAATATTGGTTGGGCACAATCGAAGGGATGAGGTTAAAGAGTCCGAAATAGGTTTTAGATTGCAAAACCGTAGCCCATAGAGACGATCAGAAAAAATATGAGAACATTTACGATGATAAACATAAGGCTAAGCACGAAAGATACAATAAAAAAAAAATAAATAGAGTGGCGCGACAGCTCTTGAAAAGCCAAAGCCTAAGTGGCTTACTCTCATCAACAATTCTCTAGGTGCGTGTGAAGAATTGAGGGGACCTACAATTTAACGTAGATTCCGAACGGCAAGGTAGAGAAGCACTTTTTCATGACAGATGATGGAAGTTTTGTCAGTTATTCGCAAGAGGCATTGCCCGTGAAGGATGAAATAAAATCGAAAGATACAATATATCTGCCAAATTGTTACAAGTGTTCCTTTGGAGAGGAGAACGCTTATAGGCAAAGAAGATGGCTGATGACATGACCAATTATGTCTTGAACTTAGTAATGAAGGACTTTGTCTGCCTTCGACTATTAATTCAGACAACTACACCAGTGCTTAAATCAAGAATACATCCTGCCAATTACGGCTTCTACGAGATTCAGAATGCAATAGAGCCGAATTCTCTTACGTACGCCTGCTGTATCAAGACCGTGACTTAAGAGGAGCACACAGGTGTAAGAGAACCTCAACCAACTCGGCGTGAATTAAGAAGATTGGCTTTAGGCCACTAAATACTAAATCATTGACAATCCGATTATAAATGCAATAAAGAGGCTTTATGTTATTCTGATCAATAGAAGTCTTCGCCTCTTAAGTTCCAGGAATGCTTTATTTGTGTTTTAACAAATCGATCACTTTTATAAAGGTTAATGCTTGGCTTTAGAAAAAAATTCGAGAAATACTAGGTTCATAGAATTTCTGATGACGCTGTTCAATCAACTGTTTTTTTTAATGATCCCACAAACAGGACAAAAGCACTTAATGGCGGTATTATCGTGAAGCCGTTCAAGTGAGACGCACCGAAGTCAAACATTAGTGGATTAAAATCATTTCAATTGCGAAAGAGTTTATGCAAAATTTTGCTAATTTCCTCTTTTCTTGCCTTAAACAAAAAATCGATTATTTTTTTAGTAGATATTTTTGACATTTAGTACTTTTCCAACTGTTTTTTTTTTTTTTCAAACAATTAAATATTACATTGAAAACCGAAAATGTCCTTACGCAAGTTTTTCTTCTTTTAACTTTTTAATTATCCCTAAAATTGACCAAGCTGGAGAAAAATGCGTTTATTCATATTATGTCGATAGATAAAAAAAAACAATTTTTAAGACTTACCTCCGATAAAAATTCAATAAAATATATTTATTGTAAGACTAAGGCTGATATGGATTGAATCCGAGTCGCAGAAAAAATTTTAGCAACTAGTGAAGCCAGTGGAGCCCCTGCGTGGTGCTCCTTCTTCTATTTTTAATTTGGAATACTTTTCTTTATGATAGAGATGTACCTTCTTCGTGGTTTAATAAATTTCATCTTCGACATGAATATATAATGTAATTAAAGTTTTAATTGTTTAAACAAGATCGCTATTGATAGAGAACAATTAATTAGTTTAGTACCACTGAATTTCGAAAGGAAAGATCAGATCACCAAAAAACTTATTTCATTTTCTTTTTTTTTTTTTTGTTTATAAAGAACTTTGAATGTTTTGAATGATTTTCACAAGTATAAACATTTTGTAGGTCAATATTTATTTATTAAAAAAATGTTTAATATGTACGAATACTAAGTCGACAATTTATTATTCACCCAAAAAGACAAAACGAACTATGAGGGAATGAGGGAAGAGTAGGTGCTGGTGCACAAAGCTAATTCTAATTTTTTTAACATTAACAGGAGATTGAGTTTGATTGGATATTCGAGTTAAAACTTGAACAATTAGTTAGACAAGGAAGTTTCCTCTTTTATTCCTTATACATTATATAGCAAGGGAAAAAGAAAAATAGGAAAAATACAATCCACGCAACAATAGCTATCCTTATTTGACACAGCGGATATGTCAATGTGCCGCTCTAGAAGTGAGCTCAAAGTCAATTCTGATTTTTTGAGTGGATTCATAAGGAATGTTATCGATGATTGGTTGAAGAATTTGTGGTGAATAAAAATCAAAGATGAGGTTTGATAAAAGAATGTAGCTATCTCGTTCGTATTGCAAAACGAACGAGTGAGATAGAGATGAGTGGACAAAGAAAAGAGATAAGACATAAGTCAAATGAGATAACAGATAAGAGACTCGATGGAAAGTATGTCAGCGAAATGCTACGTTCTTTTACAAATATATGGATGTGAATAAAATGAAGATGGTTGTGTGTCTATGCTATATTGCTTTCCTTCTATTACACTAGCGAGGGTTATACTACGTTTTCACCTACCCTAAATCGGAGATTTAGCGAAGAAGAATTAAAATAAATCTCGAAATGTTTTCACTGGCCCAATAAGTATTAAGCGTGAAACAGATTAAACCAGCAACAGCACCAGCGCCGTCAACAGCAAACAGCACGCTGGCCAGCAAATATTTTCCAAACACATTACCACCAGCGACGTCTAAGAATAATAACCAATCAATGAAAGTCATTTTTGATTTTCGTACATGGAAAGTTGTCAGAAATGGACCAGCAACAGCAAATTTAGGACTTTGACCAAACGACGCTGTTGACGTTGCTGGTGCTGGTTTAATCTGTGTCGAAAGATTTAAATACATGGGCTCTAAAACAATGGCCGCCGCTGTTGCTGGCGCTGTTGCTGGGTCAATCTGTTTCTCGCTTTATTCTTATGTCTCATTTGTTTGCTTGAGCTAAAAGTCACAGTACTCAAGTTCTTAAAGTTACTGTTTCGAAACATACTCATCGCTTCATCAGTGATCAGTTGACAGTCAAGAAATGTACGAAGAAGTGCAAAAAAAAATTATATTAAGTAATGCGTTTCATTTTTCACTAGAAATAATTATTGTAGTTTTCCTTCCACATTACATTTCTTCAGGTTCATGTTCAAAAATACACATACAAAAGTGCCTAGAAACATAAAGTATGTACATATGTACCTGTACCTACTTTTTTATATTTCAACTCTCAACTTTACCTTCAAAACCAACAAAGAACAAGATTCACCTAAGGAAAACCATCGTTTGTCGGTTTCCATTTTAGTTATTGATTTTTGGTGAAAAACAAACAGATTTATATGAAATGAAGGGAGTAAACATTGAAGATTGAAGACACTTTGGAGAATTGACAGCTCACGGCTAAGGTACGAGTCGTAACGAGAACAGGAACGGAAAAAGCAAAGCAAATTTGTTTTTTGTGTCAATGTAAGTTCTTAAACGGACACGATTTTCAGGGCGAAACACCCGAACAGAACGAGAATAGAGTATCAATAAGTATAGCGTTTGCTGCAATCTACAAAAAATGTCGACAAAAAGAAATAAAACCACAAAAAACAGAAAATCAAAATTTGCTTTCCCGTGCAATCCGCACTGATCCATGAGCAATTGCATTTCTATCTAAGGCAAAAAAAAAAAACAACAAAAACCAAACACTTTGTATCAGAAACAAGTTTTTAAAGAGCTGGTGAGAAAAGGGAGAAATAGTCGTGGGTTTACTCTGGAATTTTTAGTTCATGTGGTCCTGGATGCAACCTCCACCCACTCTACTCAAACCCATTAGCATCCTATTCCCTTGTACAAAAAGGACATTCTTTCACCATAATATGTTCATGGACATAACCCAACACACTGGTAATAAGGATTTTTTGGCACATAGGCGTTTTCTATGTGTGAATCGAAGGGAAAATCTTATGTACACCGTTTTATGTATTTTTCTCAGCCGGGCGTTGGCACATAACATACTTACTAACTGTACTCTCATCTGTATATTGAATGTTAAAACGAGACGACCATAACTTTACAGCATCCTATATGACTGTTTCTGATAGAAGGGAAGGTGGTAAAGGAAATTCCTGGGTAGTGGTAGTGGTAGTTGATAGGTACATAATATATCGGAGGATTAAAAAAAAAAAATATTCTGTTCGTTCAGCAGCAGATGCTGTTTTTATAGTTTCCCCTGTATCCTTTTTCGAGAAAAAATTAATTACACTCCGGCCGGCGGCGGATATGCAAGATATACATTCATACTTGGCCTAGGATTCATTCACAATTTAAACTTCAAGCTGGGAGGTTCTCCGTCATATTGTGAATTTGGTAAATCAACTTTGGTGCGCCATCTAGTAGGCTTAATTTTATCGCCAACCATTAAATAGAAAGGGTAATGTTAGGGTAACGTAAAGGACTCATCACAATACAGACATGACATTTTTACGTAAAGAACTAAAATACACTCAGTCAATTTTGGTAAACCTTTAAGCTTAAATAAAAATACAGAAATTTGCATTTTTACACGCAGCAACGATTGATAAAAGGTTCGTTGGGATCAACCTCTGCAACGGGCTACCCTAAGATTGATAATAACAAGGGGTATGCACCGAGTGTGGTTTTAAAGTGATATGAAAATTAGATAACTGAAAAATTCCATTGAAAAAGCCGAAAGGGGTGGTTGAATGTTAATATTATAAAAATACTTTTCCTGCAACTCCTGCTCCTTTTGGCATGAAACTAACCCTCTTATATCTACCTTTTCCCCTGATATGATAGCTAATAGCTTATGCATGTACTATGTTTTCATGTACATAAATACATGAAATTATTTTATATTTTATATACTTACCAAGGTACTTTTAGGCATTCGCATTCGTCTAGCTGCATTTGATGCGATACGTGACGATTATTGCAAGGATGACCATAAGGACGATTATGAACATGAAGACTGACAGTGATTCTATTATTTCGATAATTTATTTTTATTCTTTGATTTTCGTTTCACTTTTATTTTCAGGCTATTATTTTTTTTATGGAAAGGAGATTAACGCATGGATGTTTATTTATATAATATGAATTGAAAAACATGCATTTGAATTAATACGCCATCTGCTCAATAATATACATATATATTATATATAAAAGCGGCTGTTTCTTTTTTACAAGGAATAGTTGTAAGCTTAATATAGTAGCATGAACTGTGTTGAGATGAGGTCTTATTTCGTCTAAAAATAAAGGATTCTATGGAGCAAGGGTATAATATATACCTAATGAAGCGTGAGAGATTCTCGTTGTGGGGCAGTCAGTTAAACCAAACCACACGATAAAATCGCAGCTTTACTGTTATTCTTAACCACGTTCGTGCTGCCCGGGGATTATAGTAGCACTATTTTGAATTGGCAATGTAGTAAAGGAAAATGTTAACAAATAATTGAAGCTAAAAAGAAAGCCAGCAATGAGCAAATCCAAAGAGTCCAGGCAAGACTTGAAAAAAGAACAAAAGGTTTTAAAATTTGAGCAATAAGCTTAAAGCACAGACAAGTAATTATACAGATGTCTCATCCATATTGAAAAAAGTGTCCTATGAAAAATCTAAATTCGCTAAACAAAAGCTTTTTTCAAAGCTTACATGAAAATCTTTCGTTTTCTATTGTTTATGAACACGAAAAGACAATCTGCCTGTTTTTTTTTTCGTTTTCTTTCTTTCTTTATTCTTTTTCAACCCTTATATTTCCCGCATATAAGAACCACAGTCACTGATCTCTTTATTACACTGGATAGTGTATTACCTACAAAGTATAACAGTTTTTTTGACTCCATTTGAAGATGACAGTCAATGTCCCTTTTCGACTTTTTGACGTATAACCAACAAAAAAAAAGGCAAAAACTAAGGCGTTTTTCTTTTTATATCTGAACAGAGTCTGAACAATGAATAGAAATGTTTCGAATAATTTAAATGGTGAAGGAAATAAGTTTTTCTGGAAGAGAATATCAGTTTTGTAATTAATAAAAGTCGATTATATCATTTATTAATACAATTATTAAAATGAAAAAAAAACCTTAATATTAATTCTCTATATACAATGCTCCGAACTAAAAAAAGAAAAACGCCTTTAAATGAAAACAAACTACTCTGTTTTTTGCACCGATACAGAGATCAGTAATATAGAGATAAGGGATTCTTTGTCGTTTATTTTTGTTATACTGTTATACGAATTTTTCCCTTTTCGACTTTATTACAATCTTCAAATGGAGTCACTTTTTCTGTATGGATACGCCATCCAGTGTATTATGGAGATCAGTGACCACAGTACACAGAACATAATGTACACTCCACTGATCAGTTATAAAAGATGGGAAAGCTTGCTGTCAAAATGACATTTGCCTACAAGCTAAGTGAGCAGGTTAGCTGTAAGAGTATGCGTTTTATTGTGATAATAATACAATTGCCTACATAATAAAGCAAGTTTGCTGCGAGAGTGTATGTGTATAAAAAAAAATAAGTTTTGAGGTATTTGGAGGGTAAAACGTAGGTAGGTTTACAATCTTGTTATAACTGATCAGTGGTACACTCACAGTACACAGAATACAAGTACAAGGTATTATACACTTTGTATATCTACTTGGGGAGTAGTCTCAAGATGGAAAACGATGGTGGTGTCATCTTTAGATTTTTTCACAGAAGCAGTTTTTTTTACATAGGTTTGTATTGTGTGTTCTCTGCCTGGTTTGACAGTAGATCTGTCAAACCAGGCAGAAAACCAATCTTGGTAGTACTAGCTGTTCCATATACAAAGATTATACAAAGATTAAATATGCAACAAGATGGGAAACTGACTTACGTTTCACTCCCTAGATCCCGCAATTTTCATTTTCTTTCATTTTATTTTCTTTCCTTGTACATGAATAATATAAAAACAAAAACAATATGGTAGGACCATATTTACTGTGTAAAAACACGCATACTTTGACAAAAACTATGGTCCAACTGTGATAGTATTGATAAAACCACGCATACTTTCACAGTAACTATGGTCCGAAGCTTGTAGGCAACTGTCACTTTGACAGCCTTGTTTCCCATCTTGTTACTTATTTAATCTTTGGTATTATATTGAGCATCTCTCAGAGGCCAAGATGACAGAAGTGAAAAGGCACAAAAAGAAATGCCGATAATACAACAACAACTTCTTTATTAGCAAAATGGATTATGACAACAATATGTTAAAATCTATAGAAGAAGATAATTTTAAAGTAACCAAAAAATCACCTTTGAATGCTTTAATCGCTGACGCCAAGATTGCAGTTGACACCATACATAAGGCTTTCAAATGAGGAAAATTGGTTCGAATGTAAGCTCTCCACTTACATGCATAACAAAATGGCTTGTTAATGACTTGAGAAAATTCGGAAGCTTTGACGGTTTTTCAGTCAAGAACGCATCCGATTTTGTTGACCAAATAAGGGACATAGAAATTGAAGACGACGAAATTATGATCTCGTTCGATGTAACTGCCCTTTTTCCATCCCTTCCCGTAAATGAAGCAGTCGAAGCAATCAAACAACATTTCAAAAAATTCGATTTACCACCAGAACAAGCAAAATCTTACATTGATTGCATCAACATTTGCATGAAACATAATTGTTTCCAATTCCAGAACTAATTCTATTCAAACAACTTCGGATGCAGTATGGGAAATGGCCTCTCATCACAATATGTGATATGTCGCAGAAGCATGAATGTGTAAATTTGAATCAGATTTACACAAAGAAGGTAATCTACTCATTGAATAAGAAGTACAGGAAGCGATGTTAGCTGTATGTACAGTGTACGTGAGTGAAGCAACAAAAATGTCTGATGTTGTCCATTTTTGGGGTATGTGCCGTCAATGTTTGGGGTATGCGCTGTCAAACTTTGACTGTGTTGTCAGTCGAGTTCAGGGGTGTATAACTTCTGTTGGTGATGGTAAGGCGCTGCGATTCGTTGAGTTCGCGTGGTGTGTACGGTTGTGTTGAATAGTTCTCCCATTGTGTTTCCAAACGTTTTTATTTGTTGATTGTATTACAATCAACTAGAAAATACTTCCATATTTTCCCATTGTCAATATTTAAGTCCCTGTCTATTGTGAATTATATCTTCAAGAATTTGAATGCTCTAAAATACATACCTTGACAATTTTTAAGATTTCAAAAACCTGAATGGAAAAGAGAAAAGTGGATAGAAATTCTGCAATTGGATGGAATAAATTCTAAGTCCGTTGTTTGTTCAAAACACTTTTATGAATCTGGTTTTATACTTGATGGTACAAAAAAAAAGAAAGTTATTTATTTTCGCAATGCCATATGTCTGACCATGATATCAAACGCTTTTTCAAGTTGTTCATAGAATTGGCTTTTAAAGACGAAGAAAGCTGAATCAAAATCGATGAAATCTTGATTCAATCAAATTTAACTTGGCGCCCCTGAGATAAACCATTCAACTGCAGACCAGCCCTGTTGTAATGCGTTTGTGTTTCTGAAACTCACACTACTTAGAAAAATGCTTCACTTCTTTTTCATAAGACCCCTTCCTGTACTTCTTATTCAATGAATCTACCACGTATTTGGTATAGATCTGTTGATGACACTTTTCATAGAGAATATATAATATACCTAGAGTCGCGACCTTTTCCTCCCTTGCCGAAAATACCCTCAAAATTTTTCTGAGGTAAACTCTCACAATCCTCTCTTTTTTTCGTGTCCGTGAATCTGTATAAGAGGTGAAAAAAAAATGAGTACTCAGCCGTGGGTAACATTTTTTTCCTGTTGCCGAACCCAAAGTGACAGACCACTGATCAGTTATAACAAGATTGGAAACCTTCCTACGTTTTACCCTCCAAATACCTCAAAACTTATTTTTTTTCATACACACATACTCTTGCAGCAAACTTGCTTGTAGGCAATTGTATCATTATTACAATAAAACGCATACTCTTACAGCTAACCTGCTCCCTTAGCTTGTAGGCAAATGTCATTTTGACAGCGAGCATTCCTATCTTGTTATAACTGATCAGTGTGACAGACTTTCACCACAGCAAATACGACACCAAGGCCGTGTGTGAATTGCGTTAAAATTTGCGTTAAATCTTCTACCACGATTAAAATTTGATGTCTTGTTTGATGTGGGATCAAATTTAGCCATTTGCTGTGTGAATTCCGTTAAAACAATTATTTTAACCAAGATTTCTGCGTATGTTAAAAAAATTTCCCTCGATAATTTAAGAAATTTCCCTGAACAAAAATTGGTTTCCTTTTTCATGGAAAAATAATTTCTCTTACAAAACATATTTCTAAGAAAACAGGGGTGGAATCGGCTAAGGTGATTTGTGATAAATGATAATCACATATCACAAATTTTGTCTGTGTAAGGTGATTATCACTTGTGACAATCAATTTTTGTGATTTTTTTCTGTGACAATCTATTAGTAGTCACTTTCATACAAAATTTGTTTTTGTTTTCATGAAATCAAAAAAAAAAAAAAATGAATATTTTTGTGCCCAAACAAATGTTAATTTTGTAGCTATGTCTTTATTGAATAGTTTTTATTGAAATGAGCAATGCGTCATTGATAAACAATATTTTTGATCGTATGGTTAACTAACACGTTATATGACAACCTTCGCAGTATAAACTGCGTACATTTGATGCAAGGCGATTTAATCATTTCTATCAACAAATACTGTGTTGGTTAACCGTCCGACATGATATTATTTATCAAAAACGCATTACTTAATGCAATTCTCACTATTCAATAAAGCACACAAAAAACATATATTTTGCTTGCACCCGGATATTCCCTTACATATGTACATATAAACAACCTGTAGGTACATAGATATCTAAGTATCTTAAAATTGAACGCTTTTAATAAGCAAAAACAAACAGAAATCTAACGAAATAATTA
>CAKKXW010000002.1:59537812-59548847 GCA_920937365.1 Sphaerophoria rueppellii
GGAGTACCAGCTTGGTCGTAGATATTTCAGGAGGGTTTTGCAGTGGTAACCCTTCTGAGAACAATTTGGACATTTCTTGTACCAAGGGCATGTTTATGACTTGTAGTTCGGCATGCTTCAATTCGAATCTTTTCCACTAACTTCGTACGGCTTGATGTTCAGTATTTGTACGGGAACCATGTTCTTTACAGGTTTAACAAGAGTCTTCCCAATGGTGACGTTTTGGGAGGACTTTATAGATGCTGGTTCGACCATGAGGTGTCGATGGCTGCCAGGCTTACCCCTCAATTTCGTCCACACGAATACTTCTGAAGAAGCAGGCAAAGTTAGATCTTCTTTGATGACGGTTTTCACAGATAACGAGGTCTCATTCGAGTGGATTCCATAGATCATCGGAATCTCGATGTTTCGATATTTCAGGACTTGGTTCCCGATGTCCAATATCACTTCGTGTTCTTTCATGAAGTCGACACCAATAATGCACTCGTCGCATATATCGGCTACCAGGAACAGGTGAGAGAATTCCAACTCTGCCATCCGGATCTTAAGACGTACTTCACCATAAACTTTTGTCCTTAGACGATAGCTATTTATGTTGTGGAGCCATGTCTTCTTAACGAGGTCCTGCCGTACAATGGACGCCGTGGTACCGGTGTCGATGGTAGCCACACATTTGTTGCCGTTTATACTTGCTTCTACGGTCAGGCTCTTGTTGCCGCGTTTGGTTTGAGAAACCTGGATGTCGTTTCTAGGGCCATCGGTACAAGAAGCCAGCTTCTTTCCCTCGAAGTTGGTGGGGTGGGAAACAGCTTGGGAAATAACATTGTTGTAGGTGTAACTTTGACCACTGAATTACTTCTGTTTCCACAGTGTTGGCATGTGTTTCCTCTTCGCGGTAATCAGCACTGTCGCTGTAGATGCCCAGTCTTATTGCAGTTCCTCTTAACCACTAGAGTGTAGGGGGAAACTCTAAAGAGTGTAAGCACAATTACTTACAACTACAAATAAAACTTTTGCTACATAACTATTCAGCAATTAGACAATATTAGAGTGACAGAGATAAATAGTGTATACACATTTAAGTATAGAGATATAAAGAGACGGAGTTACAAAATGTGTACACATTACAATAGATTGACATACAGAGATATAGAGAGGTAGGGATATAAAGTGCATACATATTACAGTATTCATATGTAAAGTGTAGTGTTTGTGTTAGCGTTTAGTAACCAGAAAACGAAATTAAGTATTACTTTTAACAAAAAAAAACATTTTGATGAGTCCCTCTCTAATATAATTTAATACAAATTTTCCCCTATCAGAAAAAAAATTTCAACAAGTAATTCGGCGCAGAGCACTACGACGGATACGCATCTTTTAAAATATCAAGTTAGTAATTCAGTGTGTCCGTAGCTTAGTGGTTAGGTGCGTTGGCTGCTAAGCAGAACGTCGTGGGTTCTTTGACAGGCACTGCCTCTTGCGAAGAACTGACAAAACTTCCTCGTTTAGTTGTAGGTCCCCTCAATTTTTCACACACGCCCAGAGAATTGTTGATGAGAGTAAGCCACTTAGGCCTTGGCTCTTTAAGAGCTGTCGCGCCACTCTATTTATTTATTTATTTTTAAGTTATTCACATAGCATATCCTTTCATTTTGTTTCTCATGTATAATAAATGTATTGGGACACTCATATAATATTTTTAATTTGTTGATATCAGTGCTTTAGGGATCAAATAAAATTAATTATTTCAATATCATAACCATGCTGCCCAATAACCGCACTAGATTTTCCCGGTCAATTTTCATTTCATAGTTTTTTAAAAAAAAATATCCCTTCTTACCTTCTTTTAATTCTTTCACTTAAGATATAATGCTAATGTAATACAAATTTAAACTAAAAAACAAAAATTAGAATAAGGTATATGTTAATAGTTTGTAATTCCAACAAATTTGTCTGACTTAATGGAGATTATTTATGTAGGTTGTGTTCGTAGAATACGATGGCCCTGATGGCTTTGGATTTAGTTAGTTTTGGTCAAAGATGGATGTGACCCAATCATATTGATGATGCTGTAGATAGGGATAACCGTTGAATTTTATCCGGTTTGGGGCTGCGGCAGTCATGGTGGTATCATTATGATTCATAGGGTGGGAAATCCTCCGAGGGTCCCTAACATCTAGACCCTCGCCTTCAGTAACACGAACCTTTCCCTCCTTAAAGCTTTGGGCCCAGGATTTTTTTTTTAAACCCCGAACATTTTTTTTCTGGAATGAAAAAGCAAAAAAGTCCATCGCTGCGTCTGCAAGAACCCCCCCCCCCCATTCCATCAAGCAAGCCTTAGGCACATACAAGCATGCTGCGTAGCCGTAGCCTGGACACTCTCTCCTTCCTGCCATCTGGATTAGCCTTAGTTGCCTGTAGAGCTAAGGTCGTAAGGGTGGTATATTTTGGGGAGGGCAGAACATGTGGTTCCATTACACCATGGATTATTGGAATCTCGATGTTCCGTTATTTCAGGACTTGGTTCCCGATGTACAGTATCACTCCATGTTCTTTCATAAAATCGACGCCGTCAATGCACTCGTCGCATATAATATGCTACCAGGAACAGGTGAGAGAATACCCAATCTGCCATCCGGATCTTAAGACGTACCTCACCATAAATTTTTGCGGCTTCTCCAGTTGCAGACCTTAGACGATAGCTATTGGTGTTGTGGAGCCATATCTTCTTAATCACGTCCTGCCGTTTTATGGATGCAGTGGCACCGTAGCACCACATTCTTGCCGCCTATACTTGCTTCTACGGTCAGACTTTTGTTGCCACGATTGGTTTGAGGGCCATCGATACCAGAAACCAATTTCTGCCCCTCGTTCCCTGTGTGGGAAACAACTTCAAAAGCAACGTTGTTGGTATTACTATGATATAAATAACTTCTTTTCCCAAAGTGTTGGCATGCGGTTCCTCTTCGTAGTAAGCTGCACTGTCGCTGTAGATGCCCAGTCTCATTGCAGTTCCAGTATCGTGCTGGTCCATCTCGCTGACTCCTTTCCACAGTAGCCTTCTAACAAGAGCATTCTTGGACCTATAATTCTCTTATGCGATGCACACTTTGGGAAGCTTGTTCTGCTGCTTCCATCGTGAGAACGAAAGCATATGCTTCTAGTTGTGTTCGCTTTCCGGCTGTACGAATAGCCCTTTGGAGTATTATATCACCCTCTCCTCTCACAAAGGCTTCAACAGCAAGTTGATTTATAATCAGGTGAACCAATCGTTCGATGTCTGCCTGAGGCTGCTGCAGAGTTTCACATCTTTTCTGTGCCCTATTGTAAAGCTGCACTCGGAAGACTTCTGTCATGTGGCTATCCCCAAACCCCTGTTCGATTGCGTTTACCATAACTGTGAAGTCACCACTCTTCTCTGCTGAGATGGTTTGTAGTGGTCCTCTTAAAGCAAGCGTAAGAGCAATGCATTTTTCGTCATCGTCCCAGCCGTTTGTTAACGCTGGTGCTTCAAACTGTTTCTTGTAGATTGATCACGGAATCTGACCATCAAAGCTTGGAGGATTTATTTCTCCCTTCCTTGAGCAATCACCACAATAGGGTTTTCTGTTCGTCAAACAGCTGTAGAACATACTGTTGTTCTTGCTTTTGCTCACTTCTTTGGGCTTCTAGTTGTTTGAGAACATTTCCTTCTAGTTGTTTGATGACGTTCTCTTGTTCGTTCTTCTGCTCGTTCATTCTTCTCGAATTTGGCTTAGAAGAAGTGACATCATGTTAGATAAAGCGTCATTTGCATTTACCTCTTCCACTTCTGCTTCCAATTCGAAAGCAAATGTATTCGGGTCTTCATTTTGCTACTCCAGATATTCCTGCAGCCGTTTACCGAGTTGGTTTTTTTACTCCTGTCCCACTTAAACCGCGTTTGCTTAGTTTGGCCTTTAGCTCAGGGACAATTAAATCTTTCAAAACTTTACTCATTTTTACAACTTTACTATTCACACTTAATAGTTTATTCATTGTTCAATGTTCACTGTTTTATTTTCAATAAGTTTTAATCCCTTATTCTGACACTAATGTAATGTTCGGCTTGTTCCGACAGTTAAAATTTATTCACTTTGCAAATAAAACACAATTTTACTTTATTCAAATCACTCACACAATTATTTATTCAACACTTTCAATTTTCACTTTCAAACACAGATCTTCACTTTATCGCAGTTTACAATCAAATTGAATTGCTTCGCTTCCAAGTGGCTATTTATATAACTAAAAGCGGTTCGAGAAACAACTACGTTCTTGTAGACGCTGAACGTTTTCGACGCTTAACGAAGTTCTCTTCTTAACCACCAGAGTTTCCCCTACGCTAAAGAGGTATACACTCTGCTTACTACTACAAATAAAACTATTGCTACATAATTATTCCGCTATAACACAAAATTAGAGTGACATAGATAAATAGTGTATACACATTGCTGTATGTACACATTACATATAGATAGATATATAGAGAGGAAGAGATATTACGTGTGCACACATTACAATGTATATAAGTTCGTATAGATAAAATAAATTGCAAGTGTGCACACATAACAATGTATATAAGTTCGTATAGATAAAATAAATGGCCATTTCTGCTTGTAACTAGATGGCGACAGTGAAAAATGGCATCTTCATAATACTTGCTAAATACATTTACAAAGAGTTTTCTAACGTTTTCTTTTTATTGACATCCTTCAACCATTTCAAATTAAAAATAAAATAATTTTCAATTTAAAATGAAGTAATTCCTTTTTAGACACCAGCACTTAGTCAATGGATCCCAATATGTCATTTGGATTTGCAATACACGGCCATGGACATCCTCCCCTTCCACCAACACAAAACATGTTAAGTGGTCATCCAGGCCCGACATCGAGTCCACCTCAAAGTGTTCCCGGTCGTCGAACCCCACTTGGTGCAGTTGGAATTGGAGGTTTTTATGCTCAAAGTAGTCTCGCATTGCCACAGCCGACACAAACTGATGAAAATAAAAGTATTGCCAGTGGCCGTGATAAATCTCCAGTGCCTTCTTCGAGTTCGGGAGGCAAGCAAAAGAACCGTCAAGGAAAAGTCGTGAGACTTAACATTAATGCAAGGTATTGAAAACTTTTTTTTATTTGAATTCATTAATTCACAAATTCTTGCGTCCCATAGAGAAAGAAGACGAATGCACGATTTAAATGATGCTCTCGACGAGCTCCGAAGTGTTATTCCGTATGCCCATTCACCATCAGTTCGTAAATTGTCCAAAATTGCAACTCTCTTGCTTGCAAAGAATTATATTCTCATGCAACAGAATGCACTTGATGAATTGCGGAGGTAGACATCGAACAAGATATGTACACTTCATTTTGCAAGTTTTAATTAAACTTTGTTTTTGTTTTTTTTTTTTTATTTTAACAGATTGCTGGCTTACATTCAAAGCACGACCGGTGCTGCTCCTCTTGATTTGGGCTCGTTCCCAGCTGCTGCTAAGCTACAGCAGCTCTTGGCCGGTCCTCATCCTGACCCATCAAGTTCTAACTAAGGACTTTTTAAATAACAAAATGTCTGTGGCATTTGTTATTTTTTAGAAAGATCTTAGGGATAACTATATATAACTTTCAAATCCTATAAAATAATTTAATGCCAAAAATAAAAATTAAAAACTGTTTTTAGTATAAGACAAATACATGTGTGCATCTAGTCAGAGTGTATAACGTGATATTTTTAATATGTATTTCTTTTAGTTTATTATTTTCTTTTGTCTTATATGAAGTTCAAAATAAAATGCAACCCAACTTTACTTGATAAAGAACATAAAAATAAGTGAACCGAAATATTTTTTTTTTTTTGTTCAACGGCATACTCTGGCTCCACACTTTGATGCATTCAGAATTCGCCCGAAAAGTGCAAATAGTGAGAGTCTACTTCTTATAAAGCTATCCTCTCATGCAGAAAAAAATGCTCTTTTCCCAGCGTTTAATAAGAAGAAAGGTCTCGCTGTCTCTGAATTAACCATTGAATAAGAAGTACAAGGGCCTTACTATGTAACTCGATTCTACAATAAAATTGCTCGAATTCGAAAAATTGAAACTATGTATCTTTTTAACTACTTTCGAATCAACGAGAATCGAATAGTTCTAGTAGTGCCAACTATATTCTTATGAACTGTCGAATAAATGAGGAACTACGTAATTCGAAAGTAGAATTCAAAACAAGGCAAAATCGAAAATAATCACTCTACATCCAATGTGTTTGCGAGCAGATCGGCTTAAGAAGTTTGTTTTGTAATAATGTTAGTAAAAGGGTTGTTTTGAGAAGTATTTTTCCAGTTTCGAGAAGTATTTTTGCTCATTTGTATATCAAATAACAGTAGATCAATTTTTTGAAGCTATACTTTTCAATTTAACTTAACGTTAATTCTAATTTCATTTAATATAATATTTAATTTATAATAAAAAACAAAATGTTCTTGCCAAATGTTTGGACAAGGGTGTTTAAACAGACACATGAAGTCGATTAAGTCATTTTATTGAATAAAAATGTTTTTAATAAATTCTTCAAGGTTAAACATATGCTCCCTACGCTCCATTAGACTTATCTCTAATCCGCCTTGGATCAATTTGTTGAACTCGTTGATTTTGATTTCTCATGACGGCCATATTGTTTCACTCAGGACTACAAATCATGATGCCAAGATACGGGCAAATGATAAAACCTTATTATCAAAATGGGTGTTCTCTTAAAGCAAGGAAGCGAACGCTGCGCCCCTTTGATGAGGTTCATGGTCGTCCAAGTTCACTGTTCAACGAACAACCAGCCAACAGCCGTTCTTTGATGAAACGCAAGATCTGCAGAAAATGTCGCCACTTTTCATGAAGGTCTGCATCAGAATCTGGAGCCTGAAGCAGTCAATTGCGCGGACCTAAAAAAAAAAAAAACAAACTCATCATAGATGCCATCGACCAAATTCAGCCTGATACATGCTTGAAAAGCCATCACTGTTTTGAACACACACCACTCAGCCATTTGAACTATGTAAAATGTAATATTTCACACAGGATGTCATACGGCTCTCAAAAAAAGATGAGACCTTAATGATTTCTCATATACAACTTCTGTTATTCAATTTTCTAATCGACCCGGCCTTAATGGAAAACACATTATTTTAAAGTTCATACAATATTTTATACCAGAGTATATCTAATAATGAGTAGGGAAACTCTTTTGCAAATGTAGTTGGCACTACTACAATCACTAATTTTCGAAAAAAACACACAACAAAAATGCCATTAGTGAAAATAGTCAAATCAATTCCTTATGTAAAACTGTCTGCGCAAGAAGAAATGACTACACGTACATCACTTGCTTCTTTCTCTTTTTCCCTAATAGATTTTCAAAGGCGGACTTGAATATTATTTTTTGTTACTTTCAAATAAAAATCAATTTCTAATGGAAAATTGCCTGAGCAGGAAGAAATGACTACACGTACATTAATTGCTTCTTTCCCTTTTTCTCTAACATATTTTCAAAAAAAAATATTCAATAAAATAAAAACCGGTGTGTCTGTCAAAAAATCTTATTTTGTTTCCCTTTCCTTCCTTCAAGTTTCTCATTGTCATCTATTTCTCATATCTGTGTGAAAATATGTGTGAATCAACAGGTGAATTTTTCTGAGTTTCCCTACTCATTATTAAATATACTCTGATTTTAAACAGCAAATATTTTTTTATTTTTTGAATATTATGTCAAAATATACGAGTCTCATTCGAAAATTGAAAAATTGCTAGCAAGTAGCTTGGCATTATTGGCATTCTATTCTACTTTCATGCGTAGTAGGATTTGAAAATAGAATCGGAAATGAGTTTCGAATAGAATGAAAAGTGGAATCGAGTTACACAGTAGGGCCCCAGGAAGCGGTGTTAGCTACATGTACAGTGTACGTGAGTGAAGCAACAAAAATGTCTGATGATGTCCATTTTTGGGGTATGTGCTGTCAAACTTTGACTGTGTTGTCAGTCGAGTTCAGGGGTGTATTATTTCTGTTCGTGATGGTAAGACGCTGCAATTCGTTGAGTTCCCGTAGTGTGCACGGTTGTTTTGAATAGTTCTTCCATCGTGTTTCGAAACGTTTTTATTTGTTGGTTGTATTACAATAGGCGTAATAAACGTGATGAATTACGGATGAAAAATCAAGAAAATGTACTGGAGAATAAAAAAATTAAACATTAAAAACCGTGCAGTGCACCTTTAGTGTTAAAACACCATGCTTCCTAAAAAAACGAATTGAGATTGAAAAAAAAGTTGAAGCAAAATCGATGAAATCTTGATTCAATAAAATTTCGCTTGGCGCCCCTGTGACCATTCAACTGCAGACCAGCAGCACCTTTAAGTTGCTATCATTGTTCAAACACATAAATGGAATTGACGGACGCAGCCTAACTGCAGTGTTAAATAACACAAAAACAAATTACAACAAAAATGAACTGACTAATGTCAAAAACTTTCAATAATCTAACCCTCTGTGTGTACAACAAAATCGTTGTCACACAGAGATAGGAAATTAAAAAAAATGAAAGCGGAACAAGATAGCATACTTTGAGGAGCTTGTAAAAATGCATGTCTATTCATTGCAAATCGATAAATCGATAAATGATCGGCTTGGCACCCGTGAAATACCTATAACTCCAGCCAAATAAAGGAATTGACGGAAAAAGCCATTGGTGGAAGCACCTCTAAGTTGCTATCGTTGTTCAAAAGCTGTTTTTCTTTGTATTAGTTGTATAATTTCATCTTCCATTCCTATCTTTCTTTGCTTGTTACTTCCTTTCTTTGTGTTCTTATATAATATTTTTTCTAATCTTATTCTATTTTATCGCTCTTTCTTGTTCTTTTTTTCTTTAACCTTTAATTTTGGGCTTCATTTACATATTTCTTAACGTGCACACGATATAGATGAAAAATTTGAATGCAAGCATAAATGATGGATGCGTGCGTGTGGATCTTAATATCTTGTCGAAAGTACATATGGGACTTAAAATTGCTTATCTGAATGCTAGAAGATCAAACTGTGAGAAACTGCATTATTTAAAATTAATTTTGACTGGTAACGAAGTTGATCTGATTTCGGCTGGGTTCTGATTCATCATCATACGAAATTTCTGGCTTTAATCTCATTCGCAATGATAGGGTTACAAGTACAACAGGTGGAGGAGTTGCGATATATTGTAGCAACTCACTAAAATGTAAAATTGTGTGTAAATCAGATTCGAGTATTGTTGAATATCTCTTACTCGAGGTTAGCGACGGAATCACAAAATGTTTTATAGGCAATGTATACAATCCCAATAGAAATCACTCCCTAGATATCCTTTTCTCTGCACTTGTTGATTTCACTGCGCTCTATGAGCATATTGTTATATGTAGAGATCTTAATGTGAATCTACTAAAATCCGACAACAAGTCACTTCAGCTACTTGATTTTGTGTCAGAGTCAGGGTTGCAAAATACAAACACCTATGCAACGCGTTATGCTCCATCGAGTGAACCTAGTCTTCTGGATGTAATTTTGGTTTCTAATGTGTCAAATGTTCTACTTCATGATCAGATGTCATTTGCAGGTATATCAGACCACGATCTTTTGTTCTGAACATATATTGTTGACTTAACTCGAACACCATCCCCCTCATCATTCCAGTTTCGAGACTTTGACTCAATCGATAACTAAGCTTTACAACAAGAGGCCAGTATCTTTCCATGGAGAGATTGCTATCTGTCTTCCAATATTAACTGTAAATTGAATTACTTTTAATTTCTACTGTAACCTTTCGAAAAAAATGTTCCTCTTAAAACTATAATAATAAAAAGCTTTGGAAAGCGATGCAGTTAACGCAATAAAATCTGTAACATCTGATGCAATCGGTCAAGATGGTATACCTATTCGCTTCATTAAATTAATTCTATAGCACTTCTTAAGTTCTCTTACGCACATTATAAATTTCATTATAGTGACCTTAACTTTCTTGATTCCTGGAAGCTAGCGAAGGTTATTCCCGTTCCAAAAAAAAATCAGCCATTAACAGCAATCGATTTTCGTCCGATCAGTGTAATACCTTGCTTGTCGAAGGTTTTGGAAAAAATACTGGCAAACCAAATTTCTAAACATCTGACGAATAAGCTTTCCCGTGTGCTGGTTTTCGAGCAAATCACAGCTGTTCTACAGCTATGATTAAGACTCTTGATGATATAAGAACAAAATTTGATTCTGATTTCCTAACCGTTATTTGTTTACTATATTTTTCCAAGGCCTTCGACAGTGTTGATCATAATGTTCGTTTACGTGGCTTTAGCGTAAGGTACAACTAATAAAACATTATCTGGCTGACCACCACCAAAGAGTTGTTGTCAATGTTATTTCTTCCGATTCCAGATCCCTAACAGCTGGAGTACCGACAGGCTCAATTTTGGGGCCAATTCTATTTTGTATAATCATTAATGACCTCCCCAACAGCTGTAAAAGTGTTAATGTTCATCTCTATGCTGACGATCCCTAAGTATACCTTTCCCGTCCAACAGGTCTTATTGAAGATTTGTTTGCTGGAGCCAATGAGGATCTAGTTCACATCTGCAAATGGGCGCAGAGAAATGGACTTACACTCAATGCAACCAAATCGCAGCTGATCCAGATCTTTAAAAGGCCCTAGATACAACATAGATGAGTGACTCTTAACAACATTCAACTCGAATTTAGTGATGTAGTTACCAATCTTGGTTACAAACTTAACCGATCCCTGACTGCGACAGATCATATTAACTTCTTTACTGGACGCATCTACGCTGGTCTTCGCAAGCTCTGGATGTGATCATCTTTCACACCTGTTCCTACTAAACTTAGGCTTGTAAAAACACTATTTGTCCCTATAATTGACTATTCCACAGTTGTGTAATCCAAACTTGACTCTCGTTCTTATCATAAGCTACTCGTTGCGTTTATGGGGGGGGGGGGGGTTACAAC
>CAKKXW010000002.1:59639827-59653692 GCA_920937365.1 Sphaerophoria rueppellii
TTTTACAGAATTTTTAAAGGTCAACACACAGAGATAATAGTGACTGTCGAAGGTGCCCCACTGTCGACGGGTGCCGACTCTACCCTACTGTTATTAACAAAAACACTGAAACATCTATTTGACAAAAAACTTTGAATTATTTTTACTACGTAAGCAGGGAAGCCTAAGCAAACTAATTTGTGCACCATTCCATAATGCCACACAGTATCGAAAGCTTTTTCTATGTCAAGGAGAATAAGACTAGTTGATTTCCCAAGTAATCGATTCTTCTTAACATATTGACACACACACACACACACACACACACACACACACACACACACACACACACACACACACACACACACACACACACACACACACACACACACACACACACACACACACACACACACACACGCACACACACACACACACACACACACACACACATACACACATGTATACGCACACACACACACACACCCACACACACATACACATACATGATGATGAGGAGTGAATATAAAACAACAAATTTAAAATATCAAACTTTAACGTTAATAGTAGACCACTCTCTCTCTCTCACACACACACACACACACACACACACACACACACACACACACACACACACACACACACACACACACACATATACACACATGTATACGCACACACACACACACACGCACACATACACATACACATATACACACACACACTCGAGCACGCAAAGCTTTCGATCTACACATTCGCCACTCTTGTAATCTAGCATCCAATGCACTTTTTTCGCTTTTTTTCCACTCTCGCTCGTTCAGTTTTTTCAAAACGAATAACACAACACACATAAATAATTAACATAAAATAAAGAAAAACAAAAAAAAATTCTAAAATCAACATAAAACATTAAGAAAGTGGAACACTGGTTTTCAAAATTATTTAAAGTTGAATTTTACTTACATTAAAATCAAAAATAAGTTTACCCATACGTGTCAAAGGCTCATGCGTTCCATAAATTAGTACAGTGAATATGGATCTTAATCAGAGCCTGACTACGGAGATTATAACCTCCCCCTCGAGAGCAAAACAACATTTTACAGAGAAGGTCAGGAGCATGAGTGACTCCAGTTATAATTTGATGGAATAATACAATATCATTATTATGTGTTCTCTGTTGTAGTTTTTGTATATTAAGGATTGACAAACGATTTTCGTATGGAAGGGTATTAAGGGGATCAATCCACTGGCACCCTTTTAACAAAAAACGGGTAAAATTCCGTTGTACAGATTCCAGTCTTTCAATATGAACATCATATAAAGGAGACCACACCTGCGATGTGTACTCTAGATGGGGACGAACCAAACTGTTGTACAGAAAACAAGTGACATTAGGAATTCCCGGAATTCCTTTGCCCATCGCTTAATAAAACCTAACATAGAACATTATGTGTAAAAAGAACTCCTAGGTCCTTAAAAACGCGACCTAAAGTGTGGTTTGAAATGACATAGTCATAAGATGAAGGTGAACGTTTTTTAGAGAAGGTCATTGTTTGACACTCGGGTAAAGATTTAAAGTGTTCTTTTCACATAATGTAAAGCGGTTAATATCATTTTGAAGTAAAATGTGATCATTTGCAGAACTTATATTTTTATATATCTTCATATCATCAGCAAAGATGAGAATTTCACTATTATTTACACATAACGGTGCATCATTGATAGCTAATATAAAGAGAAGGGGCCCCAGATGGCTCCCCTGCGGAACACCTGATTTGGACAAGCATGATTAAGAGTAAGTATTTTTGAATTAACTTAATAAGTTCTATTCTCAAGGTAAGAGACAATCCATGAAATTAAAAAGAGTGGGAAGCCGTAAGAGTTTAATATAAACTTGATAATCTCATGAGCTAGTTGATCAAAAGCCCTCGCGAAGTCCGTGTAAACACAATCAACTTCTTGGCCACATTCCAAAGCATCTACACATTTATTTAAAAAAAAATAACCAGATTAGTAACTGTGGATCGTTTTTGCATAAAACCATGCTGTTGATTGCATATAACATTCCTACAGTTGAATGCCAAATTGCCACACACCACACACTAATTGCTCAAACAACTTTGGAATACATGAGATTTTAGAAATCGGCCTGTAATTACAGATATTGTTTTTATCACCTTTTTTATAAACGGGAGTTATAAAGACATTTTTCCATACTGCAGGAAATTTACTTGATTTCAATTAAAGATCGAATATATTACGCAAGGGAAGTGCTAAGACTGACTTACACTTTTTAAAAACTACGGGTGGTCCATCTGGTCCAACAGAATAGGGTTCTTAAACTGTCACACACTGAATAAAAACTCGAAATCGTCAATATCGTTAGAGATCGGTAAGTGTTCTATACCGGATTTATTTAAACAATCCAAAAGCTTTTCAAAATCAGCTTTGCGAAAATCAAATGCAGTCATGAGGATTACTATTTTCAAGTAAATGACCGCTCGTGTCAAGAAAAATGTCGAGCAGCGGATGGTAGTTATTTATGTTACATAAAGCAGAGGTGGATTCAACCACTACAGTATTAACGGCGTCAGATGAAAAAACTAGATGCAGCATTCTATTTCTATAGTTTTGTTTGCAACTTACTTGGTGCAAATCCGAAGATATAATATTATCTACCAATTGAAGCTCTAGTTGGGATAAGTTGGTTGAAGCTTCAAAATAAGAATCGTCTTCTGAAGGAGCCCAGTCAATGTTGGGAAGATTGAAATCTCCAAATAATAATATAATACTGTCAAGGCTTGCTAAGTTGATAATAAAATCAATTGCAAGAGAGAGTTTAGAGAACGAAGACATCGGGCTCTTTTGTGGGATGTAAACATTTAATACATATATTACTTAAGATTGCTTAGATATTTTTACACAGTCAAGTTCTATAGACAGATTCATTGGGAAAACTATTTTGGTTGAACAAAAACTATTTTTTACAGCAATGAGAACTCCCCCACCAACCGGATTAATGACATCGTCATGACGATCTACGGAAAACTTCAAACTCATTATTGAAGAGTTGTCTAAGATTTTGGCATTAAGTCAAGTCTCGGTAAGAGCAAAAAGATCGTATCACAAAGGTTGGGAATTTTGAAAAATGAGGTGTGTTTTTGTGACTATCAAGTAAAGTAAAGAAAACAAAATATCTAGAAAACGATCCAGATTCGAATTCGATTTTACGGTCAATTTTGATTTAAATTTAAATGCATTCATAAAACAAACTGACAAATGTTGGCATTTTCCGAATTAAATTATTCAAAAAATTCACTACAGCTCCCTCTGAGTTTGAAAAAAAGGAACTAACATTCGAAGTAAGTTTTATTCTCGATGAAAAGCTGGAGTAAAATCCAGTCAATTTTTATTGTTGTTTCCTTTGTTTAATTTTTGTTTACTTTACTTGCTTGTCACGAAAACACGCCTATAGTTGTAGTTTTACTACGATGTCCTCTTACATTTTGGTAGTAGAGAGAGAGTCTTTGCAGTCTTTTGAAATCGGACCAGACAGAGCGCGACCTGATTTTCTTCTCTGAGGAGCAGAAAATTCTTTAACTTATGTGTTAACAGGCCAAGGACTATTCAGAATCGGTTCAAATAAGGAATCGGGAACAGTTATTTTAAAAGACGCTACAAAACCGGCAGACGGCTATCATGCCATGCTTGTAATTTTTATTTCAATGTCTATGTATATTTTTTTATGAATTTTTGAATAAAAAAAAAAATCTAATCTAATCTAATCTAAAACTGTTTTGTTTACTTATTTTAGAACATTTGATACTCAATGCATCTTTCAAGGCAACCAAATGTTCTATTACGTCTTTAGTCTCTGTTTCGGCTGAAAGAAAAGAGATAAAGATAGATTTAGGCCTAGGTACTGAGGTTAGAATATTTCGGCAATCAACAGCAGAAGCTTTCGAAAAATTCAATTCAACTCAACTGAATCTCAGTGCAACGATCTTCATTTTGCCCACACAAAATTCGGTCGAAGCTCATAGGACCTTTGGTTTTTGCATAGGCGTCGTCGCGGGAGAACTTGCTTAATAATCATTGCCACAGAGGAGGTATACCTAGAGTTGAAACTCAAGGCATTTTGCTCTTTTTCGACCTAAAAAATGAAACTTGATTAAATATCCATATCAATGCAAATGTGTAGGTTTCTCATCGCTTTCAAATGGGAAGCCGAACCAATACATTTTTAATTGATATTGGACACAGAGCTCTTTGATAAAGAGTTCTAAGTTTTTCGGAAAGACCGTCATGAGGATGCTATGAACTTAGTTGGCGGGGGAGTCCTCATCGCTGTAAGAAATAGCTTCTCATCTTCCCTTGTTGTTTTCCCATTTATAGTAAATATGGAACTCATCTGTGTTACGATAACCTTACGGCAAAATTCAATATTTGTATTAAATGTATATGTATGTTGTAGAATCTACATCTGCTTTATCAACCATAGATAATTACCACCCTCCCTTAGATATTTTTCTTGACTTGAGCGGTCATTTACTTGAGAATAGTAGTCCCCATGATTGCTCATACCAATTTGACTTCCGAAAAGCTGATTTTTTGCAGCTTTCAATTAATTAATTCCGGTATCCAAGAATTGTTGTCCAGCAATGATATTGACGCAATTATTGCAAATTTCTATTCTTTGCTTATGAGTTGCATTGAAGAGGCAGTTCCTAAGAAGAAATCAACCCACTCTTACACTTTCAGTCAACCTTTGGTATACTAAAGAGCTAAAAACACTTCGTTATAAGAGAAACAAGGCCTGGAAAAAATACCTCAAATCCATGACCTTAGAAAACCAAGTAGTTTATATTTAATTTTTTGAAGAATTTAAGAAACTGTCTTATAATCTTTATAGTGAGTATTTACTTACTATAGGATGCTCTCTGCCGTCTGACCCGAAAAGTTTTTGGAAATACATTAATTCGAAGAAGAAATGTGATGTTTATCCAATGAACTTTACTAGCAATAATGTAACCCTAAACTTAACTTCTGAAATTTGTGAAGAGTTTGCAAATAATTTCAGCCAATCTTTTATCGATTCCCCCGCATTTGTGGATAAAGATTTTTTTCAGTATTTACGTGGCTGTCCACAAGTATTGTTTAACAACATCTCAGTAGAGACTGATGACATTATAAACATTCTTTCTCTTCTGAAAGATGATTTTTCGAGTGGTCCAGATGGTATTCCACCTGTTTTTTAAAAAAAGTGTAAGTCTATCCTAGCATCTCCCCTCCGTTATATTTTTGAACTGTCTTTAAAATTAGGAAAATTTCCATCAATTTGGAAAAACGCTCATATTATACCAGTCTATAAGAAGGGAGATAAGGCCAACATCGCCAATTATAGACCAATATCTAAGCTCTCCTGCATTCCTAAGGTGTTTGAACAAGGTATTTGTCAAAGTTTGGCATTTTATTGCAGGAACATCATCTGTCACCAACAGCATGGTTTCATGCAGAAACGTTCAACTATCACGAATCTTCTTGTTCTTATAAATCAATGTGTTAGCACTTTGAAATGTGGTCAGGAAATTAATTGCGTCTATACAGATTTTTCGAAAGCCTTCGACCAACTCTCTCACGCCATCATAAAATTCAAACTAAATGCATATGGCTTCCCCCCATTTTTCATCACTTGGATATCCTCTTATCTAGAGAATAGGTCTTACCAAGTAAAATTCAGGCATTCTATCTCTAAGTCATTTTTTGCTAATTCGGGATTTCCTCAGGGTAGCCATCTAGGACCTCTACTTTTTAATTTAGCTATAAATGATGCCCCGTTATGTGTACGTAATAGCGAAATCCTCATCTTCGCAGATGATATGAAGATTTACAAAAACATCTGTTCTAGTAATGACCACATTCTTCTACAAGATGACATTAATATATTAATAGAAAAATAATAATAGAAAAACAGTTTAAACCTAAATCCTTTCCTTTTCAAGGAAGCGTGCACCTTCTTCATATGACTACGCTATCTCACAGCACATTCTAAGAGCCGTAAGAGATCTTGGAGTTTTCTTTACCCCTAAATTAGATTTTTCTGTGCACATTAACAAAGTTTTGAATAAAGCAAACTAAATGCTTGGATTTATAAAGCGTTGGTCAAAGGAGTTCCGCGATCCAAATATAACCCACGCTTTATATTATTGCTATGTTCGTCCTCACTTAGAATACGCTTCCCAAGTTTGGTCACCTCATTACAATATTCATATTGAGAGGCTAGAATCTGTTCAACGAAATTTTACTCGTTTTGCCTTGAAAGGTATTCTATGGAGTGATCCTTTGAATGTCTCCTCTTATGAAAACCGTTTGCTAACTCTCCAAATGGAAACATTGTCAAGTAGACGAAATAAAAATGACATGGTATTCTTCCATCAAGTTATTACTGGTGTAACAGATGCACCGGGTTTATTTGGCGCTATATCTTGCAACCATCGGGGTGGCGGTTATAATTTTCGTAGGAAGCACTTGGTACATGAACCAAAACATCGTACCAACTATGATTTCTATGAGTATGAGCCCTTGACACGTATGAGTAGGCTTTCAAACTGCAACTCAGACTTATTTGATTTAAATATAAGTAAGAATAAATTGAAGTCTTTGCTCAAGACCAGTGTTATACACTTTTAAATGTTTCTCTGTTTACTTAATGTTTGTAATTTATTAGTTTTGGATTAATCTTGTTTTGTTAACTGTCTTGTTTCTGTTTCATCCATTTGAGTGTTTCTTATGTAATGTTTGCTTACTAACAACTAACACTGCACTAAGTGATGAGCCGGTGGTATAACATAGTATACTATGTTGGCAAACCATTGGTCGTAAGACTGTGCTTGCTATAAGCTCTCTTCGACCAATTCTGACAGTGCATAAAAACAAAAATACATTGATGTATTTGATATTTTTGGCATACCAGAAACCGTCAACGAAAATCTAAACGACGTTGTTAACAAAATATGTCCCACAATTAATTATCCCGCACCTTCGCTTCATGCCGTCTTCAGAGCAAAGTCCTCTCACAGAAACAAGTCAAACACTACTGATGCCAGCATTGTTCTTAAGCTAGCTAATAAAACAAACAAGATCAACATGTTGAAAGCGGTGGTTACTCATTGCAAAAATGCAAAAACCTCACTCAAGCTAAGGGACATCGGGTTTGACTCTTACAACAGTTTTTTTTGTCAATGAGAGTCTGACAAAGCGCAATTATCATCTTCAGAGAGAGGCAATCAAATTGAAACAACAAAAATGCATATTCTCCACTCATTCTTCTAACGGCCAAATTTTTATTCGCAGGACCTCTAACAATCCCGCAATCCTCATTCACACCATCGATGACTTGAGACAAGTTATAGGAACAAACACTGATGTCAACAATGAAAATGCAAACAATATTGCTGCTGATGATCTCAACTTTGTTGCCGCATACATAGACATACAGAATTTTGCTCTCGTAAATATTGTTTTTGTTATGAATGTAAAGGATTATTTTTCTATTGTTTTTATTTTCTATCTTCCGCTCTTCTTCTTCTTCCTCTGTTTAATTTCCATATTGCTGTGTTCAAGTTCGTCTCTTTAGCAGGTTTTTCTTACACTTGCCAACTTTAACGATACTGATAGAGTAAACAAAACTTCTAGGATGCTATTAAATATCTTATGTAACCGCCAAGGCTGTGGTGGGTTGAAGGTTTGTCACATAAATGCTCAGATTTTAGTAAATAAGTTTGATGAATTTAAATTTACTTTCGAAACCTGTCCAATTGATGTAATATGTGTTTCCGAGACGTGGTTTACAACTACGCTTAGTGATTCATTGTTTGATCTGGCTGGATTTAAGTTAATCCGTGCTGATCGCACAAATCGAGGAGGAGGATCTGCTATTTATTTAAAGAAAACTATAAGATACAGAATCATTTTGTGTTCCGAAACATCATCTAATACACAATATCTTTTCCTTGAAGTACCAAATGGCATTGATACATTTATAATTGGTACAATATATATGCCACCTAATTGCGCTGATCCCGTTCTGATTCATGAGATTCTTTCCGAAATCATTCACCTTTCTCAAAATATCTTTGTTTTCGGTGACATCAACATTAACATGCTCAATAGCCATAGTTGCACCACACTTCAAGAATTAATGACTGCCCTTAACTTCTCCTTTGCTAACCTCACGCTACCTACTCATTTCAGTAATTATGGTGCTCCTTCACTCATAGAGATGCGCCTTAAGCAACGAGACCCTGCTGAAAACTTATAGCCAATTGTCTTTTCCAGCTTTTTCACGGCACGACCTTCTCTTTGCAGTCATAAATGTTAATTATGAACGAAACTACAATCCCGAACAATTTTTTTTCTATGACTTTAAAAACACGGACCTCATATCTCTTTTCACTGAATGTGTCTCCTTAAATTGGTTGAAAATATTCGTTTCGACTGATGTCGATCGACAAGTAGATATTTTCAACGCCAATATTAAATATCTATTTCGTAAATATTATTATTATAAATTCATTACTTGGTCCTTTACTCTTTTCTATTTTCATTAATGATCTACCTATGGTCCTAGCGCACTGCAAATATCTCTGATCTTAACGCAATATCAAAGTGGTCAATTGAAAACAAGCTCTTTATTAACCCATCTAAATCAAAAGTTATCCCAATATTCAAACGCCAATTAGACTTCAATGGTATTCCTCCCATATATATAAATAATAATTGTCTTGAAATTGTGAAACAATCCAAAAATCTGGGTATAATTTTCACTTCCACACTGTCCTGGAATGAGCATATAAACTATACCATAGGTAAGATATATGGAAGCTTACGAACACTCTCCACAAGCAGAGTTTTTGCCAACAGCAATAAAAATTAAAATAGTCAAAGCATTGATCATTCCCATAATACTATACGGCTGTGAAATTCTTGGAAAACTGGACTCGGAATCGTCTCGCAAGCTCCGAGTAGCATTTAATTCAGCTGTGCGTTATGCTTTTAATCTTCGTAGATATGACCACGTCTCTGAATACTCGGCTCTTATACTCGGTTGCTCATTTGATGTTTTACTGAAGTTCCGTACTCTTAAGTTCCTTTCTAAACTTACAATAACAAAGAAACTTGAGTACTTATACGAAAACCTTCTAATTTCAAGATCAATTCGAAACATGACAATCATACCTTTAACATATTCTTGCTTGACATCTTCCAGACAGTTTTTTGTTTACTCTATCTCCCTGTGGAATAACATTCCACTAAACATCAGGCGTAATTTTGAACACAGACTCTTCCTAAAATCTCTCCTTTCTTCTCTTGTCAATAATAGTTAAATAATCCTAATCAAGCTGAATTATGTAAGTAATTAACTAGTTTATTTTATTTTATTATTTTGTATTAATTAATTTTTATAATGTAACCTCATATACCTATACAAGCTATAAGAGTAATCTTTTTTGTATAGTAGTTGTCAAATAAATTGAAATTGAAATTGAAATTGATGTGGACTGTGTGCTGGACTTAATAAGGTGAAAAGCTGGAGCCCAAATTTAAAAACCTGCACTCAAAATCAAAAATAAGAGTTAGTAAAATTCAAAAATGTAAAAAGAAAAAATACTTGAATGAAATTCAATTTCTAAGTACATTATATAATAATGCACATAATATTTCGCAGCTTTTTGAATGAAATTTAACTTTTATTTACGAATAAATAACTAAAACACATTAAATTGTGTTGACAGAGTTTATACACAGCCTTAAATAGTGCGGTCATGTCCTATATGTAATTCATAATTTGCCCACGATGAGATGATTATTTTTGACCGAAAACTTGAAAAAAAAAACGTCAAAAATGACAATTGGAAATGTTCGGGTGCTTATGGAAATGACCCAGGTGCTGGTGTATAATTATTGTTCCGACGTAGTCGATAGAAAAAAACGTAGATAGTCTTTGGGTTTTATAATTTCTTTATTTGAACTTACTTCGATGAAGGTTTGTGCAAGAAGAGATCGATAGACTAAAAACTCTTGAACAGGAAGGAAAAATTTAAGGTGTGGTGAGTAAAAACTATAATTATGAGTGACATCTTTGTATCGATTTAGGAACTTAGTATGGAACATTTTGCTAGGTATTCTATTACATGCTGCCGTAAACATTCCGGCCCCCTTGCAGCAACGTGTGATGCAAATACGATCCTGCCATTATATCAATCTCACCACACATAGATAGAATAATTCAAATTTAAATTCTATTCTTAAATAAAAAATAATTAAGCTATGAATAATAGAAAATATATGGTTCCATTTGAAATTTATACAAAATAAGAACAAACTGTTTTAGTAAACGAGCATAATATACTTAATCTAAAGTATGTGCAAGAAAATTGAATTCAAAATTAAAAGATAGAATCTGAATAAAAGATCTAGAGGCTGAAATAAAAATGATACGAAAAGACCTTCTAATTGGTGGTTAGCACGCAGAGCTTTACGATTGGACGGGTCATAATGCCATGTTGTGTTCTAACATCGGCAACGCGAACGTGTTTATCTTTTCCCGAAAAAAATTTTGATGACACGGCCTAGGCGCCATTCATTTGGAGGTAGGTTTTCATTTTTTATTACCACCAAATCATTTTCCTTTACATTTTCTTGCGGATGTTTCCATATGTGACGCTTTTGGAGTTCTAATAAATATTCATTTTTCCAACTCAAGCAAAATTGTTGGTATAGGTAAATTTTAATTTCATCCATCTGTTAAGACAGCTCAGAGACAGATCGGATTCAGCATTGTCTGACATCGGAGAAATTGGCCGAGAGTTGAGACATCCCTCAATTCTAACTATGAGTGTGGTGAATATTTCAAACGTATATTTGTGATCAGCCGCAATTTTCCGAAAATGTTTTTTAAAGCTTTTGACCCCAGCTTCCCACAAACCTCCCATATGGGGAGCGCCAGGTGGTATGAACTTCCATTCCAATTTACAGTCATTATACAGATCAGCAGCAACTGCGGGAAGAGATCGCTTAAAAGCTTTGAAATCATCTGCAATGATTTTTTGCTAGCACCGACTAAATTTGTACCATTGTCGGAGAAAATGGTTTGCGGCATACCTCGTCGTGCAATGAATCGACTTAACGCACCTAAGAATGACTGACTTGAGAGGTAGGTCACTTGTGGCTTCTAAGTGAATAGCTTTTGTGGAAAAGCATATGAATAAGCACACATAAGCGCAGGATAAGGGACAGTTCCGACCTGAAAATGTTTTCAGCATAAATGGGCCTGCAAAGTCCAACCCTGTATTAGTGAATGGGAGTGAAATCTGTGTTCGTTCAATCGGCAGCGCGGCCATTATTTGATGTTTCATTTTCTTTCTATGAATGGTGCAAACTTTGCAAAACCGAATAAGTTTCTTAACCAAATTTTTCAGCCTCGGGATAAAATATTCACATCTTGTTAAACGCAACACAAGCTGATTTTCACCATGAAGAGAAATCTTGTGAATGAATTCAATTATAAGTGTTGAAGTGTAAGCTTGATAAGGCAATATTATCGGGTATCTTTCGTTAAAGGAAAGCGGTGAATGAGCTAATCTACCATTGACTCGAAGTGTTTTATTGGAGTCTATCCACGGATTAAGATTTGCTAGAACGCTTTTAGCCGAAGCCGACTCTCCTTTAGAAAGTGATGAATGCTCCATGGGAAAATATATCGATTGGGTTAATTTTATAATAAAATTTTTTTGAGAAAATATGTTCTTCATGTGTTAAATACGTAGAATTATGATTGAACTCAGATTTCAATTTTGGATGGGTTCGGTGATAAAAACGAAGTATATAAGATACAACATTTATTGCCTTTGTCAAAGAAAAGAATTTTTGAATTATATTCTCTGTACCGAAGTACTTGTCACTCAAAGTGATGCACTTTGATGACGCAAGACAGTTGAGGTGATTCACCACAATGTCTTACAGGAATTCGTGAGAATTGAGTTCTGCTAGTTCAATTGTAAAATAATAAGAAATAATATCGTTTACTTGGTTCCTCGCAGAAGAAGTGACTACCAATTTATAATATTTCTTTCTTATATACTATTCTTAACTCTACAGCTATAATACAATTTGCTTATCTAGTATAATAATTTTGTCTTGTAAACAAAACAAAGAAAATTGCTTACTTTTACTTAATGCTAAACTGACCCATAAATAGAGGAATTTGCTTACTGCTAAACTATTACATTTACTTAATGCTGAAGTGACCCATAAAATAATTTGCTTACTGCTAAACGATGCGATGCACCGAATACAACACACGCGGTTGTTGACTTATATTATTTGAAATACGAGTCAAGTCAACAACCGCAACTTGTATTATTTGATCGTTATCGTTTTAATTCATGTGTTCAAACAAATACGAGTCAAGTCAACAACCGCAAATTGTATTATTCGATCGTCATCGTTTTATTTCCTGTGTTCAAACATACTCCCCACCTTGAACTCTGTTCAAACGTGTAGTGTAAAAGCTTCTTGAGTGGGTGATTTCATTGTTGATGGTTGGGAATTCCTTGGGTGAAATGTTCGGCGACATACACATTTCCAGATAATGTGCAAACTGATGCCTAGTGTGAAAATGATTGCTGCAACGCTGAGACCAAATTGATGGGTATCGTTGTTCTTAATTTCCCTGAGAGTTTCTTTAAGTTGTTGTTGCTGAATTTCTCTTTGTAGAATTTTCAGGTTGTTTGTTTCTTGTACCATTTGGATTGGATGGTGAATGATGAGTTGAGTTGACTGTGGTAATTGGCTTATTACGTCCGATAGGTTGTGTGACGGGATATATGAGCTTGTTGCACTTCTTTCGAACATATTGTGACCTTGAATGGTGAATCGGTCAGTTTTGACACTGCATCTCGATGGAACGGTAATTATTCCAGCATCCTTTAATGACACTTGCGTCAGATTCCTTGCGCAGACGACGTTAATTATTGATGGCCTTTGCACTGAGTATATCCAATGATTTGGCTGATGCAATTCCTTCCAATATTGATCATCTGTGAAGCTCTCGAATTGGCAGCAAGTGTGATCAAAAAGTTTATTCATAAAATTGAATTCGCAACGACTTGCGTTGGATCCCTTTTGGTAGAGCGGATGCCTTTGGTGACACATTATTTCATTTTTTAAAATTGTTGTACAAGTTTTAAGTTCGTCTTCGTGTAATGTATAGTACTGAGTTCGATGCAAATTTATGATTATGTAATCTGAGGTAGGTCTTATGGCAATGAAAGAGGTGTTGACTACAACTGGCACTGGGATTATGCTGAATAAATCATAATAATCCGTTCTGAGTAATGGGAGTGACAGCTTGAAAATTAGATTTGATCCACTGATGCGTCCTTCTGCGTTCATTAATTTGTATAGAATTGACATATTTTCATGAAGTTCTGGAAGACGTAGAGTTGAGGGCAAATAAGCTCTGATGTTGTTTAGTTCTTTTCGCAATTGGCTTGGTTGTATGAGGTTTGCACTTATTTGCCCATGGTGCACGTCGGTGGTCACATCCAATAGCAGTGCTTGTACCTTTTGCAAATTGGTTGCTGTCATGAATAATTGCATCGAATGTATAAGCATGAGTTGAGTAATCCGTAGTTGATAGTCGTGGTCATTTGTTCGATTGAGCTGACTAATTATTTGAGATGCAGAAGGTCTTGAAGTACTTTTATACAGTTAAGATATGTTTAATTACTTGCGTCTTCCTGCGTAGTCACCTAGTTTAGATTAAAAGTTCGACAGTGAGGGTAATGAGTCTTGCCTAATAATACTAAATAAGTCGTATTAGG
>CAKKXW010000002.1:59671916-59874416 GCA_920937365.1 Sphaerophoria rueppellii
ATAAATAAACAAACAAACAACTGCCGCTGCCGTCGTCAAAGAATTCCTTCAATATAAACAAACAAATAACTGCCGCTGCCGTCGTCAAGGAATTCTTTCAATATAAACAACACAGAAGAAAAATTAGAAATTAAGTCAAAATGAAATATTCTTGAATATAATTTTCTCTATAAATATGATTCACATTTTAGTTTGGCAGCAAAAGTGCCAAATAAGAGTAAAATTTCCATGTATTTTCATGCTTACATCCGGAGTTTGCCTCGTGAGCAAATCAAGATTTGGCATTCCCACCTAACATTACTGAGAAAGGAGTAAAGGTGGAAATCCAGCAAAGGGCTGGAATACTAATTGTGCCCTCACAGGCCGGGGAACCTATCCCATCCTAATTGTGCCCTCACAGGCCGGGGAACCTATCCCAATTTAGTTGTTAAGATATTATAGGTAGCAGTAAGTTATTTAATTGGTAAAAAAAAAAAATATTGAAATAATAAAAAAAATATTGTATTCGAAATAACTTCTTCAAAATATAAGTTTTCGTGTTTTTCTTATATCGATCCTGGACAGAGCTGAGCTACCTCAGCTGGAAAGAAAAAGCATCACAAATTGGCGCCCGAGCAGGGACCTTTAGGAAGTTCATCCGAATACACACCGCCGCCGCCGACCGACCGACCGAGAGCTTTCGAAAAGGTTCCACCGTATTCATCCGATTCCCGCCGCCGTTGAACTTGTCTATTTTCACTACCTTCCGATGTAAATTAAACACTACTACCACCGACCAATCATCCGATACAATATGGAGGAATCCTCACAGAACGAAAGTAACAATCAACAGCCCGGTAACATATACAAAAATTTGGGTTTTGTTTATTTTATGAGGAAGTCTGAACTGGTTGACGCTTTGACATCTCGCAACATAGATGCCGAAGGAACTGTTGCTGCGCTACGAAATCGCCTCATTTCGCATTTAAAGCAAATGCGGGCCCACGGTTCCACAGAAAATTTATGCGAGAACTGGGAAAATATTGTCGAGCAGAGGAACAATGCCGAACCAGCTGAAGAATCAAATTCCAATGATTTGAAAACGCCAGAAATAGCCGATAAGACGGACCCGCCACCGAAGGAGTTTATCCCTAAACAAACCGACACACCGCCGTCGTTACTTGGCGAATCTTCATCGAAAATAGCTGATACTGTTCCACCGCCAGTAAATGCCGGTTTTGTTCAGTCCGAACCACCGCCGTCCATTGCCTTTCCGCTGTTACCACCAACCACTATTTATCAACTACCATTGCCGTCCGCCGTTTTCCCATCGGTATCTTACAATCCCACCAACCCGACGACATCACCGTACGCCGCATACTCCGCACCGACTTACAGTTCGCCCTTTTGTAGTAACCAGGTCCGGTTCCCGTCACACCCTGTTATAGGAGCACAATATTCACCTAATATTTACAACGGAGGAGGGCAACTTACTTTCAGTTACGAAGCAGAAGTGATGAACACCGTGCGAAAATGGGGACTGAAGTTCGATGCTACCGGGAACCCTTTGGAGTTTTTGGAAAGGCTTAGCGAACTGACGGATTGTTATCATATACCCCCACATGATGTATTACGAGCCTTACCGGAGATTTTTCGAGGTACAGCACTGGAGTGGTTACGTGTAAAACGTAATAGTTTTACTTCTTGGGAAAATTTCAAAGAAGCGTTCATCCGTCAATTTCTGCCAGCCAGATACCTGGCTAGGTTAGAAGAAGAGATTTCGAGGAGAAGGCAAGGCCCTCGAGAACGAGCAAAAGATTACATTCTAGCGGCGCAATATTTGTTGCATCAACACCCACACATGAAATTAGAAGAACATATCGATAGGATATTTGATAAAATGAGACCAGAATACAGATTATACATCCGTCGCCGTGATTTTGTTACTATTGATGACCTTATTTACCTTGCTGAAGAATTCGAAGCTATCAAAAATGACGAGCGAAACCAACGACCGATTTCCGCTACGACACCTACACCTGGCCCTCAAAGAATACAATCATCAGAAGTACCTTACGACCGAAATACCCATTGCTGGAATTGTAAACAACGAGGGCATAAAAAAGAAAATTGTCGGCGCCCATACCGAATGTTCTGTTCCTTCTGTGGTTCAGACGGACGGCTGTCGAAAGATTGCTCTTGCCGAGGCCATTCCATAGCCGTCATCGAAACACCCAGGAACGATCCCCGGATTTTTGTACCAATCAATGTTGGCTTCGAGGTATACCAAGCTTTGGTAGATACTGGGTCCACAAAAACATATGCCGGAGAAGCTCTCAGGAAGAAATTTATAGAGCAACAATTACCACTGTCAATTCAACAACGACCAATCCATTTAGCTAATGGAACCATAGTTGAGACTTCCGAACATTATACCGCCACCTTTTGTTTGGGCGACATTTCCATTACTGGAGAGGTAACATATCTCCCACAATTGGACGGAGACGCTATAATAGGAGTCGATTTTCTGCGGCGTGCAAATTTTCAAATTTCCATCGGCAACCAGATTATCGGGCAAAATTTTACATATAGAGAAGAAAATTGTGCAGCTATCTCACACCTAAGTAAAATTCAAGAAGCCACTTTACAACAATTTTTGGAAACCGAATTACCGAAATTTGATGACATAAAAGGAATAGCCAAAGTCCCACCTCACCGCATTCAACTCAAAATCGACGAACCTTTCAAACAAAGATATTACCCCCGAAATCCAGCCATGCAAAAAGTTATCGACGAGGAAATAGATGATTTGTTGCAAAGCGGGAAAATCAGACCATCAAAGAGTCCGTACAGTTCACCCATTGTTTTGGTGCGGAAGAAAGGTGGAAGTTGGAGGGTTTGTGTAGATTTCCGTCAACTCAACGAAGTATCAATCAAAGACGCTTATCCATTACCTTTTATCACGTCTATATTGGATAAATTGAGAGGCGCAAGGTTCATTTCAACCATTGATTTGAAACAGGGTTATTGGCAGATCGCTTTAGACCCCAGCTGCCGACAATATACCGCTTTTACCGTTCCAGGCCGAGGATTATTTGAATGGAATGTAATGCCTTGTGGATTACATTCAGCCGGAGCAACGTTTCAGAGGGCAATGGATTCCATTTTTGGCCCTGAGATGCAAGACCACGTACTAGTCTATTTGGATGACATAATTATCATTAGTCACACTTTCGAAGAACACCTTGAGCATTTAACCGAAGTATTCCAGCGACTCCGAACCGCCAACTTGAAAATAAACTTGGAAAAATGTAAATTCAGTTGTCAAAGCCTAAAATACTTAGGTCATGTCATAAGCAATGAAGGCATTCACACTGACCCGGATAAGATTACCGCAGTGCAGCAATTGACAGCCCCAAGAAACGTAAAAGAATTACGCCGAGTTTTAGGGATCTGTTCGTGGTACCGCCGTTTTATAAAAAACTTCTCTACTGTTGCCGCCCCATTAACACAACTATTGAAAAAGAACGTGAATTGGAACTGGGATGCCGATCAGCAAACAGCTTTCGAAAAATTGAAAACTCAACTCACGGAAGCACCAGTCCTCGCATGTCCAGATTTCAATCTACCATTTACATTACAAACAGATGCGAGTAATATCGGATTAGGAGTAGTGTTAACTCAATCTTTTACGGAGGGCGAAAGAGTAATAGCATACGCCAGTCGCACACTTACAGAACAAGAAACAAAATACGCGACCACCGAGAAAGAATGTTTGGCAATTTTATGGGGAATAAGGAAAATGCGTCCTTATCTTGAAGGATACCATTTCCATGTTGTAACCGACCATCATTCTTTGAAATGGCTTCACTCTTTAGAGAATCCTTCCGGTCGACTAGCCCGTTGGGCTTTGGAACTCCAACAATACGATTTTGAAATTCACTATCGTAAAGGTACACTTAACATTGTAGCCGATACGTTATCCCGTGACCCGCTCCCCATCACCGCAGCAGACAAATTAGCAGTTACCAGAGATACAGTTACTTGTGATTGGTACCAAAAGAAACGCCTGCAAGTAGAGAAAGAGCCCGAAAGGTATCCCGAATACCGAATTGAAAACGACCAACTTTTCCGTAGATTTACGAATCTTCAACCGCTTGCCACCCCTAACGAATACGACTGGAAATTGTGTGTCCCTCCGTCCGAACAATCCCAGGTTCTATACGACAATCATGATGCTGTTACGGCAGGTCATTTGGGAATTGCCAAAACTATTTCACGCATGGCTAAGCTTTATTACTGGCCAAGAATGTTTCGCGATATAAGCAAATACGTCCGTAAATGTCAAAGTTGCAATCGTTTTAAACCTTCGCAAGAAAAACCGAGTGGACTAATGTATACAACTCAAACGGAACAGCCATGGGACATTGTTTGCGCGGATTTTATAGGTCCGCTTCCAAAATCCATGAAGGGTCACACTCATTTGCTAGTAATTACCGACAAATTTACAAAATGGGTAGAAGCCACCCCTCTACGAGCTGCTACAACCAATGCTTTAATCAAAGCAGTTCGCGAGCAAATTATAAATCGCTTCGGAGTACCCCGCATGTTCCTTTCCGACAATGGAACTCAATTTACGAGCCACCAATTTCAAGAATTTTTGACTGATTTAGGAATACAACATCGGTTGACCGCACCGTACACTCCTCAAGAGAATCCAACCGAGCGAGTCAATAGAGTATTAAAAACTATGATTGCTCAATATGTTCAAGACAACCAAAGACATTGGGACGAGCACATACCTGAATTGACTTTTGCTATAAATACTTCGCACCACGAATCGACCGGGTATTCCCCAGCAGCCCTAAACTTTGGACGTGAACTCCGTAGACCGAAAGAGTCTAATTCCGAAATATTAAATGCACCAGCAGAAACTCAAAGTGCGCGACAGGAACGGTTAAAGGCACTTTATGAAATCGTCCATAGAAATCTGAAAAGCGCAAGCCAAAATCAAGCCAAAGCTTACAACCTCCGCAGACGCCTTTGGAAACCAGCCATCGGAGAACAAGTCTATCGAAAAATTAGGCACTTATCATCCGGAGTGGATTATTTCGCAAGTAAGCTAGCGCCTCGGTACGATGGACCATTCGAAGTGGTACGGTTCATATCCCCAGTAATCGCGGTACTGAAAGGCAAGGAGGGGGCAAACCGTAGAAAATTCATGAACGCACACATTCGAGATTTGAAAGGTTACTGTAATAATTCGGAAGAAAACTCACCCGCGATTTCCGCAATTATTTCGAAAGCAAGCATTGAAAATTCATTCAGTACACAGCAAGCAAACAGCGCAGACGTGTTCAGTCAATTCACAAATAAATTTAAAACTAAAGAAATAGAAACATTAATGATGTCATCACTAGAAGAAAAGGAGACCCCATCATTCGAACGTTTTCGACGACTCGCACCGCCAGAACGTACATCGTACACCCCAAACCAGAAGAAACCGACCCTAAACAATGCGGAAGCAAAACCGTGGATACGGCAACCAACCAATCCAATGAGAGTCAGGGCACCACCAAAACTGCAGCACAACATGGAGCTAGCTAAGCCGATCAAACCTCCACCAGGACCAGCAGAGGAAATGGGTATGGTACGTGCGCAACGAGAGGTGGCGAATAATTTGTGGAAAGAGAAAGCTGCAAGAGAGAGTCTTGCCGCAACCAGCTCTACACAAATTCCTCCCAAGAAGCAGCCCATATCCCAAGCAACTTCAATTGACAAGAATAACGCTAATAACGCTTACAACATCGAAAACCCGAAACCGCAGCGAAACCCGTTCCAGGGAATAAGAATTAGAGGCACTCAGCACCGCCGGGCCTTTTTTATAATGAAACCATGGGGGAAAATATCGGTCAGGATTAACAAAGACCGTACTATGGCGAATTTGAAATTTAAAAGCTACACTAAAGACATCCCAGTAGAGCAAAATATATAAAAAAAAAAAAAAATGTATCATTTTGTCTTTCTAGATTTTGACGAGAAGGTTCTCGTCACGTGAAGTAGGAGGGGATTGTAACGAAGTTACATATTTTAATATAAATAAACAAACAAACAACTGCCGCTGCCGTCGTCAAAGAATTCCTTCAATATAAACAAACAAATAACTGCCGCTGCCGTCGTCAAGGAATTCTTTCAATATAAACAACACAGAAGAAAAATTAGAAATTAAGTCAAAATGAAATATCTTGAATATAATTTTCTCTATAAATATGATTCACATTTTAGTTTGGCAGCAAAAGTGCCAAATAAGAGTAAAATTTCCATGTATTTTCATGCTTACATCCGGAGTTTGCCTCGTGAGCAAATCAAGATTTGGCATTCCCACCTAACATTACTGAGAAAGGAGTAAGGTGGAAATCCAGCAAAGGGCTGGAATACTAATTGTGCCCTCACAGCCGGGAACCTATCCATCCTAATTGTGCCCTCACAGGCCGGGGAAACCTATCCCAATTTAGTTGTTAAGATATTATAGGTAGCAGTAAGTTATTTAATTGGTAAAAAAAAAATATTGAAATAATAAAAAAAATATTGTATTCGAAATAACTTCTTCAAATATAAGTTTTCGTGTTTTTCTTATATCGATCCTGGACAGAGCTGAGCTACCTCAGCTGAAAGAAAAAGCATCACAGCATTAAACTATCTATAAGATATCTCTTAATGTGAAATCATTTTTTAATCTAACAATAAACAATAAACAATAAACAATAAACAATAAACTTTCTCTTCAACCTTAGTCCTCTCGAGGTCGTTAATGATCTCTCTACCTATGCCACGTATTTAAACTCTAAACATCTCTCACTTAACCCCACTACTCAGTTTTTTCGTTACTAAAAATCCTTCACCTAAGTGCGCCTCTAGTAACTACAATAAAACAATGCCTTTCGATTTACTATCAGAATGTTAGAGGGCTTCGTACTAAAACCTCAAAAATATTTATAAACTCTCAAAAAATGCCCTACGATCTTTTTGCGTTGACAGAAACTAATCTCTCTCCCGACATAGTTAACAGTGAACTTTTCACTTCAAATTTTATTGTTTACCGCAAAGATATCCTAGCTAAGATCCCTTGTAATGAATCAGCTTCTATTGGTCGTGGCGTTCTTTTGGCCATTGATTCCAAGTTTGATTCTTCAGCCATATCTATACCTAACACATCAAACTTCGAACTTATATGTATAAAAATAAATCTGACTAAACGATGCATGTTTGTTTTATGTTCTATATTCCCCCAACTCAACCTGTCGTAGTGTATTCTAACTTTGCTGATGCAATTGACTATTTAGATAACCTGAGTAATCCAAAGGATGATATTATTTCTTCAACCTTCCTCGTCTGTCGTGGTGTGTCTCTGCTGATGAAATTTCGTTTGTCCCCAATAACGCTACTTCCGAAAAGGAAATCTTACTCACCGACCGCCTTCAAGCCTCCGGACTTTTCCAGATGAGCAATATCAAAAACAACTTAGGTAGGCAGCTAGATCTGGTTTTCAGTTCTGACCCTGGTAACACAAGTGTTTCTGTTAGCCAAGCCCTTTTAACGAAACTTGATGCGTACCACCCCCATTTTATATTCTGAACGAACACAAATTCAACTTCCGTAAAGCAAATTTGCCTAAACTCAATGACTTAATTAATAGAACTAACTTGGATTTCTTATCTGACCAAAACGTCCACGTTGACTTGACCTTAACTAAATTTTATAAAGTTATTTTTGATCTAATCGCACAGTCAGTTCCCATTATTTCCAAACGTAACTTAACTTCTCAATCTCCCCCGTGGTACACCAAAGAACTAAATTCACTTCGTAACCGACGTAATAAACTTTGGCAAACATTCCTTAAATCCAGATCAAATTCCGACTTCTACAATATAATTCTTTTTAAACTTGCAAGCTTAAGTTTCCAAATATTTTCAAGTGCTGGATAAAATTCTACCTCTCCAATAGACAATACATCGTCTGCTTCAGAAATCATGTCTCAAACCCAATTATTGCTTCTTCTGGTGTTCCTCAAGGTAGCCACCTCGGTTCAATTCTCTTTGCCTTAGTAATAAATGACGTCGATCAAATATTCTCAGATTCAAAACTATTAATTTACGCTGATGACATGAAAATCTATAAAAAGATAACTTCCCCTGAGGACGCACAGTTACTTCAGAACGATTTTAACAAATTCTTCGTCTGGTGCAAAGCAAATCTGTTGGAGCTTAATATTAACAAATGCCAAGCTATAACTTTCTCCAGAAAGCAGCCTCCATTACCCCAAAGATCTTATTTTCTTGACATCCAACCAATAACTGTAGTTTACTCTATTAATGATCTAGGACTGCTCTGTGATACTCAACTCAATTTTACTTCGCACATCGATCCCAGGTCTGGTGCTGGTGTCCTCATTACCAAGTACACATTAAGCGTATTGCAGCCGTTCAGACCCGTTTCATTTTATTTGCATTGTTGTTGGTTGTTGTTTGGTTGTGTTGATCCTCTTGACCTCCCTCCTTATGAGGATCGTCTTAAATTACTGGGCATGCAACCTTTATACTTGCGAAGGGACAACGCTGACATTATTTTTATACACCAGCTCTTTTTGACTACCCAGGATTTCTCTCTTCATAAATCCCCGTAGATTCAGGTCTATCCCCTTATTTCGAACCCCTTTCCACAGAACTGACTATGGTCGTAACGAACCATTGATTAGAATGATGACTAAAGCCAATAACTCACCTCACTTTGACCTTAATGTGTCCAAAATCACCGTGAAGAACCTATTAATAAATTAATCCCCCAAATACTCTCCTGACCTTATATTACATGTTTTATCTGAATGTCCGCTATTTATAATATTGTTGTATTTTATTTTAGTTTTTAAGATTTATTTATATTCTTGTATGGCTTGAATTAAGTCTTTAATAAAATTCTAAATTCAAAAAATAGTTGGTCTCTATAGACGCTGTCATACGCGGCATTAAAATCGATGAAAAGGTGGTAGGTATCGATTTGAAGTTCTTGGGTCTTCTCCAAGATCTGCTGTAGGGTGAATATTTGATCGATGGTGGACTTTCCGGGTCTGAAGCCACACTGACAAGGACCTACCAGGTTGTTGACGAAGGGCTTCAAACGTTCACACAGCATAGCAGACAAGATCTTATAGGTGATGTTAAGGAGACTCATACCCTTGTAGTTGGTGCAGTTCAGGGATTTCCCTTTTTGAGGATCGGGCATACGATGCTGAGGTTCCATTCATCGGGCATGCTTTCCTCCGACCAAATTTTGCAGATGAGCTGGTGCATGCTCCTAACCAAACCATCTCCAGCTGCTTTGTACATTTCGGCGGCTAGCCCGTCTGCTCCAGATGCTTTATTCGACTTTAGTTTAGATATCGCTATCTTGAATGGTTCTGTATTGCTGACGGAGTTTTAGTCGACATTGCTATTATACAGCTTGGAAAAGTGGTCTTTCCATATCCTCAGCACTGACTGCGGTTCTACTACGATATTCCCATGATGGTCTCTACAGGCTTCAGTTCGGGATGTATAAGCCCTGGAGGTTTGTTTCACCTTTTTGTAGAACTTTCGAACCTTGTTCTTGTTGTGACATCCCGATCCCTCTATCTCCTCGATCGCGCGCTTCTCATGCTCCCTTTGTTTTCTTTCTGAGATGTATTATGCTCTTCTCTCCTTTTCTGCTCGTAGAGCTCACGAGCTGCTCGTGCCCTTCTTTGCAGCGCCGCTTTTGTATGCCTCTTGTTTAGCTGCATGCGCTCGCCGGTATTCATCGTCAAACCAAATTCGTTGTGGTGGTCGTGTAAGCCCTTTTGTACTTCAGAGGCGGTATCTCTAATGGCTGCTTGGCAGTGTTTGCCACTGGTTCTCTATATTTTGTGCTGGTAGACGTCGAATTTCCTCCTAGCATTTTCGTGTGTTGGCCTTGATCGGGATATCCCCAATCGTACCTTGGCTACAACAAGGTAATGGTCCGAGTCGATGTTGGCACCTCGGAATGTGCGGACATCTTGCATGCTAGAGAAGTGTCGTGCGTCGATCGCAATGTGATCAATCTGGTTGACGGTTGATTGGTCAGGAGATTTCCATGTTCCCATTGTCTCCAAGGACGATTTTAATGTCGTAATTAGAGCATTGCTCATAGGTCTTGTCGAGGAGCTCGTAGAACTGTCTTTGGTGTCTTCATCCTTTTCTTTAGAGGAGCTCGTAGAACCCGTCTTTGGTGTCTTCATCCTTTTTTTCGGAGGGGGTGTGAGCGCAGATGAGGCTGATATTGGTGAATTTAGCCTTGATACGGATTGTAGTGATGCGCTCATTCACTGAGTTGAAACACAAGACCTTCCTCCTGAGTCGAGTCCCAACTACAAATCCACATCCAAATAGACGCTGATTTTGTTCCCGGTAGCAGTCGCCGTAGTAAATATCGCTTACTTACTTACTTAAGGTGGCGCTACAGTCCGTTGTGGACTTGGGCCTCAATCAACAGGCTCCGCCAGCTAGCTCGATCCTTGGCTAGTCGTCTCCAGTTTTGCACTCCGAGTTGATTGAGGTCCTCTTCCACTTGAGTGCGCCACCTGAGTCGCGGTCTTCCTCTCCTCCTACGTCCCTCGGGAATAGTGTCGAAGGCTTTCCGGGCCGGAGCATTGGTGTCCATTCGCTCTAAATGACCGAGCCATCTGAGTCTCTGGACCTTGACCCTTCTGGCTAAGTCCATGTCGTTGTACAACCCGTAAAGTTCGCTGTTGTATCTTCTTCGCCATTCCCCTTCAATGCACACGGGGCCAAAGATAACCCGAAGAACTTTCCTCTCGAAACAGCCTAAGGCACTTTCATCCGATTTTGTCAGGGTCCATGCTTCTGCACCATACAGCAGGACTGGGATGATGAGTGTGTTGTACAGTTTTACCTTAGTTGCTCGAGAGAGGGCTTTTCCACTCAATTGCTTTCTAAGCCCAAAGAAACAGCGATTAGCAAGAGTTATTCTTCGTCTGATCTCGGCGCTGGTGTTATTGCCCGTGTTTATAGCGGAGCCTAGGTAGACAAACTCCTCTACTACCTCGAAGTTATACGCGTCTATTGTGACGTTTTGCCCGAGCCGTCGGTGTTGGGTGTCCTTCCTCGAAGACAGCATATACTTCGTTTTTCCCTCATTTACCGCTAAACCCATTTTTGCCGCTTCTGTCTCAATTCTCACAAAGGCGCCATTGACATCACGCTGTGTTCTTCCCATTATATCAATATCATCGGCGTACGCGAGAAGTTGAACAGATTTTTGGAAGATAGTGCCTCTGGTGTTGACGGTGGAGTTCTGCACTATCTTCTCAAGAACGATGTTAAAGAAATCGCATGACAGTGCATCGCCTTGTCTGAATCCTTTTTTGACGTCGAAAGATTCCGTGAGCTCGTTGCCAACCTTGATGGAGCAGCGTGAGTTCTCCATCGTCATTTTGCACAAGCGAACGAGCTTGGCAGGGACGCCAAAACTAGACATAGCTTTGTACAGTTCGTCTCTGTAGATGCTGTCATACGCGGCCTTAAAATCGATGAAAAGGTGGTGGGTATCGATTTGGAGTTCATAGGTCTTTTCCAGGATCTGCCGCAACGTGAAAATTTGGTCGATGGTTGACTTTCCTGGCCTGAAGCCACATTGATAAGGACCAATCAGATTGTTGACGAAAGGCTTCAGACGTTCACATATTACGGCAGAGAGGATCTTGTAGGCGATGTTTAGTAGACTTATTCCTCTATAGTTGGCGCAGTTTAGAGGATCTCCCTTTTTCAGGATCGGGCAAACAATGCTGAGGTTCCATTCATCGGGCATGCATTCCTCTGACCATATCTTACAGATGATTTGGTGCATGCTCCTATCTAGCTCGTCGCCTGCTGCTTTGAACAACTCAGCAGCTAGTCCATCTGCTCCAGCGGCTTTGTTGGATTTCAGCCGTGATATTGCGGTTTTCACTTCTTCTAGGTCGGGTTCACGGAATTGTTGGCTATCATCGTGTCCGATGAAAGGCTCCTGTCTGACGGCGGTATTTTGTTCGTCGTCGCCGTTATACAATCTACAGAAGTGGTCTTTCCAAATCCCCAGCATTGACTGCGATTCTACTATGATGTTCCCTTGTTTATCTCTGCAGGCATCAGTTCTTGCTCGATGACCTTGAGCCAGCTGTTTAACCTTTCGGTAAAACCTCCGAACTTCATTCCTGCTGTTGGCTCTCTCAACATCCTCGATCTGACGCTTCTCATGCTCTCTCTTTTTCCTCCTGAGAAGCCGGCGTTCCTCTCTCCTCTTTTGCTCGTAGAGCTCACGAGCAGCTCTTGTCCTTCTATGCAGCGCCGCTTTGTATGCCTCCTGCTTGGCTGCATGGGCCTGCCTGCATTCTTCATCAAACCAGGGGTTTCGTTTTGGTGGCTGTGTGAAACCCAGCACATTAGAGGCGGCATCTCTAATTGCTCTTTGGCAATGTTGCCACTGGTCTTCGATACTTGATGTTGGCGGCATAGGACTCCTTAAGAGGTTACTTGACACTCGATCAGAGAATGATCTGGCGATCTCTTGCGATTGTAGCCGTCCGACGTCGAATTTTCTTGCAGCATTTCCTTGTTTTGGCCGTTGTCGGGATATTCGTAGCACTACCTTGGCTACGACGAGGTAGTGGTCCGAGTCGATGTTAGCTCCTCGGAAAGTTCGAACATCTAAAATGCTGGACAAGTGCCTTCCATCGATCGCAATGTGATCAATCTGGTTGACGGTTGATTGATCAGGAGATCTCCATGTACCTTTATGGATGTTGAGATGAGGGAACCAGGTGCTTGCTACCACAACATTTCGCCCCGCAGCAAAATCGATCAGCCTGAATCCGTTATCGGATGTGGTGTCGTGCAGGCTGTGCTTTCCGACCGTTCCACCAAAGATGTCCTCTTTTCCCAGCTTAGCGTTAAAATCGCCGAGGACAATTTTAATGTCATAACTAGGACATTGCTCGTATGTTTTGTCGAGGAGCTCGTAGAACTCGTCTTTGGTGTCGTCCTTTTTCTCTTCTGTGGGGGCATGCGCACATATTAGGCTGATGTTGCCGAATTTAGCCTTGATTCGGATTGTCGTGATGCGTTCGCTCACACATTTGAAGCTCAAGACTTTTTGCCTGAGTCTGCTTCCCACGACGAATCCGCATCCAAATAGTCGCTGTTGTTGCTCTCGGTAACAATTACCATAGTAGATGTCGCAGTTTTTCATCCTCCTTTTGCCCGGTCCATCCCATCGCATTTCCTGGATAGCGGTAATATCTGCTTTGTAGCAGTTGAGGGTCTCCGCTAACTGTTCGGCAGCACGCGGTCTATTAAGGGACCTAACATTCCACGTGCATATCCGAAAATCGTTGTCCTTTGTACATTTGCTTGGGTCGTCATCAGTGTATCCGTCCGTTTCCGAGGCCTGTTGTTGCTTCGCAACTAAACTTTTTTCTACGTGGTCGGGAAGTCACCCCAACGCACAAACCCCAACCTGGAGTACCAGGCACTTGATGTGACTCCAAGTGCAAGAGCCGGAAAAAACCGCTCCTTCCCGGTAGCAGTCACCGTAGTAAATATCGCAGTTGTTCATTTTACGTAGGCCCAGACCATCCCATCGCATTTCTTGGATGGCAGTTATATCTGCTTTATAGCAGTCAAGGGCTTCCGCTAGTTGTTCGGCTGCACGTGGCCTGTTAAGGGACCTAACATTCCACGTGCAAAACCGAAATTCGTTGTCCTTAAATCGTTTGCGTGGGTTGTCATCATTAATTCCGTCCGTATCCGAGGCTTGTTGGTGGTTCGGAACTATAGTTTCTTTATGTGGCCTTGCAGTCACTTCGACACACGACCTACAACCTGGAGGGCCAGTTCTTTAGTTTAACTCTAAGATGAAGAGCCGGCCAAACCGCTCCTTATAGGCCTGGGCTGCGAATATGTCGTAGTAGCCCTATAAGGTGTTCACTAAGTAGTTCATCCTGACTGGAACTGTAGATGCCACCGTTGATTCCATCTTGGGAGTTCTTCCGCTGCCGCCTGTTGAAAAGGAGGTATGCCTTAGTGGACGCATACCTCCTCCCACTTTCTCTCTTTGTTTTCGCCAACAACTTCCCACTGGGGTTGGAACCCAATCTTCGGTTGAAGGTACTGGACACCCGATGTTCACTACGGGGAGGTGGAGGGTAGGAGTTGATAGACAGGTATTAGTGGACGCTTGTGTGCACTTGAATGCACGTGTATACCCTTCGAACATCGAAGACCCTAAGCTCTTTATACTATTTACTATGGTTATACTACACTCAATAGGAGTTGATTTTGTTGAAAAATGCACACTCAACGAAAGTAGAACGAAACTCAATTTAGGCATTTTACGCCTAATTTCTTCAAAAATTCTCTTAAAACTAGATCTAGTGAATCTCGGTCTAATGTTAGAACTTAGTTTTAAGAATATTTGGAAATGGTGGTGTTTATGTGCGTGGGCTGTTACAGAGAACGCGAAATTGGAATCCTACTCGTGTCCATAAACTAAATATACTAAATTCATTCCAATTTTTACCGTAGTTATGGATGTTGAAGGTTTTATGCCAACAGTTGACGGACTGTTAAGAACCTTTGCTTTGTTAAACGGAAGCGCCGAAAATAAAAAGTCGGTGTCATCCCATGTAATATTAGTGTCAGGTATTGCCATTCGATAAATACGCCGTTCATCCAGGATAACATTCGCATCGTACTCAAAGTCAACGTCCGTTAATAGGATTCATCAAAAATTGTATCCATTATCGTATAACAAACCGAGCTTTAAGGCACTAGGCCCCCGAATTCGGGTGTCTAATTTTATCGAAGTTCTAACTATAACAAAGTTATAAATAGAAGTTCTAGCACTTAAAAACTTGGTGGAGAATTGACTTAGAACTCAAATGAATTCTAAAATTTCACTAAATCGAGTTTTAGCTAGAACTTGAAACAGTATTTAAGCTTTTCCTATTCAAATATGTGCGATCGTATGCAAGTACACCATAATACCAAGACAATATAACAAGCAAAGATGTCGCACGTAGAACAAAAATCTGTGCCTGCTTTTTCGCACCATCCCTTTTTTACAATGGGTCCAAAACATGACTCTAGGAACTAGAAACATTTCACATGTTTGGATACACACTGTGCGAAAAAGAGCGTTGCTATTTATACAGAAAAGGTAAAGGGAGAAACAATGTATTTCATGTTTATGAGTAGAAAAACCAACAACAAAACCTATGCCTTTTCAATGGGTCCAAAACATTGTTGCTAGATTTGTAATAATTTCATGAAGCAGAAGAGAGAAAAATAATTTTTTTGTCATATGCACAAGCAAGTTAGGTTGATCGTTGATGTACGAGTTAAATGAAAGAAGGGTGAGTTGATGTCCATATGTGTATTCATATTGCCTTAGGGATTTTGTTTTTGTTAGCTGCGTAAAAAATGCAAACCAGTTCTATTTATTTTTTTTTCTTGAAAGTTAAAAAAATCTTGAAAAGTGAGTTTTGATTATGTTTGTGAATAATGATAATGAGTTGTGGTAGTTTGAATATATTGGGTATGGGTTTTGCTTTTGTTTTGTTTTTACTTCTTGGGGTTGGTTGCAAGCCCCTCTTTCCCACTGGGCACTCTGGGCAAGTGCCCAGGGCCCCGTGATCGATAGGGGCCCCCTCGTCCCTGCCAGATTACGAACTTATTTACTTATCCGGCTCACTATCAATGAAGGAACTCAGCCTGAGATACTGCAACCTTCCATCGTGAACGGTCCCTCGCATGCACTCTCCAGTCGCCGAAACCAAGCGCTCTGGCATCCGCAGTCACTTGGTCCTTGTACCGTAGGCACGGTCTTCCTTGTCGTCTCGAACCTGGGGGCTGGGATGAAAAGAATTTCTTGGCTGGAGCGCTGTCGTCCATTCGTTCGATGTGGCCGAAACAATGTAGTAGTCTTTTCTTAGCCTTCTGTACTACATCCACATCTTGGTATAGCTCGTACAGTTCTCGGTTGAACCTTCTTCTCCATTTGCCATCGTCGCATACGGGACCGAAAAACCGTCGAAGAATTTTTCTCTCGAAAGTGACCAGTATCAATTCCCCTTTTTTACTTATCGTCCAGCACTCGGCGCCGCCGTAGAGTAGGACTGGTAAAATCAAAGTTTTGTATAGAAGACACTTTGTCTTTCGAGTGAGAAGTTTTGAACCCAGTTGTTTGGCCAAACCGAAGCAGCAGCGCAATGGTTCGCTAGGGTAATGATTCTTCGGATCTCCACTAAGGTGTCATTTGTGGGATTGATGTTTGTTCCAAGGTAGGCGAACTCCTTAATACCTCGAAAATGCTGCTACCAACAATGACGTTTTGTCCTAGGCGGTGGACAGATGTTGCTTTGTTTGTTGATAGCATGTTCTTTGTTTTGTCCTCATTCACTTCAAGACCGAGTTTTGCCCGTTCTTCAATCGCTGTGAAGGCCTCAAGCACAGCTCTCTTGGATCGACCGATTATGTCAATGTTGTCCGCATAGCCTAGGAGCGTGGTGGACTTGTTGAAGATAGTGTTTTCCGTGCTCACACCTGCCTTGCGCACTATCTGCTCGAGGACTATGTTGAAGAAGTCACATGACAACGCATCTCTTTGCCTAAACCCTGCGCATTTTTGGAATAACTCGGATGAGCTGTTACCTATTTGCACACTGCACTGCGTATTGTTAAGCGTCATGTGGCTTAAAGTCACACTGGTACGTGCCGATTATTGTGTTGCAGAAAGGTTTAAGACGCTTACACAGAACGTTGGATAGAATTTTGTATGCAACATTAAGCAGGGATATGCCACGGTAATTTCTTCATGACATCGGATCGCCTTTTTTGTAGATGGGACATATGGAGCTTATCGACCAGTCAGTGGGCATGCATTCTTCCTCCCACACTTTGGTGATGACCTGGTGCATGCGGTTCATCAAAAAGAGTTCCGCAGGTATGCCATCCGACCCGGCACTTGTTATTTTTTTAGCTTTTGGATGGCTCTTTCTATCTCTTCTGAACTGGGGGCTGGGACTGGGTCTTTAGTGACTGATCTTGCTTCTCTTTTGTCATTAGCTCGCTCGACATTATGAGCATTCAGCAGCTGTGCAAAGTGCTGCTTAAAAACATCTAGTATTCCCTGTGCTTCGGTGACTTTAAGGTGACTGTCAATAAAAATGAATCTAGAAACATGGTTATCTTCTTTCTTTGTTTAAACTAACAAAATAGTGTTCTGTCAAAGTCATTATCGTAATATGCCCAGAGCCTCCAATAAGTTAAAGACGGCTTTGGTTGGTTGTGATTTGAAAATCGTATTCAATCACATAATTTTAAATTTATTTATGCGTAAGATTTATTTATGCGTAAATTAAGTATTTTTGTTAATTTTTGATCTCTTAGTAAAGTCTTTTGGTTCTTTTTGGCTCATTACTATTGAAGTCGGTAATGGATCAATTCAATGATTTGATTTAATTTTTACTTGCGGATATGGCAAGTATTGAATTCGTAAGAAAAAGTTGAGATTTTGACAAATATGACATAACGATTTAAGAGAAGTCAAGAGAAGTGGATCCGACGATTCCGTCAGTCTGTCTGTCTGTAAACGCACATACAGCCTTAACCACTGGTCCGATTGACTTCAAACTTGAAAATTAGAGGTTTCAGGGAATTCGCGAGCGTCATTTTTTAATTTTTTTTAATGCCAAAATTTAGGGCAGCCATTATACAATATTCTCAAAAACAGCTCCTACGATTTTTTTTCAAACTTCCTCGAATTTTTTTTTTCAAAACACTGATGTATTTTATGAAAAAAGAAAATATTTCAGTATTGCTGAAAAACGGTACTTTTAATAGAACGATTTTTTTTAAGATTAGCGTTTTTCTTTTTTGAAACTACGCATATAGTTCTCAAATAAAAATTTGTGTTCAAAAAAATTTCAAATATAGTTTTGGTTTTTTGAAAAATATTTCAAAACTTTTTTTTTCAAAATTCTGCATATCAAAAAGAGATCAATATTAAAATGCTTTATGCTTATAAAATTTATATTTACATATTCTTGAATACTGCATACCCAAATTAATTTTAAAACATTTTCGAAAAATTGTAGATATATATAAAAAATTAATTTAAAAAAAACCGCTCCAAGGATTTATTAGAAACAAATTTAAAAATCAACAATTTCTTAAGAAATTTTATGACATCGATTTCTTTCAGAATGAATCTATTTTTGAGGTACATATTTCATATTTCAATTTAAATTTTTATTTGTGAATTTTAACTGCATGTTTTTGTTTTTTAATGTTTTTTATGAGTTATAATTTACGACCCAGTTGTGCACATATATTTATCTCTCAAATACAAAACTAATATAATTTTAACACAATGCAGTATGTAAATAGTTGCAAATATATAGGAATATAATGTAGCTTTGAACTAAAATTCCAAGTCTTCAAAATGTTCAAATAAGCTGTAGTTCGAGAAAATAATTTTGAATGTTGTAAAAGTGGTGATTTTTTGCCAATCGCTGATCGAGTACTGAGTACTTGCGAATATAGAATATATGGCTAGTATTGAATTCGTAAAAAAAAAATTTGAGATGATGATGAGAAATTACATTACGATGATAGAGAAGTCGAAAAAAGTGGGTCCGGCGATTCCGTCTGTCTGTCTGTCTGGAAGTTTACAGGCATCTACAGCCTTAACTACTGGTCCGATTGACTTCAAATTTGAAAATTAGATGTTTGAGCAAAAACTGATATCCCAGTTTTTTTTATTTTTGTTTTAAGATCAAAATTTAGGGTAGCCACCATACGATTTGTTTGGCTAAAACCAAAACTTTCAATTTTCTCCAAAACGGCTCCTACGATTTTTTTTAAACTTCCTCGAGTTTTATTATTTTAAACATTCATGCATTTTATGTAAAAACAATTTTTTGTATTGCTCCAAAACGGTACCTCCCAAAGAACCGTTTTTTTGTTATTAGATTTTCTCGAAAAATTAAAGTCCGATCAGCACAAGTTTTCTTTTGAAAGTACGTATATATTGCTCAAATAATATTTTGTATTCAAAAAATTTTTTCAAAATTCTGTATCTCAAAAACGGATCAATTTTAAAAATCCAAATTGAAGTATAATATGCATATTTACATGGTCTTGAAAACTGCATACCCAAATTAATTTTAAGACGTTTTTGAAAATTTTTATATATAAACAATTAATTAAAAAAAAAAAAAACGGCACCGACGATTTTCAAAAAAAAAAAATTAAGTAAATCAAGAATAAGGTTTGAATTTGTTTGGCATTTAAATTTTTGGAATTACAGTGAAATCTCCTATAAGCGGACACTCATGGTCACCGATTTTTTGCCCGGTTACGGGAGCTGTCCGGTTAAGAGAAATAATTTTTTTTTTAAATATTTTTTATTAAAGAAAATTAAGGAAAAAGTTATAAATGCATGTACAGTACATTCATGTATGTATTTCAATAGTAGTCGGTAATCTACAATTTATAAAAATTTAAAATTGAGGACTGGCGTAGTTTGCTTGCCTTATGCTCCATAACTTTATGTTCAAAATGGCGGAAAGCAAATCTTATCGACAAACATAATATGTAAGTATAAGTTGGTACATTTCAGATCATAGCAGGCTAAGAATATTCAAAACCTGACGATATTTTTTGTTTCAAATTTTCGAATAAGCTAAAGAACTGCGGATTACCCTTCTTAACTCACAACGAATCAGCGTAGCAAGCTAACGAAAAAAATATTCTGTCCGCTTATTAGAGCTTCGCGTCCGGCTATTGGAGATTTTAAACGAATTCGCTTCTACATTAATTAACGAAATTCAAACGAATGAAATTTGTTTGAATGTGTCCGTTTATGAGAGTGATGAGATGAGAAAAAAGGAAGAAACTAATGTCCGTGTCCGTTTAAGAGAGTGTCCGTTTATTAGAATGCTTTTTATATGGGAAATTATAAATAAAAGTTGGTTCCCAAAAAATTGTCCGTTTAAGGGAACTGTCCGCTTATTGGAGCTGTCCGCAGGCGGAGCTTTCACTGTAAATGTATTTACGAGGTACATTTTCAAATTTTAGTTTTTTCAATAAATTCTAATACAATAATATTGATTTTTTTTTTGTGAGTTCAGTGTAAGCTGTAAGTAAGAGTGTAAGCAGAATTGCTTAAAGTGTACTTTTTGCAATTTTTTGAACATAAAAGTAATCATAAATAATTAGTTTTAGCATGCAGGAGCAAGTTCGTACGACCCAGTCATGCACATTTTTTGTTGTAAGCTTCATTTTTTTTCTCCTTAAAAATATGAAAAATGTTAAAAGTGAGCTTAGAAGGGAATTGAATGCACCTGCATATCCAACATGTTTTTCATATTTTTTTTTTACTTGTAGGGTTTTAATTTGTATTCTTTTATAGGTTAATTTACGAAAAAAGAATTGATGCGTTTTTTTTTTTTAACATACCAACATCCGAGGTTAGCCTTTCTTTTGAATCGGCAAAAAGTGATGTCAAAGTTCAAATTCAAGCTTTACTGTAGCACAATTTTTTCTTAGAATATGACCAGGAATCAGATCCCAAAGTATGGGCAATGATTAACCATTTCTTGAAGTGAAGGCTGTAAGGACAGGTTGAGGTAGAGACATCCTATCATCAAAATAGCCGCTCGAGTTACATGCAGAGATAATCTACATGCTATATCAAAAGAACACTACAGAGTTTACCTACGCAAAGACATCGTTAATATCATCACCTCATATCATGCGAACAATTGTGCCCATGAAAATCATAACATGTTCCGCTGTACTTTATAGGAAATCGAAATCAAATGAGTATGATGAATGATGCAAACGGTTACTGTAAGCTTTCTTAAGCATTTCTATTCTCTCATGTTCTCAACTTATATGAAGATCCGTTACCTTTTTAATACTGCTGTAAGCTTTCTTAAGCATTTCTATTCTATCATGTTCTCAACTTATATGAAGATCCGTTATCTTTTTAAGTATTCCATCATCATGTTGCTTAAGCTTTCACTCAACATAACCCTGGATTCATTACTATTATGACCGTTGTTGAGAACACATCATCTTGAAGATTATACATATATATCTAAAATAAATTTAATAAAACGAATAAAATAAAAAGAATTAAATATCGAATTATTATACAAAAAATTGAAAGGCGTCTTTGACTACATATATATAAAATCCAAGGTTACTTCACCTATGTAACTGGCGCAGTCTATCAAAGGAAAAACCAACAGTTCCCGAGGATAAAATCCGCATCACATTAGTTCCAAGAAATCCCCATCCCAATCCCCATCCTATGTTATCCACATAAAATCCTAGGTAAGTCCAAGTTCATATATGCAATATCCATTCCTTTTCCCATGCCACCTTTGAAAAAAAAACACATAAAGAATAAAGTGCGTTTCTCTGATCAGTGTTTTCCATTTCGTAAAAATAGTGTACCACGTGGTTTGAACGATATCGTCAATCTTAGTAGATCGATTTCCCACATAGTTATTGAAGACCAACAAGATAAAATGCAACAAAGTGCCATAGTTTCAACTGATGTTTTTAATTTACTTAAGATACCTGACGCGATCAAAGATTTGCCGAATTATGATGGCAATCCAAGGTCATTACACGATTTCTTGAGCAACGTCGAAGAAATTTTAGAGTGTATACCACAGACGAGTTCTGGTTGCTATCCAAAGACATACTTCGAGCTATAAGAAACAAAATCGTAGGTCCCGCTAACGACATTTTGAATATGTACGGAACTCTAGTTGACTGGTCCGAAATTCGACATAATCTTGTTGTTCATTACTCCGATAAAAGGAATGAAACAAGCTTAATCCGGATTTTCATCAACTTAGGCAAGGTTCAAATACGGTTGATATCTTTTATTCAAAATTTTGATATTTTGTCTTCTATGATGAATCATGTGAAATTGCATGAAAGTGATAATAATGTAATTATTGCTAAGAAAACCCTTTATAATGAGATGTGCTTGAATGCTTTTTTGTCGGGTTTGAGAGAACCGTTAGGGTCGACGATAAGAGCATGCGGCCCGCCAAAATTATCTGACGCTCTCAACTATTGTCTTCAAGAACAAAATTGCCACTATTTAAGGAATTCATTCTTGCACCAAAACAATAGATTTTCAAGACCACTCACGTTTACGAATTTTCAAGATTCATCCAATCGTAATGTGAATCAATCAAATTCGCAACCATTTTATCAAAATCAGAGTCCTCGTTTAAGAAACAGTATACTCATTTGATTTCGATTTGCTATAAAGTACAGCGGAACATGTTATGATTTTCATGGGCACAATTGTTCGCATGATATGAGGTGATGATATTAACGATGTCTTTGACTTAGGTAAACTCTGTAGTGTTCTTTTGATATAGCATGTAGATTATCTCTGCATGTAACTCTCGCTTCCTTGCATTAAGCATAAATCACCACATTAAAAAAAATGGCCCATTACTCTTTTGTTGGAAAAATTATTTTCTCGGAGCCAGGTCATGCATTTTTACATTTTGAAAAGTTTTAGTTTTAATCTAAAAGCTCCATTTAAATCTTCTATTTTCTTGCAACCATTATCTACATACAGATAGATATTATGTTGGTTTGTATGTACATAAATAGAGTGGCGCGACAGCTCTTGAAGAGCCAAGGCCTAAGTGGCTTACTCTCATCAACAATTCTCTAAGTGCGTGTGAAGAATTGAGGGGATCTACAATTTTACGCCGATTCCGAACGGCAAAGTTGAGAAGCACTTTTTCATGACAGATGATACTCTTGGAAGTTTTGTCAGTTCTTCGCAAGAGGCAGTGTCCGTGAAAGATGAAATAAAACTTTGGGCCCGAGTAGGATTCGAACCCACGACGTTCTGCTTAGCAGCCAACGCACCTAACCACTAAGCTACGGACATGTAGTATGCACATACATATTTGAAAAATAAACAGTGAAATAAATAGAATTTAAAATATACCTACCCAATCACCTGTCTTCCTCATTTAATTGATCCATTACCGACTTCTATGGTAGCGAACCAAAAAAAAAAATCAAATGACCTTACTGAGATCAAAAACTTACAAATATACATAGATATACCTAGACCTACCCACTTAACTTACGTATAAATCAATCCTCACAAATCACAACAATATGTCAATCTTTTTTTGACCTACATTGAAATTATGTGAATGATTATGATTTTCAAATCACAATTCCCAACCAACCCCAAGAAGCAAAAACAAAAACAAAAGCAAAACTACAACAAGTCATTGTCCAAGAACATTCATCAATTCAGATCAAAACTCACTTTTCAATTTTTTTTATCCTTCAAGAAAGAAAATAAACAAAACACGTTCGTAATTTTTCTACGAAGCTTACAAAAACAAAATCACCTACACGCAATATGAAATATGAATACACATACAGGTGTAGGCATTGACATATTATTATATGGACTGCTAGTTACCAACTTCACGCGTGTTCCAGAGTAAAGAGCGCTATTGGTTTTTGGTGGCCAAAAATAGAACAATTCCAGCTGTAAAAATCAACGAAAACAAAAACATAAGCAAGATGTCGCTGTTTTCTTGATTTTTTGGCTAAAGAAAACATACAAAATAATCAAAGGCGAACAGCGTTAAATACATAAATTTGTTTTGTTTTTATAGAACGGTCAAATTAAGCAGATAACGTTCGTTGTTTTTCCAATTATTTGAATTCAAACATATTTCTTGGGACTAATTTGGCCACTTCGAACCAATGGCGCTGCCGTAGCTTGTACCTTTTTTCTTCGCATGAAATGTATGGAAATGACAAATGACTAGCAGTCCATATATATTACGTCAATGGGTGTAGGACATCAACTCACCCTTCTTTCATTTAACTCGATCATCAACCAAAGATTAAATAAGTAACAAGATGGGAAACTGACTTACGTTTCACTCCCTAGATCCCGCAATTTTCATTTTCTTTCATTTTATTTTCTTTCCTTGTACATGAATAATAAAAAAACAAAAACTGTGTAAAAACACGCATACTTTCACAAAAACTATGGTCCAAACTGTGATAGTATTGGTAAAACCACGCATACTTTCAAAGAAACTATGGTCCAAACTGTGATAGTATTGGTAAAAACGCTTGTAGGCATCTGTCATTTTGAAAGCTTAGTTTCCCATCTCCTTACCTTATATCATCTCTGTCATCAACGATCAACCTAACTTGCTTGTGCATATGACAAAAAAATCATGTTTCTCTCTTCTGCTTCATAAAATTATTACAAATCTAGCAACAATGTTTTGGACCCATGGAAAAAGGCATAGGTTTTGTTGTTTTTTTTTCTACTCATAAACATGAAATACATTGTTTCTCCCTCTACCTTTTCAGTATAAATAGCAACGCTCTTTTTCGCACAGTGTGTATCCACAACATGTGAAATGTTTCTAATTCCTAGACTCATGTTTTGGACCCATTGTAAAAAAGGGATGGTGGAAAAAAGCAGGCACAAATTTTTGCTTTACGTGCGACATCTTTGCTTGTTATATGGTCTTTGATAATACCCTTGATCAAAAGGATCGTAAAAGAGGTGGGATCTAGTGGCTCCCCTTAAAATATAACGTACCTTGAGTCGAATATCGCTATACCACAAAATTATCTTTTAAATATCGTTCAATAACATCAAATTTACTTCGTTTTAACGGCAATAATAGCTTTTTCATTGAGGTTCTCCTTAATCGCTACATGTATACTTAGTGTTAAATTACTAGTATTACCTATTTAAATTTGTTTTCAGAAGGTATTCCGCAAATTAAAAAAAAAAAAAGTATGTCAAAATGTCAAGAACACAGGAAAATAATATCAAAATTTGAATGACAGCAAAAACAATAATAAAAATTGTTTGCAGTTATTGTAAAATACCTAATTTGCATTCTCTTCTCCAATGATAACATCGTATTATTTGTATCTTGTGATATGCATATTCATCGTATTTGTAATCTCTATAAAAGTCTTACGGTTGATACATTACTAAAATAGATAATACAGATACAATAAGAAATTATTTATTTATTATTTATTTATTTATTTGTTTATTTTTAAAATTTCTTACACAGCAAGATGCAACATCTTTTGAGATAGTGCAAGATTCAGTACTTACATACTTTGACAATACAATTATGTGATATATAAGATAGATACTAATAAATCAAACAATACAAATATTTTAATAATTATGTATGATTTTATAAAGAAAAGCAAAGAGAAAAAAAAACAGGTATTTACTATCATTCACAAAAGTATTCGGAATACACTTATAACAAATTATCACCGTGCTTGTTTTTGTTTGTAATTAAATAACTTATTGAAAAAAAAATCTATGCTGGATCTTATTCTTTTTCTCTTTCATTTGACCACTGTGACACGATAAATGAAATTAGAAACAAAGAGATGGGAAAGGTTAAGAAAAAAGAGTAGCAAAAATCATCTCACAAAAATATTCGGAAATTGTATTATAACGGTAATATTTTGATATAAACGCAATGACTGTAGCACAAAACTTTGACATTAGGCTTATCACGCATACCTAGAATTTGTTTCAATGCAGTATTCGTGTTATCCGGTTCTTGAATCTTGTTAAGGAAACTGTATCGAGAAGTTATTCTAAAAATGGGCAGAAAGTCCATGGAAGAGAGAAAAATTATTTTTAAAATGCGTGATGACGGTAAAAAATTAAAAGATATTGCTGTTTGTGTAAATAGAAGCGTATCAACCGTTCATAGCATTTTACAAAGAAATTCTTTGCAAAAATTACATCGTTGTGGTAGACCAGAAAAATTAACATATAGAAATAAATCAGTGATAATACGAAAAGTGAAAGAAAAACAGAAACTAATAATGATCTCTCTGAAAACTATGGAGTTCATGTTAGTGCCGAAATTATTCAAAGAACGTTTAGAAGTGCCGGTTATAATGGGAGAACTCCACGAGTTAAACCCTTCATAAGCAGAGTGAATCGTAAAAAACGTTTAGAATTTACAAACAAATATTTAAACTGCACTGAAGAATTTTGGTCAAATGTTATATTTAGTGATGAAACTAAATTTAACATTTTTGGTCCTGATTGTGGAAATAAGGTTTGGCGAAAGAAAAATACAGAGTGGAATCCTAAAAATAGGAGGTCATCAGTCAAACATGGGGGTGGCAATGTGATGTTGTGGGGGTGTATGAATTCAAGTGGAGTTGGTAATATGCAATTTATTACAGATAAAATGAATCATTACCAGTATATCGAAATTTTAAAAGATAATTTGGGGATAAGTGCCGAAAAATTTGGTCTTTCGGGCAGTTATCGATTTCAACAAGAAAATGACCCAAAGCACACTGCGCACAATACAAGGCTTTGGATTCTTTTTAATACACCAGATACTTTGAAAACACCACCACCATCCCCAGATCTCAACCCTATCGAACATCTTTGGGCAGATATTGAACGGTCGATTCGTAAGCACCCGATCTCTTCAAAAGATACTCTAAAAAGAGCCATTGTGGAAGAATGGAACAAAGTTTCTCCAAAAAGAACACGTAAGCTAGTTTTATCGATGCCCAAACGACTAAGGGAAGTCATACGACTGAAAGGATATGCCACAAGATACTAAACCATACGCAACACATAGATTATATCGACATAGAAACTGAATTCCGAATAATTGTTTGATTTGTTTTATGTAACTTCTTTTTACCATATCTAAATTTGTTTTGTTATAATTATTTTTCTTTTTAATTTTATACTTATTTGTGTTGAAATATTATGAAGTTATTAATTTTAAAGTTATAATGAATAAAAATCCCTTAACAAAGAAGAAAATTCATGATTTATTGATATTGCGTTTATTTCCGAATACTTTTGTGAATGACTGTACATTTAATAATGAAAGAGAAGATAAAGAAAAAAAATGAGAAGAAAATGAAAAGAAAACAATATTTATAATAAACTAAAAAGTTAGAAATATTATTTATCACTGAAGAGCCTCGAAATACTGTCTAAGCATTATCCTGAATCGAGTGCTGGATGCTATCATTCGTATGACTGTAGGCAGGGAATTCTACAGCCGGATCGCGAACGCAAAAAATTGACGGCTAGGAATAAGTAAAGAGTAGCTTACGGGGATCAGATCTAAGGTTCTGTTTGAGCGCGCAAACTGTAATTTGTTGTACAAATATTGAGGTGTTTTGGTTTGCATAATATTTTTTAGCATTATTGTTAGCGTCCTAAGTGCAAGTAAAATATCCAGAGAGACGCCATATATTTTTTTTTAGAGTATGAAGAAACAAGATCGTATCTACGTAGCCCGAAAACATACCGTGCCACACTATTATATACAAGATTTAACTTCTTCTTGTCACTGGAATCACCATTACTAAAGATCTCACAACCATAAAGCAATAGAGGAATGAGTAGTGTTTTGGCTTATATCATTCTTGTTATTCTTAGAGCTCCATATACTCTTCCGATTGTAACATTTATATGGTTTGTCCAGGTGAGTGGTCTTTTGAATAAGACCCCCGGTTCTTTGCAGATTCAACAAACTGGATTGGAATGTTTTTGAGAACAATGGGAGGAAAATACTCCGTTCCCAATGAGTTTTTTGAAACAATCAGACATTTTGTCTTTGTGGGGCCTAGACATAGTCTATTAGACTGTGACCATTCTAGAACCTTGTTTAAATCGTCATTATTCTCACAAGAATCATTTTCAATCAATCCAAGAGGATAACTATATCGAAGCTGGACGCCATCAGCGTATATGTGAAAAGATGAATTGAATCCAAGAGACGGAAGCTTATTATCTACATTGTAAACAGGAGAGGCCTCAGAATTGATCCTTGGGGGACACCTCTGCTTAGCGGATGGAATGATGATGTTTAATTATTAGCTACAACCGCTTAATATCTTGACGATAGATACGAAAAAATAAGTTTAGCAGACGATGCGGTAAAATCAAACTTTTCCATAAGTTTAGTACATAAAATATGGTGGTCAACACTGTCAAATGCTTTCGAAAAGTCAAGTAGTGTCAAGAAAGTGACATTGTCATTATCTACATTATCCCTTTTTTCTTTGATGACGTTTATAAGAGCGGTTGTGCAACTATGACCAGAACGAAAACCAGATTGGTTGGGACATATTATGTTGTTTTGATCTAAGTGATGTCTGATCTGCGTATTCAACACTTTTTCAAAAGCTTTCGATAAGAAAGGTAGAATAGCTATAGGTCTGTATTCAATACCATTTCTTGGAACTAGAATGATTTTAGCCCTTTTCCAACTCTCAGGAAAAGTACTGGTCATTAAAATTATGTTGCTTTCAGAAAAGCCGGATGAATATCATCGAAACCAACAGAGTTTGACTTAATAGATAAGCAGAACTTAAGAACATCCTCTTCATTGATATTTGAAAAACTTGACGATAAACTGTTAGATTCCGCGTTAAAGACGTTAAAATTGTTATGTTGTCGAAAGGATGAAAGAGATATACATTTTTCATTCAGTTCATTGCAGTTAATACTATTGTCAAAGTTGTTTACATGTTTACCAACACCTATGTATTTCAAATTTTTCCAAAGCTAACGACCAGCCAAAGAGGGGTTAAGTCGTGTAGAATAAAAACGGCTTTTAGATTCTCTGATCTCAAGCACAACCTTGTTTCTCTAAAGCTGTAGCTATTGCTAAAATCAAGAGGCTCACACTCATAAGTTAAGTGCAACAGATCGTGATGCAGATAGTTGATCATAATGAAGAACTTTGTTAGAGTGGCTTACGAAAAATATGCCCAACAGAGTACTTGATTCCCTGGTAAAGTGAGTCGGATATGTTGTATTTACTGGATGCATATTGAGGGTTTCGAAATTTTCAGTGAGTGTGGATTCTAAAAGCTAATTACTATTAAAATCCCCTCCCAATGTAATGTAAGGTGACACACAAGTCAAATCATCTAATTTCACCAATAATGATGCGGAATTAACATTTTTATTTGGTCTGTATGCACATCCTAATACAGTTTTGTTGTCTTTGCAATTAACTTTAATAAAAACAAAGTTAACATCATCAGACGGAAGAAATTCACAAACGAATTCTGGCTTAAGCCCATAGCGCACATAAATAGCTACTCCACCCCCTATTCTGCCTACTCTGTCGCGCCTGAATAATCGAAAACCTTTCAAATCATACAAAATGTCATTTATTTCGGGCCGCAACCATGTTTCTGTCACACACACCACATCCACCATAGACTCTGCAAATAAATACCGAAATTCATCAATTTTTGGAAGCAGACTCTGAGCGTTTAAACAACAGACTTGAAGTCCAGTACGCTGACTACACATTATGTTAATCATGCTACGAAAGATGTCGTTATTACCAGCAGCTGTAGAGTTTCCAATGATATTAACTACAGGGCTGCCGTATCAAATTTTCACAGAGAAGAATTTTCAAGTGCTAGAGGGGAGTAGGTATTTTTCTATTGAAGGGAGTATACATATACAGGGTGTCCCAAAACTCAACGATAAGCCGGAACCAGAGGGTTGCCCTATTCATGACTGCATGGAAAAAAAATATAAAAAAATCAAACGCCATTTTGTTTCAAATTACAACAAAAAATGTAAATTCTCCAAAAAAATATCTTTCTTGACATTTTTTACTACTGTGACCACAATTTTTCATAAACTTCTGATTTTATATTTTCGTCAGAATTCTAAGACGTAGCATCCTTTCCCAATATCCAAAAATTACAAACATTCAGCGGTTTTTCCACATTTTTTTATTACCATGATTACTCAAAGTGGAGTGCACCTAAAAAAAAATAAAATTGTATGGAAAAAAACCTTTTTTGATTCATTGTCGTGGAAAAAACGCTGAATGTTTGTAATTTTGGATATTGGGAAAGGATGTTATACCTGGCGTTGTGCTAAAAAGCTAGAGCGTGTAGGTTGAGTTGAAACAAGAAAAAAAATAAATCGTATGGGAGGGGGTCTATTCCCCCCCCCCCCGTTTAGCCGGAAGGGGCAATTTTCTGAAAAATTGGCTTATTTTATAAACCAAAATATTAAAATTCAACGGCCTTGTTTACAACACCGTGTTGTTTGGAAAGCCAGAAACACCTTCTTTTGTTTTGTTTTTAAATTAAATTGTTTTAACGAATAGTTTAAAAAATATTAATTTTCAAACTCAAAATTTTCAAAACAAAAAAAAAACAAAAAAATCATTTTTGAACTAAGTTTTTCAAAATTTTATGTGTTTAAGTACTAATTTTGTTTTAAAAATTCAATGCCATTGTTAATTTTTAGTCGAAAACAGAAAACCGAATGCAAAAATGTCTTTCCGTTTTTGAGAAATAAAAACAGAACCACTTTTTTCTAAGAAAATCTTTGTTTTTATTTTTACCTATCTCGACTTTTAGTTTTATTAATTTATGAAACATTAACCTTTCTTTTAATATTTGTTCTGTAATTGAAATTTTATGAGGCCTCAATATAGGAGAAAAGTATTGGAATTGCCCTCGATTAATAATTTTGTTATTGATAACGACTGGGGGCCGCGGCCACCCGCCGGTGAAGGGTTCTACCTGCTAGGAGCCAGTTTCTCGCTTGCAAGCTATAGTGTGCTGGAGCACCATCTTGTTGATAGATTAAACTTTCGGTTATAGCCAATGGAACGTTGTCCAACAAATCGGGCAAAAGGTCTCGTAAGAATTCTAGGTATGATTCTCCATTAATAACGGAATTCAGAAATCGGGGTCCGATCACGGTGTGTCCCACAATACCAAGCCATACGTTACAGCTAAAGAGCTGTTGCGATTTGTTCTGCTTTTTGTTATGTGGATTGGATTCACTCCAGTGATGTAAATTGTGAAAGTTAGTGAGCGTGATACTGAACGCTCTAAGCAGCAATAATCGACAAAATTCTGGTAAGGGTGTAAGTGTTCCGTTGCAAGCACTCTCCATGCTCTATATTGGGACACTCCGAGCATTGAAGCTATCCTCCTTGTACTAATGAAGGGATAACATCGGACCGTATCTAAAATTCTTTCCTCTATGATTGCGGGTCCTGCAATTGACCTTTCACTTCTTCTAAGCTCTAGCTTTTCGTGCTCTCTTAGACGTCGGTGGATTTTTGAAAACATGCTACGACTCGGGCATCTTCTAGTGGGATATTTTTCAGCGTAAAGTCTTTCAGCTTCTCGATCTCGACCATTATCAAACCCGTAGCAGAAGTGCATGTCCGCTAACTCTTCTCGAGAATATGAGTTTAACATTGTTATGTGTTGATGAGTCAATAATATCAATTGAAAATGGTTGTTTACTATATATGCGATGCCTTTTATTCACCTTTAGGTCTTTTCGTTCAAGAAAAATTGAGGTCAAAACATCTTAAGCTCCTAGCAGGTAGAACCCTTCACCGACAGGTGGCCGCGGCCCCCAGGCATAATAAGAAAAATTTCAGGCCAGTTTTCAGTCGTTATCAATGAACAAAATGATTAATCCAAGAAAAATCCAATACTTTTCTACTTTATTGAGGCCTCATAAAATTCTAATTATAGAACAAATATTAAAAAAAGGTTAATGTTTCATAAATTAATAAAACTAAAAGTTGAGATAGGTATAAATAAAACCAAAGATTTTCTTAGAAAAAAGTGATTCTGGACTAATTAAAGGGGGAAAATAAAGAGGGAATGAGTCACCAGAGTCTGTCTTGTTATCTATCAGTAACAGGCAACGAGATGCAAACTCTGGCGACAATCATACTTATCTTTAGGTGACGACAGTTGTTAGAATGTCCAGGTATCCAAGCTAGATACCTTGGTCAAGCAACGTTTCCCTGAAAGGTTATAAATACAAAAAAAAACATATAGGTTAGGTATAGCAAGTTTGGTACCTAGAGTTAGACTTACCTCAGAAACTTACAAATGTAGGAAAGAAAAGCTCACAGTAAGATGATAGCGATCTCAGACAATTTTTAACAATTATATGAACTGTATAGAAAAATAACAAACGTGCAATATTAAAAAGAAAGAAAAAAGAACGAGAACTCATGTGTCAACAAAATTAAATAATTTTCAGATGACAGTTTGCAGATTTTCTGCGATCATGACAAATGAGCGAATTCAATGTAAGACAAGTGGAACACAGCGAATTGGAAGACGGAACTGGTACTAATATAGTGTCAGTTAAGTTTGAAATGAAAATTTTTTTTACTAGGTTTATGATTATGTGCAATATTTATGTAGGAATATTATTTATATGAGTAGTTTTATAAACTAGAATAAGTTTTATTAATAGTTTAAGCAAGTATTAAAGATTTAAGTAGGAGCTATTAGTCGGTGTTGCTGCAACATTAGGGGAATTAGGAATCTTTACAACAAAACATGCTTGCAGACATAGGATCCACAGACTAGGATAGTAGAATCCACTAATACTAACAAACACCCACATGTAGAAATTGGAGAAATATTCCAATCTGCAAAAGTAAGAAAAGATCAATGTCCACATAAAGATGTTAGAAGAAAAAAAATATGTTAGATAGAAAATGATATAGTGGTACATGAGATCTCACTTAGAGACAAAAAAAAAAGAACAAAGAAAGTATCAGAAATGGAGACTGTACGGTGCTAGTTTCGGACATCAAAATCATATAGTTTTGGACATTTAAAGCGCAAAGTTATTGGCTGTCGAGTTGCAACTGAATCAGAGAATCAAGCTAACTTATCTAAACTTACTCAAGAGTGCGCTATATAAAGCATTTAAAAGTGTTAAGAATTAAAAATACATAAAGGTGAAAAATTTTATAAATAGTAAAGTGAATACATTTTGTTGAGTGACAAAAAAAAAAGGAAAGGTGGGAAGATCCATCTTAAGAATCCTGAAGGAATTGGGGCAGAGGTATGATATTATTAGAAAATGTTCTATATTTTAGTAGGAATCCATAAATGGTTTTCTGACTCTGTTAATAGGTTATTGGATACGACGAAGGAAACCAAAAGATTACAAAAAGATATATATATACCAGCCGATCAGGATTATATATACTCATAGAATATATATATATATAGTACATAAAGAGATAATCGCTTATCCAGACCTCTGCTGGACAGTCCTTGGATAGTCCGAAAGAAAAGCAAAAACGGAGATTATCAATCCCATCCTGGAATCATTGAATAAGGTAGGAAAGCGATTCATAGGAAGGTGCTCCTGAAACATCTATATGCATGCTTATACATATATATAAATATACGAATTTAAGAACAAGTAAACGGAATAGCCAAATTTAGTATATACATTATACACATATACAGGGTGATTCACGAGCGTTGTGCCAAAAAGCTAGAGCGTGTAGGTTGAGCTGAGACAAGAAAAAAATCGTACGGAAGGGGGGTCTATTCCCCCCGTTGAGCCGGGAGGGGCAATTTTCAGAAAAATTTTATAAATAAAAATATTAAAAATCAACGGCTTCGTTTACAACACCGTGTTGTACCTTTTTGAAAAGCCAGCAATTACACATACATATACATTCATATATATATATAACATATTCCTTTTTATAAATTAAATGATTGCTATATTTTTGAATTTCAATGAATTTAGACTTCTTTTGTTATAACTACAAGAATTAAACTAGATTGCAATAAATCTTATAATTATAAATCATTCATATATTTTTCGTTTTGTTGATTTGAACCTGAAATTATAAGAATGGAGTGCTAAATAGTAAATATAAATAAGAAGTGGTGGAGGACTCGGTTGAGCCGACAATAGGGAAATGTTAGAGTTGGACGAACCGAACTGACGTGATACGACAGACACTTACTAATAATAGCTAACAGCGACACATAAAATTGACTATAATGACATTGACATCAGATATACTTACGCATTTTGACAGATTTACATACAAAAACACCAACTGGATTTATAAACTTACCAAAAATGACAAAAGACAGAACAATCAATAAGTTTACTACGACGAATACGTACTATAAAAAAACAAATGCAAAGAAAACAAAAAACGAACATCGGATTCGGATAAGCACGAACGAGTCGACAGTCGACACACAATCATACGCGCGAACATGTTTGAACAAACCAGGGACAAACTAGAACATTAGCAGACGATCACCAATTAACGCAACACTATTGTGGAACGAAAACGTACTGTAGACATACATTTGGACTCAATTGACTGGAAGAAGACGTTAGGGGCTATCTTCATAACATCAGGCTAGAAGATAGCATAGGCTAGTACTTAGATACTGGGTGGGGAAGGCCAATTCTGCCAGTAAGATCAGGTAGATCAATTGGTGGATATGATGAACCATTGTGTTGTCGAGACAGTGTTCCAAATAGTTTTCTTTTAAGGAAAAATTTCCATTTTTTTTTTAAGCTTAGTTGTTATTTAACTTTTACTTTTACTATAGTTTAGGGATATGACTGGTAATATTAAATAGAAATAATGTGCCAGGTCATTAAGTTTAATTTAGTTTAGTTTTTTTTTTTGGCTTAAATAAAACATTTCCTTAACGGAACAAATGACCACTCTTTCTGCAATACAGTGGCATAGGTGTCTGGGTCTGTAGGTTTTCCTTTCTTCCCCGCTTGAGATTTCTTTATCCTAATAATATATCCCTTCTCCCATCCTCATCCCCTTACGGCATGGTATTTTTTGTTTGTCGAACGAGTGGAGGTCAATTAGGGCAAGAACCGCCCCCAATCCGTCTAGCTTAGCCGAGCCAATGCAAGCATGCCATTGCCCAAAATTTACCGTCCAAAGGAAGCCCCCGTGGTAGCTCGAATCGCAACGGACATTGGCCATAAGTGGTTTCAAAAAGATAGTGCTACAGGCCACAAAGTATACCTCACAATCTCTTTATTGAAGAGAAGGTTTGATGAGCGAGTTATCTCAAGAATTGGGCGAGTCTATTGCCCGCCTCGTTCGTGCGATATAACATATAACACCACTAGAAAAATTGTGTTTTCTGATAAAAAAATATGTAAGCCCGTAAGTTAATATATTATAATGTTCCGTTAAGTTTCCAAGGGGAGTATTTTCGAGTATAGCGGAGTACGGGAGTGCACTGAACGCAAGGGGAGTACAAATACTCACTTGGTAGTAATTTCGGCAGCGCTGATTAACTATATATTAGGCCCAACCATAGATAGAAGATAAAAATGACCGGCAACCAATAAAGCATCTAATCATACAAATGACATGAAAAGCATTATCGATAGATAAAGTCCACCTGACAATAAATAAAGGTATTAACTCAGTGATAAATAAAAAATTTTGATTAAATATAATAATAATTAAGACAATGGTTATAGTTTCATTATTAAATGCATTTCGGTTGCTTTGAATTAAATTATTAAGAAGTAAGATTAATAAAATAAATTAAAAAAGAAAAGTAAATGTAAATATTTAACAAACAACATATCAGTTAATCTTTAAAGTTCAAACAGCTTAATTTAATGTCGCTATGTTAGCAGCAAGAGCAGCCAAATCATCAGCATTAATTATATGTTTTATAAGCGTTGGTCTATCATTTTTATTGGACAAATCCTCGCATAGTAAAAACGGAAAACAGTTTGTGATCCCTTTTGAGTTTGATTGCAGATTGTAAGAGAGAGCAATTTTTCACTGTTAAACATTCATGAATGAAAACAACAGAGTCATTGTTAATGTCATCAAACCCATGATCTCTAAGCCGAAGTGGTTGGTGCGACGACATTCGGTAATTAGCAATCAATCGAAGAACAGTGCCTTTGTCATTCGGTGTTAAGAATTTAATTGCAATTGGTGCGTGTGATCTTTGTTTTGTTTTGTGTTTTTAAGCGGAAAATACTTCTAAGCGAAGCTGGTTGAAAGCCAGCAATTTCAACGCACATGTGATTAAACATTGATTTAAAGTTTTCGTTCGGTTAATAAGGAACACCATGAAGCAGCGCGTCGCTACTTAATTTCTTGTGTCGGAATTAGAACATTTGGAAACAATGAGGAGAATCGTCGGCTATAACAACACAAGAACTCACAAAAATGTTCGAGTTTCCTATAAATTTTTTGATTTAGAGCTTGAAAACGTCACAATTTGTTGATTGTGCTGTTGATATGCTGGCTGACGTGGCGCCCCCTGGATCACTGCGCCCCTGGCGACCACCTGGGTCACCGTACCCTTAGAATCATTATATTCTAATCTCCATGTGTTAAAAATTTTCTATCATGTAACTCGATTTCAACTAAGAAGAAATAAATTTGAATAAAACTGGATTTGGAGAATTTTTTTTAACTTTAAAACGCATGTCTGTATATTAAAACGAAGATTTTGGACTTCACCAAATTCCATAGATATGGAGTTATGATATGATAGATATGGTGCAAACAACAACTGTGCAGCATTATTATTGCTTTTCTAGAGTCTCCTTTGAAATACCGGCCTTCATAATCCCCACCCTACCTTTCTTTAAAAGCAATTTATATCCAAGGTACTTTATCTGTTCGTTAGCCGCGCATATTGCTCTTTTTCCTCATATACCTCCCATATTATAAGAACATCCTTCCTAAGCTACCTATATAATATGCACTCTTTCCATTCCAGTAGTGCCCACATTGATATTCCACATATCACCACAGTTAGCCCCATAAATCAAGTCACATCCTCAATTAATTCCCAGTATTTTTGACCCTGCTGATTGAGTTTTTCATCTAGCAGGTACTTTCCTGCAGCCGATCGACACCACACACTCGGTGCATTCTATAAAAAGGCACACAATATGCACCAGAAGCAACAAACTAATCAAAGGCACCCATAAAATACAAAAACAATAATGAATCACATCGAGATTAATAGTGATATTCCGTTGAAAATAATAAATACTGCATCCCTTTTCTAACAACAAGCATCCTTGTTGCAGCACTCACAACGTATGTGTTCCAAAATGTTTCCAGTTCCCTAAGTTCTCGTTTTTTCACATACCTACTTAATAGTCGAGACGGACTGATGCAAAGATATAACACCCTTGTCTGCTACTTCATTTCCTGATGGTATGCATGATCTAGTTTCTTGTCGGGGAGCTATGCTATAAAGTTGTCACCAAGTGCCCTATATTTTCATTTCAATTTCAATTCGAGTATCTGAATGGTGGCGGTGCGGCGTAGCGCGGCGACTACGATTCATCGTCGGCAGGGCATAGGAGGAAAACTGAATACCAAGTCGATGTAGGATTTCCATACAAGAAGTCCCGGGTAGACATTATCATCAGGATTTTCGCTGTGTGTTAAACAGCCAAAGCTACAGAAAAATTCACCGAACAAGAGATAAACGCTATAAGTCTTTCAACTCGCCAAGCCAGCTCCATATCCTAAAGGGTATTGTTCTGTGTTGAGTTGAGATGCATCTGGGCTTCAGTTGCTATTTCCGTACGTAAATAAATCCGTTTGCTAAATATGGTGGTCTGGTCGTCGTGGGCAATGTGGCATAATTTATGCCACTTAACTTGATAGCAAAAGCTGCAAACCAAAAGGGAAAATCACAATCTGAGTGTATAAGAATCCAACAACGAAGACGACCGTGGACAGCGACAACTATGATGGATATTATCCTTTTTGCAAAACATGAAGTGGCGGAGCCTGAAATTCATGTTTGGTGAGCGTGCATATCTGGAGCATTCTTTGGTTTGTATCAAATAAAAATAACATTATTGAAATTGGAATAAATATATGTCACGAGGTTGTTGCTTGTTGCACGAAAACATAAGACTATTGCATTCGCACTTTGGTTTAACCAGGACACTCAACCCAACGTTGTCATCGTCGTCATTATGAATTTCAAATTTGTTTTTTTTTTTCTTCATTTGGCGACATCTGCCTTGCGCATTTAACAAAAGAAATAGCAAACACGTGATTCAGCTTCGTCAAAAAGTCGGTTGTACTCTTGTCGCTCCAGAAAACTATATAGGTGCCTTCTTGGTTTTAGTAGTTTTGTTACGGCAGTGTAACAATAAGGACTCAAAACACTTCACTGGCTTCGAATAAAACAGAAATTAATAAATGGAAATTCTTAATTTTATTTAACAAAGATTAATTTTAGACACGTTTTATTCTGGTGAATTCTTGCCAACAACATCAGTGTTGCCATAAAATATTTTTTGAAATCTGGGGATTGCCACATCAAAAATCTGAAAAAATCTGGGAATCAATTAAAAGAAAAAACGTGTGTGAACATGGTGCAGGGACATAAGTCCCAGGGACATAACGCCCAACTTTTTTTTTTGGGCTTTATGTCCCACCCAAGTGGGACATAACACCCAAATTGAGTTTGGGATTTAAGTCCCACCCAAGTGGGTCATAAGGCCCAAACAAAAAAGTTGGGCGTTATGTCCCACATATAATGTAAATGTATGTATTGCTTAATGATAAAATTAGAATTATTTCAATACCAGGAAAGATGTTTTTTTACAGTGCCTTTAACTTAAATACTTAGGAAAATCTGCACCTTGTTCAAACCAGTTTTTTAATATCTTCCAAAGCATCCTTTGTTTTCGATATTGATGGCACTGTACTTCAAATTTTGAGAAAAAATTCTGCATATATTCAAACCATTCAATAACATCAATCAAAGTTAAAAGATTTTAGACAAGTATACAAATTTTGATATTACAAATATATATGCATGTATCAAACTTATTTTTTGAAAATATGAGAACAGAGACTTGCATATAAAATTTAAGTTTAAGAGACTTAATCAAATTAAAGCCCAAAAATCGCGCGATTTTTGGGCTTCAATTTGATTAAGTCTCTAAAACTTAAATTGTATATGCAAGTCTCTGTTCTCATATTTTCAAAAAATAAGTTTGATACATGCATATATATTTGTAATATCAAAATTTGTATACTTGTCTAAAATCTTTTAACTTTCTTTTCTCCACCATTTGTTTCGAAGATACAGAATAAAGTGGTTTTACCTTGCAATTTTTTTTAAATCTATATATAAAAAATGAAATCCTGTTCGTGTGTAACGTAATAACTCACAAACGGCTGGACGGATTTGGATAATTTTTGTTTTTTTTTTTTTGTTCGTGTTAGCCTGTAGATGAAACTAAGCGAATTTTGTTTTCATTACTAGCGGATCCGGTGCGCTTCGCTGCACAGGCATTGTTCTGTAAATGGATAATTTGTGAAATTTTCATAGTTAATACTGCTGTATTCAGTGATGATTTATTATTTACTACTTTTTTATTCAAACTATATTTTTTTTTATTTGGGTCTTATGTCCCACTTTCAGGAAGAAAAAACTGGGACTTATGACCCACTTTGGTGGGACTTAAATCCCAAACTCAATTTGGGTGTTATGTCTCACTTAGGTGGGACATAAGTCCCAAAGAAAAAAATTGGGACTTATGTCCCTGGGACTTATGTCCCTGCGCCTGTGAACATACGGTTGAAGTTATACATCCCAGCTTCAAACTCACATAAATTCGCTCTGATAGACACAAACACCGGAAAAGACGCATAAGACTTTGTCTGAATGGCGTTTAAATTTTGACACTTGCGTGGTGAATAAAGTAGGTTCAAATTTATTCTGCTGTAGGTAGAGCAAATTAATTAAACCCAGCACGCAAAATTTTAGCTGACATACAAAATGAACATTTAGAAACAAAAATATGATTTTTTTGATCAAGCACCGCATGATCCGGTTGCATTTTAAGAAAAGAACTGTATTATTTCAAATTATATTTATTGAAATCATTAATGTTTCTTTCACATAGATATAATATATGATGTATGTATGTATCTTAAAAACAAAAAATAAACATTTTTTTTTCTAACAGCCTTTGAAAATCATATCATAAATATGTACATACATACCTACTTGTTTGTTCGAAAAATAAAAATTGTTTTCATTTGAATTCAAATTTTTAAGTATGCAATGTCATAGTTGTCAAAAATGGCAGCAAATACTTTTTTCCTTCAACTGATAATATTCATATTATACAAACATAAATGTTAAGATAGGATAAAAGTCATCTTAATTTTAAATTCCATTAAGTATACATTTGCTTATTAATTTTTTTGAATAATTCTTTATTAACTTTTAGGTTGAAACAATTACATTCCTTCATCTTTAAAAAGTCTTTAGCAAGTAAGATTCCCTCGAAGGTGTCAACATCAAGACGATTTCTGATTTTTGTTTTATTGAGATTAATTTGGGAAAAAGTTCTTTCAACATTGGCTGAAGAATTGGGCAGAGTTAAAATGGAAAAAACGAAATGTGCAATAAGTGGAAATGCTACGTTCTGATCATTTATATTGATCGAGCAAACGATTTTCCAAAATGTTTCAATTTGTATGTTGTCAACTCCTTCAGGTATAAGGCTTTCGAAGTCCAGATTTCTAATTTCTCTGTATTCAGAATCGATTTGTTGGATTTCTGATGAATTAACTATATTTGGAAACAAGTTGAAGAAATTACTCAATGACTGAATTTGCTTATAAACTGTTTTCTTCGGATCTAATAAGGCTAAGCCCTTAAATATTTCATTTTTAAAATAAAATCTTTGGAAAATATGATGGCAGAGTTCAACATAGAAGATCACACAGTTATTTTTAAATCTTTCCACTTCCGAAGATAAAATGAGATTTTTGTCCAATTGCAACTTAACATCGCTGCCAAGATACAAGTCATCATTGTTTATTATATCGTATGGACATTTGAAGTTGATGTTTTCAATTTCTGTTACTTTTAAGTACGAAGGTTTAATAAAACAATCTAAAATGGTAAGTACCAAGGTTTTAATGTCGCCGTACAATCTGTGAAGCTGTGGCTGTTCACTTTGAAAAAGCTTGTTCAATTTATTTATTTTAGGGAGAATAAATCCTAAGAATTTAAGATATAATTCGTTTATGGGATCTTCTAAATATTTTCGAATAACTTTTGCACTTTCAATATTATTATCAGTGTTGGCTTCAAATGCAAAATATATCTTCAAGGGCTCGTATAATTCTAGGACTCCAAAAACAACGCATTCCAAGGACAACCAACGAGTTTGCGACGGATGGAGAAGTTTATGCGGTTTATATTCAAGTAGTTTTAAAATTTCTTGGTACGTTGCTGCTCTCTTTCGGCTATTTTGAATATAATTATAGATGTCTCGGCACATCGTTTCCACAGAAGGTGGAAGCTTTAAGCATGCGTAGGAAGCGCATAGAGCAAAAGAGTGGCAAATACATTTTAAAACTACAAGATTCGGGCATTCGCTCTTTAATAATGATGCAACCGAATTTTTATTGCCTGTCATATTATTTGCCCCATCTGCCGCAAACCCGAGCAAGTGTTTTCTATAATCGATATCTTTGTCGATAAATTTTTGAACGATTGTTGAATGCAAAGTTTTTGCATCGGCAGTTACAACCTTACACAAAGAAAAACAAAAATCGTGGATCTTAAAATTAATACAAATTCTTACGACAATGCTCAGGATCTTAGTTGATGTTATACCCGTGGATTCGTCAACGCAAATCGAAAAACTATTTGTCTTCATCAGTTCGGACAGTTCGTCCAATTGCTGAGCTCCGATTACGTTTTTTACAAGCGATTTTGTTTTTGTCCGATTGCATGTTATAGATTTTGCTGTGCTGGAATCCGAGTAGGCAAATTTTATCATTTTAACTAAATGATCCGATAGCAAAAATGACAGGTTGTGTTCAACAACTAAAGCAGCTATTTGCAACTCTGCTGTCATGGTTTGTTTTTTTTGGGAAGTAAGAGCAAGCGATTTATCTGCTGCTGGCTGAACTTGCACAGAAGTATAATTTCTGATGTGGACGCTTGTTAACGAGTATTTTATCAGATCGTTACGTCCTGCAGAAGCCATCAAGAAAACCCCGCATACTTTGCAAAAGGCCAAGTACGCTGGGTTTTCAGAAGGTTTCAGCCAGCCTTTTAATTCCTGTTCCACTTCCCACACCTTCATATATTTTGGCACATGCCTTATCTAATAAAAAAATGGTAAAACATATAGATCAGTTAAAGATGTTTATGTAGGTACACACTTTAGGAATGGTTTCCAAAGGAACAGAATCCTTGTTGCTTGATAAAATTTCACCCAATTTTTACGGCTTGGATATTTTTCTTGCGCAACGGGTTTTGTGAATCCTTTTAATCGGCACTTGTGTTTGGCTTAGATGTTTCTTTTGTATCCTTAGCTAGAATTAAAGAGATAAGAGAATGTTTTATACTATCGATTTGCTTATGCCTTAATATTTAAGTTTTTTACTCACGTATTTTTTTTAAAATATCTTTCCATTTTATCTCATGTATTTTTTTTACTTTACGATGTCCGTGTAAAATCGAAATTATTGAAAGGAACTTAAAATTGTTTCGATGTGCACAAAAATATAACTGTTTTTGTTAAATGGGCAATAGTGAATGAAACAGATAGATTTTAATCAACAACTGTTAAAAGAAGAAAACCTATTCCACGAAAGGATATTTTAAAAGGGAAATTTAAGTGAAGTGCTGCCAATTGATAAATATAATTTTTAATTTTTCTATGAAAAAAGTGACGATGTTAAGGTAAGAATATGCACATACTTTGCTGAGTTGAAAATCTGGAGAAACCCCAAATTTGAAACACAAAATCGGGCAATCGTAAATTGCTCTAAAAATCTGGAGAAATACGATAAATTTGGGCATCTGGCAACGCTCCAACTGAACATGAACATGAACAGATACACAAAATTTTACAAGATAACATTTTTTTTTGTATGAAGAGTGCAGCTATATTATTTCTTGGAGTGTTACCATCACTCCGCAACATTCCCCCTCCCGTGAAGATCCACCGGCTTCACTTCCAAAGCGTCTAGGACTGCAAGCTTAGATGTTCGATGTTCGCACGTCTACTATTCGAATCTGTCCATCCTTAGCTCCAATGGTCTTGGCAACAATTCCTCTTCGCCACTGACTCCTCGGCTCATTTTCGTCACATATAAGCATCACATCTCCTTCTTCAATCGGTTTTTGAGGTTTGAACCATTTCGTCCGTCTAGTCAAAGTTGGTAAGTACTCTTTCATCCATCGACGCCAGAAACTGTTTTTCAACTGCCGACTTATGCGATACTGTTTTCGAGAGCAAATATTTGCCTCTCTATCCGTCGGTGTTTGAGTCGACAGTCGAATTTGTCGTCCCCAAAAGGAAATGATTCGGAGTTAGTGGCTCCGGGTAATCTGGTGAAACTGGCAGGTGTGTAAGTGGACGGCTGTTGATGATATTTTCGGCTTCAATCAACAAGCTGTGTAAAGTTTCCACATGAGGTGACTTTTCATTGAGAGTTACCGCCAACACACTTTTCGTACTCCGAATCAACCTTTCCCAACATCCACCACTACTTGTGTTTGCTGGCGAGTTGAACTCCCAATGTATATCCTTCGAAGACAGTTCTCGTTGAATGTAATTGGAATCGAAAACAGTCACCCGACGCAGATCTTTGTCCGCTCCAACGAAGTTCGTTCCCCTATCGGACCTTATTTTGATGGGAACCCCACGACGATTCACGAAATTCCTTATGGCAATTATACATGCGTCTGCGTCGGTGACTAATTCGATGTGGATGGCTCGAATCGTCATACACGTGCATAAAGCTGCCCACCGCTTTTCTCTTCGGCGGCCTATGGTGACACTAAGAGGTCCAAAATAGTCTAATCCGGTGAAAGAAAACGGTCTTATGTAAGGTGTGACTCGATCGATAGGAAGTTGTTGTTAAATTTCTTCTTTAATCGACCACTTCTCTAGCAGGCCAAAGTCTTGTTTATTTTTCTATGCCAGCTTTAATAAACTGATTTTTATTTTATTAATAAAAATTACATAAATTAAATTATTTTAATACTACCTTTGGTCTCGAACTTGTTTTGCTGAAAGTTACAAATCAAAATCAAAATGAAGATAGAATATAAACGAACTTTGATTGATTTGAAATTCGAAGGTAATAAATAAATAATAATGAAGAGGTGAAACAAGTGAATTCGAACAGCGAACAAGTCGAGGTCAAAGGTAAAAGAACATTCTCTTTCTTATGTTGTTTATGAGTTGATAACAGTTGTCCCATCATGGGCGGCTACGGACTGGCTCGTTCATTCTTACAAGATTGACATCTGGATTTGGCAGGTATTGTTGAAATATGTTAAAATATGTTTACTGTATTCGTTCACACTCTATTTTGATTTTGTAATCTAATACTTTTTATGTTTCTTATCAGAAAATATTTTAAATAAATTTATGTTTTCATTAATATTGTTTCAACGAAATAAGTCGTATATTTTATTTTCTTGCTTTTGTTTGCGCTGAAGATATTTTAAATTCTACAGATTATGAGACTTATTGTGGAGCAAAAGCAGAAATAGAATATAAATTTGTTTAAACAATATTAATTGCTAAGGTCCAGATTGCAACATAGAAACGAAGCAAAATTTTGCACAATAGAAATGGCAGAAGTTACATCCAAGTTTGAAAAACTCAATAATAGAAATTATGCAAATTGGAAATTCAAAACTGAACTTTTGTTGCTAAAGCAAAATTTGTGGAAGAGGGTAATCATTGGGAAAAGACCTGAAGAAAGAAAAGGGTCAACTGGTATTGTCGAAAACCAAAAGGATATCGATGAATGGGATCAGTTGGACGATGAGGCAAGGGGAACGATTGGATTGTCGGTTGAAGACGACCAACTACCACATATTCGTTCGAAAAGAACAGCCAAAGAATCATGGGATGCATTAAAAGAATATCACGAGAAGAATACTCTGTCAAATAGAGTATTTTTAATGCGATCCATATGTTCTTTGAAACTTGAAGAAGGTGGTGATGTAAAAGCTCATATTAACAAAATGCAAGAGCTGTTTACAAAACTTCGTGACATTGGGGAAGAGACATTGTCTGATAAATGGAGTGCTGCAATGCTTTTAAGTAGTCTACCAAACAGCTATGATGCACTTATCACAACACTTGAAGCACGTAAAGAAGAAGAGGTTACTTATGCGTTGGTTCAACAAAGAGTAATAGCTGAATATGAACGACATTCCGAAGGGATAAATGATTCAGTTCTGAAAGTTTTTGGAAAAGTTAGCATTTGTTTTTTCTGTAAAAAGAAAGATCATTTCAAGAAAAATTGTCCAAAATATAAAGAATGGTTAGAGAAGAAGTTCAAGGGCAAAATGAAGGCTTCAACTGATAAAGTCAATAGCATTGAAGAAAAATCTTCATCAGGTAATTCATATTAGGTCAATGGGCAAGATTTTCTCTTCACAGTTGGTCATATGTCGCATGAATGGATAATTGACTCAGGTGCGACCAGACACGCTGTGAACCATAAGAACATATTTACAAACTTCGATGAATCCTACCAAAGTACAATCAAATTGGCGAATGGTGAAATAGCCCGAGTCGAAGGTATTGGTACTGGATTTCTAGCATTTTGTAACGAACGTAATGAGGTACATAAAGCGAAAATAACTGAAATTTTATTTGTTCCAAATTTGGTCGGCAATATTTTGTCAGTTAAACGTCTTACAAACAATGGTATGCGCGTTGAATTTGACAATCGCATTGGCGAAATAAAGTACAAGGGTGAACAAATAGGGGTTGCAGACGCTATTGGTGATCTGTATGTATTACGCCAACCAAATGCAATTTGTGCTTTCAAACACAATGACAAATGCATACATACATGGCATCGAAAGATGGGTCACCGAAATCCAGAAGCAATTCGTTCTATGGAGTCAAAAGGTACGATTCAAGATTTACAGATAATTGACTGTGGTGTAAAAGAAACTTGTGACACATGCATGAAAGGGAAATTAACTAGAGTACCTTTTCCAAAGAAATCAAAAACAGAATCTTCAGCAACACTAGATTTGGTTCATACGGATGTTTGTGGACCCATGCAAACAATGACACCAAGTGGCAAACGATATATCGTTACATTTATTGACGATTTTTCAAATTTTACCGTTATTTGTTTGCTGGCTCACAAATCAGAAGTTGAACAGAAGCTGAAAGAGTTTGTTGCATTATGTGAAACGAAGTTTTTGAAGAAACCTAAAGTCATCCGTTCAGACAGAGGTGGTGAATACACGTCAAAGAGTTTGATTGAATACATGAAGTCAAAAGGTATTCAGACTCAATTGACTGCAGCGTACTGTCCGCAACAAAATGGTAAAGCGGAAAGGAAAAATCGTACATTGATTGAGATGGCACGTTGCATGCTTATAGATGCTAATCTTCCATTCAGTTTCTGGGGTGAAGCAGTAGCAACTGCCAATTTCATTCAAAACCGTTTAATTACAAGAACAACAGATAAGACACCATATGAACGATGGAACGGAACAAAACCAAGTACAGATGTTTTTCAAATATTTGGTTCAAAATGCTTTGTGCATATACCAGCAGAGAGAAGACATAAACTTGAAAGTGTTGGAATAGAGATGATATTTTTAGGATACGATGAGCAGTCAAAAGCTTATAGATGCTATAATCCAATAACGAAAAAGATCACAATTAGTCGAGACGTCAAATTTAGTTCTTCGAGAGTTACCAAAATTAATAACGAAAATGAAGAATTTATCGAATTGAGCTCTATTCATAGATCAAGAAACTGTCAAGAGAAAACTTCAGATAATGGGCAAGTACTACAGGATCCGGAACAAGATATTCAAAACACCAATCAAGACATTCAAGAACTGCCAAAAGATAATGAGTTACCTGTTTTACAAGACTTACAACAACCAAGACGAGTTTCAGAGCGAATAAATAAGGGAATTCCACCAAAACGTTTTCAATATGAAACTGAAACAGAAAAACGGACATGCGGAATATTTATGGCAAAAGAACTGATTGAACCAAAGACTTACACTGAAGCTATCGAGAGTGATGAAAAGGAGTATTGGCTCATTGCAATGCAGGAGGAGATTGAGTCTCACGAATCAAATGGGACATGGGAACTGGTCGATCTACCAAAAGGTAAAACAGCCATTGGAGGTAAATGGGTATTCAAAATAAAAACAAATTCAAGTGGTGAAATTGAAAGGTACAAAGCAAGGTATGTAGTGCAAGGTTATTCGCAAAAATATGGCGAAGATTATGATGAGGTTTTTGCACCTGTTGTGTTACACACCACTTTCAGAACTTTACTTTCAGTAGCAGCAAAAAGAAAGATGATGGTTTACCACTTAGACGCTAAAACAGCTTTTCTGAATGGGAAATTAAGTGAAACAATTTACATGCGACAACCAGAAGGATTCAAAAGCAACAATGAATCAAAAGTTTGCTTATTAAAGAAAAGCATTTACGGACTAAAGCAAGCCGCAAGAGCATGGAACAATGCGTTACATGATGTATTGATTGAAGGGAACTTTAATCAGAGCTACAGCGATCCATGCATGTACTCAAAAATGATCGAAAACGACTACTGCTACATTATTGTCTATGTGGATGATATTATCGTGGTTTGTGTGACAATTGATCAAATGAAGAAAATTGAAGGTATTCTCAAGTCAAAATTTAAAATGGAAAATCTGGGCGAAATTAAACATTATCTGGGCATGGAAGTAAGCAGAGACTCATATGGAAATTTTCAACTATGTCAATCAAATTATATCAAGAGAACTGCATCAGAATTTGGCCTGATAGATGCAAAGGAGGCTAAAACACCATTAGAAGTTAGCTATGCAAAAAGAGAACCGTCAACAGAACTCGAAAATAACACGAAATATAGAAAATTAATTGGACGATTACTCTATTTGTCAGTTAACACGAGACCTGACATTTCAGCAAGTGTCAGTATTTTGGCACAAAGGGTATCAAAACCAACTACAGATGATTGGAATCAACTTAAACGTGTGGTAAGGTATCTCAAAACTACACATCAATTGAAAATAAAACTCAGCAATATCCAGTCAAATGATTTATCACTGATTGGTTACGCTGATGCTACATGGGCTGATGACCGAATAGATAGAAAGTCAAACAGTGGGAGAATTATATTCTTGAATGGAGGAACAGTAAGCTGGTCATGTCAAAAACAAAGTATGGTAGCAACATCAACTTGTGAGGCAGAGTTTATATCAGTATCAGAGGCCGCAAAAGAAGTAAAATGGCTGAGGCAACTATTGATTGAGATGCACGAACAGATTGATTTGCCTACTAAAATCTACGAAGACAATCAAGGATGTATTGAGTTAGTACGTGATAGCAAGTTTTCGTACAAAACCAAGCATATTGATACAAAATATAAGATGATCCGTGATCTTGCAAAGAAAAATATCATTCAATGTGAGTATTGTCAAACCGATGAAATGATTGCTGATTTACTAACTAAACCATTAAATGCAACAAAACATAAATATTTTCGAAATAAATGTAATATAGTATGAACGAGGAGGAGTGTTGAAATATGTTAAAATATGTTTACTGTATTCGTTCACACTCTATTTTGATTTTGTAATCTAATACTTTTTATGTTTCTTATCAGAAAATATTTTAAATAAATTTATGTTTTCATTAATATTGTTTCAACGAAATAAGTCGTATATTTTATTTTCTTGCTTTTGTTTGCGCTGAAGATATTTTAAATTCTACAGGTATCCAGAACTTCCTTCGGATTTCGTTAACGATAACTTCGTCATTTTGGTGGTAAAACACTTCATGATACCATATAACGAGGATATCAGTAAATTCATGTAGTTTTGGCAATATTATTGGCTGTCAACTCGCTTGAATGTATGAGTTCACCTTTTCCTCTCCACTTGAAGTTCATGTTGTTGTTGAATCGAAGTACCCAGGCAATGGACCTTTTTAAACGTAAGTAGCTTGAAAATTGGCTTAATTTTATTAGAGAACTGGCAGGCATAACCAAAAAACATTTACGTTTTTCTACTTCGGTTTCAAAAGATTTTTCTTTGTCTGTTCTTTGATGTTGGCCAATAGTTTTCCGGTTGCATTAAAAATTCGGGTCCAAGCGTCCATTGGTTATTTGTCTGATAGCTTACTGGGTACGGCGTTCTTGTTGCTTTATCAGCGGCGTTAAACTTTGTTGTCAACCAACGCCAATCGTTCTCGTGAGTTGTTTCCAAAATCTCTCCGACTCTGTGGGCGACAAAGGCTTTGTATTGTCTATGATCCGACTTAATCCATGAGATCACCGTTTTCGAATCGCTCCAAAAGATAGTCCGTGATGGTTGGCGGGTGTGAGACTCCATGATTGCACTTTTCATACGGGTTCCTAGAACAGCAGCATGAAGCCCAAGATTTGAAAGTAACTTCAACGGTGCGCACTTTGTTTTTCCCATACAAAGCTTATGTCAGTACGAGAGTCCGACGTAATTCTCCAGTACGCAACTGCTGCAAAGGCCGATTCGCTTGCATCCACGAAGATGTGCAACTCCAAGTAGTTATCAAAGCAATAGAGTGGTGAGTAACATCTATCGATATGATATTGTTCGACTTCTTTCAATTTCGAAATCCACTGGGCAAAGCGTTCAAAAATTGATTGGGAAATTTCTTCATCCCATTGTACACCTGTTCGCCATAATTCTTGTAACAACATCTTGCCGTATATCAAAAAATCTGCCAACATCCCAAAGGGGTCATACAGCATGACTATCCCAATACATGCCGAGTATCTTGTCAACGATATCCAAGGCCTTCATATTGACTGTTGATTTTGGCTGATGTTCATCGTTAAGTTGGTGTTGGACATTTGGCACGTTTGATATAAACCCTCTGAGTTCAAAGCCTGCTTGCTTATGTGTGTGCTTGACAGCTAATCCGATTTCAACAGCTTCTTGTGCATCCTGGAAACTGGCGACAAAATCATCGACGTAATGGCTTTCTACTATGGCTTTGACGACTTGAGGTTGTTCTCTTGCAATTTCATTTGCGTTACGATTTTTTACATATTGTGCACTCGATGGCGAACAAATAGCCCCAAATATCATGGCACACATAACCCAGGTTTCTATCGGAGAATTCAGATGTTCTCTCCACAAAAAAACGTTGAGCGTGTTGGTCTTGCTCTCGGATACGGACTTGTAAAAACATCTCTCTGATGTCAGCACAGAGTGCGACTGGTTTTTCTCTGAATCTCAACAAAATCTTGATAAGGGATTGGCAATCGTCTGGTCCTTTGAAGAGCATTGAGTTTAACGAAATTTTATTCACTTCAGCGGCGGCGTCGAACACTATACGTAATTTGCCGGGGTTATTGGGATTAGTCACACCAAAATGTGGTAGGTACCAAGTTTTTGGCGTCCGTACTGCTGCCTCTTCAGGTGATAACATTCTGGCATATCCCTTGGCTATATAATTCATCATTGCATCGACGTATGCTTTCCCATATTCAAGATTATTTTGCATTTTTTTCTCAACTGAGCGCAATCGGTTCAAAGCCATCTGATGGCTATCTGGAAGTTCTACGTTATCACAACACCACAACAGGCCAGTCTCGAATCGTGTTCCTATTCTTTTTGTAGTTTCTTCTTGAGTTTGTCGACTTCGTTCAATGTCCTTTGCTTCCGGAAGTCTTGTAGGCATAAAGACTCCGAAATTTTAAGTAGTGAAATAGTCAGCAACGATTTCTTCAACACTTTCAATTCCAGCATGTAAAACAACGGCCACTTGATAAGTTGATGTGGCTTCACGTTCCAAGGTGTTGCCGTAGACTAGCCAACCAAACGGTGTTTGCGATGCAATTACATGTTGTTCACAGTTCACACTTCTTAAATTGGCAGTAATATGACAATTATCCAATCCAATAAGTATTGTAGGTTCGGCGTCATAGTATTCTTGGATTGGAAGATTTTTCAATTGGCGAAGTTCGCTTAAATTGACAGTTTGCATGGATAGGCTCAAGTCTGGAACCGAACGCGCATTTATGTTGATCCAACGTTTTTTGCCAACTCCTCTGGGTATCAGAGGATGATACCATGCCATAGATGAAATTGGTGTCTCTTTGCCACCAAACCATGGAAGAGACAATGGCTGCTTCTTCTCTTGAAAACCCAGCTGACTGACAATCTTTTCGTTAATCAACGTTTTAGATGAACCTTCATCTAGAAAGGCGAACGTTCTAACGATTTGATTTTTAGTGCCTACGAGTTCAATCGGCAGCATTTTGAATAGCAATTTAGTTGATTTAGGTTGGACTGTTCTCACTTGCATCAATCTAAGGTGTTCTGTATTTACTTCGTCTTTCGTTTCGTGAAGCGAAATGTGATGATAGTTGGGGCAACCATCCACTTTGCATTGTACTTTGGATTTGCAATGATATATATTGTGTCCCTTGGGCAGACAGCTGAAACAATACCTTTTTTCTTTCACCAAGTTCCATCTCTGATTCACAGACTTTTGACGATATAGACTACATTCAGACAACGTATGAGTACTGGCACACTCTTCACAAACGAGTTTCTTTTTAGCAGATGATCATTCGTTTTTCGTAAAAACATGTTTTGTATTAGCACGTTTTTGAACGGCAGGCGGCTTTGCAGACGAAACTTTTGGCGTTGTAACACTTTTCGTGGCCTTTGAAATAATCTTGGCGACTGGTGCTATCCAGGCAGCGAAATGTTCCAGCGTTGGGAAGGGCTTGATATGAGCAGCATGTGAGGTCCATTCAATACGCTTGGACAGTGGCATTTTCGAAGATAATTCTTCCACCAAGCTTGGACTTCCCAAGTACTGCATAGCATTTGCATTTCATAGGAACAATACAAGATTTCTTACTTTGGTGGCAAATGGAACTAGTCTTTCCAAATGATTCTCTGTAATCGGCATTATGTCCTTCAATTTACTCAGTTGGCTTTTGATAAGTAATTCAGGTTAACCATATTTGTTCTTAAGCTCTTCCAAAACACGAGGTACATTTTGTGCATTTATCAACAAACTTTCCACTTCTTCGTACGCAGAGCCTTTCAGACATTTTCGAAGATGGTAGTTATTTTCAATCATTGAATATCCGTACACTGTTGCCGACTCATGGAAAGTTGTGATGAAAATTGGCCAATCTTCTGGACGACCGTAGAACTCAGGCAAATCGTGAAGTTTTCTTGTTGTTGTGTAGGTCGGCGTCGGCGGCGGGTGAACTGTCGGTGAAAATGTATTTCCATATGGCGTCGAATAAGGTATCGATGAACTATGTATATGCGTATTGCTGATTAAGGTGATAATGTTGATACGGATACGTCGCAGGAGCATTAATTGCCGTTGTTGTTGGCATGAAGTTGAAAGTTGTTGGATGAAAGAGTACTTGAGTGTGGTTGCTGTTCGGGAGATGTGATACTCGGTTGGTTGGGTGCTTGAAGACATTCGTTTCTAGTTGACGTTGGCATGGTGGACGGAACACGATTGGTTGGAGTAGCATTAGCATCGTTGTTTTGTTGACTGGCAGTCGATTGCAACACTGTGACGGCGACGTTGTTGTTTTTAGTGGCTAATTGTTTTTGAAGTTCATTCCTTTTGAGTTCGCTTTCAATCAATTGTTGTGTTGTCAACTGAGAATTCTCCTCAAGCACCCTTAGACGATCCATCAACTTATTGATCAAAGATGCTTGGTCACCAGACGTCATGGTTTTGTCGAGGGACTCGTTTGACTCAGCAGATGTTTGTTCAGTCGGTGTGGATGTTCCCGACATATTTACAATGAAGTCTTGAAATTGCTGTGGTAATTTCCCTTTGTTCTGGCGTTGACTTTTCCTAATCATGAGAAATTAGGTAGCAAGTTTGTTTCCAGCGTACAATTTCAACAAACTTACCAAATTTACAACTTGATTTTGGCACAGTTGTATCTTATTTTTACAAATTATAGGCGGCAGGCAACAACAGCAATTAATAGACGGCAGCAATGAAAATGGCGGCAGCAGACAACTCCAGCAATGAAAAGGCGGCGGCAGACAATACTGGCAGCTGCAAGCACAATGCAGATACATACAAATGTCGGGCGAGAATTTATTTCTCTGACAGAGTACTCGGCAGAATATAGAATATAAATAAATAAATAGAGTGGCGCGACAGCTCTTGAAGAGCCAAGGCCTAAGTGGCTTACTCTCATCAACAATTCTCTAGATGCGTGTGAAGAATTGAGGGGACCTACAATTTTACGCCGATTCCGAACGGCCAAATTGAGAAGCACTTTTTCATGACAGATGATACTCTTGGAAGTTTTGTCAATTCTTCGCAAGAGGCAGTGTCCGTGAAAGATGAAATAAAAACTTTGGGCCCGAGTAGGATTCGAACCCACGACGTTCTGCTTAGCAGCCAACGCACCTAACCACTAAGCTACGGACACTAGCTCCGGCAGAATATAGACCAAATAAAAAAAAAAAAAAAAAAAAAAAAAAAAAAAAAAAAAAAAAAAAAAAAAAAAAATTTTATTTGGTTAGAATATAGACCAAATAAAAAAAAACAAAACTTTCGCGAAATAGCAGAGGAAGAAATAAACATTTTTTTTAATGAAATAAAAAGTTTGGCTGTTAACAGAGGACGAGATTGATGAAGCCATGAAGCTTAAAATCTTGACCAAAATAGATTATTGGCAAGGAATTTCATAATAAAATAATTTAAACAGTTAAATTTAAATTTTTTCTCAGAAAGTTCCAGCCATCAGTAAGGGGTTTGTGTGTCGAATGAAATTACGCTCGATAGCTGAGCATAGAATTTAAATTTTTGTACAAGAAGCTGGATACATAGCTCGATATCGTGAGAGGTAATGCCAAACACACACAATTCAGTATCGTATTACTCGAAACGGATGCCGTAATTCGTCCCCGGATCTTTTACGGCGGAAAAATTCATCATCGATTTTCCGTCGCCGTCATGTTTTGGAACACTCTTCTTCTTCGTCATCATCTCGTTCTCTCTCTTCAGCAACTCTGTCTCTCTTTTGTACTGCCAGCTCTCGTTTGACCAACATCAATTCCCTCTTCAGTGTCTCCATCTACATGGACGATGGAGACACTGAAGAGGGAATTGTCACTCGTTTTCTTCTCGTCTGCAGCATTCTTTTCATTGGCACTCTTCTGACGCACTTCATCGACATTGATACTATCCTCATACACCTCACGCTCATCATCATCATCATCGCTCTCTTCTTCATTGTCCGTTTGGTGTCCGATGGCATTCAAATTTGCATCGCATGGCGTCATCTGCGTCGGCACAAATTCGCCGCGCAACTCTGATGGAATAGCCAACAACCAGAGCACCACCTCGGCCTTATTGCCAGTGGACTTCTTCCCCAGCACACGTAGCCATGACTTTAATTGGGCTCCAGTGAACTGCGTCAGTTCATCAATTTCAACTGAATCCATTTTCTTTGAGGAAATTGCAATGGGACGGATTTAGAAAATTAATCGACTTTTCAACGCGATTATTTTAAGAGAAAAAGAAAATCTAACTAAATTTTTACACGATCCCACTTCTGAGATTATAAGCGGTCTTAGGAATTTATTTCAATTTTTTAATTTTTATTTAATTTCAATCAAATTATACGAATTCCGTGAAGCGGCGTTGTTTTCTTTTCAGATGCTAAAAATTAACTGAACGTATTTGAAAACCAAAAAAAGAAGAACATATATATTTTTAGTTTTATAGACACCTGCCCTCTTCTCTTTGTGGTGAGGCCACATTACAATATACTTTGACAATCATTTGGGTCCTACCACAAATGGCGTGAAGTTCGATAAAATAACAATTAAAATTATTAAACCACCTTTATAATTTCACTTGAGTTGGTACCAGAGATTAAAATGAGTCAAGCATTACTTGTAAGCATTGTATATGGAATCAGCTGATATTATCAAGAATGGTGTTTTCGATATTTTGTGCAACATCAAACCCAAGAAGAAAAAAAAAACATCCCTATACCAAGCTTATGTAAAAAGAAAAAAGCAGCACTGTGCCAGGTCTCAAGATGGCACCACAATCGATTGCCAGGTTACAATGCTTGTATCTTTCGGGTATTTACTAAAAAAAAACGAGTTTGATCAAACTGAGTCACCGACCAAACAATTAATTTCGAGTTTTTTTTATTAATGAGTAAAATTATTTACTGTAAGTGTTAAAATTATCCCTTATTTCACTCTACTATCCATGGCGCTTGTAAGTAAATCGAAAAATAATGTTTGGTTTGTTTGAGATTTGTGTGCTGAGTGGAAATGTAGGTAAGGTATCTATGTTCAGGAGGGTTATTTTTATCATTCACCCTTATTCTGACATTCTCTTCCGTTCGAAAGTTATTCAAATTCGTATGACACGTATATGCGAATTTGAATAACTTTCGAATGAAAGAGAATGTCAGAATAAGGGTGATTGATTTATTTCATTATCGAGTTTTAATATCAATTTAAAAAATTTCGAAGAAAATAGAAACAAATGGAAGTAAGTAAATCTAAATATTTTGATTAAAAAGAAATGTTCGAAACATAGGTAATACCTATTTAAAGTTTTTTTTTAAATAAAAACAATATTTAAAAGTCCGAAACAAAAAATGATAAAAACAAAAATTATAAAGCAAACATTAAAAAAATATGATCAAATAATTAATAAATTACTAAAAAATCTAACAAAATAAACCAATGTTGATCTCTTTAATTTAGGGCAGCTGTTTTCTCTGCTGTAGCACATGCACAATATATGGCATATTTTCATGAATAGATTTGCACATCTCATACCTTGAAATCCATCCAGTCTTGCACTTGGCTTTCAGTGTTTTGGGAAGTAAACTGCATGCACCAGATTTTTTCATGCAACGAATAAGCTTCTTGCACTCCTCGAAAAAAATGATCAACTTCGTAAATTTCGGTGCATGCCTTTTCAAAAACATGACCAAAACAGTTAAAACGTATATTATTTTCAAGAGCCTTGACGATATTCGTTTCTCTATCAGTCACGAATCGAACGGAATGGTATTATGCCATATTCAATGAAAATACTGTTTATTTTCGTCAGTATGTTCGTTCCGGATAATGGTACTTCTATCTCGTCCAAAGCCAAAACCCGCTCAATCAGAGTGGAGTCCACTATATAATGTATAGTAAGTGCCAAATAGGACCTCATCTTAAAGTTGTCTGTGCAAAGGTCTATTGTAGCCGAGAACTATTTAATATTACAGAGTTCGTTCTTAATCGCGTTAACCAATTTTTCATTCATCATCCGCACATGATTGCTAATTGGTGCTCCGGTGGGCAGCATATCGTCGGTGTTTGCATATTGCCCGTATTTTGCTCCAATTTTCACACATTCCCTCACCAAACGTTCCAATCCAATTCCTTCGATTGTTGCAAAAGGTCGAACATCTTCAACCACAAGCTTCACACAGGCATCGAAAATCATTTTCTTGTCGTTCGCAGCTACTATAATCTCGTTGTTCTCACTGGGTTGAGTTTCCTGTGGTATCTGAGCTAGGAATTATAGTATCTAAAACTCAACAGTATCTTATACTGTACAGTTCGCAATCAAGTTCACAATCTATATATTATTTGTCACTCCAATTTTGTATTTTTAATTCATAATTAGTTTTTATACAAACGTGAGATCAAAAGGACATATTTAAAATAAAGCAATTAGTTCTTGCGTAAACGAAGGATTTTCTTTATTTCTTACAATACAATAATTGGCGACGAGGACGGTTAACCCAAAATTTGAAAATAAACGTGGGACAGTGTACCCTACATATACGAAAGAAAAAGAAAATTCTGGTGTATGTGGTTAATTACATAATCAAATCATGCAGAACTTACAGACAGCATTTTCGATTGAACCATTCGAGCCTCAAAACATTAAATGGAACCGATGGGTTGAAAGATTCGAAACGGCTATCGCTCTTTTTGACAAAGCTGCAAATAAAAAAGTTCATCTCATTTTACACTATATGGGAAGCGAGGCTTACAACACATTGTGCGACAAACTTTCACCTGCAAAACCATTGGAGAAGACATACGAAGAAATAGTGTCAACTTTGACAGCATTTTACGATCCAGAACCGAATGAAATAATGGAAAATTATAGATTTCATCTTCGGAAACAAAAGGATTTCGAGACCGTGGATGAGTTCGTAATTGCGTTAAGAAGACTGTCGACGACTTGCAAGTTTGGAACGTATTTGGAGACGGCCTTGCGGAATCAATTTGTTTTCGGATTACGTAACCAACGGAGTCAGAATCGGTGTTTGGAAAAGAAATGTTTGACGTTAGATGTAGCCTTGGAACTGGCCAAATCCATTGAATTATCTGAAAAAGGTGGTGCTGAAATTCAGAAGGTGAAGGAAGCCGATGTTAACTTCGTCAAAGAAAAAAACCGAAAGAAAACCCCAGATAATACCAAATTTGTAAGAAAGTGTTTTCGATGTGGAGATACAAGACATTTGGCGAATAAATGTCGATTTGGAGACTCAGTGTGTCATGGTTGTGGCCAAAAAGGACATCTGCAGAAGGTCTGTTTTAGAGCGAAGAGATCGTGTGTTGGAGCCACAAATCACTTGGAAGAAGAAGATGAAATGGTACAGCTTGATGAACTGGCACATCTGGAAGAGATATATCAAATTGGAGAAGCATCACCAGTAACTTGTCGTTCCAAAATTCTTTGTAAACTTTTCATTAATGATTTTCCCTTTACTTTTGAAATAGATACCGGATCACCCGTGACCGTGGTTGGCTTGGCAGATGCACAAAGACATTTTGGCAATCTTCGATTTGAGAAAAGTGATATAGAACTGGTCAGTTATTGTGGCAACAAACTGGACTGTATGGGATTTGTACAGGTAAATGTTAAAACAAATGGGAATGGCGATTCAAAAGAACTTAAAATGTACATTACGCGATTTAATCGGAATCCATTACTTGGACGAGAATGGTTACGTCAAATTAGGTTAGATTGGAAAAAGATTTTGGATGGTAAACTGAATGAGGTGATGCAGATAGAAACAACTGCAACGGTGAGGCTGGATGCTAAGGATGAAATTAAGAAATTGCTCCAAAAATATGAAAAGGTGTTCTCGAAATCTACGGGAAAGATTTCCGATTTGCAAGCTCGATTACACCTTAAGGAAAATGTGAAACCTGTATTTTTTAAAGCTCGCCGTGTACCGTTTTCACTAATGAAAGCTGTTGAAGATGAGCTAGATAAGTTGGTTCAAGAAGATGTTTTGGTAAAAGTCGAAACAAGCGAATGGGCAACACCAATTGTTGCCGTAAGAAAAAGTAATAATAAAATCCGAATTTGCGGCGATTACAAGATAACGGTGAATCCTTGTTTGTTTATCGATGAGTACCCACTACCATCTATCGATGAGTTGTTCGCTTCAATGGCTGGAGGTAAGAAATTTACTAAAATAGATCTTTCAAAAGCATATCTTCAACTGGAAATTCATCCGGACGACCAAAGTTTGCTAACATTGAACACTCATAAAGGATTGTATATGCCGAAACGAATGATGTTCGGTATTGCATCCGCACCTGCGAAATGGCAACGCCTGATGGAACAGATTTTGAGTGACATAGATGGAGTCACGGTATTTTTGGATGACATAAAAATTACGGCACCGAATGATGCTTTACATTTGAATCGTTTGGATCAAGTTTTACAAAGGTTACATCGTTATAATATGCGCATAAATTTAGACAAATCCGAGTTCATGGTGGACCAGATTGAGTATTGTGGTTATGTCATCGATTGTCACGGAATTAAAAAGATGAAAAAAAAAATAGAAGCCATAGAAGACATGAAACAACCTGAAAACAAGGATGAGGTGCGATCATTTATTGGACTCATAAATTATTATGGCCGTTTCCTACAAAATTTGAGTACAATTTTGTATCCAATAAATAATTTGCTAAAAAATGAAACAAAGTTTATCTGGTGCAGCAAATGTGAACGTGCATTTTCAGAAGTCAAGCGACAAATGCAATCCGATGTGGTATTGGCACATTATGACCCACAACTTCCATTAGTACTTGCTACGGACGCAAGTCCCTATGGAGTAGGTGCAGTCTTGAGTCACATTTTTAGTGATGGATCAGAACGTCCAATACAATACGCGTCACAGACGTTATCCGAAGTTCAACAACGATACAGTCAAATTGATCGTGAAGCTTACGCCATTGTCTTTGGAATCAAAAAATTCTATCAATACGTTTGGGGACGAAGGTTCACTTTGGTTACAGACAATAAACCGATTTCACAAATTTTTTCAACTAGAAAAGGGTTGCCAACATTGTCAGCAACGCGTATGCAGCATTATGCAATTTTTTTGGAATCCTTTGACTATGAAATACGATGCAAGCGATCGAAAGAAAATGGAAATGCGGATGCGTTGTCCAGATTACCGATTAAACAAACAAATAATACTATTGAAGAAGTCGATCACTTGGAAGTGAATGCAATCGAAAATTTACCAGTGTCAGTTGTAGAATTGGCGGATGCTACGCAAAAAGATGAAACAGTTCGAAAATTGGTTCAAGCATTGACATTTGGCCAAGAATGCGAAACAAGAGATCGTTTTGGAATCGAACAAACAGAATTTGCACTACAGAGTGGCTGTTTGATGAGAAATATAAGAGTTTACATTCCACCAATTTTAAGAAATCGAGTTCTTAACGAACTACATTCTGCCCATTTCGGTATGACCAAAATGAAATCTCTTGCCCGTGGATATTGTTGGTGGACTAACATGGATAAAGACATAGAGGCAATGGTGATGAATTGCGCAAACTGTCAATCAACGCGACCCGAGGCTAAAGGAGTACGACCAACACACAGTTGGGAAACACCATCTAAGCCTTTTGATCGAGTGCATGCTGATTTTGCTGGTCCGTTTATGGGCCAATATTTTTTTATATTAGTAGACGCTTTTTCGAAGTGGCCAGAAGTGCACATTTTACAGAATATAACTGCTGATACTACAATCCGAAAATGCCGAGAGATATTTGCTACCTTTGGATTTCCAATCACATTTGTTTCTGATTGGGGGCCCCGATTCATGTCATCAGAATTTCAAGAATTTCTAAAACTAAATGGAATTCATCATAAGCGTGGAGCACCTTACCATCCAGCGACGAATGGCCAAGCGGAGAGGTACGTTCAGACAGTAAAAAATAAATTGAAAGCGATTAAGTGCAATCGTAAGGAAATTGGAAAAGCTTTGAGCAACATTTTGATGTCGTACCGCCGAGCTATTCATACAGAAACAGGTAAATCACCGGCTATGATTATGTTTGGACGTCAAATACGATCAAAACTTGACTTGATGTTGCCAACATCACCAACTAAAGTCGAACCAAGACAATTAAGCGCACCTAAATTTGCTATCAATCAGCGGGTGGCAGTGCGTGATTATTTATCGGGGGGAAAATGGAAATTTGGTCGAGTAACTGAAATTTTCGGTAAGTTACATTTTAACATTAAATTAGACGATGGTCGAATATGGAAGCGACATGTTGATCAAATGAGAAGAATTGGTGAAGACATCGAAAAATCTCCAATAGCATTTCCTGAACAAACGGACGGAGACAGCGAAGACGAAATAAAAGATCCTAAGGAAACTCAGGATAATAGTTTAGCGAAGACATCAGACGAAATCGGACAGCAAAAATTGTCGGAGTCCACATCAGTTCAAATTGATAGGCCAAATATGTCGGAGACCTTTGTCGAGTCAGCTGCGCTCTCGGATGATTTAGGTAATTCAAAATCAAATGAAAGTATCCAAGTATCTCCAGCAATTAGACGTTCTGAAAGAGCACGCCAGGCTCCAGATCGTTATGGTTTTGGAAGAGTTAAGCTTTCATAAAATACTTCATTTTAAAATTTTGTTTAATTGATTCTTTTGTTGAAATTCATTGAATTGTTTTTTTTTTTTTTTTGTATATATATAACTAATTTCTGAAATTGTATATTAATGAATTAAGTTTGACTCTAAATTGTGATCTTAACATAATATCTTATTTGTTTGTGAGTGGTTAAATAATTCTCACGTGGGAAGAGCTGTGGTATCTGAGCTAGGAATTATAGTATCTAAAACTCAACAGTATCTTATACTGTACAGTTCGCAATCAAGTTCACAATCTATATATTATTTGTCACTCCAATTTTGTATTTTTAATTCATAATTAGTTTTTATACAAACGTGAGATCAAAAGGACATATTTAAAATAAAGCAATTAGTTCTTGCGTAAACGAAGGATTTTCTTTATTTCTTACAATACAATAAATTCTGACTCAGAAGATTTGTCGTTCCCTTGAAATGAGTCTTCAATACTTTTTTACAACAAGCCATGAAGTTTGGAACAATTTCGCCGTTTTTATCTTTCACTTCACCGAATATTTCCCAGACCTTACTTCGGCAATTTCTTTTGTCAAATGGAGTATATGTATTGGTGAATGCTGGAATAAATAAGGTTTTCACTCATATTTATTTTATTTAAATCTTTTTCACAAACTCGCAAACGTCTTCTGACTGCACCTGCTCTACTCAGCGGATTTAAATTAATAATTATGGATTCATAATGGCTACGTTCAATCGCGTAACCAAAAGGTATCGGATAGCTTTTTGTTATTGTAATCCATGGTAAAGAATAGCAAATACATGAACCATTATCTGTCAAAGGTTTCTGAACTGAACAAAGGTTTCTGAACTTTTGGTATACCTCAGGTATCCGAGTTGTCAGCTGATCAACATACGTTTTTTTTTTTTCTTGAATCGTTGGCGCGCTTGTTTATCACTTTTGAAATTAAGAAAATTTACCTAAAGAATTTAGAAAACGATTATTGATTTTTAACAATATTTGTTATAATATTGAGGATTCAGAGGAAGTTTGCCAACGAATACTAACAGGAAGGTACCTATGATAACCTGAAGTTTTCATTTTGAAACTAATTGCAAAACCTTAACAAATAGATGCCTCGTTTGCAAGGGATAATCTTGAAGGGAGTTCTAGTTCAAGTCAAACAAATACTAATAGAAATTTCTTAAATTTATTATGTTATAATTTAAGTTGCAAAATTATAGGTATGTACCCTGTTCGGCCTGTTGAAGCCCAAAAAGAAAATTCGGCTGAAGGGAAGCAACAGCAAGGTAAGATTTGTTAGAATAGCAACAGATATATAGAATAAACAGCAGTGTTTTCTCTTAAAGAATTCAATAGTGTCGACGATCATCAACAGAAGGGGATATGCCAAGGGGTAAGTTACAGATACACTTCGTAATAAATGTTTTAACAAAAACAAGTTGTATTGTTTTTAAGAATCATCGTGGAAGCACAACTCCATTCTGTTATTTTTAGAAGAGTGTCGGAAACGAAAAGAGGATCTGTGGATAATGAAGGAAAACGGGATTTTGTTCGAACCCTTGGCCTTGGAGATTAAGTTAAAAAAACTTAAAGATCAGGTATAACAAAATTCTGGACAACAACAAGAAAAGCTCCACCGGTCGAGGCCGAATGTCTTGGCAATATTTTGATCTAATGGGTGAGATCTATTCAAGTGAATCTACCGTGCAAAACTCGCACACAATGAGTTCTCTTGAGCCACCTTCAGTAGAAGATGTACTTTCCCCCCGCTGCTCTTCGTCCTAAAAGGCTGAGAGATCCAACAAAAAAAAAAAAATAAGAAGTCACCGGATTTCAAACAAAAACTTGGCTATTGGGAAGAGGAAGCTTAAAGTTTCTGAAGAAATCCTCTCCGAGTTGAGAGAATCAAACAAAATCAAAAGGAAGAAGCTGGAAAGGCTAACAGCAAGCAGTAAGTGTACCTATGCATATGCACTTAGCTATTTAAACCGAAATCAAATTGAAATTTTTTTTAGACAACGCCACCGACTGATGGGTTCATGCTTAATTTTTATTTTTACATGGATTTAAATTGTGATTTCTTTTCAACTTAGGTAAAGATTTTTTGAAATGCAACTGAATTGTGATGTTTTTTATGTATTAGGTATTTGAATTGTGATGAATTGTTCTTTTTTATGTTTAATGTTTTTCTGAAATAAGAAAGCTGTTTTCTTTTTTTTAATATGTTTCATTTTTAATTTTAAAAGCTTTTCAGATACCATACCATACATTTTAAAACAAAGACAATAAAAAAAAAAGAAACAGGGAATGAAAGAGAAAAAAAAAATTAAATTATTTTAATTTATAAATGCAAAAAAAAAAATAATAACCAAAATAATTTAATAACATAATGTATAAACAAATTATTAATAATAATTAATTAAAATTACCTCTATCCAGGTGCACCAGGAACCAAAAAAAAATTATGATAAAAAAAATGTACATTAACACAAAAAAAAAACACACAAAATGATTACTAATATTCTTTCTTGAAATTCTTCTTTCTTCAATTTCTTCTTTTATTTTTTAATCTTCTTTCTTCATTTAATTTTATTTTATTCTTGCATAATTTTTTATATTATGTATTTAAATTTGCACTTTTTTTTCTGTTCATTTCTTGCACACTTCTTATTTAAGTGTTTATTTATAGATATATATAGTTTTTATTTTTTTCAACAAATTTTTGGTCACAAACTTTTACATATTTTTTTTTTCTTTTCACCGTTTATTAATGAAAATGTATACACTTGATTGTCTGCATTGTTTATATACAATATTTTTTTTTTTATTTAAAATCACACACTTTTTTTTTTATTTTAGTAATACATATATTTTTTTTTCGTCTTTCTCCAAATTATGTAATGCTTGAATTTTTTAAATTATTACTTGTACTGTTATATTTGAATTAATGATCGTTACCAAGTTTTTCTCAAGACTGACTCATTTTCAGATTTTAATTTTTGATTATTTTGATTTTTGAATTTTAAAAATTTTGATTTTTATGAATGTAAAGTATAGTGTATGTATGTAAAGTAGTGTTGTATGGAAAATGTTGTTGTGGTAAGTATGTGTGTGTTCTATGGATAGTATTATGTGGTAAGTTATATTATGTACTGTACGTGTGAGTTTTGTTTTTATTTTATTTTTCTTTCAGATCCTCACACTCTCATGCTCACGCTAGCTGCCGGGCATTTGTCTTTTTCATTTTTTTAGGTCTTTAGCGTGAAATATGCCTATTATTTTACCAGTCATATCTTCGAGTTCGTATATAAACTGTTTCCGACGATTCTAGTTATTTTTGCTTTTAGAAATTTGGGACTGAGTTTCGCACAAAACTTTTTTGTTGCATCACTCTGTGAAAAATTCCTCCTGAAGACCAACCGAAAACTTAACATCCCTTCTCCGTATTTGTATTTGTCCACATAACGACAGTGTGTGTTCGCAAGAGTGTTTTTAATATGTGCGTGCATAATGTTCATTTTCAAGTTCATTTCAGAATTGTTAAGTGAATTCAATTTTCGGAGAATTCGATAATCTGCACCGTGCTCAACACAGGCTTGCCCAAATAAGGCTTCGTACGGCGACATGTTTATCGCAGAATGATTGCTGCGAGAATTGAGCGATTTACTCTCTCACTTGCGTCAGCTTGTGGAGAATAAACCGCTGTTTTGATATGGGTAATGCCGAATGTCGACATTCTCTTTTCAAAATCTCGACTGACAAATTGTTTGCCGTTGTCTGTGAGTACACATTCAGGGATTGAGAAATCTCAACGCAGTCTGTGCTGTCGCTTTGCGAAGTGCCTTTACTACCACGAACTTAGTCAATTGGTCCAACGCAACAACAATATGAGTATTCCCGAGTTGCGAGCGGGGATAAGGTCCAAGGGAGTCCATGAATATCATCTGAAAAGGTCTCTCTGCCACAAATGCTTTTCCCATCGGAGGTCGAAGGGTGGCATTGGGAGCTTTCGAGGTCTTACAGATATCAGAGTCTCCTATGAATGCCTTAACCTGAGCTGCCATGTTTGGCCAAAAGAATTGTTGCCTTAGCCGATAGAGGGTTTTTGCAATCCCACCATGCGAAGCTCTTGGTGGTTGATGAGCCAGTGCAATCAAACGTTCAGTTAGCTGTTCAGGAACCCAAAGCTTCCAGACTTCATCATCTTCAATTTGGTTTCCTGTGCAGTGTTTGACCTTCTTGTAGACGAAATTTTCCGACACACGAAGGTCAGGTAGCTGATTGTTTTGATCTATGCAGTCAATGATCTTACGGTATTCCTCAGATTGAAAACTGGGGTCCTCAAGATCTATATGCAATATTTTGCAGGAATCGTTTACCATCGAAACATCGCAAAGCAGCGCGTCGACCTCATGAACTCGTGAAAGTGCATCAGGCACAACGTTCTGAGTTCCTTTACGATGTTCGATGGAAAAGTCAAAACCTTGAAGCTTTAAGCTCCATCTAGCTAACCGTCCACTTAAATCTTTTTGACTCATTAACCACTTCAAGCTCGAATGGTCGGTAACAATCCTAAAAGAATGTCCCTCGACATAAGCTCGAAACTTTTAAACTCCCATAACAGCAGCCAAACACTCACGCTCAGTCAAGCTGTAGTTGCGCTGAGCTTTATTGAGTTTTTGCGAATGATAGCAAATGGGCCGTTCATTTCCGTCGTTGTCCATTTGGGTAAGCACACAGCCAATACCTGTGTTGGACGCGTCACATAATATCAAAAACTCCTTTGAAAAATCCGCATTCACCAGCAATGGAGCTGATGTAAGCGCAATTTTCAATTTAGTAAAAGAATCCCTAGCTTCCTCTGAAAATATGAACCTTTTACCTTTTTTGAGCAGGTTGGTCAAAGGACTGGCCAGAGTTGCGAAGTCCTTGACAAATCTTCGATACCAACCCGTCATTCCTAAAAAGCGTCGAACCTGTTTAGCTGAGGTTGGTTCAGGAAAATCTGAAATAGCCATCAACTTTCCCGCATCCGTTTTAAGACAGCCGTCGCCAACAATATACCACAAATACTTCAACTCTTCGAAACAGAATTTAGACTTTTGGATATTGATAGTTAGACCCGCTTCCTTCAATCGACTCGCAAGTATCCTCAGCTGTTCCAAATGCTCATCAAAAGTAATCGATATGACCAAAAAGTCATCCAAGTACGGAAAGATCTTCTCTCTCAATTGATGAGGTATTACCTTATCGATTAACCTGACCAAACGCTGTGACGCATTACAAAGGCAAAAGGGCATGACTGTGAACTGCATTAGAGGCATTCCGGGTACCGTAAACGCCGTCTTCTGCCTTGAAGATTTCTCCACTGGAATCTGCCAAAACGCATCCTTCAGATCCACGCTTGAAATGAACCGAGTATCTGAAAGACGAGATAGCAATCCCCCTATATGAGCCAGTGGATACGCATCTTTTTTAGTTTTTGCATTGACTTTCCTGTAGTCTATGCACAAACGATTTTTGCCTGATTTACGCACCAGAACTACAGAGAGCTCCATGCACTATTGCTCTCTTCTATAACTCCGAACTTAACCATGCGATCCAATTCCTCATATATGAGTTTCTGCACTGCTGGAGAAATCGGATAATGACGTTGTTTTATGGGCTCAGCTTCTCCGGTATCAATAGTAGGTATGCATTTCCAATGTCGTCTTTTTTTTACACTATCAGAATTGGTCGAAGAAAGCTTATAGCAAGCACAGTCTTACGACCAATGGTTTGCCAACATAGTAGACTATGTTATACCACCGGCTCATCACTTAGTGCAGTGTTAGTTGTTAGTAAGCAAACATTACATAACAAACACTCACATGGATGAAACAAAATCAAGACAGTTAACAAAACAAGATTAATCCATAACTAATAATTACAAACATTAAGTAAACAGAGAAACATTTAAAAATGTATAACACTGGTCTTGAGCAAAGACTTCAATTTATTCTTACTTATATTTAAATCAAATAAGTCTGAGTTGCAGTTTGAAAGCCTACTCATACGTGTCAAGGGCTCATAGAAACCATAGTTGGTACGATGTTTTGGTTCATGTACCAAGTGCTTCCTACGAAAATTATAACCGCCACCCCGATGGTTGAAAGATATAGCGCCAAGCAATTCAGGTGCATCTGTTACACCAGTAATAACTTGATGAAAGAATACCATGTCATTGTTATTTCGTCTACTTGACAATGTTTCCATTTGGAGAGTTAGCAAACGGTTTTCATAAGAGGGGACATTCAAAGGATCACTCCATAGAATACCTTTCAAGGCAAAACGAGTAAAATTTCGTAGAACAGATTCTAGCCTCTCAATATGAATATTGTAATGAGGTGACCAAACTTGGGAAGCGTATTCTAAGTGAGGACGAACATAGCAATAATATAAAGCGCGGGTTATGTTTGGATCGCGGAACTCCTTTGACCAACGCTTTATAAATCCAAGCATTGAGTTTGCTTTATTCACGATGTTGTTAATGTGCACAGAAAAATCTAATTTAGGGTTAAAGAAAACTCCAAGATCTCTTACAGAAGTTACACGGGTTAGAATGTGCTGTGATGAAGACGGTGCACGCTTCCTTGAAAAGGTCATTGTTTGACATTTTATTGGATTTAGGTTTAAACTATTTTTCTCACACCACAATGCAAAACTATTAATGTCATCCTGTAGAAGAATTTGGTCATTACTAGAACAGATGTTTTTGTAAATCTTCATATCATCATAACGGAGCATCATTAATAGCTAAATTAAAAAGTAGAGGTCCTAGGTGGCTACCCTGAGGAACTCCCGAATTAGCAAAAAATGACTTAGAGATAGAATGCCTGAATTTTACTTGGTAAGACCTATTCTCGAGATAAGAGGATATCCAAGTGATGAAAAATGGGGGAAGCCATATGCATTTAGTTTGAATTTTATGATGGCGTGAGAGAGTTGTCGAAGGCTTTCGAAAAATCTGTATAGACGCAATCGATTTCCTGACCACATTCCAAAGTGCTTACACATTGATTTATAAAAACAAGAAGATTTGTGACAGTAGAACGTTTCTGCATGAAACCATGCTGTTGGTGACAGATGATGTTCCTGCAATGAAATGCCAAACTTTCACAAATAACTTGTTCAAATACCTTAGGAATGCAGGAGAGCTTAGATATTGGTATATAATTGGTGATGTTGGTCTTATCTCCCTTCTTATAGACTGGTATAATATAAGCGTTTTTCCAAATTGATGGAAATTTTCCTAATTTTAAAGACAGTTCAAAAATATAACGGAGGGGAGATGATAAGATAGACTTACACTTTTTTAAAACAACAGGTGGAATACCATCTGGACCACTCGAAAAATCATCTTTCAGACGAGCTATAATGTTTATAATGTCATCAGTCTCTACTGAGATGTTGTTAAACAATACTTGTGGACAGCCACGTAAATACTGAAAAAAATCTTTATCCACAACTGCCGGGGGATCGATAAAAGATTGGCTGAATTTATTTGCAAATTCTTCACAAATTTCAGAAGTTGAGTTGAGGGCTACATTATTGCTAGTAAAGTTCATTGGATAAACATCACATTTCTTCTTCGAATTAATGTATTTCCAAAAACTTTTCGGGTCAGACATCAGAGAGCATCCTACAGTAAGTAAATACTCACTATAAAGTTCATAAGACAGTTTCTTAAATTCTTCAAAAAATGAAATATAAACTACTTGGTTTTCTAAGGTCATGGATTTTAGGTATTTTTTCCAGGCCTTGTTTCTCTTATTACGAAGTGTTTTTAGCTCTTTAGTATACCAAGGATGACTGAAAGTGTAGGAGTGGGTTTATTTCTTCTTAGGAATTGCCTCTTCAATGCAACTCATAAGCAAAGAATAGAAATTTGCAATAATTGCGTCAATATCATTGCTGGACAATAATTCTTGGATACCGGAATTAATTAATTGAAAGCTGCAAAAAATCAGCTTTTCGGAAGTCAAATTGGTATGAGCAATCATGGGGATTTATTTATTTATTCTCAAGTAAATGACCGCTCAAGTCAAGAAAAATATCTAAGGGAGGGTGGTAATTATCTATTGTTGATAAAGCAGATGTAGATTCTACAACTGCAGTATTTGATGAGAATACTAGGTCTAGTATTCGATTAATTTAATTTTTGATACAGCTTACTTGCTGTAAATCGGAAGAAAAAATGTTATCCAACAATTGAAGCTCCAGTTGAGAAGAAACTGTAGTAGCTTCAAAATAGGAATCGTCTTCAGAGGGAACCCAATCAATAAGAGGAAGATTGAAATCTCCTAGCAAAAGAATACAGCTGTCAATATCAGCAATACTGAAAACGAAGTCTAAGATTAAGGAAAGTTCAGTGAACAGAGAAATTGGACATTTAGGAGGAATATATACATTTAATAAAAATATAGATTTTTGCCGTAAGGTTATCTTAACACAGATGAGTTCCATATTTACTGTAAATGGGAAAACAACAAGGGAAGATGAGAGACTATTTCTTACAGCGATGAGGACTCCCCCGCCAAGTAAGTTCATAGCCAAACCTTGAATGGCACTGGAAGGAAACAGATTAATGACATCTTTAAGACACTTGGACTGTTGTTCAGTCAGTATGTGAGCATTTGGATCAGGTTCTGGAATTGTTGTCGGTAAAGACACTTCCGAAATCAGTTGAGGTGTAATGTCAAACGCCTTCCAAAAATCAATTCCTAGATAAAGTCTTTGTTGCAATGTCAGTACAAGATATAGGGGAATTTTTTTCGTCATCCCTTCGTACGAAACATCAACATAGATTTTGTCTACTATGGCTTAATGTTTCCCATCAGCTGTTTTAACACCGGAAGTGAGTTTATTGTAATGTTGGCCATGTCTCTGAAGAAACTCAAAACCATCCATACCTAGGCAACTAATACTAGCTCCAATGTCCAAAGCCCAAAAGTGGTTCGTCAAAGATTTTGATAGTAGCATATGGGCGCCGATCGTCGGAGCAGCACAAGGTGGTGGCTTCAATTGCCTTGTATGTCTGTTTCTTCTCGCGGAATTTTTCCCTTAGCTTCGCAATTTTTTTTCGACACAACAGTGTTTTGATGTCCAAAAATTCGCTTTCTGACTTCAATGTAATTTTGAAGTCTTTCATGCAAAGTTTTGGAGGGTTGTATTGGTGTAGGTGTTGTCTTTAATGTGTATGTAGATGTTGGTGTAGTAGTAGTAGTTTCCCGAGCATCGAGAACATTGAGGTGAGGTGACGTTTTCCTTTCCACACTTAAAGCAAAAGAGATTCCTCTGAGGGTCAGGACATTCGAAGAACGAATGACCCGTTCCTTTGCAGTTCCAACAAACTTAACTGCGAGTATCTCTTTCCCTTTTGGTTTGGAATGCCTCTAGCTCAGGGAAAAGTTCATTCTCTTCAACTTCTCTTGAATCTGTTACTATCTCAGCAACAGCTCTTCTTGGTGTATTAATTGGAACAACTCGAGACTTTTTGGTATCACGGTCGGCAATGTACTTTTCAACTTTCCGACATACGTGCACCATCTCCGCCAAGTTATTCGTGTGAAAGGTAATCAAGAGCATTTTGGATTTTGGGACGCGTAATCTCCCATTCAGCTGCTGAATTGCAGCAAAGAAATCGTCAAATGTCTCTCCGAAACGTTGTTGCCGTTCATACAACATTCTGGATACCTCAGAGTCTGTTTCTAAACTCCTAAATTGCTCTATGAGTGCACCTTTCAATACGGTCCAAGTGACGTGTGGGTTTGCCTTTAGATATACCCAAAACCAAGTTTCGACGGAACCCGCGATGAAGTGATGAAAGTTAATCACCACCTCATCCCAAGATGCACCGTAACTTGTCTTTAATCGATCTAAACGGAACAAAAAATCATCCACCGACATTTTTTTATTATCAAATTTCAGACCCCATTTGTGGAAATTCTGATGACTATGAGGAATGGATTGTGAAACACCACCTTGATCGTTCATCGTCAGATCCTGAAGTTGACTCAGAAAATCGTTCATGTTCGAGGGCTGTGTTGGGCTGTGTCGTCGTGTTTGAGATTGTTGAGAATTCAACGGGTTGTGACGGGGTGTTGCAGCTGAAGCCAATGATTCATGAAGGATTCCGACTATTTCGTCTCTCATTTCGGATCTGGTTCGTTCCATTTCCGAAGAGAAGATACGGAAATCCTCAGAGCGGCTTGCACCCACTGCTGCCGATACAACTTCCTGGATATATTTAGCGAGAGATGTCGAACGACCAGTTGAAGTCTCACATACTTTACTTTTTGTTTGACTAGTCGAGGCTGTAATGTCAGGTTCTGAATTGTCATGATTTTGCGAACAAAGTACTCTTCCATTTGAAGACTTTGTCTTCCTACGTATTCGCAAGCTTGACATTTTGTGTTATAAGATTGTTGTGTTATGTAAGAAAAAATGTGTGTAATGTTTCTAAGATATCAAAATCTTGAAATTAAAAAAAGTTAAATTTAATTTATTTGATTTAATTATATAATAAATTACTGTTCTTTCAAAACGGTCATGGTGAATAAGACAGGAAGAGGACAGGGCTCCCCTCAGCTACACACTAGCTTAACACGACAAACCGCGCACATTGTATCCACAATACTGTATCCTGGCAAATGTATTAGGTATTATCAAAATTAAGGCCTGCATTGTAAGTAAGATTATCAAGCCAAACTTGCAGACAAGCTCTTAATAATATTTGAAGTATGAATTTATGCTGAAAAAAAATTATTAAATCAAACAACTGAAGATAAAACTGAAATTTTAATTATTCTTAGGCTTTGATTTAATAAACCTCTGCAGTATATTTGTTTTTTTTTTTTCTAGAATTGAATACATAACGCGACGAAATAAAGACAATGAAATCTTATTTACCGGACGATGTATTGAACTCTAAATTTGATCGTACTTAATTTTACTTCAAACCAATACCAATACCATACATGACCAGGAAACAATACACATCAACAATATATTCAACTTACCGTGTTAAGCTTCCCTCGGTCTTGACGATACTCAAATCTTCGGGCCCCACGTTGGGCGCCACCTGTAACGGAACCCGTGTCCTCCCTCTTCAACCTTTCGCTACCCTTCACGCTCTTAGGTCTACAGGACCCTAAGAACGATCCAGGTTGCAGGCTGAAAAGGGGATCCAGGCTACGACTACGGCATGCTTGCTTTTGCATAGCTCGTCGGTGGGGTGGGTACTTGCAGTCGCAGCTCTGGACAGTGTTACATTAAACTTCATGCCATATTTTATTAGGGTTCCAAAATAATGGAACCCGAAGATGAATAGGAGGGAGCGTCACTGAAGGGAGGGAAGAGAACTCAGAGAATTTACTCACCCGTCCTCTTCTCACACTCACCATGACCAAACCTTTTTAAATTATTCAACCATAATAAAAAAAAAATTGGTTCAAAACAAATATAACATTTTTTTAAATTTTGAATCAACAAAAAAAAAATAATAATAACAATAAAATAAACAATGAAAAGAAAATGAAAGAATGAAAATAGTAAATTTAAGGAGAAACAAAATTTAAATTATTTTAATTTATAAATGCAAAAAAAAACAAATAATAACCAAAATAATTTAATAACATAATGTATAAACAAATTATTAATAATAATTAATTAAAATTACCTCTATCCAGGTGGACCAGGAACCAAAAAAAAATTATGATAAAAAAAAATGTACATTAACACAAAAAAAACACACAAACTAATATTCTTTCTTGAAATTCTTCTTTCTTCAATTTCTTCTTTTAATTAATAATCTTCTTTCTTCATTTAATTTTATTTTATTCTTGCATGTTTTTTTATATTATGTATTTAAATTTGCACATTTTTTTTTTCATTTCTTGCACACTTCTTATTTAAGTGTTAATTTATAGATATATATAGTTTTTATTTTTACAAATTTTTTTTCTTTTCACCGTTTATTAATGAAAATGTATACACTTGATTGTCTGCATTGTTTATAAACAATATATTTTTTTTAATTTAAAATCACACACTTTCTTTTTTTTTATTTTAGTAATACATATATTTTTTTTTCGTCTTTCTCCAAATTATATAATGCTTGAATTTTTAAATTATTACTTGTACTGTTATATTTGAATTAATGATCGTTACCAAGTTTTCTTCAAGACTGACTCATTTTCAGATTTTAATTTTTGATTATTTTGATTTTTGAATTTTAAAAATTTTGATTTTTATGAATGTAAAGTATAGTGTATGTATGTAAAGTAGTGTTGTATGGAAAATGTGGTTGTGGTAAGTATGTGTGTGTGTTCAATGGATAGTATTATGTGGTAAGTTATATTATGTACTGTACGTGTGAGTTTTGTTTTTATTTTATTTTTCTTTCAGATCCTCACAACGATTCTCAGCATAACTTCTATGATATAAACAAAAGCAAGCTTTGAATCGAAATAATTGGGAACAATTTATTTAATTCCAATGATAGTTTATTATAATTTTATATAATTCAAAAAATGTTCAAATGAATAAGTATGCCAGAGTAAAAGAATTCGCGGAGCTAAACAATTGTTTGGAGTTAACGCGATGATAGTCAAGCAGCAAAAGATCCCGACAAAAGCATTGAGTTATCAATTTTAGTATGTTACTAATTTTAGTATGTAACTAATTTAAAGCAAAACAAATAAGAGCAATCTCTGACTTGCCCGTTACAAAGAGATAAGAGCATACAATTTAATGAGAAATGGAAATGCAATATATAGTAGATCTAGGGTGAGTTGTTGATGTTTGGCTTTTAAGCTTCTCTGCAGCACATTCCAGAACAAGCTTGTTATATTTGGTAAGGTATTTTGTAAGATAAAATTAAATGGTGTGTATGTTTTTTCGTGTTTGCATGTAGTTAAGGATAGCAGCATGAACAATGTTATTGTGTTAAGTAGGGAATTTTTACAACAAAATAATATTAAACTTAAATTTGACAATGAAATAAATTATGTAATAAAAAATAAAAAATAAAAAATAAAGAAAAAGATTAAAATAACGATGTTTTTGAAATCCTTATTATCAATGCTAATGATTGTCGTGAATCAGACAGTCGATTCAGAAGAATGGTGATAAGGATAACAAAGATACAATTTTGAATACTAAAGTAGATGTTGAAATGAATGTAAGATTAACTGATACGAAAATTGTTTTCAATTGTTGTCCGAGGCGATAGCCATATGCGCATAAGTTAAAGCTGCAAGTAATTTTAGATGATTTAGTAAAAAGCAAATTTATTCCATTCCATTCCAGATTATTCAGCCCCCCTGGAAGACTCCAGTCTTTCAGCGAGAGGCAGTGGAGCTACTTAAGATATTGGACGAGTGTAGTTTCCAAAATTCGTATGAAGAGTGACGACCCTGACTTTACCGTCATTTCCAGGATGTATTTGTGACATACGACCGATAATCCATTTGGAGGTTGGCAGGTTTGGATCTTTGAGAAAAACGATATCGTTAACTTGAAGATTGAATTTAAGTTTTTGCAACTTTGGTCTATGTTGAAGGGATGTAAGATATTCCTGATGCCATCTCTTATAGAAGCCTTGGAATGAATCCTGTAAAGTAAACCAATTAGTTTTTATGCAAGTATTTGAAATATCTGATTGAGGAACTACAACATATTGTTCCCCAGTCATAAAATGTGATGGACTCAATGCAGTTGGTTCACTATCTGAGACATGCCACATGGGGCGCGAATTCAATAGAGCTTCGATTTTTGATAGTAACGTGTACATCTCTTCGTATGTCAACTTGTTCTCACCAATAACACGTTTTATATGGGTCTTGACAGATTTTACACCGGCCTCCCATAAGCCTCCAAAATGAGGGGCTGCAGGAGGGATACATTTCCAGCTTTTGTCATCTTTTGAAAGGTGAACAGCTACAATGGTGTTATGGTGTTGAGTTCGAAGTTGATTATACATTTCATCAAGAGTACGTTTCGCGTACCATTATCGCTCCAAATTTTTCTTGGCTTACCGCGACACGCGACAAATCGGTCTAATGCTAACAGAAAGGCATTTGTCGAAAGGTCTCCTACCATTCCAGGTGAATTCCTTTTGTAACGAAACAAACGAGTAGCGCTATGTACGATTTAACCAATTTAGCATTGCGTAATCGAGATGAACGCAACGTAATTGGACCGGCGCGGCCAAAGATTAAATATGTAACAAGATGAGAAACTGACTTACGTTTCACTCCCTAGATCCCGCAATTTTCATATTTCTTCATTTCCTTTTTCTTTTCGTCTACATGAATACATGTGAGTTACAAAAACAAAGAGATGAGGTGAGAATTTTCTATTTTTAACATTTCTCTTTTGTTTGTTTTCGCATTTTCAACAGTTCTCTTTTGTTTGTTTTCGCATTTTCAAATTTAGCGTGGATTACTAGATTGAATTTTGAAATTGTCAAACACGTTTTTCTTAAACTCACCACGAAAATACTAGAACTTATGATTTGGATGCGTTCCGAAACTTTAGACCGAAGATATATTTATTTGTGCCTTACATTAAGGTATGCTTATATGCAGAAACGCATTATAATGTTTAAAAATATTGGCTTAAAGTTATAGTCCGATAATGAACAATGTTAAGAGTATTAAGTGTATGCTGATTCCACTAACGCTAATCACGAGAATTAGCGAAGTAAATTAAGAACAAATCTCGACTTTTCTGAAATTTAGGGTAGAAAAAACGTAGTATTATACTAAACGTTCTATAATTCAAAGTTTTGACCTACGAATATTTAACCTAAATTCTATAAAAGATCAATTCACAATCTACTTCTCTACATCTTTTGATAGGCGTTAGTGGAATTAGCAAATAAAATAACGTTTGAGTCATATTTGAAACGTAATTTTAAGCTAGTATCACACTATTGAATTGAGGAGACATTAGGTAAGTTTCTTTATCAATTTGATCATTGTTCATGATTTTTTTTATTTACAGTAAAAACTTACAAAATGAGTCGAAAAATGTGTCGGTATTTTCATATAACTACACGTTTTAGAACGTGTCGTAAGTGCCCGTGAGATCGTTTCCAAAAACAATTGGAACAAAATTAAAAATCATTCATCTTCATGTCTCATTGTTAAAAAATAAAAATTATAAAATATTCAATTATCAGTTTGAAAGATAACAAAAAATTTTAATTTCTTTAGGTTTTGAGAAAATTACGATATGTATTGATCTGATATGACGTGTTTTCTTAATATAATTAAATTACTATTTATTTTAAATTGATAAAGCCTAGTACGCAGATCGAGCTAAATTTTAGCTCACGAATTTCTCTCCAAACATCAGCTAAATTCCCAGCTAAATTTTGACACAAGATTATTTTGGAGACTATGTAGAACGATTTTTAAGACACAAACAGTTTGTTCGGGTACTACTCTGAAAGTCTGAAACTTACAAATCCTATCATTTTAATTTTTTTTTTATATGGAGTTTTACAGATTTTGAGCTCAATCATGTTAATAGAATCAGGCAGTAAACAAACAAGGCTACAGAATTTGTGTCAAAAAGAGCTGTTTTCTGAAAAAAAAAAAATATTTTTAACTAAATTATTTACAAACAAATAATTTGAAAAAGTGTAGTTTGTGGAAAATAATATTAAAATGGAAAACCGAATGAAACAAATTGAAATTGAAGAAGAAGTTATTATTTGTGCAGTTGCTCAAGTTATTTCAATAGCTGCAATGCATACAAAAAATTTGCCATCTATTCAAGTAAATCCATACTTGGAAGAAAGAAATGAAAAGGGTCGTTTTGCAACAGATGTTAGTTCTAAATATCTCTTAATGTTTTTAAATATTTCTGTATAACAAAAAACAAAACTTTCCTTTAAGCCTAGTACGCAGATCGAGCTAAATTTTAGCTCACGAATTTCTCTCCAAACATCAGCTAAATTTTGACACAAGATTATTTTGGAGACTATGTAGAATGATTTTTAAGACACAAACAGTTTGTTCGGATACTACTCTGAAAGTCTGAAACTTACAAATCCTATCATTTTAATTTTTTTTTTATATGGAGTTTTACAGATTTTGAGCTCAATCATGTTAATAGAATCAGGCAGTAAACAAACAAGGCTACAGAATTTGTGTCAAAAAGAGCTGTTTTCTGAAAAAAAAGTATTTTTAACTAAATTATTTACAAACAAATAATTTAAAAAAGTGTAGTTTGTGGAAAATAATATTAAAATGGAAAACCGAATGAAACAAATTGAAATTGAAGAAGAAGTTAAGATTTTTGCAGTTGCTCAAGTTATTTCAATAGCTGCAATGCATACAAAAAATTTGCCATCTATTCAAGTAAATCCATACTTGGAAGAAAGAAATGAAAAGGGTCGTTTTGCAACAGATGTTAGTTCTAAATATCTTTTAATGTTTTTAAATATTTCTGTATAACAAAAAACAAAACTTTCCTTTACAGTTTAACGATATGGTTTCAAACTTGAAAGTTTTCAAGGAAAACTTCCACATGGATCCACATACGTTCAATACGTTATTCAAACTTGTCGAACCATTTTTGCTTCCACTTAGGAAAACTAGGCCCTATGACAATATAACGCCACTGGAAAAGTTTGCGGTTGTCATAGAGTAAGTACCTACAAACAAATATTTGTAACCACCCTTTTTGCCATTTCTATCTGCTTCCCGCTACTGTGGCCACTGCTGCTGGATGCTGGAGTTTCCTTTTCGTCAAAATGTATTACAATGCAAAAACAATTAAAATATAAGTACGGTTGAATAGACTTAATTTAAGTAACTTTGCGATACTTTTAAATGTACGTTTCGCGAAATATACTATCCGAGACAAAATTTTTTAAATGTGTACTTAAAAGCCTTTCCATTTTACGTTACTATTTTGGTCTCTGTAACACGGATTATTTGCCAACATTTCACAACTTTTGTGTCTACAAAAGCAACTATCCACAGGAAGCTCGCAACTAAGTTGCATACTTTTAGGTTGATTTACAAATTTCAATCGTTACTTTTTTTGTTCGAAATGGGAAACGGATTTAAATTTTAGTAATCTCAACCGCCATAATATCATTGGTAACATATCGCAGCCGTATATAGGATAAGCAAGCAACATTTTGGGACAATCGTGGAGGATGTCTGCACTGCTATTTGCAAGGCATTGTCTGATGAGATTCCTGCTCTCGACGAAACTGAGATGATCAGAATCGCCAACGAATTCAATGCTCAATGGAACCTTCCGAACTGTGTTGGAGCAATTGATGGTAAATATGTTGCCATCAAATGTCCACCAAATGCAGGAAGCATATTCTACAATTATAAAGTAAGTCTTCAGTTCAGTGACCATTCAAATGTACTTTTAAAATTTTTTCTTCAAGGGTTTTCATAGTGTTGCCAAACCTGGCAGCACTAATTTCGATTGAAATCAAAACGATAACATTGACTTATATTGTCATCTCCCAAAAAATGACACATCATTAGCGCGCCCTTTTACAAATAAAGCCATCGAATTCTAGCAAATTCCTTCTTTTTCGATCTTGCGATTCATCTATAAGGACCTGCTAATCCTGCCTGTCCTTTATAGCCAAACCTCGTGGCAAGCTTTAAATAGAAAAAAACTAACATAAAGTTATTATAAAAGTTATCTTTCCTTAAAGAAGTAAACTAATTGTAAGTTAAATTTGTAATGAATTATACCTATTATAGATATGTACAAAATTGTATAAAATTAATGCCTTACGTTTTATATGAATATATTTCGTAGGAATTAAAGTTTTCCTTTTAAGCAAAACGAAAGCTGTTCAATTTATTAAAGGAAGGATATCGACAACAAATCTTTAATTCAATTAAACGTCCTGGGCATAGTGTTTATCACCGCCAGCATCAAGCCCTCAGCGCTACCTCTGAATTGATCGATTCCGTCGTCACTGGAGTCTACCTCCTCACCACTGAGTTCACCATCGCCAGCAAAGAACGTGTCAGCACTAGAGCTGAGCTCACCGCTACCACCGACGTCTGTGTTCGCAGTATATATTCCAGCATCGGCAGAACTGATCTTATCACCGCCAGCATTGAATTATTCAACACTGGCACTGAGTTTATCATCGCCATCGCATTCTACATCCTCATCAGCTCACCACAGTGAGACCATAACCTTACCATCATTCATTTCATCACCGCCAGCATTGAATTATTAAACACTGGCACTGAGTTGATCATCGCCATCGGATTGTACATCCTTACCAGTTTACTACAGTGATATTATAATCTTCAAGCACGCTCTCGCACCTCAGCATCCGTTCCATCACGGCCAGCTTCAAGCTATTCACCACCAGCACTGATCTCGTCAATATCGGCGTTATTTTCATAACCTCCAGCATCGATTCACTCAACGCTCGTACGGAGCACAACATCGACATCAACATCTGCATTCCCAACAGCGTCTCCACGTCATCGTCATCAACGAAACCTGAACGACGTAAGGTAAGTCCAAGTAGAAACGTAGTTATTATTATTTTTCTCTACCTCTGCGTACTATTTATAAGAAAGCTCAATAAAGGTTAGAATTAAAATGGTATCTGACTCCGGGAAAGAATTATTTAATTGCAAGTCCTGTAATAACGTCGACAATGACGAAATGGTACAATGTGATACCTGCAATGATTGGCACCATTTCAGTTGCGTAGGTGTGACCGCCGACATAGAAGAGAAAGAGTGGGAATGTGCAAAATGCAAGCCACCGAACCCAGAAAATACCTCGAACAACAAACCTCCCTTAGGGCCTCTCCACGATCATAACACTCCTGCCTTTGATGCTAACGATCAAGGAAATACGGCTAGCACTTCTAAATCTTCAACACAAGTACGTAAATCTTCCTTTTTTAAAGAGCGCGCTCTTATCCTTGAACAACTAGAAGAGGAAAGACGTATGAAAGAGCAAAGGGATAAGGAGTACATAGACAAAAAATATGCAATGCTTCGACAATTAGAACTTGAAACTTCCGACAGTTATGTTGGTGAGAACCAACTAGACGAACAGCATGAGAAAGCTACTATTAACACTCGCCTTCATGGTTCAACTCCAGTATCACGTAACGCTGAAGGCTACTCATCAATGACAAACCCTAGCAACCAGTCCACTCGAAAACCGATCAAAGAGGTTACCCAAGACAACAACAACTTGACTCTTGCCACTCAGAGCGCTTCATATAGTAAAGCCACATTCGGTACAGCGCTTTCCGCCCCGCAAACAATACTCGCGACTGCTCATGCATATAGTAGTCCAACGCACACCACGAACCCCTATCAGTCTTGTGGCCTTTCAATGCATTCGTCTAATCCCTGCAAGCAGCCAGTACTCAACGCTTCTTCTTGCTCAAACAACATCGCCACGCAGGCTGTTAATACATCAGCCTCATTTAATAATGCATCTTCTTCCAATGCACCGGCATCTAACTATTTTATGCCTGCAGTATCTGCTGAAGACCCTATTCCTAGCAAGGCGCAAATGGCAGCGCGACAAGTGATAGTCAAGGAACAAGTCACCTTTAGTGGTCAGCCAGAGGACTGGCCACTCTTCATCAGTTGGTACACTAGTACAACACTTTCGTGTGGATATACTAACTCGGACAATCTTCGTCGGCTGCAAGTTGTTTAAAGGGTGAAGCTCTGGAGAACGTTAAGTATAGACTTTTCATTCCTGACCAAGTCCCTGGTGTTATTAACACACTTACTCGACTCTATGGGCGCTCCGAAGTCATCATTGACAACCTAATCGACAAAATGCGTAACGAGCCGCCACCACGCGAAGACAGATTACAATCTATTATAAAATTCTCTTTAACAATTGAGAACATATGTGGAGTTATGATGGCAACCGGCCTACACAAACATTTAGCTGATCCAAGTCTACTAAGAGAACTGGTGGATAAACTACCCCCGAATCTTCGATTGGATTGGGGGCACTACTCTAGGAGTGTGGACGACGTAGACCTATCCGTTTACAATTCCTGGCTAGCCGACAAAGCATACTCCGCTTCAATGGTCACTCCACTTAACTCTAAAATATTAAACAGAACGGGAAGGAACTCTGCAAGAGCGTCATTGAACGTACATCAAAGCACGCCTAGCTTGATGGAACGAAAATGCCCCGTGTGTCAGCAGGAATGTAGAACGGTGGAGCTGTGTGAAGAATTCGCAAAAATGAGCCTTAGAGAGAAATGGGATATTATTAAAAGATTTACTATCTGCAGAACATGTCTCCGGACTCATGGGCGAAATAGATGTTATTCGGAGAAAGCGTGTGGTGTAAACGGCTGCACCTACAAACATCACAGAATGCTGCATAACGTTGCGAATGATCGTCAAGTCGAGACTGCATCGAATCAACAAATGAACTGCTTTCAAACAAGCAATAAAACAAGCGTTTTATTCAAAATAATTCCTGTTGTGTTACATAATAGAGATAAAAAAATAGAAACCTTTGCATTTCTTGACGATGGTTCATCAATATCGCTCATTGATGAAAGTCTTGCTTCTGAACTGAACGCTGAAGGAGATCTACAGCCACTATGCTTAAAGTGGAGTAGAAATTTCAGCCCTCACTATCGATAAAAGGCACTCAATACATCTTCGTACCGTCAATCATCTCGATCTTCCAGTACAATCGATCAATATAGCGGAACTATCGAAAGAATATCCATATCTTAACGGGCTTCCGGTGGACACATATTCCGAAGCAAAACCTCGTCTACTCATTGGACTTGACCAATGGAAGCTGTGCGTACCACTGCGCTCCAAAGAAGGAACAGAAGGCCAGCCCATAGCATCAAAGACCCGCCTGGGTTGGATTATATACGGTCCATTAACACGAAAGTCTAAACCTGTTGATCAACGACAAAGCTTCTCTAACTTCCACATGTGTGAATGCCAGATATCTGAGGATAAGAACTTGAACGCATTGTTTAAGGAATTCATTGCGCTAGATGTGATAGGGCCCAACTCCCCTAAGGCCATACGTTCATGCGACGATGAAAAGGCACTTGCAATTCTGGAAAACAGTATATCGAGAAAAGGAAAACGCTTCGTTGTTCCGCTTCTATGGAAGTTTGTCAACAAAGAGATGCCCGATAGCCGCTTGATGGCCAAGCGCCGACTGATATGTCTCGAAAAGAAAATGCTGAAAGACATGGAGCTTGCAAAGAAGCTTGAGTTCCAAATCGAAGACTACGTGAAAAAACAGTACGCCAGAAAACTAACAATATCCGAGATACAAGCACATGTTTCCCCAGTATGGTACCTTCCAGTCTTCCCAGTCATTAATCAAAATAAACCTGGGAAAGTAAGAATGGTGTGGGATGCTGCTGCACGTGTGGGCAATATCTCACTGAATTCAATGCTCTTTTCCGGTCCTGACATCGTTCCTTCTCTCTTTTCTGTGCTTTTTCGCTTTAGGGAGCGCAAAATTGCTATATGCGCTGATATTCAAGAGATGTTCCATCAGGTATGGATAAAAGCAACCGACCAACACGCGCAACGTTTCTTGTGGCGAAACAAGCTTACGATGGAAATTGAAGAGTACGTTATGCAAGTTATGACCTTTGGCTCAACATGCTCGCCTTTCTGTGCACAATTCGTCAAGAACACCAACGCAAACAACTTTAAATCGGAATATCCACGAGCCTCACAGGCTATTATCGAAAGACACTACGTCGACGACTACTTAGACAGTGTGGACTCCGAAGAAGAAGCGGTGCAGCTGGTCAAAGAAGTCATCTTTATACACAGCGAAGCTGGGTTTAACATACGAAATTTTATGTCAAACTCGTCACAAGTCATTGAGACCGTCAAAGAAAGGGCAGCCACCTATAGCAAAGCAGAAAGCAGCCGACGAATTATCCTGGGTCCCGAAAAGGTACTTGGCATGTGGTGGTCTCCGTGCTCCGACTCATTCTCGTTTGCACTGAGTACTCCTTACTTAAAATCTAACTCTTTAAGCGAAAATATCTGGCCTACTAAAAGAGAGATGCTCAGAATCCTTGTGTCAGTGTTCGACCCACTGGGACTGATTGCGAACTTTATGGTACTGCTGAAAATCCTCCTACAAGAAGTCTGGAGCTCGGCAGTTGAATGGGATGAAAAAATAAAACCACAACATTACGAGAAGTGGTGTGCTTGGAAAAATCGTATTCCATCAATCAAAGAAATTGTTATCGAGAGGCCATATCTTGCGAAAATGTCCTTTAAAGAAAGCTATTCCTTGCAATTACACATATTTGTTGATGCAAGTGAGATGGCATATTCAGCCGTGGGATATTTTCGAGTCACCAACAACGAAGCTATAGAGTGCACTTTAGTCGGTGCCAAAACCAAAGTTGCACCACTGAAGATGATATCCATACCTCGACTTGAATTGGAGGCAGCTGTTCTGGGAACAAAACTAGCACGAATGATAACAGAAGGGCACTTCGTCGAGATAACAGAAAAGTACTTCTGGTCGGACTCCCGAACTGTTCTGAGTTGGATTAACTCGGAAACTGGAGATGGTTACCTAGCAAAGCAAATGTGGCCGACGAGGCCACGAAGTGGAATTTGAAAAATGAATTCCATTCAAACAGTCGTTGGTACCAGGGTCCACGATTCCTATACGAACCACAGGAACAGTGGCCAGGAGAAGCTACAAAACCAGAAGAGACAGCAGAAGAGATGAGGCACCTTAATCTACATCATATCGAAAAAACTGACTTCGCCATAGACTTGACAAGATTCAGTATCTGGAATAAACTAATGAGAACCATGGCACAAGCAACCCGATTCATTCGACAAAGAATACTTAAGACGGAAAAGGTCAGCACAATGATACGATCAAAACACATGGAAGACGCAGAAAATTATCTTATAAGGATGTGTCAGAGCGAAAAGTTTTCCGAAGAAATCGCGATTTTAAAGAGAGTTAAGACAGAAGAACGAACCCTATGCAAATCGAGCCCACTTTACAAGCTAAGTCCATATCTGGATGACAATGGATTGCTGCGAATTAAAGGGCGAATAGATACGGTGCCGGGAGTTCCACTGTGTACAAAACGTCCAATAATTCTACCAAGGCAACATATCGTAACTAACCTTATCGTTGGCAACTATCATCAACGATTCTGTCACATAAACAACGAAACAGTAGTTAACGAAGTTAGGCAAAAGTTCTATATACCAAAACTTCGGATCGTCCTTAGAAGTGTAGTGAAGGAATGCCAGCATTGCAAAAACAATCGATGTAATCCCGAGCCACCGCTGATGGGCGACCTTCCATCCGCTAGACTCCAACCCTTCACAAAACCATTTTCCTTTGTAGGAATAGATTATTTCGGCCCTCTTTTCGTCAAAGTTGGGAGACATTCTGAAAAACGATGGGGAGTTTTAATAACCTGCCTAACTATACGAGCAGTGCACATTGAAGTCGCCTTTAGCTTGTCTTCAGACTCTTGCATAATGGCTATCAAACGTTTCATTTCAAGAAGAGGTTGGCCGTTGGAAATATTCAGCGAAAATGGTACTAATTTCCGAGGTGCCAGTGTAGAGCTAAAAGAAGCAGTAAATAAGATAGAAATCGATAAATTAGTTTCTGAATTCGTAAGACCCAGTCTAAAATGGAACTTCAATCCTCCTCTAGCACCACATATGGGGGAAGTTGGGAGAGGTTAGTTCGCTCGGTGAAAGTCACCTTAGGCCATATAACACCAACCAGAAACCCTACAGATGAGCTTTTAGGTACAATGATGACTGAGGTAGAGAGAATAATAAATACACGACCCCTTACTTATGTCCCTTTAGGTTGTGACGAGGATGAAGCGCTAACTCCAAACCACTTCCTGTTGGGAAGTTCAAATGGTGACAAACTTGCTGGAGAGGTCGATGACGATGTCACCCTATTAAGAAAAAACTGGCTAACAAGTGAACAGTTCGCTAACAGATTCTGGCGTCGTTGGGTAAATGAATATCTCCCCGATCTCACTCGAAGAACAAAATGGTTCTCTGCACCAAAACCAATCAGCGTAGGAGACATTGTAATAATTGCCGACCCAACGTTACCAAGAAACACTTGGCCAAAGGGACTGATTCTCCAAACCAACCTTGGAAAAGATGGCATAGCACGCAGTGCCGTTGTTAAAACTCAACATATTATCTATACCAGACCCACGTCCAAGCTAGCTATTTTAGATGTTGGCAGATTTGGCGAAGATGGAAAGCTTGTCCCAGGAACCAGCTTACCAGGGGGGAGTGTTGCCAAACCTGGCAGCACTAATTTCGATTGAAATCAAAACGATAACATTGACTTAGATTGTCATCTCCCAAAAAATGACAGATCATTAGCGCGCCCTTTTTACAAATAAAGCCATCGAATTCTAGCAAATTCCTTTCTTTTTCGATCTTGCGATTCATCTATAAAGACCTGCTAATCCTGCCTGTCCTTTATAGCCAAACCTCGTGGCAAGCTTTAAATAGAAAAAAACTAACATAAAGTTATTATAAAAGTTATCTTTCCTTAAAGAAGTAAACTAATTGTAAGTTAAATTTGTAATGAATTATACCTATTATAGATATGTACAAAATTGTATAAAATAAGTTTTCCTTTTAAGCAAAACGAAAGCTGTTCAATTTATTAAAGGAAGGATATCGACAACACATAGCATAGTTTTAATGGCAATTTCGGACGCAAACTATAAGTTTGTGTACATTGATGTAGGCGGATACGGGAGTGAAGGTGATGCAAACGTTTTTGGTGCAACACAGCTTGGAAGGGATATCATTCAAGACAAATAAGCGTTTCCACAAGACATGCTAGTTGGGTCCGAAAAGCTGCCTTTTTATTTTGTAGCTGATGATGCCTTCCCGCTGAAAAAACGGATTGTAAAACCATTTGCTCCAAGGAAACCACATAAATTGACCATTGAGGAGCGCATTGCGAACTACAGAATAAGCAGAGCCCGCCGTTGCGTTGAGAACTGCTTTGGGATACTTATTTCAAAGTGGATATGTCTTTCGCGCACAATGTTTTGTGGCCCAGACAAGTGTCAAAAGGTTGTTAGTGCATGCTGCTACCTACACAACTACCTTCTGCGAACTAGCAAATCAACATATTGTCCACCGAAGTTTGCAGATTACTATGATGACTCTGGGGCCCTTATTCAAGGCGAATGGAGAAATCAAGTAACAAAGGACAGTGAACTCAGTTCTTTCCAATCTGCTGTAGGAAGGCCAAACATTTGTGGGAAAATTTTAAGAAACAAAATTAAGGACTTCGTCAACTCTCCCAAGGGAGCTATTCCATGGCAAAATAAGGCTGCATTTTTGGAGGAGACTTAATTTAAGACTCAGAAATACATAATCACCTAAATGACACAAGTTGTGAGGAAATGGTCTATACTCTGGTTAAGGTTTTGCTGAAATAAAAAAAAAACGTAAAGCAGTCAAAAATCTAATTAATACGAGTGCTTATTTTTCATTTTTTTATTCAAATCTTTTACTTTGTTTTTATGATTGTCCCGGGGACGTTTTCCGGCTTAAGTTGAGCTGACGAACAGAAGCATGAATTGATTAACGTCAGCACCTAGCAATTAAGCCTTATCTGACGTGTGACTACTCACACAGGTGTCGTTTATAAGTGTTGACATTCACCCTGATGATCCACCAGCTGCAAAAGCACACCTCAACTTTCAAAAGAAAGAAGCGGGTACCCTGCAACCGGATTCACACCAGTACCAATTGAATTAGTGCCAGCCCTTATTCATCTTGGTTTGATTCTAGACTACTATTCAGGCAAAACACGGAACTGCACTCAACCCTCGTTTACCGAAAGAAGAGCCGTTGTCCGGTCACGGAAACTGTACTCAACTTTCAGTCACCGAAAGAAGAGCCGTAACCGCGATTTGCGAACAGCAGCTGAGGCCAAACTCAGACAACCACAACCCCCGCGAAGGTCCATCCCACTAGTGAGGTGGCAAATCCTCACTACCCGCGGTACATAATTGCCCCTGGGTGAGGGGTTGGTGTCACATTTTGGTTCTGTATAACCATTCGTTATACAGACATTGTTTCATTTTGTGATCTTTTGAGTTTTGCAGCTTTTATCAACTGACAGATGAGGGACACCGCTCACCCTCTGTCGAGTATATCCACTTTGATTGAAGGGATGAACCAGCCAATCAAGAGATATACCCAGCAGGGCGTCTAATTTCATTAACATCTATCCACATTCGGTATTCGTTGATCGTATTTCCTCATTTAATATATCCTTAGATATATTATCTGTTAAGGATCGCATCAATCTTCATTATACGTCCTGTATCAATCCGTCAATTCCATTAGACTAAAGCTGCCTACGTCCGCAGGTTCATGCCAATAAATTGACAAGAACCTCTCAGAGGCACCACTTGAAGGTGTAGGTCAGCACGTTCACTTACTGGGGAATATGTACTCGGAAACATGTTTCCTTTCTAAATTTCCAGGTCCATGATTTCACCTCCTGAGCTGACGAACAGAAGCATGAATTGATTAACGTCAGCACCTAGCAATTAAGCCTTATCTGACGTGTGACCACTCACACAGGTGTCGTTTATAAGTGTTGACATTCACCCTGATGATCCACCAGCTACAAAAGCACACCTCAACTTTCAAAAGAAAGAAGCGGGTACCCTGCAACCGGATTCACACCAGTACCAATTGAATTAGTGCCAGCCCTTATTCATCTTGGTTTGATTCTAGACTACTATTCAGGCAAAACACGGAACTGCACTCAACCCTCGTTTACCGAAAGAAGAGCCGTTGTCCGGTCACGGAAACTGCACTCAACTTTCAGTCACCGAAAGAAGAGCCGTAACCGCGATTTGCGAACAGCAGCTGAGGCCAAACTCAGACAACCACAACCCCCGCGAAGGTCCATCCCACTAGTGAGGTGGCAAATCCTCACTACCCGCGGTACCCAATTGCCCCTGGGTGAGGGGTTGGTGTCACATTTTGGTTCTGTATAACCATTCGTTATACAGACATTGTTTCATTTTTGTGATCTTTTGAGTTTTGCAGCTTTTATCAACTGGCAGATGAGGGACACCGCTCACCCTCTGTCAAGTATATCCACTTTGATTGAAGGGATGAACCAGCCAATCAAGGAAACATGTTTCCTTTCTAAATTTCCAGGTCCATGATTTTACCTCCGAGCTGACGAACAGCAGCCAATGCTTGTTGCTGGAAGCTAAGACCGAGTTCTTCTACTACGTCCTCCGGTAGCTTATTAAGAACACGGTCAAGGTTCGCCAGCAACAAATAATTTTTTAAGGGTGGTTGTGTCGGTTCTGATGCGACGTTCCCATCATCTTTCCTCATTTGGATGAGGGTTGCCACTGTCTGTGTTAAATTGCTAACACTTTCTGCTATTATATCTTTTTTGTGTGGCTTTGATGCAATCTAAAAGATCAGAATAAACAAAAGCATTAATTTTTTTCAACACCAAATTAAATTTAATAAACTATATAAATGTACATACATATGTATAGGAACTTGCCACAGGAACATTAGGAGAAGCCTCTTCATTGTTTTCCTCTTCTTCTAAGGTGCGCTTGAAGGCATTGCACTGGTGTATGTTCTGGAAATAGTTTTCAAGTTTTATAAATCATCAGACATTGTATAGTGAAATTAAATATACAAAATACACTTACCTTCGTTTACTCGAAGCCGGTTTGAGAAAAGCCAAATACGAAGAAAACTCCCAATCGGCATTATCCGTAGGAAGGATTTCTTCTTTATCCTCGGTGAAATCCACTGCGGCACTACCGGATTTCCCTTTTTTTCGAGGAGCATTGTGGTAGCGATGGCTATCCTTAAGGGATTTCCATGCCGCTTTGCAATCGTCAACTAAGGTTTTAATTGTTAGCTACCTATTTTAATTCCAAAATACACTGAACTTACCACTTTTGTCAAGTTTCAACGCAATCTGTCGCCAATCTGCATTTATGGCTTCAAGATTGCTGTGTGATTTCTCCTCCAAGCACCATATTGCCGGGTGCTGTTTCACCAGGACGGCCAAATTTTTTTTTTCATCTACGGATAATGACGACTTTTTTTCCCCGCATCCTTTTTTGGGCTTGTGGCTCTTTTTCTCCCGCCACTTCCTCAATCAAATTTTCAAAAAAATCTAGCGAACAATCATTCATTTTGGCTAGTCAGAGGCAAATGAAACAATAATGTTAAAATTTAGCTTGAGAATAATGTTCCGGACATTTATTTCACTAGCTAAATTTTGACAAATTTTGATTTTTGATTGTGTAGAGTTACGAAAAAAATAAAATATTTTTAGCTAGAGCTGCGTACCTGTTCGCTAAAAAGCTCAGCTAAATTTTAGCTCCGCTAAATTTTGGAGAGAATTTTGTATGGAAGCTAAAATTTAGCTCGATCTGCGTACTAGGCTTAATAATTGAAAGTTGAATAAATAAGTTTGTGAGTGATTTAAATAAACTGAATTTGTGTTTTATTTGAAAAGTGAATAATTTTTAATTATCGGACCAAGCCGAATATTACATTGGTGTCAGAAACAGGGATTAAAACTTATTGAAAATAAAACAGTGAACAGTGATTAAAATATTGTGTAAAGAAGTGAAGTTTAAAATAAAAAAAAATGAGTAAAGTGTTGAAAGACTTAACTGTCCCTGAGCTAAAGGCCGAACTAAGCAAACGTGGCTTAAGTGGGGCAGGAGTGAAAAACGAACTCGTTAAACGGCTGCAGGAATATCTGGAACAGCAAAATGAAGACCCGAATACATTTGAAGCAAAAGTGGAAGAGGTAAATTCAAATGACGCCTTATCTAACATGATGTCTCTTCTTCTAGCAAAGTTTGAAGAGAATAAGAATGATGTCCGGGAGCAACTACAAACTCAAAACAAAAATGTTCTGCAGCAACTACAAACTCAAAAGTATGATGTTGTCGCACAGCTACAAGCTCAAAGGAATGAACAAAAGCAGGAGCAGGAGAATGTACTCAAACAACTAGAAGGAAATGTTCTCAAACAACTAGAGGCCCAAAGAAACGAGCAGAAGAATGAGCAAGAGAATGTACTCAAACAATTAGAGGCCCAAAGAAACGAGCAGAAGAATGAGCAAAATAATGTACTCGAACAACTACAAGCTCAAAGAAATGATGTTCGGGAGCAACTAGAATCTCAAAACAAGAATGTTCTAGAGCAGTTTGACGAACAGAGAAATCTTCTAGAAGGCAGGTTTGCGGATTTCGAAGAGAAAATCAATACTCTCGACGAGCGCGTCGAAAAACAAAATGCACGTTTTGAGAAAATTGACGAATAAATCGAATCCATCACAAACGAACTAGAAAGAGTGCGAAAAATGAAAGCTCGAGAACCTTCTTGTGAGTGCTCAAAGAAGAGAGAAGTAAATCCTCCAAGCTTTGATGGTCAGATTCCGTGGTCAATCTACAAGAAACAGTTTGAAGCAGCAGCGTTAACAAACGGCTGGGACGGTGATGAAAAATACATTGCTCTCACGCTTGCTCTAAGAAGAGCAGCTGCTGAACTGCTACAAACCATCACAGCAGAGAAGAGTGGTGACTTCATAGTCCTTGTAAGCGCAATTGAACAGCGGTTTGGAGATAGCCACATGACAGAAGTCTTCCGAGTTCAGCTAAACAACAAGAGGCGAAAATCTGCAGCAGCTTCAGGCAGATATCGAGCGATTGGTTTACCTGGCATATCCAACAGCTGGCAACGAGATAATAAATCAACATGCTGTTGAAGCCTTTGTGAGAGCTGTTAGCGATATAAATCTCCAAAGGGCTGTTCGCACTGCCGGAAAGAGAACACTACCAGAAGCATTGGCTTTCGCTCTGACTCTGGAAGCCGCGGAACAAGCTTCCCAAAATGTGCATCGGGTAAGAGAGTTAGAGGTCCAAGAATGCTCTTGTCAGAAAGCTTCTGTAGAAAGGAGTCAGCGAGACGGACCAGCACGATGCTGGAACTGCAATAAGACTGGGGATCTACAGCGACAGTGCAGATTACCACGAAGAGGAACGACATGCCAACACTGTGGAAACAGAAGAAATTTATCTGGTCAAAGTAACACCAACTGTTTCCCATCAGGAAAACGAATAAGAACCAACTTTGAGGTTCAGAAGTTGGTTTCTGGTATCGATGGCCCCAAAAAAGACATCCAGGTTTCTCAAACCAAACGCGACAACAAGAGCCTGACCGTGGAAGCAAGTATAAACGGCAACAAATGTGTGGCTACCATCGACACCGGTGCCACGGCATCCATTGTACGGTTGGACCTCGTTAAAAAGACATGGCTCTACAGCACCAATAGCTATCGTCTAAAGACTGCAACTGGAGAGGCAGCAAAAGTGTATGGTGAGGTACGTCTTAAGATCCGGCTGGCAGAGTTGGAATTCTCTCGCCTGTTCCTGGTAGCCGATATATGCGACGAGTGTATTGTTGGTGTCGATTTCATGAAAGAACACGGAGTGATATTGGACATCGGGAACCAGGTCCTGAAATATCGAAACATCGAGATTCCGATGATCTATTTAATCCACTCGTATGAGACCTCATTATCTGTGAAAACCGTCATCAAAGAAGATCTAACTTTGCCTGCTTCTTCAGGAGTATTCGTGAGGACGAAATTGAGGGGCAAGCCTGGCAGCCATCGATACCTCATGGTCGAACCAGCCTCTGTAAAGTCCTCCCAAAACGTCACCATTGGGAAGACTCTTGTTAGACCTGTAAAGAACATGGTTCCCGTACGAATACTGAACATCAAGCCGTACGAAGTTAAGCTTAGAAGAGGTGAGATTGTCGGACAATGCGAATCAGTATCAGCGATAACAAGGATCAGTGAAGAAAAGTCAAGTCAAACCTTGAAGTACGAAGAGCTGAGACTAACATTCTTAAGTCATCTTATCTTGGTCCCCAACAACGAAGAACGGCAGAAGATCTCCTCGAAGAATTCGCAGACATCTTTTCGTCCTCGCAAGGGAAATATGGCAGAACACAACTGGTTCAACATCGGATCAATACCGGGGATGCAAAGCCGATCCGTCAACTTGCAAGACGCCTCCCACTAGCCAAACACGGTGAGGTTGAAGAACTGATAACCACCATGAAGGAAGAGGGTCTGATCGAAAACTCTAAAAGCCCTTGGGCGTCTCCAGTGGTCCTGGTAAAGAAGAAAGACGGATCAACCCGCTTTTGTGTGGACTGTCGAAGATTGAACGATGTGACCAAGAAAGATAGCTACCCTCTGCCTAGGATCAGCGATTCTTTGAATGCAATGGAAGGAGCTAAGTGGTTCTCAACTTTGGACCTGAAGAGTGGATACTGGCAAGTAGAAATCCATCCTGAAGATAAAGAGAAGACAGCGTTCTCAACAGGAAACGGCAGTTCAAAGTGATGCCTTTTGGACTATGCAATGCTCCAGCGACTTTTGAGCGTCTTATGGAATGCGTCTTGCAAGGACTAACATGGAAATCTTGCCTGGTCTATTTAGATGACGTCATTGTATACGGGAAAACCTTTAACGAACACTGAACGAATCTGAGAGCCGTGTTTCAAAGACTTTGAGAAGCCCACCTCACTCCCAAGGAGTGAAGACGGATCCTGATAAGGTTGACACCATGAAGAATTGGACAACACCACAGGACAAGCATCAACTCCGAAGCTTTCTTGGTCTAGCTACCTACTATAGGCACTTTGTCAAGAACTTTGCTGAGATCGCGAAGAGTCTACATCAGCTAACGGAAAAGGGAAAGCAGTTTAAATGGTCAGGTGAGTGCGAACGCAGCTTTCAAGAGCTCAAGCAACGCTTGTGTAATGCACCAGTGCTGACCTATCCGACTCCCGGAAAACCGTTCATCATTGATGCTGATGCTAGCAATGTCAGGATTGGTGCTGTATTGTCACAGGTACATGATGGCAAAGAAAAGGTAGTTGCCTATTACAGCAAGGTACTTTCCAAGTCGGAAAGAAACTATTGTGTGACCAGAAGAGAACTTCTTGCACTGATTTTGGCAACATAGCACTTCCATTAGTATATCTATGGACAGAAGTTTCTTCTCCGAACCGACCATGGAGCACTAAACTGGCTTTTGAATTTCAAGAATCCAGAATGTCAAGTGGCGATATGGATTGAGAGGCTGCAGACGTACGACTATGAAATCCAACATCGGAAGGGGAAGCTGCACTCAAATGCTGATGCACTGTCTCGGAGACCGTGCAAACAAGACTGTAAGCATTGCAGACGCCAAGAAGAAAAAGAAGTGGTTACTGTCCAACGAACCAGAGCCGATCCCATTTATGGCTGGAGCAACGACAAGTTGAGGAAGGCTCAACAAGAGGACCCAGATATCGAACCCATCCTCGCATGGAAGGAACACCAGGAAAAACCAGAATGGGCTGATATCTCCGACAGGAGTCCGGCTCTGAAGGCCTATTGGGCACAGTGGGACTCGCTTCATGTTCAAGAGGGTGTCCTTCGGTGTAAGTGGGAATCAGCAGATGGACAGTCTTATCGAGATCGAAAGTTATGGACGTTCTGCGAGAGATGCATGATGGAGTTTCGGGAGGCCATCTAGGAGTAAACAAGACGTTGGAAAAAATTCGACAGCGATTCTACTGGCTACTTGCAAGGGAATATGTTGAGAAGTGGTGCCGAAAATGCGATATCTGTGCTGCCACCAAAAGCCCGAACAAAAGGAATCACAGCCAAATGCAGCAGTAAAATGTCAGAGCACCCTTCGAAAGAATTGCAGTAGACGTGGCGGGTCCATTTCCGGAAACAAATAATGGAAATCTTCATATTTTGGTCAAAGCCGCTGGAGCAGATGGACTAGCTCCTGAGTTGTTCAAAGCAGCAGGCGACGAGATAGATAGGAGCATGCACCAAATCATCTGTAAGATATGGTCAGAGGAATGCATGCCCGATGAATGGAACCTCAGCATTGTTTGCCCGATCCTGAAAAAGGGAGATCCTCTAAACTGCGCCAACTATAGAGGAATAAGTCTTCTAAACATCGCCTACAAGATCCTCTCTGCCGTAATATGTGAACGTCTGAAGCCTTTCGTCAACAATCTGATTGGTCTTTATCAATGTGGCTTCAGGCCAGGAAAGTCAACCATCGACCAAATTTTCACGTTGCGGCAGATCCTGGAAAAGACCTATGAACTCCAAATCGATACCCACCACCTTTTCATCGATTTTAAGGCCGCGTATGACAGCATCTACAGAGACAAACTGTACAAAGCTATGTCTCTATGTCTAGTTTTGGCGTCCCTGCCGAGCTCGTTAGCTTGTGCAAAATGACGATGGAGTACTCACTCTGCTCCATCAAGGTTGGCAACGAGCTTACGGAATCTTTCGACGTCAAAAAAGGATTCAGACAAGGCGATGCACTGTCATGCGATTTCTTTAACATCGTTCTTGAGAAGATAGTGCAGAACTCCAATGCCACACCAGAGGCACTTTCTTCCAAAAATCTGTTCAACTTCTACTTCTACGCATACGCCGATGATATTGATATAATGGGAAGAACACAGCGTGATGTCAATGGCGCCTTTGTGAGAATTGAGAGAGAAGCGGCAAAAATGGGTTTAGCGGTAAATGAGGGAAAAACGAAGTATATGCTGTCTTCGAGGAAGGACACCCAACACCGACGGCTCGGGCAGAACGTCACAATAGACACATACAACTTCGAGGTAGTAGAGGAGTTTGTCTACCTAGGCTCCTCTATAAACACGGGCAATAACACCAGCACCGAGATCAGACGAAGAATAACTCTTGCTAATCGCTGTTCCTTTGGGCTAAGAAAGCAATTGAGTGGAAAAGCCCTCTCTCGAGCAAGTAAGGTAAAAGTGTACAACACATTCATCATCCGAGTCCTGCTGTATGGTGCAGAAGCATGGACCTTGACAAAATCGGATGAAAGTGCCTTAGGCTGTTTCGAGAGGAAAGTTCTTCGGGTCATCTTTGGCCCCGTGTGCATTGAAGGGGAATGGCGAAGAAGATACAACAGCGAACTTTACGGGTTGTACAACGACATGGACCTAGCCAGAAGGGTCAAGGTCCAGAGACTCAGATGGCTCGGTCATTTATAGCGAATGGACACCAATGCTCAGGCCCGGAAAGCCATCGACACTATTCCCGAGGGAAGACCGCGACTCAGGTGGCGCACTCAAGTGGAAGAGGACCTCAATCAACTTGGAGTGCAAAGCTGGAGACGACTAGCTAAGGACCGAGCTAGCTGGCGGAGACTGTTGATTGAGGCCCAAGTCCACAACGGACTGCAGCGCCACCTTAAGTAAGTAAGTAAGTAAGTAATACAAAATCCAAGTAATTGTTCCTCCTCCAATAAAAGGTATATCACTAATTGTTACCAATGAAGCCAAAGATATTCAGTGACCGAATGAAGACACGCTACGATATACAAGCGACAACAACAGAGTTCCAAGCCGGAGATCGAGTGTGGCTTTACAATCCCCATCGACAAAAAGGGTTGTCACCGAAACTTCAACGGGACTGGGAAGGTCCATATTCAGTAATTACAAAAATCAACGACGTCGTGTACCGGATACAAAGGGGAGTCAGAGGAAAACCTAAAGTTGTACATCGCGACCGGCTACATCGCTACAGTGGTAATGAGAATGATGGATTTGTTCGGGACGATGAATCCTAAGGAGGGGGCAATGTAATATGTATACACTTTTTATTCCTACCTCTCTATATCTCTGTATGTCAATCTATTGTAATGTATACACACTTTGTAACTCCGCCTCTCTATATCTCTATTCTTAAATGTGTATACACTATTTATCTCTGTCGCTCTAATATTGTCTAATTACTGAATAGTTATGTAGCAAAAGTTTTATTTGTAGTTGTAAGTAATTGTGTATACACTCTTTAGAGTTTCCCCTACACTCTAGTGGTTAAGAGGAGAACTTCGTTAAGCATCGAGAAGTTTCAGCGCCTACTAGACCTAGTAGTTTCTCGAACTTATTTGAGTTATAATACCCGCTTGGTGTCGAAGAAAAATTAATTGCTTGTGAACTGCTATAAAGTAAAGACACTGTATTTGAAAGCAATAATTGAAAGTTGAATAAATAAGTTTGTGAGTGATTTAAATGAAGTGAATTTGTGTTTTATTTGAAAAGTGAATAAGTTTTAATTATCGGACCAAGCCGAATATTACAATACGTTTCAAGAGATATATGTCCTCCCAATCCTCTGCTAGTGTTGTCGAAAACCAGTATAAATGGATCAAAACGGAGTGCATGTTTTGGTATGAAAGTTTTTTGACTTACAATACAAAGACAAAAATTATTATTTACGAACAATTTACCAACACATAACGATTCGGGAAATAGCGCAACTCTTACACATGTAATGGAGATATGCACCCAGCAAACACTTTTCTGAATGTTCAGATTTTGTTCACGAAAAGTGAAGAATAATATTCATAAAACGTTCAGTTTTGTGAATGAATTATAAATATACGGAAAGATCCTACACATTTTTACGGGAAGAGAGATTTGATAAATAAGGGCGAACAAAAAAATCTTCATAAGGATACACAAAAATTCAAGAAAATGAACCGAAACGAAAAAAACAATATTCATTTTTCATTCTTTTTTCATCACAAATATGAGTTGAGTGTATACAAGGAAATGTAAAAAAAGATCTTGTTGGTAGATCTTTCTATGCAGAAGTTATTTGTCCTCTATTTATTCTTCTTACATAGGTAAATGTTTGGTTTGACTTAACTGTGCATTATCAGTGTTTGCTCATTTTCTGGAATCTTTGTGTATCCTATGAGGATTTTTTGTTCGCTCTTATTTATTTTCTTTACAAAGGGATAATAATAACGGTTTCGTTTATCGTTTTCAACGTGAATTATCATTTCGAAAAAGTTTTTGATGTGGTTAAGCCCGTATGACACTACATTTTTTTCTCTTTTTTCACCATTAAAAATGAAACAAGAAAGAGTAAACATTTCCTTACCTGATTTATCTAAAAGTGTGAGTGTGTACTCACTACTTTCATCAATGAGAAAAAATCTTAAAAAATCAACTAAACTAAACTAAACTAAACTAACTACATTTTTAATGAGCTAGTCTCATTTTTTTTGACACGTTTACATTCAGAAAAATATTTGTGACGTTTGTTGCTGTTCAAAATTCAAATAATACAAAAACGGATAACATTATATGGATATAATGCTCTTATGGCGTTTTTAATTGGCAATCTGGAATCGAAAAAGAAGCATTCTGTTTTTGAAATCAGAAGGGAAATTCTCTTCTTTTCAGAATCAGAACTGTCACTTTTGCCCAATTGAACGCTTTCAGAATGCTTTTTTTTACTTCCAGATTGCCAATTAAAAACGCCATTAATGTGAATTTTCTCTTGTGTTTGTGTTTACAAAAAAAGGAAAACCATAAAGAAGGTCCTTAGAGATGCATTTGCATTTTACATTGGCAACTGGTGGTGTGCAGAAATGGCCAACAAAGTCTGCAAACAAATAAACAAAAACTGAAGCCAACAGAAAAATATTGCCAAATCATAAAAACAGAGCGGTTTTCGTTTTGCGATGTTTACGACAAAAAAAGACCAAATCAAGGCGCATTCAAAATTAGGTAGTGTCCAGTGTGAAACAATGTCGCTTTTGGTGGACATTAGATAAAAAAGAAAAAAAAAAACTACTCTTGATGCGGCCAAGGTGTTATTGTTGAATATATTACCTACCCATTTCTCTGTATTTGTTCCGACATATAGAATCGTAATTTCTATGAAACGGAATTGACAACTTAACAACATGCAATTTGAAATTGTCAGAAGATTTCATTCTCTGTCTTGATAAAATAATGTTTTCTCTTTTTCTTGAAACTGAAAATATCATATTATTAATGCTTAAATAATAAAGAAAAAAATGTAGTATCATACGGGCTTTAGACCTAAACGACAAAGAGTGCTTATAAATAATAAAAAAGTTGAATAAAATATAATCAATAACAAAAAAGTGAAAAAATAAAACTGAAAACTAACTAAAAGTGAAAGTTACAAGAATTTATTTGTAATCATTTTGAAAGTGGAAGTAGAAAGTAGTTGAAAAACATAAAAACATAAAAAACTAATAATAAGATAACTAACAAAACACAAAAAATATTAAATAAGTGGCAACAAATATTTATTAAAAAAAAAAACTGTAGGTAAATAAACAAACAGTAAGTGCAACATTAACCTCACACAAAAAAAAATTGGGAAACAAATAAAAAAAGCTTTCATTAATTAAAATGAAACGATTAAGATCGTATAATTCAGAGTCTAGGGCAGTAGTAGCACACTTCTTGGCCATAGCTAAAAATGCATCTGATCAAAGTGCCCATGAACAAAGTGTCTTTGTTTCCGCCGATGACTTTGAGTTGGAGAGCAGATTTTCAGAGGCATCTACTTCTAATTCATTTAGATCACAAGGTGATATAATGTACCTTTCGAAGGGATTAATCTTCAATTGGCACGTTGGGCTACAAAACACCTTATAAGTACTTCAGCTTTGAATGAGTTACTATCTATTTTAAGTTAAAAACTTCACGGGCTTCCTAAAGATCCCCGGACTTTGAAGCAAACTCCAAAAAATTAGATTCCAACACCGATGGAAAGTGGTGAATATATTCACTATGGGTTGTAAGACTGTCAGTCAGTAATTTTTTTTGAAGACAACACCTAAGGAAACTGTATTACAGCTCGACTTTAATATTGATGGGCTGCCAGTGGCAAAAAGTTCCAGGAGCCAAGTTTGGCCAATACTTTGCAGCGTTGTTGGAACTAAAGACGTTAAATTGGTAGGAGTCAGTCTTCGGAGTAAATGCCAAACCCTCAAATTCTGACACTTTTTTGTATCCTTTTATAACTGAACTGAAAGAAATAATGGAGTCTGGGATTGTATTTAACGGAATAAAGTATTGTGTTAAGGTATTTTTTGTAATTTACAGTAGTTTCTTATTTCCAAAAAAGCCGTTCGTTTTCTCTTTTTCAGAAAGCTGCCTTTGTGCAATTTCGACGTAATATAGACCCGAAAAAGTTTATTAAAACTAGCTTGCGAAAAATCTTATTCTTTAATAAGTTTTCCCTTAATGTGTTCCTACGTCAGCGGCTTGTCTTTCGAACAAAAGGATTAAAACAAAAATAAATATCACGTACCTACATATATGTTTATTTTCGTAATATTTAATTATTTTTTTAATTCTTTATATTTTGAGAAATTATTAAATTTATTACAAAGTATTCCGTTATTGTATGTTCCAATGCATGTCTTTTCTTTCGAAGGAAAGAATTCAATAAAAAAAAAAAACAAGTAATTTATTTAACAGAAATATTTAATGATTTTTTTTAATGTATTTATGTATTAAGCAATTAATGAATTTAATAAGTTTTGTATTATATTTTCGTATGAAACGGATTTTATTATTTTTTTTTCTGAAATGAAGTTAAATATAACAAATAATAAAACATAATGACGTTCTTTTTTTACACAAGTTCTTTGTTTATAGTGTTTGAAATTAAGAAAAAAATAAACAAAAAGGTTCTTCAATAAAGGACTGCTTTAAAAAGGGTCGCTTTTATTATTTAACCGAGAATTGTTTAAAAAGTTGGGAAAACATTTTCTGTCACTGTGCCAGCATAAATGTTTTGAAATGAATCATAAATCGATTAGAAAACACAACTTATTTATGATTCATTTTGAATTCTTTTACCTGGGTTTTTGGACAACGATTTGAAAACATTAAAGAGGATCATCTATGATTGGAAAATTCTTCATTTAAATGAACGTATATAATGTTTTTTATATATTCATTTGAATGATTACTTCATGAACCTTTTCTGAACCATAAAAATGATTCCAATATGATTAATTTAAATGAAGGTATATACTCAGAATTCTCTCACTCAAATTAATCATATTGGAATCATTTTTATAATTCAGAAAAGGTTCATGAAGTAATCATTCAAATGAATATATAGAACATTATATACGTTCATTTAAATGAAGAATTTTCCAATCATAAATGATTCCCTTTAATGATTCAAATCGGTGTCCAAGAGTCCAGGTAAAAAAATTCAAAATTATTCTTTTCTGAATTCTTTTTCGGTCGAGTTGTTCACTTTTTTAATTTAATTGTGATTAATTTCTGAATGAAAATGTTTGCTGGGCAGTGAAATACGAGACAATTCAAACTCTGCTCGATGCTTAAGTTCGTCTGCAGGGATCAGATATTTCACAGATGGGGTCCACCTGTTTATTAATCAATAAGTGAAAAAAACTTTTCTTTTTTAAAATGCTGCACAAGATTGTAGGGACCAGAGATTGGCTGAATTGCTTTTAACCCCTATCTATTAGGATCAATATGAAACGAGTTGTCGTGTCGAAGAGATCTAGATCATTGAAAGCGTCGTTGCTAACTTCCACTTTGACATTCCATCCTTCGTGAGCATCTTCAAGTTTGATTGCAGGTTCAAGAGTTTCTCGACCTGTCGCAACCACACAGTCACCGACTTCAACGCACGGCATTCATCCATTAAAATTGGCAACTGTATAGCCGTGTAGGTAACGTTTGCTACGAGCTTCAAGTCCTGCGAATGCAGGATCCTCTGAAGGGCAGTATTGCTTTTGTGCAGTTTCTTTGATTGTTTCACCATTTGTCGGATGTTGAACACGTAATTATTACAAAATCAATGCTGCGGAATTCTTTCGCACGGTTAGAAAATCCAATAATCTCCAGAGAAAGGTGAAGTCCAATGGATAGAAGAACAACGCCACATGCTTGTCCTTGTAATCCGCCAAAGAGATTTCAGAAAACTGGCTATTCAAAACAACAGTTCCGGAAAATCCAGGAGCTGGTTTCTGGATAGTTGGCATCTTGATATAAAATTGATTCATTAAAACTGAATTGAATTGAAATTAAACTCACCATCAGCCGTGGATATCCATATTCATCATATATTTCTAAAGATTCACAAGCAATTTAATTAGTAGAATTTAGGTAACAGCTGATAAATGACAGGTGTCAGATAACAGATTTCTTTTTCGAAAATTTCTTAACAGAATTTTATAAAAGTTCGAAATTCTGAAAACCAATTATAAAAGATCTTTTATTTCTAAATCTTTTATGATTCATAACAGAAAATTAATAGCAGAATAACAAAAATGACAGAATAGGCACAAATATGCATCGAAAAAACCAGTATAAATGGAACAACGGAGTGCATGTTATGGTATGAACATTTTTTGACTTGCAAAGATAAGAAATGTTATATACGAACAATTTACCAACAGATAACAAGGGGAGACGATTTTTATGAAACTGATTCGGAAAATAGGGCAACTCTTTCACATGTAATGGAGATTTGCAGTGAAATGCGAGAGACAGCTCAAACTCTTCTCGATGCTTGTGTTCGTTAGCAGGGATCTTATATTTCACAGGTGGGGTCCACCTTGTTGTTGATTAATAAAATCAAAAAGTGAAAAGATTTTTCTCTTTCAAGATGCTTCACAAGAGTGTAGGGACCAGAGATTGGCTGAATTGCTTAGAACCCCGAACGGTTAGGACCAATATGAAACGAGTTGTCGAAGAGCTCTCGAGCATTGAAAGCATCTCTGCTAACTTGTACGAGCAAGGGTCGCGCACAACACCCAGCAGCGATTCAAGCCACTAAACCCATTTCAGTAATTCCGAACGAATTTATTTTTTTACGTCGCGTCGGTTGAGTTTTCAAATATGTATGTCCATAAGTAAAATAGAATTTATTTTTAAGTAAGAATTAATAGATACTTTATTTTAATTTATTACATTCATCATACATGCATTTAGGTTACAAAAAAGTTATTGCATTGATTGAATTGATCCGCAATCTGTCGTTGAAATCGCTAGCCAGCACTTGTACTCTCTCCCTGATGGATCCCCTCATTGAACTGTGATGTACCACTTGGGAGCATTGTCGAGCATTTAAGTGACATTCTCATTCTCACACAGTCCTTTCTTTACCACATCTTCTGGAATCATTCTAGTTGCGGTTTGGGTGACGACATCAACACACTCGAATTGTCCTCGTAAAAGTTCTCTGAAATAATTCAGAGTTTAAGCAAGTTGGAAAGATTTTGTTTTTGTTTAATGCATACCCGACGAGAATACCATTTTTTACTTGCGACATATAGAATATATGGCAAGTATTGAATTCGTACAGAAAAAAAATTTGAGATGAGGATGAGATATGACATTACGATGATAGAGAAGTCGAAAAAAGTGGGTCCGGCGATTCCGTCTGTCTGTCTGTCGGAAAGTTTACAGACATCTACAGCCTTAACTACTGGTCCGGCTGACTTCAAATTTGAAAATTAGAGGTTTGAGCAAAAAGTCATATCCCAATTTTTTTACTTTTGTTTTAAGATCAAAATTTAGGGTAGCCACCATACGATTTTTTTGGCCAAAAACCAAAACATTTTTTTTCTCCAAAACGGCCCGATAGATTTTTTTTTAAACTTTCTTGAGTTTAATTTTTTTAAACATTCATGTATTTTATGTAAAAACAAATTTTGTATTGCTCCAAAACGGTACCTCCCATAGAACCGTTTTTTTGTTATTAGATTTTCTCGAAAACTGAAAGTCCGATCAGCGTAAGTTTTTTTTTGAAAGTACGTATATATTGTTCAAATAATATTTTGTTTTCAAAAAAATAAAAATTTTTTTTTTGGATTTTTAAAAAATATTTTTAACTTTTTTTCAAAATTCTGTATCTCAAAAACGGATCAATTTTAAGAATCCAAGTTGGAGTATAATATGTATATTTACATGGTCTTAAAAACTGCATACTCAAATTAATTTTAAAACATTTTTGAAAAATTTTATATATAAAAAATTAATTTAAAAAAAAACGGCTCCGACGATTTTCAAAAAAAAATTCAATTAATCAAGAATAAGGTTTGAATTTGTTTGGAATTTAAATTTTTGGAATGAAATGTTTTTACGAGGTTCATTTTCAAATTTTAATTTTCTTAATGAATTCTAATTATTTTTATGTATTGAGTTTTTTTTTGTGAGTTACGTGTAAGCTGTAAGTAAGAGTGTAATCAGAATTGCTTATAGTATATCTCTTATTTTAACACTAATTTTTGCAATTTAAGTAATCATAAATATTTAGTTTTAGCATGCAGGAGCAAGTTCGTACGACCCAGTCGTGCACATTTTTTGTTTTGCATTTTACCAAAAATACGATCGTAGTTCCGACATGCACTAAAACACAAACTAAGAAAAAATTACGTCCCTATGGGTCTTTGAGATTCCGCGAAAACGGAAAGTACCGTAGGGCTTCTATGGGATCGGCTATTTTGAACTTCTTCACATTCACCATCACCAACCGAACGATGTTTAATCTTCTCATCGGAACCGGGTCAACGGATACTGCAACAAGAATATTGTAATATTCGGCTTGGTCCGACAATTAAAACTTATTCACTTTTCACAAATTCACTTTATTTAAATCACTCACAAACTTATTTATTCAACACTTTCAATTATTACTTTCAAACACAGTGTCTTTACTTTATAGCAGTTAACATTCGAATGATTTCGCTTCGCCACCATCGGGCTATTTATATAACTCAAAAAGGTTCGAGAAACTACTAGGTTCTTCCTGATGCTTAACGAAGTTCTCCTCTTAGCCGCTTGAGTGTAGGGGAAACTCTAAAGAGTATAAACACAATTACTTACAACTACAAATAAAACTTTTTGTCACATTACTATTCAGCAATTAGATATTATTAGAGTGACAGAGATAAAAAGTGTATACACATTGCAGTTTGTACACACACTACAATAGATTGACATGCAGAGATAAAGAGAGGTAGGAATATAAAGTGTATACATATTCCATTGCCCTCTCCTTAGGATTGATCGTCCCGAACAAATCCATTATTCTCATAACCACTGTAGCCACTCATAACCACTGATGTAGCCCGTTGCGATGTACAACTTTAGGTTTTCCTCTGACTCCCTTTTATATCCGGTACACGACGTCGTTGATTTTTGTAATCGGCTTCTTCTTCTTTTTCTTTTTTGCGTCTGCAATGCTTACAGTCTTCTTTGCATGGTCTCCGAGACAGTGCATCAGCATTTGAGTGCAGCTTCCCCTTCCGATGTTGGATCTCATAATCGTACGTCTCCAGCCTCTCAATCCATCTCGCCACGGTGCCCCGGTTCTGTAACTCTGTCGTTAATTTAGCGAATCGTTAAAAAATGGAACATATTGTTCCCTCGTTAACGATCCTGGAAAAGTAAGTGTTCTGTAACTACAATCGTTAACTAAAATTTGCGTCGATAATTGAACTGGAACTTCCAGTGGAAATCGTTAAAATGTTTGACATTTCTTTCAAAAAAATTATAATTAAACAAGGCAGCTCGTAGATTAGATTTGTCCAGAAATAAATTATTTTGAAAAGGAATAAAAACAATGGAAGAATACACCGGTTTGAAGAAAGCTCTTTACATATTGTCGTGGTCGAACTCAACTCCAGAAAGTATGTAAAATACTTATTTTAATACATTCGCATAAAAGACATTACAGATGGAGAAGTTCTTGTGGAAAACATTGAACGTCTTTCGCTTGGTAAGGAAAAACGCTACACTTCACAATCAAATCATGCCAAAAGTAAAAACCTAACTAAACTTTTCATATACAGCTCCACATCCCAATTCAACTTTTGATTTGATTCTTGTACAAGGAGCTCGCTCCTCAGATTGTTTCGTAAAACTCCTGAGCCTGCTTAAATCCTCCGGTAAGTTGTACCTTGAACAGAACGAAGGTGGTCCCGAAAGTGTTTGTCAAGACTTGAAGTTGTCCGGATTCATTGAGATTCAGCAAATAGACAATTCTATTGCATGCCAGAAGCCAGCGTATGAAATTGGTTCGGCTGTGAAGTTATCTTTTGCAAAGAAGCAGCAACATCTACTGTGTGGAAAATCGACGATGACGATGGAGATGAAGAAACAATTGATGAAAATGATTTACTAGACGAAGAAGATAGAGCTAAACCAAATCTAGAGACTTTAAGAGGTAAACGTTACCATAACTTTGTTTTCGTTGATTGGATATCATGTCTTTACCAACTTGAATTGGTAATTTGTGGCACAACTGGAAAGAAGAAAGCATGCAAAATTGCTCATGTGGACTTGCTGAAGAACTGGAAGCAGAGAAGTCAAATACCACCGTCGAAACACTCTACGCCAAGTCCAGCTGCGGAATTGTAAGTTAACTTGTATTGCATACATAACTGCACATTTAATTTTATTAATTTGCACAATTTTCATGCAGTGCTATTTGGGAGACGCTTTCCGTTGCTCAACATGTCCTTATTTGGGAATGCATGTATGGCGAAAGGGTTCAACTTGATGGAAATTTGCTTAACTCTGATTTTTAAAATATATGAGTCCATTGTATAAAATAACTCTTAAGACTTTCGTACAAATATAAATGGTTTTCGGAATATATTTATAATAAGCATTGTATTCAATTAAAGTGAGTATTTATAACAATTGGAAATTTAAAACAACTTGTCGTATGCTTTTCAGCGCGTCAATGATTCCATGGGACAAATCTTCTTCCGCACTCGTGCTGTGGCGAGAGTACTAAAGGATCCAAACATACATAAATCCTCCCATCAAAACAATTCGCCAGTAATACTCGTGCTTCTAGGACCCATCAGTTTACCCTCGAGCTCCGTACAACGCGAATGAATGTTCAAAAATTCAACACCAATGTACAACGACACCTCCTTTCCAACAACTTCCCTTCTTCCTAATGCCCTCACTGTGTCTTTGGCATAAAAAATTCATTGAGTGTCCTTGTCAAAAAAGGCGTCCACTTAAAGGTCGTACAGTGTGATTTACTTATTGTTGTGAAATTCCATCTTGAACAAAAAATAAAATTCTTCAACATCACATGTTTAAAAGAAAAAAACAATACATTTTCAATTTAAGAGTTCAACTTTAAATTGTCTTTGTTCTTTGTTTATTTGTAATACTTCTTTCAAATTATAAATTATTTACACCTTATTTATGTTTTCGATCTTAATCTTTCTTGTCGAAGTAAAACTGGTACATAATCTTAAATCTTTGATATCATTTTAACTTTGCTGGTGACGGATTTTTGCCTTGAGTTAAATTTGACAAGGGTACAGGTGGGAGACTTGCGGCTTTTGGGGTAGACTGGAAGTACCTTTGATCATATGTGAGTCAACGGCACCACCTTCCGTGGAAGCTATACTTTCAGATGCCAGTGAATCCTCTTCGTTTCTTGTTCACAAGAAAAAGTATCATTAGAGCGGATAAATGAATGAGTGAGAAACGGAATAGCTTGCGGGAACTCCCACTGTCTGATTTTTTATGGAATTTCCAGGCTAAAATTTGAACAGGTGTACAATTGTTCGATACTAATTTCAAACATGGGAAACTTACCAAGGTAACAAAAGTAAGCATTCAATGGCAGACTTTCTAAGGCAAACCATGGGTTTGTAACGTTAAATAAAGGAGCAGCTATTGATAGACCAGCGAGTGCTGAAGTACACCGCAGAGCGGTATGTCGATGGAGTGGTTTCAGTTCTATTCAAGCTACCGGCAGTAGCTGCTGGTGCCTCGGCAACTAAATCTGGAGGCAAACTTGTAATCTGTGAGTTTTCCATGTCCGTAAGAATCTGTAATACAAAGTTGTCATTATTTTTCTTTATTGGCTTATTAAGATACTCACAGCTTGCCTAAGTGATGATTGAAGTTTTGGAAAAACGCAGCAGCATCAACTGGATCGTTTAGTTGGCCGATTGTGCTGCTTGGCGCTGTTGTTCAATGCGTTGTTGCGATTATCCTTCAGCTTGAATGCTTGGCGGTAGATATTGGAGTTTTCGTTGTCGTTTTGCCATTTTCTGAAAATTGAAATTTGACAAATAAATTGTTTAGAGTTTTCTTAAATCAAAAATATTTGATTGCTTTCGTCAATAAATTAAAAAAAAAATTAATTCTGATAAAAAAATCATTTGCAACTTACTTTTATCTTCTTACAAATTTTTATCGCCACCTAAAGTCCCGTGAGATAATATGACAGCTAAAACCAGTCAAATTAACGATTTGAGCAGTTACAGAACACAATTTAACGAAATCTTTCCAGTGTTTCTTTTAGATCTGTTCCGGTAGTTAAAATTAACGATTGTCAAAGTTACAGAAACACAACAGATCGTTAATTTTCAATATGTTTCAATTAACAGCGTTTAACGACTGATTTTAACGATTCGTAAGTTACAGAACCGGGGCACTGGACTTTCTGGATTCATGAAATTCAAAAGCCAGTTTAGTGCTCCATGGTCGGTTCGGAGAAGAAAACTCCGGTCCATAGAGATACTTATGGAAGTGTTTTGTTGCCAAAATCAGTACAAGAAGTTCTCTTCTGATCACACAATAGTTTCTTTCCGACTTCGAGAGTACCTTGCTGTAATAGGCAACCACCTTTTCTTCGCCATCATGTACCTGTGACAATACAGCACCAATCCCGACACTGCTGGCATCAGCATCAATGATGAACGGTTTTCCGGGAGTCGGGTAGATCAGCACTGGTGCATTACACAAGCGTTGCTTGAGCTCTTGAAAGCTGCGTTCGCACTCTCCGTCTCCTGACCATTAAAACTGCTTTCCCTTTTCCGTTAGCTGATGTAGACTCTTGGCGACCTCAGCAAAGTTCTTGACAAAGCGCCTATAATAGGTGGCTAGACCCAGAAAGCTTCGGAGTTGATGCTTGTCCTGTGGTGTTGGCCAATTCTTCACGGTGTCAACCTTATCAGGATCCGTCTTGACTCCTTGGGATGAGATGATATGTACCAGATATTTCACTTCGGTTTTAAAGAGTGAACACTTTTCTGGGTCGAGCTTGAGGTGGGCTTCTCGAAGTCCTTGAAACACAACTCTCAGATTCGTACAGTGTTCGTCAAAGGTTTTCCCGTTTACAATGACGTCATCCAAATAGACCAGGCAAGATTTAAATGTCAGTCCTTGCAGGACGCATTCCATAAGGCGCTTAAAACTAGTTGGATCATTGCATAGTCCAAAAGGCATCACTTTGAACTGCCATAACCCGTTTTCTGTTGAGAACGCTGTCTTCTCTTTATCTTCAGGATGGATTTCTACCTGCCAGTACCCACTCTTCAGGTCCAAACTTGAGAACCACTTTGCTCCTTCCATTGCATCCAGAGTACCGCTGATCCTAGGCAGAGGGTAGCCTTCTTGGTCACATCGTTCAATCTTCGATAGTCCACACAAAAGCTGGTTGATCCGTCTTTCTTCTTTACCAGGACCACTGGAGACGCCCAAGGGCTTTTAGAGTTTTCGATCAGACCCTCTTCCTTCATGGTGGTTATCAGTTCTTCAACCTCACCTTGTTTGGCTAGTGGGAGGCGTCTTGCATGTTGACGGATCGACTTTGCATACCCGGTGTTGATCCGATGTTGAACCAGTTGTGTTCTGCCATATTTTCCTTGCGAGGACGAAAAGATGCGTGCAAATTCTTCGAGGAGACCTTCTGCCGTTCTTCGTTGTTTGTGACCAAGATTAGATGATTTGGGAATGTTGATCTTTATGGAACTCAGGTCTTCCTACTTCAAGGTTTGCCTAGACTCTTCTTCATTGATCATTGTTATCGCTGATTTTCAGAAAATCTCACATTTTCTAAGCTTAAATTCGTACGGCTTGATGTTCAGTATTCGTACGGGAACCACGTTCCTTACAGGTCTGACAAGATTCTTCGAAATATTGACGTTTTGGGAGGACTTTACAGATGCTGGTTCGACCACGAGGTATCGATGGCTGCCAGGCTTACCCCTCAATTTCGTCCACACGAATACTTCTGAAGAAGCAGGCAAAGTCAGATCTTCTTTGATTACGGTTTTCACAGATAGCGAGGTCTCATACGAGTGGATTCCATAGATCATCGGAATCTCGATGTTTCGATATTTCAGGACTTGGTTGCCGATGTCCATTATCACTCCGTGATCTTTCATGAAATCAAGGCCGACAATACACTCGTCGCATATATCTGCTACCAGGAACAGGTGAGAGAATTCCAACTCTGCCAGTCGGTTCTTAAGACGTATCTCACCATACACTTTTGCGGCCTCTCCAGTTGCAGTCCTTAGACGATAGCTATTGGTGTTGTGGAACCATGTCTTCTTAACGAGGTCCTGCCGTAGAATGGACCCCGTGGCACCGGTGTCGATGGTAGCCACACATTTGTTGCCGTTAATACTTGCTTCCACGGTCAGGCTCTTGTTGCCGCGTTTGGTTTGAGAAACCTGGATGTCGTTTCTGGGGCCATCGATACCAGAAACCAGCTTGTGTCCCTCGAAGTTGGTTCTTATTCGTTTCCCGGGTGGGAAACAGCTTCGGAAGCAACGTTGTTGGTGTTACTTTGACCACTTGAATGACTTCTGTTTCCACGGTGTTGGCATGTGGTTCCTCTTCGCGGTAATCTGCACTGTCGCTGAAGATCTCCAGTCTTATTGCAGTTCCAGCATCGTGCTGGTCCGTCTCGCTGACTCCTTTAAACAGCAGCCTTCGGACAAGAGCAATCTTGGACCTCTAATCCTCTTACGCGATGTACGTTTTGGGAAGCTTGTTCTACGGCTTCCATTGTCAGAGCGAAAGCCAATGCTTCTGATATTGTTCGCTTTCCGGCAGTGCGAATAGCCCTTTGGAGATTTATACCGCCAACAGCTATCACAAAAGCTTTAACAGCAAGTTGATTTAGAGCCGTTTTCTTCACTCGAAGTTGAAGTCAACTTGAGGATTTTTTTTCTCAACTTCTGATTTTATATTTCTTCACTCAAAGTTGAACGTTTCAACTTTCGATTCTCAACTCTCAAGTTACTCAACTTCCGATTTTCTCAACTTCCCAAAAAGTGGAAGTTGACTGAGCAAACTTGAGTTTTTCCTCAGAATTTTTTTTAGCTTGGTTTGTTCCCGAAAAAGTAATTCTTTATTTTGTGCGAATAAAACATATTTAAAAATGTACCGAGCTAATTATTTTTGGGAAAATCATCCTTCATCTGCTTCAGAAAGCGAAAGAAGAGAATATAAAATGCTTTCGTGGCTCGGAATAGATAAATGGGACGACCTTGACTTTGCATATCGTTTTCGTCTATCAAAGCGGACAGCAATCATGCTCTTGCATTTGATAGAAAATGATCTCTCAAAATATCCGAGGGCAATTTTGATAAGGCTTCAACTCTCGATTTGAAAATTAAAGTAGTGAAGAAAAACAATTCTCAACTTCTCGCTCAACTCTCAAGTTGAGGTCAATTCTAAAGTTTATCAACTTGAGAGTTTGCTTCAAGTTGAACAGTTGTGAAGAAAACGGCTCTTATTATCTCGTTGCCAGCTGTTGGATATGCCAGGTGAACCAATCGTTCGATATCTGTCTGAAGCTGTTGCAGACTTTCACCTCTTTTCTGTGCTCTGTTGTTTAGCTGAACTCGGAAGACTTCTGTCATGTGACTATCTCCAAACCGTTGTTCAATTGCGTTTACAAGGACTGTGAAGTCACCACTCTTCTCTGCTGGGATGGTTTGTAGCAGTTCGGCAGCTGCTCCTCTTAAAGCCAGCGTGAGAGCAATGTATTTTTCATCACCGTCCCAGCCGTTTGTAAACGCTGCTGCTTCGAACTGTTTCTTATAGATAGAAAATATTTTTTTCAATTTTGAAATGAAAACCAATCCGTCGCTATTTATTAGCAAAACAATGTCACCATTCAAAACTGTTATACAAATAATTATTATTGCTCTTTCTTTTGTCTGGCAATGCCAATCCACCACGAACGACCACTCACAGTTTCAAAAGTTTGTCTGTTCTCTTTCCACCAGAGGTCACGTCGATCTCTTCAAAGAAATTCCCAATCAGACAAAAAAATGAATCCATGAAGAAATTACTGATTTTGTTTATTTACAGTTTGACAGTTCTAAGAAAAGCCTCACACAGTATGCATGGGGTATACGGAATACGGATTAATGGAATATTGTGAAAATTCTCCGCGAACATTCAGGGAAAATTGCTAAGCATAGCAATCAAAAATCGAACGTAAATTTCGTTAAACCTTAAATCAGCTTGTCGAATGGACAATGTATTCGTGTGTATCTAAGTGAAATTACAAATAAAAATTAAAAACCAAAATTACTGCACTGCAGTTAAAATAATAAATTTCTTTAAATAAAATATTAAATAAAAGCAATTAAGTGCGGACCATATAATTGTTTATTGGGGAGTGCGGTTGGTTATCTTGTTTCTGTATAATGTGTGTTGGGTGGTGCGAACCTCCCTAGGCCTTACGTGATGTGCAGGCTTTAACGATACTTTATCCTACTGTCTCCTTTTTAAATGAGATTCAAATAAAATTAAATATAAATTACGATCCATTTCCTGTTCTTAAATTATCAGCAGCACTCGGATTCGGACTCGATAACCGGTTGTCGGTGTCAGTGACGGTGTTATTGTCCTGTTGTGTTTGTGTTATTACTTTTGTTTATTATTTGCTTATAATTAAATTAACGGTTACAATTCGTTTGCTTTATTTTATGGTCGACCGACAACCCTTCGTTTGTCGCGTGTATGAATAAATCTTGTTCGTGTCGTTTGTTTTCTCTCTACACAAAAATGACACTCCTCCGATCAGGCGTTTCCATTGGAATAATATTGGCGCTTCTTAGCGCCGTCAACAGTCACCTGAACGTGTATTTGAATTTGCATGAAGTGATGCGTTTAATAGGTAAGTGGGGATGTGTGGGAAAATTTAAAAGTGAGGAAAAGCATGTAATTAGCAAACCACCCATTGCAATCATCATAGACGACACGGCAGAAAGAGTAAAAAAAAGTAGAAGTAGTAGTAAAAGAATCCTTGTCAAAAACATGGGAAAGGAAAGGTGGATAGTGAGGGAAACATGACTTCCTGATAAATTGCAAAAATAATTAGAGCGAAAACACTTTTGGTGTTCGCGCCTGACGGTCGGAAAAATGCTTGCAGGAAAACTTTCTCTAAGTTATGCCACAGGCAAATCCGGACATAGATGGATTCATATATCACGAGTGCTTCGAAGCCAAAAACGGATGAAGTGGTGGTTAATTTTTAATTAGAATCTCTGGATCGGCTTAGAATAATTTGTCGGAATAGGAGTGTATTTGTTTTTTTTTTTTTTTTTTCATCGTCGTAACATCGTAGTTACAAGGAGGATGCTCTGAAAGTGGATTGTGATTTTGAAAATTCTGAAGTAATTGTGGTACTGGGGGCGGGTGCGGCTGGGAGAATGACAAAAAGCAAAGTGATGATAAACCTGTTCGAGCTTTTTGAACACTCACTAACTTGAGGTAATTAGGTTGTTTATTTTTTTAGAGGAGCAAAAAATCCAAACAAACTAGAGGTAATTAAGCGATTTTTTTTTGTTAGAAATCCTGCATGACACTTTTTATCTGAGTAATGTTTGCTTATTGAATGACATTTCCTATTTTAATTGAAATTGATAAAAAATTGATTTTCTGAGTGCGATTGTTGGGTTGATGTTGAGGTTTTTGATGGATATACTTTGCTGTGGATTAAAATGAATTGAGCTAGTCGGAAAGTAAAAAGAGTTAGAACCTATGAATGTGTCAAAAGAAATTGTACTTGAGTGTTTCGGGAAGAGTGTGGTCTTGTAGGGTAGTTTGAATTGAGGCATATACTAAAGAGTTACTCTCGTATTTATAAACCGAACATGGACTATAATTAACGCTTATAATGTTTGTATATGAAAATTCATATATATAACGTTGGGTTTTCCAAGGTGTTATTTTTATATTCAAAGAAAAATGGCATTTTTTGAGATAAATGATCGGATGTTTATTTCATTATAAAGAGGAAGGTATGCCATTAATAATGGAACACAACATCAGCCAAATGGCCGCCACGACCACGCTTACAGGACCATATCCTTTTCATGAAATTTTCCATAGCCAAATCGCAAAGTGGCTGCCCTGTGTCCTTCCATCTTTGAGGTCTTGAATCGACGCTGGGCTGTTGGCGAAGACCTTATCTTTTCTTCACTTACTTAACGTGGCGCTACAGTCCGTTGTGGACTTGGGCCTCAATCAACAGTCTCCGCCAGCTAGCTCGGTCCTTAGCTAGTTGTCTCCAGTTTTGCACTCCAAGTTGATTGAGGTCCTCTTCCACTTGAGTGCGCCACCTGAGTCGCGGTCTTCCTCTCTTCCTACGTCCCTCGGGAATAGTGCCGAAGGCTTTCCGGACCGGAGCATTGGTGTCCATTCGCTCTAAATGACCGAGCCATCTGAGTCTCTGGACCTTGACCCGTTTTTTTTTTTTTTTTTTTTTTTTTTTGTTTGTAAAATTCATTTTTATTCATTTTCACTTAATACTACTTATTACTAGACAAAGAATTCAAACTAGCTTATGACCTAAATCTTATATTTAACTTACTGGCCCCAACCGGGCGCTCTAAGAAATTCATGGATTACTTAAAATTAATGCCTTTCGGCTTATGAACTATTTTGTTTATTTTTAATATTCATTTCTTGTTAGAAAAACTTGAAAAACTAACACCAGATCAATTTTATATTTGTTTCTTACTTGCTACTTAAAATTAGGTCCTTAAGAATAAAACTTAAAATTAACTAAAACTACCTAATCTACCTACCAACTACTTACAAACTAGAGCAACCACAGCAGCAAATCTTTCCTTTTTTTTCTTTTTTTCATTTCACTTGTTTTTTTTTTTTTTTTTTTTTTTTTGTATATGTACATATTATTATTTTTTTTTTTGACTTTTTCTTTCTTATTTTTTTTTTCTTTATTTTTCTGTATTTTTCACATGTTGTCCTTTTCAAATGTGTGCCACCATGCCTACTCTACTTAAACCTAAACCCACAACCCTTAGACTAAAAAAAAGTATGCAAGCCGGCCAAGGCTTTAAACCCCACCCCGACTACCCATTATCAAGTGCTGACTGAAGCCACCAGAACTGGTGCTCCTGCTTCACCCTATCAATTCGGTCCCGTTCGGACACAGCCCTACTGAACCGGAGGAGCTCTGCTCCGTCCTGTGCGAGGACGTCTCGATGGTAAAGGAGCCGCCGATCGACGGTTCTCCGCCTGACGTGGTAGATTAGCGGGATCGCCAATCTGTCCTGTATCAGACCGCATTTATCTAGGTGGAGGAATGCCTCAGGTGGAATGAAGCCGCTCGAGCGTGCACTATCAAAATATTCGTCGTTCGGATAGAACGCCCCAAAGATCAAATTATTCGTCGAAGTCATAGCTCTCGCAATGTGACCCCGAATAAGTTTTATCACGAAATTGTCAATTCTGTTGATCCGAGCCTCGTTGTACAGAACCTCGTTAGAATAGTAATGTACATAAGAAGATTCCGGAGTCCGATGCAAACCGAGACAGCGCCGAAGACACTGCCTTTCGAACACCCGAATCTTCTCCATTTGAGATGGTGCAACGTTGAACCACACTGGACAGCCATAAACAATCATCGGCCGTATGAGGGCCATGTAGCAAATTACCTTCACTCTGGGGTCAAGCCGACTGCTGTAAAACAGCCGTTTCGTCAGAGCGAAGGCTCCTCTGGCCTTAGTCAGAGCAGCATCTATATGTCTGTCGAAATACAGATACTGGTCCAACCAGATACCGAGGTACTTCACTTCACTTTTGCTCGTTAATCGCTGTCCGTGGGGCCCAACGATGACCATCTTGCGCCAATTCTTGCGCGTATCCCTCGTGGCCCCGGCCAACGAGGTCCGGAACAGAATTGTCTCGCATTTCTGGACATTTATTTTCAGTTTCCAGTCATCGCAATATCGCTGAATCTTCTCGAAGTCACGTTGCACGAGAATTCTAATGACTTCGACCTTTGGGGCAGTTCTGTACGCAATCAGGTCGTCGGCATACGCAATTGCCTGGGATAGGCTACCTATCAGATCGCTGGTGTAAATGCTGAAGAGGATCGGCGAGTTCACCGCTCCCTGTTGAAGACCGTTTTTAATTTCAAAGGTGGTGGTAGAAGTTACATTGCCACTTTTGACAACAAACTTTCTACCGTTGAGCATATCATGAAGCATATACAACTATGGTTTACTGATGCCTAGTCTGGTGAGTTTTAGGTACAAACCTTCTAACCATACGGTGTCGAAGGCCTTCTCCAAATCAACCAGAACAGCACCCGTGCATTGTTTCTTGGACTTGTTCCATTGGATATCAGAAACGAGCTTAGACGCGGCATGAATGGTGTCATGTCCCGCCTTGAACCCGAACTGGTTATCCGGAATTATTTTGTTGTCCGCAGCCCACTCAGCCAGAGCCCTATTGATTATCTTTTCGAATACCTTGCTGATGCTTGGAAGAAGACTTATCGACCGAAGATTTGCCGGATTGGAGTTGTCCTTTCCCTTTTTCGGGAGAGGATGAACCACAGCTGTCTTCCAACGCTCTGGATAATATGCATTATTCAGCGCGTTGTTGAACAGAGTGGTGTAGATGTCTATTGCCTCAATCGGTAAGTGTCTTAGTACAATGTTGGATATACCGTCGACACCTGCTGACTTCTTGTTCTTTATTGAATCGAAGATGAACTGGAGTTCTACCTTCGTTATGAGCAAGGGACTTGCCCCCGTTCGTTCGGCGATTATAGCGTTTGCTAAAAGGTCGTCATCAAACCGTGTAAAACCGCGGTTCTCGGATCGCCACTGCGAAATATCATTCCTCAGGTAGAAGTGGTGAAGTAAGGCTCTGTTCTCCAGGTCGTGGTTCGGGCGAGTGCAAGCATTCACCTTATACACTTGCTGGAAAGCAGCACCAACTGTCTCCACTTTCTCCTGCGGATCTTCAATCACAAAGTAGTCATCGTCCAAGACGGCTTCTTCAGGATCAATTTGCGCTGTCAGGAGAACGTCTCTGTTCTCTATCGTTCTCTGGAGTTTCAGGCACGGAAGGTCGTTCTGATTATTTTTTTTAAATATCTTATTGATTTGGGGAAACATACTCGGGTCGCTAGAATTAACGGCCCGAATTTTGTTGTCCCAAAACAAGTTGATAGAAAGTCTGTAGTTCTCTTTAATCAGTTGATTTACATTTTTGATCGACGACTTCAGTGCCCTAATCTCCAGGTCGTGTGGGTCTGTGAAGCGTCTGTACAAGTTTTTCAGTCTTGTCAGTAGTCCACTTTTATGTCTGTGAAGTGCGTCTATAGTCGCGTTTCTGTAGACGTCGTTTTGGTCGCGTTCCTTGTACTTCGGTATTGTCCGTTCCATCGTTCGTTTTATCGTTTCGTCCATCTGTTGTAGATGTTGGTCGATTTCGTTGTTCGTAAGGTTTCTGTTATTTGGTGGGGCTATGTCACTCGAACGGAGTTCTCTCGCTAGGGCGTTGGTGAAACGAGGCCAGCGCATCTTACTGTAATTGTAAGAATACGTTGGAACGTATTCATCCAACTCCACGCGCTCGTTCGGAATCTGAATTACAGCAGCCAAGCCACAGTGATCACTGTCGTACTCGACTGTCTGTAAACAGTTTCGAGGGTGATTACCCACTTTGTCCGTTATTGTCAGTCTGGTATCGTACAGCAAAAGGTCCAGGAAGGAACCGCTCCTTGGGAACGACGGCCTTTCAGTAGCCAGCAGGTCGACACCATATTCAATACTGTGAAGACTCATCAAATTAAACAGATGATTACCTCTTGGATTATTTGTTTGATTTCCCCAATCTTCATGTTTGGCGTTCAAATCTCCGGCCATAACGAAGTAGTTTTCTTCCAAGCTCAGTTTTAGTACTCTGAAAAGAATCTCGAGCTCTGAAATAAAGATGTTAGCCTGCGGAGCTTCGCATAAGCCGCAATCATATACATCCGCTTCCCTTGAGTGAGAGAGATGCATACGACGCAAACTTCTAGCGACCTGAGCTTTCGCAAATCATTGTTGTATATAACTTTATAATTAATGCCCTTTCGTATGAAGATGGCAACACCGCCTCCTTGAGTAGAGTCGGGTCGATCCCTTCTTACAATATTGTAATTGTTGTTAGTCAGTTTATGTTTCTGGTTTAGCTTGGTTTCGCTAGCCATGAAGACATCGGGACTGTGGTCTTTCAACAACTGGAACAAATTAGCTCGGCGTTCAATCCTAATCAGTGAATTTACATTCACAGCTAGGATCTTTAGGCGCGTCTCCGGCAGCGCGCCCTTAACCATGAGTTTGCGCTTGGCCAGCCATCCAAGATCTGACTTTGCAGTCCTGCTAGTTGCCCTTGAATGGCAACCAACAAGGCCACAACGTCTGGCTGCCCCTCCGGTGCCTTAGGCACTTGGGCCTGTGGGGCGACCGGTGGTGGAGCCTGTCTCGCTTTACCCATTCCTTTCGCAGAATTAGCGTAAGAAACACCGGGCTTTACGAAGGAATTTGCTGTTGGAGCTTGTCGTACTGGTTCTACGGCCTTCTGACTGGCCTGTTTTTCTTTTATTTGTTGGACCTTAGGGCAGCCCCTATAATTAGCAGGGTGCCCCTCGTTTCCACATATAATGCACTTGAGCTGGGTTAAATCTTCAACCCTCTCCATACCCAACCTGCATTCCCCTCTTTTGTGGGTTTCTGCGCACTTGACGCAGCGCTCCTGCATTTGGCTGTTGGCTGCGGCATGGCCGAACCTCTGGCAGCGCATGCATTGTAGCATGTCATCGTGCCTCATTAATTTCTCCCATCTTACAACTTGGAAGTCTAGGACGGAAATACTCCTTAGACTTTCCAGTTTGCTGTGGGGCGATAAGGTAACTTGGAACATTGGGAGCTTGTAACCCCCACGCCTAGACTTGACCGTTGAAAACGGCTTGACCCCGATAAACTCGAGATCGTTACCCGCTTTTTGACGGAGCTCATCTAAGAGCGCCTCAGGTTCCGTGCAGGAACTGATGCCCTTTAGAAGGACCGTCTTCAATTTCTCGCTTCGAGGCGTGAAGCTGAAGAACTCAGCTGTGGCCTCCGTCAAGAAGTCTTTAACCAAATTGTATTCGGGCAATGTGAAGCATTGCACCGAATACCGTTTTTCTTTTTCATTTATGATCTTTATAAAAAAGTTACCGTTAGTGGCCGACTTACATACCTTTTTTACGTCGTCCAGGTCTATTTTATGGGTCCTAATTGGTGGCACATTTTTGTCTTTTTTAGGCTGTGGTTGCTTCTGGTGTTGCTGTTGTTGTTGTTGTTGCTGTTGATGTTGTTGTTGTTGTTGTTGTTGTTGTTGTTGCTGCTGCTTTTGCTGCTTCATTGCTGCAGCCGACGTGGATGGGCCCTCTGCATAAGGGCCTGCTTCTACCGCTGCAGATTTTCCTAATTGCACCGCTCCTGTGCTTTGTTTTTCTATGAGTTTTGCTGCTGTGGTTGTTGTTGCTGGTTCTTTGAAACCTGCACCGAATTTGGATTTTGTTGCTTTTTTGTTTGAGCTTGCGGTTGTACTTGCTGCTGCTGCTTCTGTTGCTGCTGTTTTTGTTGCTGCATTTTTAATTTTCCGGCTGCCTCCGTTTGCCGGCGCGCCTCCTGTTTTTTCTTGAGGATGTTAAGTAGGGGCTTCATGTCCTCCTTGAGCTTCTTCAGCAGCTCCTCACACTCGCTGATTTTGTTTTTCTTGACTTGGAGGGCCTCCTCCATTTCTTCGTCCGTGAGGTCTGACGACAGGGAGCGAACTTGTTGCTGCCTCCGGACCTGTATAAACCTTCTCCTTCTTCGGACACATATTCCACCTCCTCCTCTGATGACGAGTCCGTTGTCATTTGCCTTGTTATTTTTTTGTTTGCTGTGGTTTTTGCTGCTCTGATGTCAACCACCCCAGCTTGCAGCTGAGCTGAGGTGGTGGCTGGCCTTTTGCAATCCAAATTCGGCGTAGGTTTCAAGCTCCGCCTCCTTTTCGTTGCTACCTCGGTTTCGTTTGCGTTGGATTTTACCGCTGCCTTGTCATGCGATATTTGTTTTGCAACAGCATCATCTTTCGATGCCGCTGCCGCCTTCCCCTTCACCATTTGGTGAAATCGAAACATGCACGGAATAAAAAAACTTTTATGTTCCGACCTGGTTTCGATCCCACGACCTCCTGTTTGATAAGCCGATGCGCTAACTCTGCGCTATCGAACTAGTTAAATTTTTAGTTTCTAACTGACAATTTATAACTTTTGTACTTATCACAACACTTGTAAAAATACTCCACTGCTAAGGTCTTTCTTGCTCGAAAGTCAAAGATCGACTCCAAGTTGATTGAGGTCCTCTTCCACTTGAGTGCGCCACCTGAGTCGCGGTCTTCCTCTCTTCCTACGTCCCTCGGGAATAGTGCCGAAGGCTTTCCGGACCGGAGCATTGGTGTCCATCCACTCTAAATGACCGAGCCATCTGAGTCTCTGGACCTTGACCCTTCTGGCTAGGTCCATGTCGTTGTACAACCAGAAAATTCGCTGTTATATCTTCTTCGCCATTCCCCTTCAATGCACACAGGGCCTTGTCTGAATCCTTTTTTGTCGTCGAAAGATTCCGTAAGCTCGTTGCCAACCTAGATGGAGCAGCCAGAGTGAGTTCTCCATCGTCATTCTGCACAAGCGAAAGAGCTTGGCAGGGATGCCAAAACTAGATATAGCTTTAAACAGTTCGTCTCTGTAGATGCTGTCATACGCGGCCTTAAAATCGATGAAAAGGTATCGATTTCGAGTTCATAGGTTTTTTCCAGGATCTGCCGCAACGTGAAAATTTTGTCGATGGTTGACTTTCCTGGCCTGACGCCACATTGATAAGGACAAATCAGATTGTTGACGAAAGGCTTCAGACGTTCACATATTACGGCAGAGAGGATCTTGTAGGCGATGTTTAGTAGACTTATTCCTCTGTAGTTGGCGCAGTTTAGAGGATCTCCGGCAAACAATGCAGAGGTTCCATTCATCGGGCATGCATTCCTCTGACCATATCTTACAGATGATTTGGTGCATGCTCCTATCTAGCTCGTCGCCTGCTGCTTTGAAAAACTCAGCAGCTAGTCCATCTGCTCCAGCGACTTTGTTGGATTTCAGCCGTGATATTGCGGTTTTCACTTCTTCTAGGTCGGGTTCAAGGAATTGTTGGTTATCATCGTGACAGATGAAATGCTCCTGTCTGACGGCGGTGTTCTTCGTCGTCACCGTTATACAATCTACAGAAGTGGTCTTTCCAAATCTCCAGCATTGACTGCGATTCTACTATGATGTTCCCTTGTTTATCTCTGCAGGCATCGGTTCTTGCTCGATGACCTTGAGCCAGCTGTTTAACCTTTCGATAAAACCTCCGAACTTCATTCCTGCTGTTGGCTCTCTCATTATCCTCGATCTGACGCTTCTCGTGCTCTCTCTTTTTTCTCCTGAGAACCCGGCGTTCCTTTCTCCTCTTTTGCTCGTAGAACTCACGAGCAGCTCTTGTCCTTCTATGCAGCGCCGCTTTGTATGCGTCCTGCTTGGCTGCATGGTCCTGCCTGCATTCTTCGTCAAACCAGGTGTTTCGTTTTGGTGGCTGTGTGAATCCCAGCACATTAGAAGCAGCATCTCTAACTGCTTTCTGGCAATGTTGCCACTGGTCTTCGATACTTGATGTTGGCGGCATAGGACTCCTTAAGAGGTTACTTGACTGTCGATCAGAGAAGGATCTGGCGATCTCTTGCTATTGTAGCCGTCCGACGTCGAATTTTCTTGCAGCATTTCCTTGTTTTGGCCGTTGTCGGGATATTCGTAGCACTACCTTGGCTACGACGAGGCAGGGGTCCGAGTATATGTTAGCTCCTCGGAAAGTTCGAACATCTAAAATGCTCGACAAGTGCCTTCCGTCGATCGCAATGTAGTCAATCTGGTTGGCAGTTGATTGATCAGGAGATCTAACCTTATCTTTTACGTGGCCCCAGAGGAAGTAGTCGCAAGCTGTTAAATCACAAGATCTCGGTGGCCAGTTGTGATCACCTCTTCGAGAGATTACACGGTCCGGAAACTTTTCCCGTTTACAAACCGTCTCTGCCAAGTTTTCACCATTTTTATAGTGAATTTTGATAATTTTAATGTGTTGTTGAAGGGTGTATCGCTCCATTTTATTAATGGCGTAGTTTCTACTTGTCAAATGTCAAAAAATGACAGCTTCAAAAGTGACAGCTACCGAAATAGCGGGCTATTCAAAATAACACCTCTTATTGGAAAACCCTTTACTTGTTGCAAGTGTTGTCAATGCTCTCGTTGGGGGAGGGTCCCCTGTGCTGTGTGTCGTCTGCTCTGTTGCTCCCTCCTCGTCATTTTTAATTTTCGTCGTGTCCGTCGTATTCGTCGTATTCGTCGTGAAAACAGTAAATAAAATAATCAACCAAAATAAAGCAAATAAAATAATAAAACAAAAAAATAAACTTATAAAACAAAATAAATAAGTCCATAAACCAAACAAAACAAAATGGAAAAAAAAAACAAAAGAGTTCCAACCATACACATCCATCAGTGTTAATCTATATCTTTACTATCTATATCAATACTTATATATAAAGCTGAAGAGTTTGTTCTTTTGAACGCGGTAATCTCTGGAACTACTTGTTCGAATGGTATAATTCTCGAGAAAGGTTTTAGGCTACTTAACATCAAGCTGTGACCAATAAGAGAGAAGAATCAATGGAAAATGTGGGAAAAAACGGAAACAATTTTAATTTTTCTGCGCTTATCTCATTAACTGCTTAATCAAATTGAACAATTCTTTTAGTGTTGAATGGTCCATTAACTTAGACGACTTGAAGCTATATAATATTACGCTGCGACCAATAGGAGCGAAGCGTCAGTGAAAAATGTGGAAAAATGGCAAAAAATATTCATTTTTAGTCGTGCAATAAAATTAGAAGAAAAAGCAAAGCAAGCATAAAAAAGTACAAAAGCACAGCATCTCCAAAAAAAACAACAAAATGCCTAACACAGCAGACTGAGTACCAATCCCTCTTTCCTGTCCTAGCACAAACAGTTGCATAGCCTATCATATGCATTACATTGCAAACAGTTTTTTTTCGCTCATGCAATGTATGAATATGATTTGACACCAACAGCAGAGAATTGAATTCCAGGGTCGGATCGGTTTACGCCACTGTTAAGGCATAACACTAGCAGAGGCGCTGAGTCGAAAAGAAGCCTGAGATTCAAGTGAATAATCTTCTTATAGCTCGTCTGCTTCGGTTTTGAAATTTTTGAATACTGCGATGGCTGAGAATTTCAGGCTCGATGGGTTAAGAAAGAATTTTCTGTCGACGTACCTCTCACTGTTTGAAACAGGCCCGCTGTTTTGGCATTTAGTGAAACTCAAGTAGGTGACGCTACTGATCCTATTGAATTATATATTCAAGGATATAACTTAGTGCCACTATTCCCTTCCCACAATGGCCTCGCCGTTTATATTAGAAGTGATGTTGCATACCAATTTCAACCACAGTATAGCTCTCATTTAAATCCTTTCTTTAGTATTATGTGGTTCAAATTTTCCGTTAATAAGCACATCATACTCTAAAGAATTGTTTCCTTCTATCCTCACACTGAAATCGTTATTACGGGCGATTTCAATGTACACAATTCTTCCTGGCTTTTCCATTCTAGCAAGACAACACCCGAAGGAGTGTGTGCTGAGATTTTTGTAGAGTTTAACCATCTTGCTCAGATGGTCAACGAGCCCACACGAATACCGGATATTGACGGCCAAGCAGAAAACACTTTTGACTTGTTCCTTACTTCTAACCCTGATAAATATACAAAAATAGCGTTTTTATTTTGGTCACTTGGCACAAGATGACAGTTCCTGTTCTGAATAGAATCCCGCATACATGCACACACTCGCACATACGTACTCGCCGTCATGTTTACAAATAAAGAAATAAAACCAATGTCATGTCATCTGCAATTCTGCATATGAGGATTTACAAATACATAGACATTCAACTATTAGAAGCAAAAAAACTTGTTTGCATGTTAGTTTGGTGTCCGGAATCAGACAGTTCTGTGTACCAATTCCGGATTACCAACGCTATAAGTGTATTATCACCTCTAGGCCGATCTGACTATTGTGTCATATACGCAAATTTCTCGTGTCGAAAAATCCCAGAAACCGTTTGGCAGTACGAGAAAGCAGACTCAATAATTTCTTCAGGATCTTTGATCGATCACTATGTTTTTTTTTTTTTTATAATTTGCACCCACTCAAGCGATTTTTTTTACCCTTTTTATGCTTCCTCGATAGTGATGAAGATTCAAATGCGGATATGCTCACAAGTTTAATTCTTCTGTGAATGAGAACTTTTATCCCGAATAAGGTTAAAAGCATCAGACCCAAAAAGAACTCTTGGTTTGATATGAGCTGTTAAGAGGTTATCAGGTTCAAAGAGATAAGTTTCCGTTGTTACAAAGCCAACCCTACTGAGAAAAACCGGAAAAAGTTTAAAAAAGCTAGGAAGGCCTGCAATGTCCATGTTCGAAGGAATAAGTTTTTACATGACCAAAAATAGGGCAACATTTTTGGTTTTTTGTGAAAAACATGAATGAATTCTTCTGCTTCCTCGGTCCCAACGCTCGTTGATGATGATACTCCAGTCGTTAGCTCTCCCGCGAAAGCTAACATTTTTGCTAAGTAGTTCGCCTCAACTTTTCGCTGCCAGTGAGTGTCATGACTCCCCTAGTTCTTGAGCCCATCAATGATTCCATGGGACAAATCTTCTTTCAAATTCGTACTGTAGTGAGAGTCCTAAACGATCACAACATACACAAATCCGCTGGTCCGAATGGTATGACCGCTATTGTTCTGAAGAGGTGTTCTTCAACGCTGGCAAAATCCTTGCGTAAGCTTTACCATCTATCCTATTCTTCTGGAGTCCTCCTCTCCCTCCAATTATCTTCCGATTGCATTTACGTCCCTTCTTTCTTTGGTCATGGAAACGCTGATAAATTATCAGCTTAAGAAATATCTTGAAAAACGAAAGCTTTATAATGACCGGCAGTACGGCTTTCGTAGAAACAGGTCCACTGGTGATTTGATGGCATATCTCACCGAACAGTGGAACAAATCTTAACATCGTGTTGGAGAATGTAAGATTGTGGCTCCAGGCTCTTTTATCGAAAAGTATTGATGAGTGCCTCCTTTGTTGGATTAGAAACTTTCTTTCGAACCGTTCTATACAAGTTTTATTGGACGGTTTCAAGTCTGAAACCCACAAAATAAATGCTGGTGTGCCCCAGCCATTTTTTGGTGATATTACTAAAGGCTGAATCACTAAGACGCCTGCGTTACGATGCACCCGCTTTGAGTTTGCTTTGAATGACAGTTCTACATCCAGCACGTCATCATCCCTCTAAAACAGCTTTGCCACTTTACTGTTTTCGATTTTTGAAAAACTTTGAAAATCTACTATCTACTTTGCACCATCAAGAATTTCTTAAAAATTACTCCAAATGGCATGCCTTTATCATTTATTCCTATTTTCAGCAGGAAAATAGATAAGTGACATCTGCAATAAAGTTTCTATTGTTATACGCGAACAATAAACGAACACTGTTTACAAATACGAAATGTAAACCCACACAAATACGAATTGTTTAATATTTTAGGCCGTTTGGGACTTGCGTTAAAATGTTGGTTGAATATAATGCCTATCAAGTTAGCACTAAAACTTTAGAATTTTCAAAAAGTAATTATGCAATTATTAAAATTAATAATAGTTATCTAAAAACGGAAAGAGAAATAGCTAACGCTTTTAATATGTTTTTTTTGTGAACAATGTTGATGAAATTCATAGTAGTATAAGCCACATTCCCTATTCAGATAATATACATTCCCATTCTAATTTATTTAAATTCCAACAAGTAAATCTACAAGAACTTGAAAAAGTAATTAAGGCAATGAACAAGAAAAATGACTTTCATGGACTTAATTGCAACATAATTATTGATTGCAAGTGCGAAATATTCCCAAATTTATTAGAAATAGTAAACTCTTCCCTGCAGAATGGTGATTTTCCAGAAAGCTGGAGAGAGTCTGTTGTAATTCCAATCGAAAAAAAAAAACAAAATCCAAGAAACCCGGAAGACTGGAGGCCAATCAACATGCTACCTACTTATGAGAAGATCCTTGAGCAAATAGTGTGTAATCAACTTACCAACTTTATAGAAATCAGGTTTTAGGAAAGGGCATTCTTGTGAAACAGCTATATGTTGGCTCATAAATGAATGGAAAAAGGATATCGATAACGGGAAGTGTATTATTGCTGTCTTTCTGAACCTTAAACGCGCGTTTGAAACGATAGACAGAGATATATTGCTTAAAAAGATAGAAAAGTATGGTATTCGTGATATTGAGCATAAGTGGTTTGAGAGCTATTTGCCGGGAAGATCACATAGAGTAAGGGTAAATGAAACTTTTTCGGATGCAAAAAACGTGAATCTCGGTGTGCCCCAAGGATCAAAGTTGGGGGTGTCCCTTTTTCTTCTATACATAAACGATGTAGTAAATGCAATTTCACATGTGAAAATATCAATATTTGCAGACGATACTTTGATTTATATTGTTGGTGATGATATAAATGCGTGTAATCGGGTAATTCAAAGTGAACTTAACAAAGTGTATACATGGCTTTGCAAAAATAAACTGAAATTGATCGTTACAAAGTCAAAGTTAATGTGCATAAACGGTAATTAAACGAATGTTGACATAAGAATAAATGGTGAATTAGTTGAATGTGTGCGCGAAATAAAGTATCTTGGAGTGTATATTGACAACAAACTTAAATTCAATGAACATGTTAATAAAATTTGCAAGAAGATATCTTTTTTCAAAAGAATTCGCAGAAATATATCTCAAAATTGTGCTCTTGTGATTTATAACACTTTGATCCTTCCCCACTTTGATTATTGTTCATCGATAATATATATGTCAAATATGGAAAACTTCAGATTTTGCAAACTAGAGCCATGAGAACTGTGTTGAAGTGTGAATTCAGAACCCCAATTCAACAAATGCTTTTAAATCTCGACTGGCTGAATGTTGAGCAACGATTAAAGTTTAATGCTCTTGTGATGATATTCAAAATCAAAAACAACTTGTATCCTGTTTATCTTCAACGCAATATAAGCTTTGTAACAAACAATCTTTTTAATCTGAGGAATGCCGGTGATCTTAGGCTACCACTTTATAGAAGAGCTGCCACGCAGAACAACCTACTATACAAAGGAGTTCAATTATTTAATAATCTATACCTAGAAACATCAAGACTGAATCAAACATTAATGTATTTAAATTATTGAAATCTTTTTTACGAAATAATATTATTTAATTTGTTTTTGCGTTATTTAACACTGCGTCCGTAAATTCCAAATTCCAAAAATTTATTTGGAATTTTTTGATTTTTTTTTTTTTAAATGACCCTTGGTGGTGCTAACTTGATGCGAAAGTTGATTGTAATCATAAAATATTGCCACACTTTAGAGAAATTTTTGTAAATTTTCAATTTTTTCAACTTTTTGCCCAACACTATAATAAAATTTGTTATAATACAATAAATATCGACAAGATAAATCAAAATATTGATGATTTTCGAAAATTTCCTAACCTAGCACTACCATATGATTTTTTTTCCCTAAATACTTTTTTGAAACAAATGTACACTTTTTAAAATCTTCTTGCTTTTTCTCAATCTACTTCGCTTAATTCCCAAATCTACTTCGATTCCATTTTTTGTTCAAGTGGTAACGCTGCTCCAAAAATAAATGAATATATGGCAAGTATTGAATTCGCAAACAAAAATAATTTGAGATGATGATGAGATATGACATTACGATGATATAGAAGTCGAAAAAAGTGGGTCCGGTGATTCCGTCTGTCTGTCTGTCTAGAAATTTACAGGCATCTACAACCTTAACTACTGTTCCGATTGACTACAAATTTGAAAATTAGAGGTTTGAGCAAAAACCATATCCCAATTTTATATTTTTGTTTTAAGATCAAAATTTAGGGTAGCCACCATACGATTTTCTTGGCCAAAAATCAAAACTTTCAATTTTCTCCAAAACGGCTTCTACGATTTTTTTTATAACCATTTCTTAAATTATTTTTCATTAATAAAAAGAAACCAAAAATTAACTATTTCTAAGTAAACACAAAAAAAAAAAAATAAGGAAGAAGAAAAAGTAAAGATACACAAACATAATGCATAGACAGTTGAGGACCATTTACATGGGCACGAACAACGAACGACGAATGAATTGAATTGAAGATCTATTTCCTTAAAAATTTTCAACAAGACGATAGAAATATTGTTTATCTACATATGATTTAGGATTCGGTTTTAAAAGAGTCCTAAATTTGTAAAAGGAGTCCGATTTCGATGACTTTTAAATTATGCGTCCTGTGGCCAGTTTCACCAAATTACAATTAAATTAAATTTGTTGGAAAGAAAGAAAAATGAAGGTAAATTGTATTTGTAAAAAAAACTGCTTGACAGTTTAATTTTCAAATTGGAAATGACAACTATTTTTCACAAATTTTTAAACACGCACTTGATGTTTGTTGGGTGAGGCCCTAGTCCGACCTGGACTGTAGCGCCACCATAAGTAAGTAAGTAGAAGTACGTTTCAAGTTTTCAACCGAAAATTATTTATCATAAGTAATTCGCAATTGATACTTATATATTTTTGTCTGGTCTTTTAAAAACTTCACTTAGAAATATCACAATCAGTACTATAAAGATGTGCCTTTCAAGTAAGGTAGTTTTTCGGTTTTGAATACGATTTATTTCGTAAATTACAAATCTTTCTACTGCAAGAACTTTTCATCAACCGAACAAATTTGTCAGATTTTTCTTATTAAGTGAAACACTTATAAAAAAAAATGAATTTTAACAAAGAAAAATACATAACTCATGGTGAAACTAAAATAACGAAATTTCTACAAATTTCCCTTTGTAAGCAACAAATACATTTTTGCAATTCAAAGATTTCGGGAAACAGAATAAAAAAGAATTTGTTTTCCACAAATTCGTAAAGAAAAAGCTTGTTATATATGTACAATAAGCAAGTTGGTGAGTAAGTTTGTTTTTAACTGATGATGTTTTTTAAAGTCGCTAGCGACATTTCAAAGTAAGCAATAATTAACTCGAATTTTATTTAAAAAAACTACCCCAGCTTTTGAACACTTTATTTGTATTGTGTCTTATTTTTTGAAGTTTATTTTAGAAGACCGCTTGTATATATGCATATATGAACGCTAAACGAACATGTGAAAATCTACAGAATTCGGGAATTCCCCTAGTAAATTTGACTTATCACTTCGAGTTATTTGAGACATTCGAATTATTCAAGTTATCAAACAAAATGTTCATGTTAACTTTAAGCTTCGTGCTATTACCATTCAATTTTATCAGGAATCTAGTCCAGTATTCTCGATTAATATTCTTTTTTGTCCTTTTCTCCTGGTATTTATATCCGTTTTTGGATATAAAAACCGATTCCACTTTAATCTAACTAAAATTCAGATGCATGAATTATCCTTTCTTTTTACTGTCCTTTTATTTGCAATCGACTTAAATCCCAATCTCTTTTGTTTTATGTCGAAAATATCGAAACCACAAAAAACAAAAATAACTGCCACCATAAAATATACACCCTATAAACAACAAAATTGACATCTATCCTTCCGCATAAGAACTAAAAACAACGATAACGAGCCAATGGGATTCAGTAAGCTTAACAGGGGTCCTCTTTCTTCTCAGGATCCTTTTCGAACTTAATCGAAGATTTACTACAATCATTTTGAGAAATACAAAAAACATTCTCACACCATGCGAAAGTCAACAAAATAATTCCTTTAATACTTTTGATTTTGTTCATACATACATATATGCAATTCATTCAAATTGGAAAATTATTCCTAAACTCAATATGGGGCCCTATATGGCCGAAGGGTTAATTATTCAAAGAAAGAGGAAAAAAAAACGTATGCTCAAAAGCAGATGTGCAGAATTTCTGCACGCAGCGCTGCATGCAGAACTTCAAGCAAAATACACGTGAAGAAACTCTGCCAAGTTTTGTCAAGAAAAATGCGACACCTGCCAAAATTTTATTGATTTGGTTGTTTGCTCTTCGAATGGGACACAGAGAAGAGAAGGAAAGGGCTATGTGAATTTGGCTAATTTAAAAAATTAGCCTAATTTAAAAAAAAAAAGTGAACTACAACCAACTACACACGTATATCTATGAGAAACAAGCAAGAAAAGTTTGAAATTTTATTTTGGGGGGCTGACATTTTTTTGACGGTCAACATTTTTTTTTCTGTACAACTACAAAAAAAAAATTAAATTCACTACAATCAACTACCTACCATAACCTATCAAAATAAATAAAGAAATAATTTTTTTTTCAAAAGTCGGGTGCCAGCTTGTGAACCACGAAGGGATCTTAGAGCTGCCCTCTTAAAATTAATAGAAAAACAGAAACAAGAAAATAGGAATTACAATTAGTGTCTATAATTTCAAAAACGTACAATACATACTTTAGGAAATTGGTTAGAACAACAGTGTTGCTTGATTACATTTCATAAATAATATCAAAAGATTGAATTGATTGATTGGAAGAAAAGAAAAAAAAAATGCTTAAAACCCACAACGGCCACAACTCATGCAGGCGTCTTTGTTGCGCACGCCCTGCTTGGCGATTTTCTCTTTCAGAGCGGCCCAATCCCGGAGGTCGGTTGGAGTTTTATTCCACATATAGGATTCCCTTGCTCACCGGAGAGCCTTCGTATGTTTAATAGGGGCCATCCTTGGCGGTCAGTTCGCAACTGGCTTCCAGAGCTCCATTAAAGATGGTCTCGAAGGTCTGTTCGTTAAGTAACTGGGTGCTATCACTCTATAACGGATGACGCATAGTAATCAAAGCATCAGCCAAACCTTGGACTCCAATTTCAATTGAACGATATCGCATATTGGACTTTTTAGCCTCCGGCACGGGATGAAAGTTGACATCCATGATTTTGATGAGATTTTTCGTCACTATTTTGGTAACTTCGTGGAGCTACTGGAAATTGTATTTCTTCTGTGGCGCGACAAAAGCATTCAAAGCAATAGACGCCAAACTGCAGACAGCTATTTCATCTGGAGCCGAATACTTGACAATTTCAGATTACTACATTTGATTGTTCCGATATTTTGTTGATTCGATTTTCGATTGCAAGCGTCCTTGTAGAGCATGTAGGGTATTCCTTATCTCGACCGGAGATTCGATAATGGCAAACCAGAGGGCTTGAGCTTTGATTGTTCGACTGGCCCGACACTCCTTCTCGTAGCGAGTGTAAAGCTCTTCGAATTTTCCACCCCAGACTTTGTGTAATTTGGGACATTTGTGCCGACACATGAGCGACTAACCTCCGTCGGACTTGACACATTTCATGAACAAATCAGGAATCCACAGGGCATAGAAGAAATCACGTGAGCGAGTTCCCTCTTTACCGATGTTCCTCTTCAAGTTTAGCTATTTTTGCTTATTTAATTTTCCAAACTGTCAATTTAATGGGATTTTTACATTCAACCACCACGAATTGCTACTAAAATTCAATGGCGCAAAATTATAGTCCGCTAATGAACAATTTTAAGAGAATTTAGTGTGATACTAGCTTAAAATGACGTTTGAGTCATGACTGAGGCCGTGTGCGAATTGGGTAAAAAAGTGGTTAAAACTTAACGTTTGGTTAAATTTTGACACTTCGCATTGAATAAAATGTGTTAAAATTAGACTAGCTGCGAAGCAGGTTAAAATATGACAGTAGTTGTTAAAAATTCATTAATTTTTAATCACAATTCATCCAATTCGTAGACGGCCTGAACAGTAAAAATGATAATTAGCGGACTATAATTTTGCGCCAATGTTTTTTGGGTTCAATGTAATTTGTAAGGCTTTTTTGAATGTGTGTGTGGAAGCTATCAAAACAGATTTATGATTGAATATTCTTCAATTTTATGAATTTAAACACAATTCGTAAATTTATTTTCGGCAAAATAATTTTTTAAACAAATCTTGCAATCTTGTTTTGAATATTAACAAATATCAAACTGTTCGAAATGTCAAACTCGTTGTATGTGTGAAAATTCGTGTGAGAATGTGTGTTTAATCTGTCTCCAAAAAGAGATTTCAGAGAAATAAATTGTTTCAGTAAAAAATTCAATACTTTTTCCATTTAAGGGAAGAACTTGGTTTTCTCATGAAATTTTTTGTCATATGGATGGTTTTAATGTTTTTCGATGCGATAGAAGTGGTCGTTAGGGTGGGGGTGTCGCAATCTTTCATCGCAAAGATTTAAACTGCAAACTTATTTGTAAATCCTCACCGGGTAGCGAAGTAGAATATTTGTTCATCGAGGTTAAATGTAACAACAATAAAGTATTGCTTGGAACTGTATATTGCCCAAATCGAAATATTGAATTGACTCCATTGTTTTCAACACTGGACGAGCTAACTTTCGTGTCTCCATTCATTATAGTCGCTGGGGATTTCAACCATGATGTGCTCAGAAACTCTGAACTTGTAGATAGAATGGGTTCACTTGATTTATTCCCAGTAAATATAGCATCTCCCACACATTTTACAAAACATGGTAGTACTTTACTTGATCTGTTTTTTGTAAGTCACAGTGATAAAATTCTTCTTTACAAACAACTTTCTGCCCCTTGCTTTTCCAATCATGACTTAATTTACTTAACATTCGAATGTTCACCAACAGTATCTTCTTCACATAACTGTTTTAGAGACTTCAAAAATGTGAATAGGTTGATGTAAGAAACAGATTTGAATCGAATTGAGTGGGTCCAGATATACAATATACCCTCTGTTGACGACCAAGTGTCTTTTATTCAATACATTATTAATTATCTTTTTGATTTACATGTTCCAATGGTAACAAGAACAAATAATAAAAAACAGCCCTGGTTTTACAACCATATTAAGAGCCTAATTAGAGAACGAAATATGGTCTATAACCGATGGAAAAATTTTAGACTCGAAACTTTGCGTACAACATACAAAACAATAAGAAACCGTGTCATACGTTTAATTCGTGAAGCCGAGCAACAGTTTTATGCTCCAAAGTTTGATCCTTCTTTAGCCAAAGACAAACTGTGGAATAATTTGAAAGAAATTGGCATTGGTAAGCAAGTAAATAACAAAACACTCAATATTGATTGTAATGAGCTTAATAAACGTTTTTTCAACTTAAACTCATGCGAGACTGAACACCAAACCTGCAACCTGGCAGAAACGTTTAATGACAGCTCATTTACTGGTTTTTGTCTCTCATGTATTACCGAGTGTGATGTTCTTGAAAGTGTTTTAGCTATAAAGTCCAACTCTGTTGCAACTGATGGCATCCATCCAATTTTTTTGAAAACCATTCTTCCTTATATCTTAAAATACATAACTTATATCTTCAATAATATTTTAATGAGTAGTACTTTTCCTTAAGCCTGGAAACAGGCAAAGATAATACCTATTCCCAAAAATCGTGATGCTGATGACTTTCGTCCCATTGCCATTTTGCCTTTTCTCTCGAAAGCGTTGGAAAGAATAATAAATCTTCAAATCAGAACGTTTCTTACAAACAGTAAATTAATTTACATCAATCAATCAGGCTTTAGACCACAGCACAGCTGCACTACAGCCTTAATTGACGTTGTTGAAAACATTAGAAATAACTTAGATAATGATAAAGTCACAATATTAACCCTTCTTGACTTCTCAAAAGCTTTTGACACCGTTAATCATTCCGTTCTCTGTAAAAAACTTAAAACTCAATTTCATTTTTCGTATCCATCAATCAAGCTTATTCTCTCCTATTTAACCGACAGAATGCAAGCAGTTTTTACAAACAATGTTGTATCAACTCAAAGGTGTCCCTCAAGGCTCTATATTAGGACCTTTGTTGTTCTCGATGTACATCAATGATCTCCCGTCTTGCCCGCTTAACTCTTCGGTGCACATGTACGCCGATGATGTTCAATTATACAATAGTTTTCATCTAGGTATGCTCGAGAATGGTGTATATGAAGTCAATGAGGACTTAAATAATATTGTCCTATGGTCCCGTAAGAACAGCCTCAGCTTAAATTCGAGTAAAACTAAATGTCTTGTCATATCTAGAACTAATGCTGACACATCATACTTTCCGGAGATTTATCTGAATAACTGTATTATTCAGTTTGTCGATTCTGCAAAAAAAATCTAGGGCTAACATTCAATAAGACTCTAAGTTGGAATACCCATATTAATTTAACATTAGTTAAAATATATGGAGGTCTTTGATAGCTCTGGGCATCTCATTATATAACACCTCTGAAAACTCGGTTAATATTAGCCAAGACTTAGATTATGCACCTAATGTTGTTCTGCTGCGAAGTTTTTAGTTACTGTGACTTCGAACACAAACGTAAACTTAATGTTGCATTTAACTGTATTGCACGCTATGTTTATGGTCTCAAGAGATATGATCACATTTCAAGTTTTTCTAAGTCTATCTATGGCATTTCTTTGGATAATCTGTTTAAACTCCGAACTTTAACACTGCTTCACAATGTCTTGCAGTCTCATCAACCAGAATACTTATACAACAAAATAAATTTTACACGTTCTGAAAAGTCATGTGACCTTATGTCAGTGCGCTTCAAATTCTTGATTTCAGAACGGTAGTTCTACGTGCATTCCATTCGATTATGGAACTACCTCCCTCGCTCTATTAGAGTTATTAGCAACCAGGCCATGTTTGGAAGATCTCTGAAAGAATTCTTCTCCTAACTTCTAAGCTGATGATGATGATGATGATGATGATGATGAATGATGGTAATGAATAACTCTTAAATTTAATTTTCAGTTAATCTTTTTTACTTGCGACATATGGAATATATGGCAAGTATTGAATTCGTAAAAAAAAAAAAAAAATTGAGATGAGGATGAGATATGATATTACGATGATAAAGTCGAAAAAAGTGGGTCCGGCGATTCCGTCTGTCTGTCTGTCGGAAAGTTTACAGGCATCTACAGCCTTAACTACTGGTCCGATTGACTTCAAATTTGGAAATTAGAGGTTTGAGCAAAAAGTCATATCCCAATTTTTTTATTTTTGTTTTAAGATCAAAATTTAGGGTAGCCACCATACGATTTTTTTGGCCAAAAACCAAAACATTTTTTTTTCACACAAACGGCCCGGACGATTTTTTTTAAACTTCCTCGAATTTAATTAACCATTCATGTGTTTTATGTAAAAAAAAAATTTTGTATTGCTCCAAAACGGTACCTCCCATAGAACCGTTTTTTTGTTATTAGATTTTCTCGAAAACTGAAAGTCCGATCAGCGTAAGTTTTTTTTGAAAGTACGTATATATTGTTCAAATAATATTTTGTTTTCAAAAAAATTTCAAATTTTTTTTTGGATTTTTAAAAAATATTTTTAACTTTTTTTTTCAAAATTCTGTATCTCAAAAACGGATCAATTTTAAAAATACAAATTGGAGTATAATATGTATATTTACATGGTCTTGAAAACTGCATACCCAAATTAATTTTAAGATATTGTTGAAAAATTTTATATATAAAAAATTAATTTAAAAAAAACGGCTCCGACGATTTTCAAAAAAAAAATTCAATAAATCAAGAATAGGGTTTGAATTTGTTTGGCATTTAAATTTTATGAAATGTATATACAAGGTACATTTCCAAATTTTAAATTTTTTAATAAATTCTAATTATTTTTTTTTTTTTTTTGAGTTAAGTGTTAAGTGTGCTTAAACTATATCTCTTATTTTAAAACTACTTTTTGCAATTTAAGTAGTCATAAATATTTAGTTTTTGTATGCAGGAGCAAGTTCGTACGACCCAGTCGTGCACATTTTTTTATTCTTATTTGATTAAATTTGTACTGTTATTCTTCTTCTTGTTAATAGTTTTATACATTTTGCTGTTACTTAATAACTTGAAATTTTAACTTTTTTCTAAAATACAAAGCACATTTTTGTAAAAAAAATATTGTATGAATGTACAGAAATTTGCTCTATCTTATAAGATATTGTATCTTACTGAGCTTAATTACACAATAAATGAAATGAAATGAAAAACTGCCACAGATCCGTAAAGAATCAGTTTCTTGGCTCAATGTAATATCCCATAAAATAAAATACACTGTCAACAGTCAATATTGTTTCAATATATGTATTGCCACACAGCAATTATTTGGAAAATTTAGTTCTTCAATAGGCCAGTTCTACCTAACAACATCTCACTGAGATCTCAGAGATTTTTTAAGTGGAACAAAAAATCTCAGCTGAGAACTGAGATTTTTTTCTGAGATCTCTGAGATGAAATCATTAGGCCAGTTCCACCTAACAGCATCTCACTGAGATCTCAATGTCACTTTGACTGAGGCAAAATCATTTGGTGGAACAAAATTCTCAGTTCTCATTGAGATAAAATGGTTACCTTACAAATTGTTGTTGTGCATATGTCAGTCACGTCAAAATAGCTGAGTGAGAAATCGAATCCAAAAAATTTTCATCTCAGAAATCTCAGAAAAAAATCTCACTTCTCAGCTGAGATTTTTTGTTCCACCTAAAAAATCTCAGAGATCTCTGAGATCTCAGTGAGATGTTGTTAGGTGGAACTGGCCTATTTTGGATTCGATTCCTCACTCAGCTATTTTGACGTGACTGACATATGTATATGCAACAACAATTTGTAAGGTAACGATTATATCTCAATGAAAACTGAGAAATATGTTCCACCAAATGATTTTGATGCCTCTGCCAAAGTGATATTGAGATCTCAGTGCGATGTTGTTAGGTGGAACTGGCCTAATTATGGCTGCAATGAAACTAGGCAGACAATTTAGAAATAGAGACATCACGCAGCGCTGTTTTGCATGCAGAATTTGCTCCCATAAGAGCCTGTGTATTTTTAATTTTGCTGTGCAGAAAGACTCGTTATCTATCTGTTGGAAATATGTTCATAAGAAACAAATTCACTGTGAATCTAAATACTGTGGTTTATATTTTTTCTATTAGTAATTTGCAAAATATGTCAAATTCTATCTACTGAAAATATTAATACAGAAAACCCGTTATTATAATAAAGAACTGAAAATATTTTATCTCAAAATACATACATATATGTAACTACATATTTAATTTCCAATTCTGTTTTACGTCATTATCGACAATTATTTGAAATTTTAATGTGAACCAGTCGGAGGCGCAGTACACCAGTGTCTCCTGTTTCTATCATCCCGTTCTCGAATCCTCCAGAATAATAAACCTCAAATAATTTTCTATTTCATTTCATAATGTCTTATCATGCAGTCGAATTCATTTTTTCAGATTTTATTTTGTTTCTTTTCATTTAATTTTTATGACCGCAGCACTCCTTCAGGAATCTTAAATTTCATAGAGAACAGGATTGATAGAGATTTTTCCCTCCCAACGCACGCAGGCACAATAAATTACTATGTTTTCCATTTTCTCAAAAATATATGTATGAATGTATGTATATTCCTAATATACAAACAAAAATTTCAACTCAAGGACTTTCGATATTCCAGAATAAAAGGAGGAGAATGGCGACCATTCTCATCATGAATTTTTAGAAGCCATAGTAACAGAAGAAAATAGTACTGCTCTTGGAAATCTCATGGACATTTCCATTGACACGTTCTTCGATGAATTTATCGAAAATTCATTGATTTTTCCAGCAGCAGTGCTGTTAAATAAGAATTTGAAATTCAAAACAAAACATTTTCCTGTGGCTTACTGTCCTCTTGAGTGTTGCGTCGTAAATGTTTTTATTTTTTTTTTATATACTAGTCCAAGAAAGGACCTCTCATCGTCATCGTCCTGCTTAAACTGAAAGTCAAGAAAAAGAGAACTGAATTTCTCTATGAACGAAATATTTACATTATCTAAGGATCCATGTGATTGTACTCAGTAATCATAGAAAAGTGTATTTGCTTATAATCATCCTATTGGTGTAGGTTAGGTAAACATAGAGGAAATACGTGATGTCGCTGTGTGCGTTGAGGACTTTTTTATTCTTCAAATAAAAAAAGTCCTATTCTTGTTTAGTCAAATTGTAAATCGATTCAAAAAAAAAAAGAAATTGAAAAATTACTAAGAGTTGGGTATCCAACTTCTTCCAGGCGCTTCGAATGTCCTCTGGTCTCTAGTGTAGTGTGTATTTTTGGTATTAAACAGGAGCGGATTGAATTCGTGACCTTACTTCGCCAAATCGGAATTACAGCATTTAAGTATAGATATGTACATAATTATATGAAAAATTCGATTGTTCACTACTTTTTCCGATAAATCTGGCCGCACCTTAAAAAGTTAACAGTACTATAATTTTGAAAAAAAAAGTTTGCCACAAATTATTTTTGCAATAAATTGTTTGGTAACGTTGTACGCCAAGTTTCGCAGTCTTGTTTGAAACAAATATCTTCGATGTAGGTACAACCGATTAATTTTGAAAAGAAAAAAAAAATCAGTCAACATGGCTCAAAAACGCTCTCCATTTACCTCAAAGGCAGCTCCTCCCTCATCTTGAAAGAAATTAAGATGAACGTAAGATGGATTACTAGGCTCGAAAGTGTCTGGGAGTGTAATAAGACCAGTCAAAGAAAATTCAAAATAGAAACCCAACGGGCTAAACGGAGCTCGTGGAAAAGTTTCTGTAGCAATATTGAATGCACCAACGAGTCAGCTAGGCTCAGGAAAATCCTTTCGAAAACCACTTCTTCTGTAGGTTCTCTAAGGAAACCTGACAATTGCTAGACTGAATCAGTTCGCGATAGTCTAGAACTCCTGGTTGAAACAAACTTCCTAAGTAGCAAATCTTCGAGTATGAAAAGTTAAACTGGGCTATTAACTCGTTCTCCCCTTATAAATCTCCGGGCCTAGATGGCTTTTTCCCAATGACGCTGCAAAAGAGCACTGAATTTATCTCTCCACACCTGATAAACATTTTTCAAAGTAGCATTAAATGGGGGTATGTTCCCAAGACATGGTGTGAGGTAAAAGTCGTCGTTATACCAAAAGCCGGCAAACCTAGCCACACTGAACCTATAAATCTTACGTCTTTTGTACTTAAAACACTTGAAAGACTTATCGACATATACACCCGCAGTAATTTAAAATCGGAGACCATATCACCCTCTCAACACGCCTATAAAAAAAGTAGAAGTGTAGAAACGGCACTACACTGCGTAGTTAGAACTATAGAAAAATCACTTGACGTTAAGGAATACACTGCTTTGCATCATTCCTGGACATAGAAGGAGCCTTCAGTAACGTCCACAGCAATAGTGCAATCGAGAAAGCAGTTTATGATCAACGTATAGAAGAAGTGATTATCAAATGGATCATGTGTATGCTGAAAAACAGACAAATACATAGCGAGCTTGATAACGCACATTTAGAGATATACGTATCTAGAGGAACCCCGCAAGGTGGAATTCTCTCACCATTATTATGGAACTTAGTGATGAACGAGATCCTAATAAAACTTCAGAATTACGGTATAGTAGTGGTAGCCTACGCGGATGATTTAGCGCTTTTGGCGACGGGTAAATACCTTACCACTATTAGCGAACAATTAGAAAGCTCATTATCAAGAGTTAGCAACTGAACCAAGAACTGCGGTCCTTAAGGTAAACCCCCTTAAAACAGAACTGGTCCTTTTCACAAACAGAAGGAAATTACCTCCGTTTGAAATACCAAAAATAGATAACAACACACTAAAAATTTCCGACCGAGAGAGATACCTCGGAGTTATATTGAACAAAAAAAAAAAAACTTAACTGGGGTCCAAATATCCAAGAAAGATATAAGAAAGCCATGATCGCACTCTACTCATGCAACAAGATTCTGGATAGAAATTGGAGACCAAGCCCCAAAATAGTCATGTGGATGAACACTGCCATTGTCAGATTCTAACCTAAGCAGTTTGGTTTGGTGGAAAGCGCTGGAGAAATCCACGAATTTAAAAACACTTACCAAAGTAGGTACAAAGAATGGCTTGTATCAGTACTAGTGGTGTGATGAGTCGAGGACTACCCCGACTGCGGGTTTAGAAACAATCCTCAATCTCCCCCTCATAGATCTATTCCTCCAAGAAGCAGCTGCAAACAGCGCCCTTAGGCTCAGCCAAACCAACATCTGGAAAGAGTGGCCACGCAGCTATTCTAATACGAAATACGTAGATAACCCCTTACTTAGATTTCAACAAATCTTTTAGTACTAGGTTCCCCAAAAGACTAGATTTGGAAAATAGTGTGCCCTACACTAACGACTCAACCATTACCATCTACACCGATGGTTCTAAAATGAATACTGAAGTAGGTGCAGGCTTCAGGCTCCCCGACCATAGCAGCGCCTTCCAAGCTGAGATTTTGGCAGTGAAAAACGCTGGTAAACATGGTAAACATAATATCCATGATGGCGATATCACACGCGGACATCACTTTTTTCATTGATAGCCAAGCAGCAATAAAAGCTATCTCTGCCGACCTTATCAAGTCGAAGCTTGTTTCATGCTGTCGCGAAGGGCTAAAGGTTCTTGGCCCACAGCATAACGTAAGAACTCTGCTGGGTTTCTGGCCACAGTGATGCGCCAGGCGACGAAAAAGCGGATGAGCTTGCAAGAGAAGGCTCTACATTAGACCCCTCTCTCAAGGACCATCATATAGGAATCCCATTTTGTGAACTGAAACATAACTTCAATAAAATCGTCCTTCAAAACTCCAACATCAGATGAAATCCCCTAGAAACCTGTGTTAAAACCAGGAAACTATAGCCTAGATACGATAAGAAAAGATTTGACAGGATTTTAACTCCTAACAAACCCTCCCTATGATCCCTAATTGGCATAATTACAGGACACAACCAACTTGACTACCATAAGAAAGAGAGTACCGATGACCTTTATAGAGGCTGTGGTGATGAGGACGAGCATGATGATACTGCTCATTTTCTCTGCCACTGTCCTTCACTCTGTCTTATTAGGAAGAAAAATCCATAGGCAATTTCTTCTTTAATGAACTAGAGGAACTATCCGAACTGCCAGGCAAAAGCTTACTAAGCTTTTTCAAGACCTCTAAATGGCTAAACGAACCACATGATTCATAGGCTATTTATTTTTCAGGAAGTTACTATACTTCTGGGTTCCACAATGGATCCACACTGATCTGAGTGTGACAGTAACAACATCAACTGTCAGCCCACTTAGCCCAACCTAACCTAAGATGGATTACAGCAACATCTTGATCATCATTATCATCACCGTGCTTCCGCCAGACCGATGAAGTTTTTGGTTTTCGTTTAGAAAATCTTAGTCGCAAAAAAGAACATGTTTTGCCTTCTGCCGTTTGTACCTTGACGACAACAAGATCAGAGTCGGTGTTGGTCCTCTGACTTTCATGATACTGTAAAAGTCCTTGCCCCCATTGCTATACTATGATCAATGATACTATGATCAATGATTTCGTACTGCTTTCGACTGTTATAGTTATAGGGCGGTATGCTTAAACTATTCTCCTTGGAAGTTTTGTCAGTTTTTTCGCAATATGCATTATGCAGCATCCATTAAAAATGAAATGGAAATATTTAGGGCATAAGCAGGATTGGGGAACCAACGCCACTTCCCTTTGTCTGACCTCGGATTTGTTGTAGTAACCTTTCAAAACTAATATCAACAATTCCAGTGTATGAAATTGAGCTCTAGTCCTAAAGCGAAATCTGTGACTGCCCAGTGACCGTGAAGTAAATCCGAATCCAAGATCCAAAAATAATCCAGCACTGGTTGAGTGTGCCCTTAATTTATGTGTAGATTCATACTTCTCTGATACAATGAATCCATATGTCCGACAACAAGAATTATGTACTGAGACTGACACACTATAAGCCGCCAACGGACCGCCCCGCGTGCCGTGCCGCCCGCTGCCAACCCTTCATCGCATCGCCGACGGCACCGTGCTGCTGTCAAAGAAGTGCTTATAATTTTCAAATACCTCACAAATTTAACACAACTGCTTATCCCTTTTTTCCCTCTTATTCATTTTATATTTGGCTGGCTTGGCTACGGAAATCCTTAATCCTGTGATAGTAACCTTACCAGGATTAACGATACTGTACGAAAGACTATGATACATAACACATCTAAAATCTGGCTAGAAACGTATTTAAGTATCTAGTCTTATTCATGTTGTTCAGATGGTGGAGTCGGAGTGAGTGGTGTTGGATAAACGCCCGAGGATACGGAACAATCCCTCTCCCTCTTCCGCTCTTCCCATATCACTGTCGTTACTACCTGTTGAACATTTTACAATTATTTACACTTCTTTTTCACCCTACAAAAAAGAAAAAAAAGAACCGAAAAAGAATTTAAGAGAAGAAATATCCCGTAAACCGCTATTCACGGGGAGAAAAGGACGAAAGAATTTCATAGGTACGTGCGTCGGTGAGTTGTAGCACCAGACAGAATGGCTATGACGGGAGTCAGCAGTGGGTATGGTAGGAATTCTATATTACAAACATATAAATTTGAGTGAGAGTTTAGGTCGTATTTATGGGTCATCATTCAAAGAGCTTCGGTGATGATTTAAAGACCAAAAGCAACTACAAATTTTCATGAGGGGCGAGAATATCCCCGAAAAGCACACAAAATTTTCGATTTGAATTATTGCAATATTACAGATGGTTCAGCGATTTGGCATTCATTTTTTTCCTCTTTGTCCGGGAATAAAGCAATCAAATAGTTTATGGGAAAGCGTTAAACATACTGTACATGAATGAGGGGGAAGCTTTTGAAGGATTCATAAAAGGAAACGTAGGGTAAGCTTGTGACTCGTCAAGTGAAAAGCTTGTATGTGTGCGGCTAAATTTAGTTGTAGGTTAAAGTAGGCAAAATAGAATTGCGATATCGAGCTGTTTTTGTTCGGAAGAGCGGGAGCGAAATCTTGTTTTATTTTCAAATTTGTTTGGCTTGTTTTCTTTTGTTGAGGTTAGAATATTATTATTTCGATGCTATAATGTTTCCTTGTAATTGTGTAATTGTTGCTGTCAAGTCTCCTGTGTTAGCCAGGGTTGGCATTGGGTTATATTCTAAAAGATGAGCAAGAGCTCAGAGTCTGAGCTCAGAGTCTGAGCTGACGAGCTTGCACTCACCTGTGAAATCGATCGAGCAGCTTGGAACTCAGACTTTGTATGCAAAAAAACGAGTTCAAGCTCAACAGATGTTACTCGTTGAAATATTTGGCTTCATTGGTAACAATTAGTGATACACCTTTTATTGGAGGAGGAACAATTACTGGGATTTTGTATTTTACTTACTTACTTACTTAAGGTGGCGCTACAGTCCGTTGTAGACTTGGGCCTCAATCAACAGTCTCCGCCAGCTAGCTCGGTCCTTAGCTAGTCGTCTCCAGTTTTGTACTCCAAGTTGATTGAGGTCATCTTCCACTTAAGTGCGCCACCTGAGTCGCGGTCTTCCTCTCCTCCTACGTCCCTCGGGAATAGTGTCGAAGGCTTTCCGGGCCGGAGCATTGGTGTCCATTCGCTCTAAATGACCGAGCCATCTGAGTCTCTGGTCCTTGACTCTACTGGCTAGGTCCGTGTCGTTGTACAACCCGTAAAGCTCGCTGTTGTATCTTCTTCGCCATTCCCCTTCAATGCACACGGGGCCGAAGAACTTTCCTCTCGAAACAGCCTAAGGCACTTTCATCCGATTTTGTCAGGGTCCATGCTTCCGCACCATACACAGGACAGGGATGATGAGTGCGTTGTACACTTTTACCTTAGTTGCTCGAGAGAGGGCTTTTCCACTCAATTTCTTTCTTAGCCCAAAGAAACAGCGATTAGCAAGAGTTATTCTTCGTCTGATCTCGGCGCTGGTGTTATTGCCCGTGTTTAAAGCGGAGCCTAGGTAGACAAACTCCTCTACTACCTCGAAGTTATATCTGTTTATTGTGACGTTCTGCCCGAGCCGTCGGTGTTAGGTGTCCTTCCTCGAAAACAGCATATACTTCGTTTTTCCCTCATTTACCGCTAAACACATTTTTGCCGCTTCTGTCTCAATTCTCACAAAGGCGCCATTGACATCACGCTGTGTTCTTCCCATTATATAAATATCATCGGCGTACGCGAGAAGTTGAACAGATTTTTGGAAGATAGTGCCTCTGGTGTGGACGTTGGAGTTCTGCACTATCTTCTCAAGAACGATGTTAAAGAAATCGCATGACAGTGCATCGCCTTGTCTGAATCCTTTTTTGACGTCGAAAGATTCCGTAAGCTCGTTGCCAACCTTGATGGAGCAGCGTGAGTTCTCCATCGTCATTTTGCACAACCGAACGAGCTTGGCAGGGACGCCAAAACTAGACATAGCTTTGTACAGTTCGTCTCTGTAGATGCTGTCATACGCGGCCTTAAAATCGATGAAAGGGTGATGGGTATCGATTTGGAGTTCATAGGTCTTTTCCAGGATCTGCCGCAACGTGAAAATTTGGTCGATGTTTGACTTTCCTGGCCTGAAGCCACATTGATAAGGACCAATCAGATTGTTGACGAAAGGCTTCAGACGTTCACATATTACGGCAGAGAGGATCTTGTAGGCGATGTTGAGTAGACTTATTCCTCTATAGTTTGCGCAGTTTAGAGGATCTCCCTTTTTCAGGATCGGGCAAACAATGCTGAGGTTCCATTCATCGGGCATGCATTCCTCTGACCATATCTTACAGATGATTTGGTGCATGCTCCTATCTAGCTCTTCGCCTGCTGCTTTGAACAGCTCAGCAGGTAGTCCATCTGCTCCAGCGGCTTTGTTGGATTTCAGCCGTGATATTGCGGTTTTCACTTCTTCTAGGTCGGGTTCACGGAATTGTTGGCTATTATCGTGTCCGGTGAAAGGCTCCTGTCTGACGGCGGTGTTTTGTTCGTCGTCGCCGTTATACAATCTACAGAAGTGGTCCTTCCAAATCCCCAGCATTGACTGCGATTCTACTATGATGTTCCCTTGTTTATCTCTGCAGGCATCGGTTCTTGCTCGATGACCTTGATCCGATCTGACGCTTCTCGTGCTCTCTCTTTTTTCTCCTGAAAAGCCGGCGTTACTCTCTCCTCGTTTGCTCGTAGAGCTTACGAGCAGCTCTTGTCCTCCTACGCAGCGCTCCTTTGTATGCCTCCTGCTTGGCTGCATGGGCCTGCCTGCATTCTTCGTCAAACCAGGGGTTTCGTTTTGGTGGCTGTGTGAATCCCAGCACATAAGAAGTGGCACCTCTAACTGCTCTCTGGCAATATTGCCACTGGTCTTCGATACTTAATGTTGGCGGCATTGGACTCCTTAAGAGGTTACTTGACACTCGATCAGAGAAGGATCTGGCGATCTCTTGCGATTGTAGCCGTCCGACGTCGAATTTTCTTGCAGCATTTCCTTGTTTTGGCCGTTGTCGGGATATTCGTAGCATTACCTTGGCTACGACGAGGTAGTAGTCCCAGTCGATGTTAGCTCCTCGGAAAGTGCGAACATCTAAAATGCTGGACAAGTGCCTTCCGTCGATCGCAATGTGATCAATCTGGTTGACGGTTGATTGATCAGGAGATCTCCATGTACCTTTATGGATGTTGAGATGAGGGAACCAGGTGCTTGCTACCACAACATTTCGCCCCGCAGCAAAATCGATCAGCCTGAATCCGTTATCGGAAGTGCAGGCTGTGCTTTCCGACTGTTCCACCAAAGATGTCCTCTTTTCCCAGCTCTGCGCTTAAATCGCCGAGCACAATTTTAATGTCATAACTAGAACATTGCTCGTATGTTTTGTCCAGGAGCTTCTAGAACTCGTCTTTGGTGTCGTCATTTTTCTCTTCTGTGGGGGCATGCGCACATGTTAGGCTAATGTTGCCGAATTTAGCCTTGATTCGTATTGTCGTGATGCGTTCGCTCACGCATTCGAAGCTCAAGACTCCAAATAGTCGCTGTTGTTGCTCTCGGTAACAATTACCATAGTAGATGTCGCAGTTTCTCATCCTCCTTTTGCCCGGTCCATCCCATCGCATTTCCTGGATAGCGGTGATATCTGCTTTGTAGCAGTTGAGGGTCTCCGCTAACTGTTCGGCAGCACGCGGTCTGTTAAGGGACCTACATTCCACGTGCATATCCGAAAATCGTTGTCCTTTGTACATTTTGTATTACTGTGTAAAAAGGACGAGTTCTGGTTTTTGATTAATATCAAGTCCACAGTGATCAACCCATCTAGTAAGTGCGTTTTGGAAGAGGTCTTTCAGGTATTAGGATGTTTTCCTGTGACGGCGATAGCAACATCATCGGCATACGCAATCACTCTGTAGCTTTCCTTCTCGAGGGATATTAGCAGTTCGTTAAATACTATGTTCCACAGGGGAGCGGACAGAACACCACCTTACGGTGTACCTCTACTGACAGACCTATTCGTACAAAAATCCCCCATCTTAAAGTTTTATTATCCTGCTTTTAAGCATTAGATTTATCAACTCACAAAGTGAGTATTCGACTTTTAGGGTCGTCATAGCAGAAATGATAGCGGATGTGTCAACGTTGTTGAAAGCGCCCTCAATATCCTGGAAGGCAAACATACTATATTCTATAATCTCTTATCAATGCTATAACGTACATGGGTATCGATCAATCGTTCCAGAGTTTTGAGAATGAATGATGATAAGTGGAGTTCCTAACTCTGGTGATTCATTTCTGGCCAAAATGATCATTCTACCCCCTAACCTAAACTGCGCCTTCTAGTTGCAAGTTTGTGCAAACAATTTTTAAAAGCGTTTGTAGGTAAGTGGAAAACAATCATGGTCTCCGTCGTCGTGTAGTCTGGCTGCTATAGGTGAAAGTGTGAGTGTGATACTTAATCCACAAAAATCAATACCAGCCTAGGAAAACTTCTTTCGAAAAAAATTGATTGATTCAAAAGACACAATTTCATCTCGGGAATAACATTACCAAACGAAATTGTATCAAAAGCTGTGAAAATCTGCATATCGTTAGTTAGAAGCCAATAAAAATGATATTGTAACACAGTTGATAGCCATATCAACTGTGTGACTTAGGTGCAGAGCTATAATAATTGACCTTTTCCCCCTCTTAGCCATCGCCCTTTGCAGTAAAATTAAATATTAAGACAGCGCTGCTTCAAATGTAACCAAATCAGTTGCTTAAATAGTTCAATACTTAAGAAAAAAGATTTTCAAAGGTTCTAAAGCTCTTAATGTAGATTTTTGATGACGTGTTTATTAAGCATTGTACCTACACATTACCTTATCAGTTAAATATGTTATTCCCATTCTAGAGCTTAAACAATTTTCTCTGTCACTCCTTTCCGTTGAATTAACTTAATTTCCTTCTATTGATATAAAAATGTTGTTGCTGATAAAAAGATGTTTAGCAACGATACCTTGCATGACTATCTTCTTCCGCACTATAGATTCAGACCTTAACAAACTATATATGTACTTACGAGTCGAGACAAAAAGCAAAAACAAAACAAAACAGAAGAAGGAAAATACAACGAGCAGTTGCTTAGTTCTGCAAATCTTTCAGACCGCTTTTTTACCGCAAAACTCACATTCTATGCTTCAATCCTATTTAAATTGCAGAACAAATAATAAAAGAGCCAACTTAAACTTTGCAACGCATAGAGACGAGATTTATTCATATTACCATCGAAGCTATCTTGAGGTAAAAAACATAAAAAAGGCATCTCCACTCAGAACAAGCTAACATTGAATTCAATCCAATCCATAAACGGCTGACTGCTGTTCGTTGTGTTCTGTGGTGGAAAATAATAATAGTTGCAATTCCGCTGGCAATAGCAACGGCAATCTTCAAGTACACAATACATTTATAGAAAGAACCGCAGCAGCTCCAGAACAGACATAGACGCATGAATCTTCTGCGGATTGTATAATGCACCCTCTCGCGCAACAAAAATCGATCTGTTGTTTGGATAAGGAAAAACCGTTTCAAATTAGCAACTGTACTGCTGGCAAATAACATCCTGCATCGATATTGTACCCATATCTTTGCACCAATCAAGCCAAGCTAGAGTATTATAAAAAAGAAACAAATCGAGCCATCATCGTCGTCGTCTTCTTATCTTGCCAGTAAGTGTTTCACTATCCGATTCTGACTGAAAGAAGAGATAACTTTTTGTTGTGAATGTAATTAGCCATTCTATCGCGCAACCGAGTGTTTCGCTGGAAATTGTAACGTCTGGGAAAGTAGTTGGGTACCTAAATCTAAATGGAGCAGTGTGCTGTCATTAAATTGTTTGAAGAAATTTAATTCAATGGATTTCTGTAAAATTGCACATTTCGTATTTGCGTTACATAGATATTTTTTACTTATTGATGTATGATTCCACCGAAATGAACTGAAATTTCCGAATGTACAGTTTGGTTGGTCTGCACAACGATTTTCGAAGGTATCTTTTCCCGCTTAAAGAGAGCTGACGGATATGAAAGAAACATGTCGATAAAAATATTTTGCTTTTAGTCGAGAGGCTGGGAGATGAAGATATTCTTGTCTGGACATTGTTTTCCATTCGATCGATGTAGCGTAGCCAATGTAGTCTCAGATGATTATTCTTCTCCAATCGCCCTATTATCATACGAGACCGAGCTTCTGTCCACCAACAACCTTCGGTCAACAGCTGCCTTCAGTTTCGCACGTCCAATACCACCATTATATGTGTTCCAGTTCCACCTTTGTCACGGTCTTTCTCTTCTGCGCCATCCTTCGAGGTTGAATTCCAAGTACCAAGTCTATCCGAAGAGATCACACAAGGCCAAATTTAGAGATTATAGTGGCTGGGGAAGCAGTTCGTAGCCCAATTTGTCTGATTCAGCCGTGTCGATGGCGGAGGTGTGCGCCGGTGCCTTATGATAGTAAAAGAGCAAATTTTACTTCAAGTGGGACCGTTTTTCGGTAATGTCTGCTTTGTAGCAGTTGAGGGTCTCCGCTAATTGTTCGGCAGCACGTGGTCTATTAAGGGACCTAACATGCCACGTGCTTATCCAAAATTCGTTGTCCTTTATACATTTGCTTGTCATCAGTGTATCCCTCCGTTACCAAGACCTGTTGTTGCTTCGTAACTAAATGCTTGTCTACGTAGTCGGGACGTCACCCCCAACCTGGAGTACCAGGCACTTGATGTGACTCCAAATGCAAAAGTCGGAAAAATCGCTCCTTTTACCTCCTGGGCTTCAAATAAGTCGAAGTAGCCCGTAAAATGTTCACCAAGTAGTTCGGCCTTACTGGAACTGAAGACGCCAACGGTGATTCCAAAAAAGAAATTCATTCCCTGCCGTCCCTCGATGGGAATGCCTTGGTTTGAAAACTCCTTCGGTGTGGGGTAACAGCCTACTCCGCTTCGACCTGTCGACCATGGGAGGCCCTCCTGCGAAAACAAGTTTCGCGATCGCATAGCTCTAAGCTTCACTGTACTTGTTACCATAAGCCGCTCCGCTACGTCAAGGCTTACCCCATGGCGGGAATCCTAGTATCAACCCTAATTTTTTCTCGTCATCCACATCCAACAGATGAATAGAGAATTATTGTTTGAATTCTTCCTGGCTTCTCCATTCGAGCAAGACAACACCCGAAGGAGTGTGTGCTGAGATCTTTGCTGAGTTTAACCATCTCGCTCAGCTGGTCAACGAGCCCACTCGAATACCGGACATTGACGGCCAAACAGAAAACACGCTTGACTTGTTCCTTACCTCTGACCCTGATAAATATACAATAAATGCATTGTCGCCTCTAGGCCGATCTGACCATTGTGTCATATCCGCAAATTTCTCTTGTCAAAAAAGCCCAGTTAAAGAAAGAGCTCCTAGGAGAACCGTTTGGCAGTATGAGAAAGCCGACTGGGATGGTCTCAATAACTTTTTTAGGATCTTTAACTGGTCACTATGCTTCCTCGATAGTGACGTAGATTCCAGTGCAGATATGCTCACAAGTTTAATTCTTCTGGGAATGAGAATTTTTATCCCGAACAGGGTAAAAAGCATCAGACCTAAAGAGAACGCATGGTTTGATATGAGCTGTAAAGAGGTTATCAGGGTTAAAGAGGTAAGTTTCCGTTGTTACAAAGCCAACCCTACTGAGGAAAACCGGAATAAGTTTAAGCAAGCCAGGAAGGCCTGCAATGTTCATATTCGTCGGACCAAATTTTTATATGACCAAAAACTAAGGCAAAAAATACTGCAATGTCCCAAAGGCAGTAAAAATTTTTGGTCTTTTGTGAAAAATATGAAGAATTCTTCTTCTTCCTCGGTCCCTACGCTCGTTGATGATGATACTCCAGTCGTTAGCTCTCTCGCAAAAGCTAACCTTTTTGCTAGGCAGTTCGCCTCCAACTCTACACTGCCAGAGAGTGTCATGACTCCCCCAGTTCTTGAGTGCGTCAATGATTCTATGGGACCAATCTTCTTTCGCACCCGTGCTGTGGTGAGAGTCCTAAAAGATCTCAACATACACAAATCCGCTGGCCCGGATGGCATCCCCGCTATTGTTCTGAAGAGGTGTTCTTCAACGCTGGCAAAACCCTTGCGTAAGCTTTTCCATCTATCCTATTCTTCTGGGCTCGTTCCGAGTAGTTGGAAAACAGCATTTGTCCAGCCTATACCCAAAAAAGGCGAATCCTCCTCCCCCTCCAATTATCGGCCGATTGCACTAACGTCCCTTCTTTCTAAGGTCATGGAAACGCTGATAAATTATCAGCTCAAGAAATATCTTGAAGAACGAAAGCTTCTTAATGACCGGCAGTACGGCTTTCGCAGCAACAGGTCCACTGGTGATTTGATGGCATATCTCACCGAACAGTGGAACAAATCTTTACATCGTTTTGGAGAAAGTAAGATTGTTGCACTTGATATTTCAAAGGCATTTGATAGAGTCTGGCACCAGGCTCTTTTATCGAAAATGCGTGCTTTCGGTATTGACGAGTTCCTCCTTCGTTGGATTAGAAATTTTCTTTCGAACCGTTCTATACAAGTTGTATTGGACGGGTTCAAGTCTGAAACCCACAAAATAAATGCTGGTGTGCCCCAGGGCTCCGTTTTGTCTCCGACCCTCTTTCTCATTTTCATAAATGATCTCTTGTCTGCAACTTCTAATCCAATTCATTGTTTCGCTGACGATAGTACCCTTAGCTTCTCATATTCGTTCCCAGATTCACATCCCTCCTCTTCGGATGTGGAACTGCAACGGCAAAATATGTTAAGCTCATTAAACTCTGATTTAAACAGCATTGTACAATGGGGAATTAAAAACCGTGTAGAGTTTAATGCTTCGAAAACTCAATGCTGTCTTGTATCGTTGAAGCGAGATATACCCCCCTTGCCACTGTCCATGAGTGGCACTTGCATCGGTGAAACCGAACATCTCGATATTCTCGGTATGTGCATCACCGACCACCTCTTATGGAATGATCACATATGCGATGTCGCCAAAAATGCCGCAAGATGTTTAGGTTTTTTAAGAAGATGCAAGAATTTTTTTTCCCCTTCTGATCTGGCTACCATCTATAAAACATATATACGTCCAAAGCTTGAGTACAACTCCCACGTTTGGGCTGGTGCTCCAGCAACGTATTTAAGTCTTTTGGACAGCATCCAGAGAAGAGCATTTAAGATGATTGGTGACCGTACCATCATTGAGACATTTACGTCACTTGAACACCGACGTAATGTCTCATGCCTCACCCTCTTCTATCGTTATTTCAACGGTAAATGCTCTAGAGAAATAGCCAGCAGGGGCGATTCGTCATAGTAACCAAGTATATCGGCGGTAAACCAAGAATTTCAAAAAATAAATGTATTTTCAGATATTTAATATTCTTTCGCAAATCAACGGTTCAAACATTTATAGTTTCAAACACTTTAATAAATGCCTGAACACAAAAAAAACAAAGTTTAGCGCAAAAAAAAGCGATTCCCTTTAACCCAGATACACCGCTTTGCTACCGTAAACAATTGCGGTTACTATTTTCATACAATCTTCAAAAACAGTATACACAAACATTCCAATAAACGCCTGTAAAAATGTAAACGCAAAAAAAAGTGATTCCCTTATCCCTTCCTTTTGATGAGAATTTGGCATACACAAAAAATCTCTGATATCGTAAAAATTTGCGGTAACTATTTGCATACAATCTTCAGAGAGAGATAGACGCATACATTCCACTAAACGCCTGTAAAAATAAAGAGAAGGTTAAGCGCAAAAAAAAGCGATTCCGTTCGACTGAAAAGGCAGCGACAACCGACAACGTACAACGTAGAAGGAGAATACAGACACAGCAACAGATACACATTTTTAACTCTTAAGCAACTTTCGTGCTCGTAGTCGTAGTGTTTCTATATCAATTAGTACGACGACGTACGACAACGCAACGCACGTATTCTTCAATACGAAGCGATTATGCTCATAGTCACTGTTTTGATTTTTCTGTATCTATTATAATGAAGAATATGACAGTCAATATAGCATAGGTAAGAAAGAAGGAAATTAGTACAGCCAAAATTTTCACGATAGAATAATCGAAAACTTTACAAAATTTGAGAGACGTGCAGACTTTACTTATCGTTGATGTTTACTTGCGACATAAAGAATATGTATATGGCAAGTATGTATTGAATTCGTAAAAAAAAAATTTGAGATGATGATGAGATATGACATTACGATGATAGAGAAGTCGAAAAAAGTGGGTCCGGCGATTCCGTCTGTCTGTCAGTCTGGAAGTTTACAGGCATCTACAGCCTTAACTACTAGTCCTTCAAATTTGAAAATTAGAGGTTTGAGCAAAACTCATATCCCAAAACTTTTAATTTTCTCCAAAACGGCTCCTACGATTTTTTTTAAACTTCCTCAAGTTTTATTTTCTTAAACATTCATGTATTTTATGTAAAAAAAACATTTGTATTGCTCCAAAACGGTACCTCCCATAGAACCGTTTATTTGTTATTAGATTTTCTCGAAAAATGAAAGTTCGATCAGAGTTAGTTGTTTTTGAAAGTACAGATATTGTTCAAATAATTTTTTGTATTCAAAAAAATTTCAAACTTTTTTTTGGATTTTTATAATTTACTTTCAGTATTTTTTTCAAAATTCTGTATCTCAAAAACCGATCAATTTTAAAAATTCAAATTGAAGTATAATATTGTATATTTACGTGGTCTTAAAAACTGCATACCCAAATAAATTTTAAGACATTTTGCAAAATTTTATATATAAAAAATTAATTAAAAAAAAAACGGCTATGACGATTAAAAAAAAAATTCAATAAATAAAAAATAAGGTTTAAATTTGTTTGGCAATTAAATTTTTGGAATCAAATGTATTTGCGAGGTACATTTTCAAATTTTAATTTTTTTAATAAGTTCTAATTATCTCTCTTTTTTGTATATCTCTTATTTTACACTACTTTTTGCAATTTTTGTAACATAAAAGTAATCATAAATATTTAGTTTTAGCATGCAGGAGCAAGTTCGTAAGACCCAGTCGTGCACATTTTTTATTTACTACTGATTATATTATTATTTATTATTAATGTAAATATTTATTTAGGTACGATGTACGACAGTATATTTGTGTACTTTTAGTATTCGTTTCATTACTATTTTTTTCAATTAATTCATCTCTTTTACCATTATAAAAATATACGTGCATTGATATGAATTCTGTGTTCCGTTTGTTTTGTAAAATCATTTTGTTTGTTTTGCAAACATAAATCGCTTACTATAACTTTTTTTATTATTATTTATTTTCGTATTTTAGTTTTCATTTAACTCATTATTTTTCACCAGATGAAATAAACATTTTTTCTTACTAAAAATGTTATCATAAATTAAAAAAAAAAACTTTTGAACAACAAGAGTTTTGAGTTTTTTTTTTTATTATTGTCTTAACTTTCCCGGGAGTCGTAGATAAACCAAGGATGAGAACCAGGAATCGCCACTGATAGCCAGTTGCATTCCTCCCCTTAAGATATTCCACCGTAATACCCGCGCCTCCAGGAATGCGCATCAGTTCACCCTCGAGCCCAACTTCGGTCGTACGGTCATGTTCAGAGAATCGTTCTTTAGCCGTACTACGCGGATGTGGAACTGTCTTCCACACTCTGTCTTCCCCAGTCATTGCAATGTGCAGGAATTCAAAGCCAATGTTAACCGACACCTCATCCTTAACCCTCTCCGTCTATCCCATTTTCCCTAATCTCGCACTGTGCTTTGGCATCAAAAGGGAATGAAACCCCTTGAGTGCGTGCTCATTATAAAAAAAAAAAAAAACAGTTGCATTTCTAAAAACCCTCTTTTCTTGTTCACAAAATAATAATTCTTCTGAAATCATTAATCAAACAAATTTATATTGATTGAAAAGTTTCAACACAATGCAATATTCCGACGCAAGCATCCCACATGAAATCAAAATCAATCGTATCTGGTCGCCTGGTTCTTTTTATCAAAAAAAAAATCTCAACACCCTGTCTTTCAATAAAATCTTTATACGTACGCAATAGCTCATTATCTGCAGTGAGTGTGGCCGAGCCACACGAATAAATAAAAAAAAAGATTATGAATAGCGCCATTAAATTGATTTGTTAAACTAGCAGCAATACAATTTGGTTGTTATGTGTCATTATGTCAATCGAAATATGAAAATATGTATTGAAAATGGTAAACACGGCTGACCAAACGACACACATGGTGAAGTGCGATAGCAGGGTTTTCATCAGTCCTCTAGATCTGACCGAATTTCCACTGCCAGTTTGTCTTTTTTTTCTTAAATTGATATCAACAGCAAAAACTACAGCTGTCATAGCCACAAAAAGGAGATATCGATATTTGTTGAAATCAACAACAGCACTAATCGCTCAAAATAGCCAAATATTGTGTGTAACTACTGAGTTGTCAAATATTTGATTACAGATTGTTTGGTCTTTGGTGCGTACCTGGTCGTTGTTCAATTTCTCCTTCGAACTAAATAAATGTAATAATAAAAACGATGAAAAAAAATCAAAGTCATCCCTTGGGTCATAAAAATTTTCCATTTCAAAGAAAACTGTCAAATTTGATTTATACCACTACTATCCTTCGTCATTTTCGTTGTCATCGTCGTTTTATCAATGCATCAATTGGGCACCCACGAAAATGATATTTCAATATGAAATTTACCCCTAAGAAAGTCTTTCAGAATTGATGACAACGTAGGGGAGTTCTCGCTTTCTCTTTATCTGTCAGACAGGCCAAATGAACTGTCATTATTATTTTGATAGAAGTTTATGGCTACTGGGTGCGATAATGTTTGGAGATGGAATCATGAGCATGATGATTGTTTGTTTGCCCGGCACTTAAGAACTGACCTAGATAAATCACCTGGATTGCATAATGAAGTGTTTGCTTTCACTTTTGAGGAAGAGGTCTTGTAAACAGATAGACGATTTTCAACTTGGCTTGAGCTGGACAACGGCTGTTTGGATTTTTCGTGGGAAAGTTGTTCTTCAACCACCATTTTCTCTGAAATAACCATAAGTTAAATAAAATAAGACTGACAAAGTGCTTAAATTTCAAATTTAAGTTCTTCAATATTCATCGACCGCAAAAAAAAGAAACCCTTGTATTTTTAAAACCTCCTATTGATATTTATTCTATATGAAAACCACTCGTTTTATTCAGTACCTATAGTTTATTGTTATCGTTTAAACATCCTGAGATGGTTTGTTTTTGGTTTTTCGTTTTCGATAAATTTGGTCGACCTATAAAACCAGATACCAAACCAAACAAAGCATTGATGCGAAAAATAAAAATTCACCTGCCTTTGAGTGTTCCCAAAAGTTGTGAACTGGTAACAATCATCCTTTAAAAAATCAAAAAAAATGCAGTCCCCAACCACAAATGTTTCTGGCCCACAAAACCATCACATTTGTCCAGCGCCAGACCGACCTTACGGAGCATTAATTAAAAATCTCCCAATGTCATTTCTCATTTTGGTGTGACCGGAATCCACATAAACCGCAACTTGCGACTTGCGAGCAACAACAACAAGCAAAAAATTAAACGAACAAAATTAATCAAGAACGCCTCTTCGTTTGACACACAGAAAAGGTATCGAAACGGACCAACAAATTTTGGTTATAATATTCATTTGCGATGCAAGAGAGACACAGTGCAAAAAACTCGAAAAATATGCCTTCGAATCGAATTGGTATGCATGACTTCTGGTAAAGAATCCGATCGACCGGAACAATGCCACGAGTTCATGATTCTTAAAAGTCAAAAAACCATCAGTGTCGCCGTTCTGTGATTTTTTGGTCGATCCTTAGACCACTGGACTCTTGTCATCTCACATCGTATATCGAATATTCTTGGTTGATACTTTTTTCAAATATGCGAAAAAAATTCCATTCGAGTACATTATTTTTTATTTCAATTTTCCGGTTTCGATTAAAATCTGTGGTGCCAAATAGACATTATCGTCGAATTGATTCATGCCAAGGGAATATAGGATTCATGTGTTTCAAATTCGAATTTCGCCAGGTGAGATCATTTTCAAGTTGACAAGGTTCAAAATATATGTATATGTATATGTTCAAGAATGTTAAACAATTGATATCTGGGTAATAAAAGGTTATGGCAAATATTTCTGGAACAGATTATAATCAGCTCTTAGGAAAGTTGTAAAATACTAAAAGTAAACCCTGAAATGTTGACACATTTTTATTCAACACAAACCTTCTCTTTCTTGAGATTGGAAAACACCGCAATTTTTACAAAATGCGTTCCAAATTCTCAATTAAAAAAAAAAAGATGTCCTGTAGAAATTCCCCATATTGTAGATTGTGGAGTTGTGGCTAGTTAAAAAAAAAAAAAGAGAACTTCAAACACAAACGCCAAACATCGACATCCTGATTATCAATTCCGTGCACAGATCTCCAAAAGAGAACTGTCCGAATTTTTCATTCCAAGCAGGCAATCAGATTCGGAAGGTTTGGAAGGGCGTCAAGGGAGTCGCATAAATCTATGAAAAGGCATATATGCGAATTCTCGAGGGAAATTGAATCAATCTCCCCCTGAAACCCAAAGAAAATAGAAAAAGAAATGAAAATATTTTAAACTCTAATTTGTCTTAATTTTGGGCATCTTTAATTTTTTTTTTCTGTAAAGATACCTTTCCTGTTCCTGGTATCCTGATTTAGGGCAGGTTATAAAAAAGGAAAATAAAAAAAAATAATACCGAGACAAATTCAGGTAGACGCACGATTCTCCTTGTCTGTTTCCCTCAGGTATTTGTTTGTGTTATTTAATTTTTTTTGTGATGTTTCTAATTTATGAGCCATTTTGAGGGCATTGTTTAGGTAACAAAGATTTCTGACGTTAAAGGTGCTTAACGTGTCGTGGTTAATCATAAATCAATATGCCAGAGAATAAGGGATGGAGATTAAATGCGAATTATATTTTTTTTCGACAAACAAATGAAAATACAAACTTATTTTTACCCATGAATGCGAACCTACCAATGAAATAGAAATTTCCAATAATGTAAGAAGAGATTTAAGTGTTTTGACAACATTTCTCAACGATTTGAAAATTTAAGAAAAATGCATTAATAATCTGGAAGCATAAGCAGCGGCTCATCTCTCATTTTCGTAAGAAAACAGTCCTGCAAGATTATAATGGGAAAAGAATCACGTCTCCGGCTCCGGTGGTCCTAGGTAATATAACTGTAAAATTCCTCATTAGAACGAATTTGATATGAAAATTATAACCTTGAATGATTTTAAAGGATGCCTATATGCCTAAGCTTTTCATGAAATTTTTTGTTTTTTATAATCGGGTTTAGAATGAGGTGTCGGTTAACATTGCTCTTGAATTCCTGAATATTGCAATGACTGGGGAAGACAGAGTGTGGAAGAGAGTTCCCCATTCGCGTAGAACGGCTATAAAACGATTCTCTGAACATGACCGTACGACTAAAGTTGGGCTCCAGGGTGAACTGATGGGCATTCCGCGGGTTGAATTATTTAAGGGGCGGAATGCAACTGGCTATTTCTCTAGTGCACTTACCGTAGAAGTAACGATAAAACAGAGAGAGACACGAAACGTTACGACGGTGGTCTAAAGAAGTGAATGAATCAGTGATGTCTCTATCACCGATCATTCTTACGGCTCTGCTCTGTATACTGTCCAAAAGACTTAAGTACGTCCAGCCCAAACGTGGGAGTTGTACTCAAGCTTTGGACGTATATATGTATGTTTTATAGATGGTAGCCAGATCAGAAGGGCAGAAAAAATTCTTACATCGTCTTAAAAAGCCTAAACATCTTGCGGCATTTTTGGCGGCATCGCATATGTGATCATTCCACAAGAGGTGGTCGGTGATGCACATACCGAGAATTTCGAGAGGTTCGGTTTCACTAATTCAATTGCCACTCATGGACAGTGGCAAGGGGGGTATACCTCGCTTCAACGATACAAGACAGCATTGAGTTTTCTACGCGGTTTTTTATTTCCCATTGTACAATGCTGTTTAAGTCAGAGTTCAATGAGCTTATTATAATTGTCCGTTGCAGTTCCACATTCGAAGAGATAGGATGTGAGTCTGGGAAGGAACATGAAAAGCTAAGCGTACTATTGTCAGCGGAACAATGAATTGGATTAAAAGTTACAGACAAGAGATCATTTATAAAAATGGGAAAGAGGGTCGGAGACAAAACGGAGGCCTGGGGCACACCAGTACAACTTGTATAGAACGGTTCGAAAGAAAGTTTCTAATCCAACGAAGCAGAAACTCATCAATACCGAAAGCACGAATTTTCGATAAGAGAGCGTGGTGCCAAACTCTATCAAATGCCTTTGAAATATCAAGTGCAACAATCTCACTTTCTCCAAAACGATGTACAGATTTGTTCCTCTGTTCGGTGCGATATGTCATCAAACCACCAGTGGACTAATGCTGAGAAAGCTGTACTGCCGTCATTAAGAAGCTTTCGTTCTTCAAGATATTTCTTAAGATGATTATTTATCAGCGTTTCCATGACCTATTGGAGGGAGAGGAGGATTTACCTTTTTTGGGTATAGGCTGGACAAATGCTGTTTTCCAACTACTCGGATCGAGCCCAGAAGAATAGGATAGATGGAAAAGCTGAGGTACGCAAGGGTTTTGCCAGCGTTGAAGAACACCTCTTCAGAACAATAGCGGGGATACCATCCGGGCCAGCTGATTTGTGTATGTTGAGATTTCTTAGGACTCACGAGTGCGAAAGAAGATTTGTTCTATGGAATCATTGACGCGCTCAAGAACTTGGGGAGGCATGACACTCTCTGGCAGCGAAGAGTTGGAGCCGAACTGCCTTGCAAAAAGGTTAGCTTTCGCGAGAGAGCTAACGACTGGAGTATCAACATCAACGAGCGTTGGAACCGAGTAAGAAGAAGAATTCTTCATGTTTTTCACAAAAGACCAACAGTTTTTACTACCTTTGGGACATTGCAGTATTTTTTGCTTAGTTTTTGGTCATGTAAAAATTTAGAAATTGCAGGCCTTCCGGGCTTGTTTAAACTTATTCCGGTTTTCCTCAGTAGGGTTGGCTTTGTAACAACGGAAACTTAACTCTTTTACACTGATAACCTCTTTGCAGCTCATATCAAACCATGCTTTCTCTTTGGGTCTGATGCTTTTAACCCTGTTCGGGATAAAAGTTCTCATGCCCAGAAGAATTAAGATTGTGAGCATATTCGCACTGGAGGAAGCATAGTGACCAGTTAAAGATCCTGAAATAATTATTGAGACAGTCCCAGTCAGCTTTCTCGTACTGGCAAAGGGTTCTCTTAGGAGCTCCTTCTTTAACTGGGATTTTTTGACAAGAGAAATTTGTGGATATGATACAATGTCCAGGTCGGCCTTGAGGTGATAATACACTTATTGTATATATATTTATCAGGGTCAGAAGTAAGGAACAAGAAGAGTGTTTTCTGCTTGGTCGTCAATGTCACGTATTCGAGTGGGCTCGTTGACCAGCTGAGCAAGATGGCACAACCTACCCTGTTCTGAAAGCTTTATAATTACACAAATTACTTCTAAATATTACTAAAAATGTTTAATGGATGTTGCAGCTAAAACATGGCGCTTTAATGTTAATGGTTGACTAGTTTTCAAAGTTGTAAGAGGACCATTGATATTAATAAAAAGTGTAACATTTGGCCCATTCTCCCATAGGATCGATCCTTCAACTCTTCCAAGTAATTTTGTTTTGTTTTTTTCTTTCTCGCAATAATCGATATCTTTTGTCAAAGTGCTCACATTTAAGCAAGTCCGAAAAAACGTGTTTAAAAAAAATGTACTAAGTGATTCCTAGAATGTGACATATAATTTATTTAGTCGAAAAAAAAAGGATTTCATCAACAATCTGAAAGGCTCATCGTGACTTCCTTTCTTATTCGTGCCTCTTTGAATTCATGTTCCATCATCGAAATTCCCCAGCCATCTCCTACTCCAATCTCCTCCTCTTATGCTTCATATTCACATTGCCGAATTTCAGTCAAATAAGTTTCCAAATGTTCGATAAAAAATACCTTCACTTTTAAAAGGTAAGGACCTCCATACAGATTATCTTGCCAAAGCAACAAGCATTTTTTCAAGAATTTGAAATGAATTCTGTAAGGGATTCGATCTCTTCCAATATGAATCAATAAATAAAAACATGTGGTAACGCGCATTTACGATATCATGTTCATGTTCCATATTCCATTTTTAAGTTTAACAAGAGAAAGCTTTCTATCAAATCACATATAGGTATTTACTTTCGAAACAAAACTGTTACATGATATAAAAGAGTTCAATTGAATACTCTCTTACTTTTGAAATCGAATGATAATTTTACTGTTTTTATGTTCATTACTCTTGTTATTACTGTTAAGTTCATCGATCTATTGTTATATTGTTAAAGATTTCTTGTTATGGTTTATGTTAATTTTAAGTCACTCGTAATAAAGAAGTCACATGAAATAGTTGTGTTTTTGCTTGCTCTTAGTTTTGCTTGGCTTTAATTTGCACGTTTTTTTATTTTGCGCTTGCTTTTAATTTTGGCTTTATTTTATCGATTTTAATAATTGCATGATATTCATATACCTTACAATTCCAAATTAAGTCTGGCTTTTTTCGTCTTTCGATAAAAATCATCTTTTTTCCATTTCAAATGCAATGTGACCATGATCCAAAGAAATTAGAAACTTTTTTCTATTTTTTCTTGTGAAATGTATTTAATTAAAAGACGCCCAGTAATATTTTGTGCCAAAATGAAGACAGAAAGCCCAGTTAGAAGAGATCTTAGGTATTTGCCACAATATTGCAATGAACACCTTCGCAATATCCCTTATACGAAGAACAAAAAAACTCCAATTCAGCACAAGTATAAGAGAGCGCACACACCATCGACAGTTCCAACAGCATCAAATTCTCGGGTGCAAATGCAAATCCCAGACCGGCCGGCCGGTCGGAGAGATGAAATGACACAACAACAATTTGCCATCGTCATGAGATGACAAAGTTATTTCATATTGCAATAGTCACGATCCAAAGTTTCACGAGACGTGATTTTCGACTTACCGAAACAAGAGATCAACTCTTCCAAGAAAAGGAAGAACAAGCGACTGAGAAAATTGGCAAACAAGCAGCAAGACAGTCAAGGAAATCCAAAGGACACATTAGAAGTATTGTTATGAGTATGAAGACGACAACAATGACGACCGAATGCTCAAACAGAAACACGAAACGCTAAGTCGTGAAAACACGAAATTCCACCATCCGGAGCTGCAGCATGTAGGTGCTGCTCTGACTAGCAGTTAAGAAAATAGAAGGAGGTGGATAGGAAGCCAACACGAACAGCAACAAAAGCAGCTCTCTAGCTGAACCAGTGGCAGTGCAGCCGATTCGGCAGTCGTGTTTTTTTTTTTTTTTTTTTTTGTCTTCAAATAGTTAAAGCGCAACAGTCAGGAAGCAGGGGGCTTATCATTTCGACATGCATCGTTGTCATCGTTTCGGTGGACCTCGATGATTTGCTTGGGGATACGATTTTTATTATTATTTTCGTATAGCTTGCTTTTTTTTTCTTGTCGATGTTCATGGCTACCTGGACATCGTTTGGTTGGTACTCGTCGAGGATGACATGCAACTAAACACCCAGTTGATGTTTGTAGACCTTTGTTTGGTTTGGGGCAGGAGCATTTTGTCACGCAACATTTGAAGACCATCGGTAGTCGCTGGTAAGAAGAATGGCTTGACTATATGGTTTCTTTCTACTTCCATCTTGGGTCTCTTTTATTTTATTACTAGCAGTTGCCCGCGACTTCGTCCGCCTCTACCTCAGAGATTTTATAAGTGGAACAAAAAATCTCAGCTGAGGACTGAGATTTTTTTCTTGGATCTCTGAGATGAAATAATTTTTTGGATTCGATTTCACACTCAACTATTTTGACGTGACTGACATATGCAGGACAACAATTTGTAAGGTAACCACTTTATCTCAATGAGAACTGAGAATTATGCTCCACCAAATGATTTTGGGTCAGTCAAAGTGACATTGAGATCTCAGTGAAATATTTAGAGATATTGTCAGTGCTTAACACCTTGGTTTACTATTTCCAAAAATAGAGATATTAATAAAAATAGAGTGGCGCGACAGATTTTGAAGAGCCAAGCCCTAAGTGACTCTCATCAACAATTCTCTGGGTGCGTGTGAAGAATTGAGGGGACATACAATTTAACGCCGATTCCGTACGGCCGTTCTCTCATGACAGATTGATGCTCAGGGCAGTTTTGTCAGTTCTTTGCAAGAGGTAGAACACGTGAAAGATGAAATAAAAACTTTATGGGAACGAGCAAGACTCAAACCCACGGCGCATGTTCTGCTTAGCAGGCAACGCACCTAACCACAAAGCGACGGATACTACCAAAAGAGATATTAACAACATCCGAATTTAAAACGTAAAACGTATGACTGTTTTTTGGAAATTTGCATATATTATGTTCTTGGGTAGCTCCTCCAAGATGGAAATCGCGCGTGCTCTCCAAATTTTTATTTCCTTAGTGTTCAGTGCAGCAAGTGGAGAGTGAACTTTTTCTATTCTCAGGAGAACTCAAATTTGGCTGCGATCAAGCATGGCAGGAGATCCACTAGTTGGCTTAGCGCTATTAAACATTCATAGATAGATTTGAGAAAGCAAATATCGATTATAAAATTGTACTTGTTATACCCTTCAAAACCCTGTACGATCACATTTCAGCGTCGCCCTCCCCTAACAAGAGTCTCTGAATCCGCCCTGCGATCTACCGGCTATAGGTGCGTCTTCGACTTGTGCATCATGCCCACATGGGAATTTTGTTGCAAAGTTATTTTCCCCGTTTTAGCTACACTTTTCACTGATACTTTGTTCTTATTATTCGTAACTTATTAGCGTAACGTTGTATAGCTAAAATCCTTCCTCGATAAATGGACTATTCAATACAAAAAGAATTATCCAATAGTATTACGCAGTTGCTAGGATAAGCGCGTTCAAACAATCAGAAAAATGAATACTTGGTTGCCTTTTTTCAAAATTTTCCAGTGATTCCTATTGTTATATAGCCTTAGTGCTTCCTTAATTAATGAACTATTCAACACAAAAAGAATTGTTCGATTTGATTAAGTAGTTTCTGAGATCAGCACGTTCAACAAAACAACAGGAGCCTTCAAAAAAGAAAATGTTTTGCCGTTTTTATCACATTTTTCACTGACGCTTGGCTCCTATTAGTCGCAGCGTAATATTATATAGCTTCAAGCCTTCTACGATAAATAGACTATTCAACATTAAAAGAATTATTCAATTTGAATTAGCAGTTCCTGAGATAAGCGCGTTAAAATGCAGAAAAATTAACATTTTTTGCAGTTATTTCCACGTTTTTCACGGCGCAGTGTCATAAGTCCGTAGGTCATAAGTCCGTAAAGGGCTTTTGACCCACTTACGTGGGTTTTTCAGTTCTCTTATATCACTTTTTTTGTTAACTTACCCATCAAACATAGGCACCACAAATTTAACTCAATGAGAAGAGGGAATAAGTTAATAAGGGTTTTCACAGCAAGCCAGGTAGGCTTAAGTATACTTTTGCGTCTAGTATATAAAATACCACCATTAGTAAGTTCCATATGGATTCAAGCTTCGACTCGTGTTCAATTGGAAATCGAAAGCCGTTAGAATCAGTCAAATTCATTTTTAAGGACACACAAACCAAAACTATAACAGGAAGATTTTTTCTTCTCGGTTTCACAATTTTCAAAAATTGAATTGAAAACGATCATATTTGTATGTATTTTGCTGTAGTGACAAAAGTATATTTTTTTAATATTGGCACCGTTTGTAATTTGAAAAATATACATTTCATTTTGTCTAAACCTTTATACCTCTTTCATTTAGAAAAAAAAAATTAGGAAAATCAGTCAAGCGGTTTGGCCGGTTAGCGAACGAACACACAAAAATCAACGGCTTCGTTAACAACACCGTGTTGTACCTTTTTGGGAAGCCAGAAACATCTTCTTTCATTTTGTTTTTAAATTAAATTGTTTTAACGAATATGTAGTTTAAAAAATATTAATTTTCAAACTCAAAATTTTCAAAAAAAAAAAGTTTTTTCAAAATTTTATGTAATAAAGTACTGATTTTGTTTTGAAAATTCAATGCCATTGTTAATTTTTAGTCGAAAACAGAAAACCGGATGCAAAAATGTCTTTTCGTTTTTGAGAAATAAAAAAAAAAACCAGAACCACTTTTTTCTAAGAAAATCTTTGTTTTTATTTTTACTTATCTCGACTTTTAGTTTTATTAATTTATGAAACATGAACATTTCTTTTAATATTTGTTCTGTAATTGGAATTTTATGAGGCCTCAATAAAGTAGAAAAGTATTGGATTTTCCCTGGATTAATCATTTTGTTCATTGTGAAAACTGACCTGAAATTTTTCTTATTATGCCGCGGCCACCTGTCGGTGAAGGGTTCTACCTGCTAGGAGCTTAAGATGATGATTCTTGAGTGATTCATAACAATGGCATTGAATTTTTAAAACAAAATTAGTACTTACTTACATAAAATTTTGAAAAAAATGATTTTTTTGTTGTTTTTTTTTGAAAATTTTGAGTTTGAAAATTAATGTTTTTTTAAACAATTCGTTAAAACAATTTAATTTAAAGACAAAATGAAAGAAGATGTTTCTGGCTTTCCTAAAAGAAACAACACGGTGTTGTTAACGAAGCCGTTGATTTTTAATATTTTTTTTTATAAAATAAGTCAATTTTTCAGAAAATTGCCCCTCCCAGACGATTTTTTTCTTGTCTCAACTCAACCTACACGCTCTAGCTTTTTGGCACAACGCTCGTGAATCACCCTGTATAGATAGAGTATAGATCTAGATTATAATTTTTTTTTGCAGAAACATTTAACTCTTTTTTTTTTTAACTTACTTGTTGGTTTAAGTGTCTTTATTGTCGGAACGATGAGACTTGTTTTTATGCCATGTACTGGGCTGTGAGCATTGATTGAAAAAAGAGGTTTGTAGTTAAATTTTATCGCTGGATATCTAAAGGCTTCTCGATATGAAGAGCTATGACAAATAAGGCTCAGAGCAAACAGAGCTCAGAGAAGCTTGGAACCAAATTAAATCCGAAAAAAAAAACTGTTCATTGAGCCTGGTTCTTTGAATTGAAATAGCCCTCAATCTAACCTAAAAAGTCACTATGCGTAAATTATTTTCTCAAGCTTCGATGTTCTTTTTTAATTCCGATTTCTTGATTGCAGCATTTTTCCTTGTTTATAGGTCACTCCTTACAGTTCAGCTAACTCTCCTTAGCCCTTTGAAAATCTTAAAAGCGACTTTCACCAAATCGACATTGCTTATTGCAATGCAACGAATTTTAAAAACATTAAACTCTAATCGTTTTTTTATTTTGCTTTAGAGTGTATTTGTCACTAGAAGCCATTTAACCCTTTCAATTATGTTCTTGTAAACCCAAGTACCTCAACATCTTAACATTGTAAATGACCAATAGCGAAATTTAATCTTATTACATTTTTGCATAGGTTTGGTTAGGTTAGGTTAAAGTGGCTACGGATACAGAATCCGCACACTTAGGCCAAAAGAAAAGGCCTATTGTGATACGACATGAATCTAGAGAATTACTTCTTACTAGTCGAACCATTTTGAGCTTTTTATAAGGCGAAGAAGATATTCGATATCCTTATTAGCTAGTTCACTGGGATTATCATATAAGTATTCTCCCAGATGAACTTGACGCCTTAGTGAAAAAGCAGGGCATGTGCAAAGAAGGTAAGAGATTGTTTTCTTCTTCTTTTTCGTCCATACAGCTCCTGCAGAAGTCATTTAAGGCTACACCAAGTCGTATTGCGTGCCTGCTTATAAGACAGTGTCCTGTAAGGACACCTATATTAGGGAGCTAATATGAAATCTGCTTTGAGACAACAAGTCTGTAGACGGCCATTTAAGTTTTGTGGCTGCACACGTTGGTAAATTATACCACCTAGAGCTTGTTATTATTGATGCTGTTTCTTTTAGCATAAGATTACATGGAGCTATCGGTATAGATATCTTTTCCCTTGCAGGTGAGATAGGTATGACGGTTCCATTTTTAGTGAGTTCATCGGTTCTACAATTTCCCGTGATGTCTCTGCGGCGACAATCGAGGGCCGTTTAAGAGTAGGTTGAGACACTGTCGAGAAATTTAATAGCAGCCTGACTGTCAGAGAAGATGCGGATAGCAGAAGTTGATATCACGTTTTCTCTTAGCGAGGATAGGACCTCTTTGATCGCCAAAATTTCCGCTTGGAAACGCTACAATGATTAGGGATGCGGAATGAGAGGCTTACTACCAACTCCATCATTTGTCTTGGATCCATCTGATTAAAAATGAATGCTTTTGTCTTCCCATTCATCTCTGTATGGAATGGAGATCTGGAAGTTTTTTCCATTGAGAGGAGGCGTTGAGTCTTATAGGCATAGCTATACTCGCAGCCACTTGTTTGCTGAAGATGTCGGGGGGTGTCAGATGGGGGAGGGTGTCTAGCGCTGCTGAGGGTTTAGTTCTCAATGCCCCGCTTATGCAGAGACATGCAGTGCGTTGAACTCTACTGACTTTGTCGCAGTAGGTGAATTTTTCCAGTGCAGTCCAGCATTCTCCAACCCCGTACATGAGTATTGGTCGGATGACCTATGTAAGAAACCAATAAGCTTTCTTGCAGGATAAAAAAAGCTACTGTAGCTTAATTTAATCTTTCCTGAATGTTAAGTTTCCAACTTATTTTCTTGTCTAATATCAGACCAAGATATTTTGGCTTTTGCACACCTTTTATTGAAGAAGGTACAATTTCTGGAATTTTGTATTTCCGTGTAAAAATTACTAGGTCTGTTTTTTGAGGATTAATATTAAGTCCACAGTGATCGGCGCATCTAGTAAGCATATTAAGTGCGTTTTGGAGGTATTCTTTCAGGGCATTAGGATGTTTTCCTGTGACGGCGATAGAAACATCATCGGCGTACGCAATCACTCTGTAGCCTTCCTTCTCGAGGGATATTAGCAGTTCATTAACTACTATGTTCCACAGGAGAGGGGACAGGACAACATCTTGCGGGGTGCTTCTGCTGAAAGACCTTCTCGTATATAATCTCCCATCTTATAGAGTTGTTGATCCTACTTTTTAGCATTAGATTACCTCGAGTCTTGCGCCTGGCCAAACTTCGCCATCATACCGACAGCAAGCGTATAAATATCACGCGACCTCTGGTCGTTGCAAACGATGAGTTTGACATGACCTTGATGCCAAACCCCATCGTTTGTTACAGTCAGTGGAGCTGGGTGCCCCCATGACTTTTAGGAAGCAAGCCGAGAGCCTCAGTTTCATCAACTGCCAACGGTCAGAAGTAATCGTGCCATCGATATTGCTTCTATCAATGACCGCAACCACGATTTTGCTCTTTAAGTACATCGATAAATGGTTTAGTGAGAGGTACTCTCGGAATGTTGGGAGTGCTGGTGTTATGCACTTTGTGTTTTAATGGGGCGGAATTGGACTCCTCCAAAGACCTTTGTCGCTTTGACGTGCAGTCGCAGCTGGTCGTGGTTTTGGCTAAGATGGATTTAGCCCACTCAATCCTTTGGTAATGGGTAGGATTACTTGCATCCCCCAATGTTGCACCAGGGGATTTCAGTATTCTCATCGCATGGCGACACTGCTTACACGAAAAGCTCCTTGTTTGGACGACGGTCTTGGTTGTGGAAGCAGGATCATATAACACGAACCTACTCTCTATGGTAGTGGTAGGATCATTATTCACTATTTCCACTACCGACCTGAGGAGGCGCTGTTGTCAGAGATACATCCTGCACCGCACTAGAGGAGGGGCTATTGCTAGCCACAATCCCTTCTCCAGTGTTTGGCACAGGAATAACGACAGTCGACGTTGCCGCCGAACTGCCGCCCGGTGCAGATCAAGTACCGGTTTTACTCTGAGGTCTTTGATTCGCATACACAGATAAGCCTGGTATCCGGATACTCCGTTAATGACTGAACAATTTTCTTTTTTAAATTGGGCCCTCAGCCTGGTTGATCATCGGCACGGGTCGTATAACACCTTAGATTCAGCCCAATTTTGAAGTTGAGGGGGAGGATATGTTTTGAAGTAATATAGACGGACAGCAATCAAGCCATAAGCGTCCCAGGGAAGGAAACTAGGCGTTGATAGACAGTGTTACAGTATACAGTCAAGGAATAAGTCGATGAAGAGGGGATAGGGATTGGGAAAGGGTGGGACGACGGACCTTTGGTTTCAGGACTCTTCTGGAGAAATAATTCCCGAGAATCATTGACCTTGCTCAGCTCCTACAACTCTACAAAGTTCGACGCTCAGGTAGAAGACATTTATGTATAAATCGCTTGAGAAAAATTACTCGCCTGACCAATTGTTGCTTCTTTAGTTGGCCTGTTCATGGTTCCAGAAATGCTGACACTTCTGTTTTCGGGAACCAATACAGTACTTATGATTCTCTCGAATCGTAAAGGTCCCCATGACTAAATGAGAAAAAAAAACGTATATTTCCAAAGTCATTTAAACACAACATCAGGGCATTTTACTCATATGCCACATGTCCCAGGAACGAGCCATGCACGAGCACTCGTATTCCCTTTTAAACTGTAGTTTAACACTTCACCCAAAACTGCTACCGCCACACCATGTAATAGAATCCCAATCTCACGAGGACTTGTGTAAGTCCTGGCGCTTGGCCTTTTTACATATTTTTTTAATTATTCATTTTTGTAAAACATTTGCAACAGAAAGGAGGGCTGAACAAAAAAAAACTAGGTCTACCACCAAACTAAGAGCACGTTTACCTCATTGAAGACTTGAAAATCCTTGAGTTTAAAATGCAGTAATGGTCGGACACAGGCTTTTCATTTGTGTTCCCATACTGTCGTTTAGTTTCTTTCTTATTCCTGGTGCAGAAAAATCCTCCTCTCCCCGCCCGCACAAGCACAAAACTTGCTTGCAAATCATTTTAATGAGTTAAAGTTAAAGCAAGTAGTTATAAATCCAAAAAAGCAGAAAAAAAGAAGATTTTATAAAATAGAGAAAGTTTTTTTTTTTGTATATATGTGCAACGAGGGCCGTGGTGGCGACTCCTTTTCAATATGTGTGGCTCGTATTCTTCGGAAGATTGTACTTGTAATTTTTTTTTTTTCATCAGCCTTTAACATCATCATCATGGTTGTCGTTGTCGATGAAGAAGCAACGAGAATTGAATTCCCTAGTTTTGAGGAAAAATAAAGTTGAAGAAAAAACACTCAACTTTTTTTTCATTCCGAGAAAACTTTCCCATCATCTTCATTTGTTTGCTCCTGGGGCCAGGGTTAGTATATATATTCTCGAGTGTACTGTCGAGTTCAGGGCTGGATGTCTTAATTTCGATGTTGAATAGGCGTAATGATGGAAGTGTCGACAAGGCATCAATGAAGAGTCCGCTGAAACAGAATCCTGAAGATATAGCCAATGTTCTTCTTGGTGCCTTCTAGGTAAGGTAATGTGTGGCATTCAACAAACAATAGTTCTCGGAAGCAACCGAATAAAAAAAACGTCTTTTTCTGCTTGAAATCTTGTTAGAAAGTCAAGCCAAGCCATACTCAATCTACGAACTCTTTGTCGATTACACAAACTCAGCATTGCAAGCACTAGCTTGAGATAAATAATCAGAATTATTCGCCTAAAAGGTCGTATTGTCTGAACAATTAAACGCGTGTGATACGCCACGTCCACTTCGTTATGAATGTATGTATAAAAATGTGCACGACTGGGTCGTACGAACCTGATGCTCTTCAATCGTTTATGTGTCCACAAAAAAAAAGTTGATTATAAACTATTTGGTTTCCAATTAATAGACTGTATAATTCTTCTTTTAACACTTACCTACATTAAGAAACAAGGTTATCCCTAGACGTTTTAAATTTTTCACCTTCACTTTTGGTGGAAAGTTAATTGCCATGCACCGACTTACACTCCACATAAAAAAAAACTCAATATATGAAAATAATTAGAATGCATTCAAAAAAAAGATTAAAATTTAAATATGCTTTTGAGATAAAGAATTTTGAAAAAAAAGTTTAGAAAATATTTTTTTTTAAATCAAACAAAAATACAAAATATTATTTGGGCTATATGTCCGTACTTTCGAAAAAAAAATTACGGTTATAGGATATTTATTTTTCGAGAAACTATGATAACAAAAAAAACGGTTCTATGGGAGGTACCGTTTAGGAGCAAAAAAAAAATATATTTCTTACATAAAATATACATAATTGTTTAAAAATAAAATTTTCGAGGAAGTTTTAAAAAAATCGTAAGAGCCGTTTTTGGAAAATTGAAATTTTTGGTTTTAATTCAAAAAATCGTATGGTGGTTAAAAAAAAATCAAGAAAACGAAACGAGAATTCGCTCAAACCTCTAATTTTCAAGTTTGAAGTCAATCGGACCAGTGCCAGTGCAGTGCAGTGGTTAAGGCTGTAGGTGCGTTTACAGAAGGACAGACGGACGAAATTGTGAAAATTTTCATGGTTAATACTGTTGTATTCAGTAATGGTTTCTGTGAAAAATAAAAAAATTGGAAAAACCTCATGGAAGGGTAGGAAAACTGGAAAAACCAAATAAAAGTCTGTTTTTTTTTTTTGCTTGGATTTTTTATTTTAAATTGGGTTTTCGAATAGAAAAGTAGAAAGTTCTTGATGAAAAACTCGGAAAACTCATTGGTTTTTCAAACGGAAAACTGCATGGAATTGAAGGTGCATTGGTTTTGAAATGAAAACTGAAAAATTTGTGGTGGGGAACTCGGAAAACTCTGGGAGAGCATGAAGAATTTCAAGACTAAAATCAAACTATTGCATGGAATTTAAGGTGCAATTGTTCCAGAATCGGTTTTACAATGGAATAATACAATATTCTTTGTGGAAAACTTGGAAAATTAATGAAATTACGAGCAACACGTTTGATTTTTTTAGCACATTTAGGATTTTGACTGTGCGAAGGTGAAAAACTCGTTGTCAAGTTAGTAAAATTTGTTATCTTTGAATTTGGAAATATAGGTCTTATAATCATTTTGGATTTTGGTGGTGAAGTAGGAAACGAGGTTAGTTAAAAATCAATGTAACACATAAAATAGATGTATATTGATTTGTTTGTATGACCGGTAAAGACTCTAAAGTCGCCCAAGGTATTGGTTGAACTGCACAAACTACAGAGATATAAGTCTCCTTAACATCGCCTATAAGATCTTGTCTGTCGTGCTGTGTGAACATTTTAAACCCTTTGTCAACAACCTGATAGGTCCTTATCAGTGTGGTTTAAGACCCGGAAAGTCCACCATCGATCAAATATGTACGGCAGATCTAGGAGAAGACCCAGGAACTTCAAATCGATACCTACCACCTTTTTATCGATTTCAAGGCCACGTCTATAGAGACCAATTATATAGAGCAATGTCTAGTTTTGGCATCCCAGAAAAACTCGTCCGTCTGTGTAAGATGACAATTGAAAACTCACGCTGTTCCATCATGGTCGGAAAAAACCTAACGTACGCATTTGATGTCAAAAAAGGTTTTATACGAAGCGATGCGTTGTCATGCGATTTGTTCAACATCATTTTTGTAAAGATTGTGCTAAGCTCCAACGTCAACACCAGAGGCACAATCTTTCAAAAGTCCTTCAAGCTACTAGGATACTCAGACGACATTGACATCATTGGAAGAACACTGCGTGATGTCAGCGGAGGGTTTGTGAGTCTTGGGATGGAGGCCAGGAAGATGGGTCTAGCGGTTAACGAGATCGAGCAACTAAAGTGTTACTCTACAAAACCCTTATCATCCCGGTCCTCATGTATGGTGCAGAGACATGGACCACGACGACATCTGATGAAAACGCTTTGGGCGGCTTTGAGAGAAAAATTCTTCGCGTGATTTTTGGTCCTGTCTGCATTAATGGAGAATGCAGACGAAGATTAAACCAAGAAATGTACGAGCAGTACAGCGACACTGACCAAGCCAGAAAAGTTAAGGTTCGACGAATTAGATGGTTGGGTCATGTTGAGCGAATGGAACATAATGCTCCGGCTCGTAGTCTTCGAATCCTACCTGGAAGGACGTCGCTGAAGAGGAAGACTGCGACTCAGGTGGAGCACACAGGTGGTAAAGGACCTGAACCAACTTGGCTTGCGAACCTGGAGACAGCTAGCTAGGGACCGAGCTGGCTGGAGAAGATTGTTGGGTGAGGCCCTGGTCTGACCGTGACTGTAGCGCCACCATAAGTAAGTAAGTAAGGAGTGTACACCCGAACAGAAAAGATATTATAAAGCTTTAACCAAAGTTCTTAAGAATATAAACAAAAACTAGTACTCGTTTCGCCCTTTTTGTTGCAAATAAAAAACAATTAAAATTTATATTTCAATCAAGCCGGAGCGCTCCTGAAAAATTCCTACTGTGTGTGGTTCCTTGCTCTCCTAGGATCAAAAAAAAATAAATAGAAGAAGAACGTTTTCATTTATTTGCCGAACCTGCTCGTGGATCCTTACTCCTGTCAATGCAACCTGAATGTTAGATGACGGAAAGCATAAAAGAGGCAAGAGCAATCCTAAAACAAGAATCCATACGAAACGATACCTATATATTGACAACACGAACGACGACGACAGGACCAACATACACGTTTTCTAGGTATATCCCGAAAATTTCTTATTCGAACCCCAGAACCACTTCTTTCTTGTGTTAGGATTAGGTTAAGTATCCGAAGCAGTCGAGTATGGTGCGTCTTTTGAGGACTCTTCTTTGTGTACTTATGCAAATGAGGAACCGCCACACAACCAACACCAACCATCGAAAACGAACGCCAACACAAGACACCCAAACCACAAGTGTACAAGTAAAATTTTTCGTAGTTTTTGCACAGGGATTATCATTTCAAGGAAAATTGAATATTTCAATTTAAACTAACACCACGTATGTTTTTAGATTGCTTATGGGTGGCTTACGAAATTTCGTATTCACGAAAAATAAATAAAATTTTTGTTTGAAGATGGACGACACCACACCAACCGACCATCGCTAACACAAGAAGAAAGGACAAAATATCTGGCAAAAAATCAAAATTCAAATTTTCTGTTTGATTATCATGGAAATTAACAAAATTCTCCTCATCTCCTCTTCTCTCTCTCATTCTCTTGCTCTGTTGAAAATTCAACATAACATTGACGAAGAACCAACAGTTTAGCTGTTTAGCATTCAAATATCGTTTTGAAAAACCCCAGAATTAGGTTAGATGCGCATTAAAATGTGTGTACCAGAAGGCTTGCCTTGCCACCTTTTTAGCATCCGACCGACCGACCAGAAAACTTTTTACGAGAACACTGTCATGGAGTAAGTTGTATTTCATTTTGTTCACACTCGATCCCTACCAGTACCATCCCTAGCCCTACCCTTTCGCCAGCTATCATAACTCGGAGAGTAGTTTAATCCGATTTTATGATAGACAGAAGGTTTTTCTTGGTTCTCTTTGGGTGTTCTATTGTTGATTGTCACTTGTCAGTCTATGTATAATGTCATGTTGGTTTTATCAGTCTGAAAATTTGCATTTTTTCTTTGTTCTTTCTTTCTTCAAGAGTGAAAAAAAATAAGGAGACGGTTTGTGTATTTTGGAGACCATAGTTTTAGGGGCAGTTCACAAATTTCAGCCTCATGTATGTAAAATTTAATTCATTCTGTCCCTAAATGAAAAAGAGAATACTTTGAAAAGATGGAGATGTAGCACTGCTTGTGTGTCCATATGTCTTTTGGAGGTATGTCAAAGCTTAAATTGAACTTTGTCTATGACAGGAATGTGTCACATTTTTGACATGAATATTTTGATAGTCGTACCCAATTGGAAAATATTTTTAATCCGGCTTTTATTTTTCAACTCGTTTATCGGCTAGGTGAGTTTTTGGGATTGTTTTGAGGAATAATGAGGTTTAATTGGGTTTTTCGTTTTTCGTGTGGATATTTCGGTAAACCATGAGGATTAAAAAAGTTACTGACAGGGGATTGTAGGAATTTGATGACATAATAAGTGTTGACGTTGTCGAATTATCTCCATTTGTGAAAGTGTGTCACCAAAAAAAGCTATGTGTATATTTGTTCTGAAGAAGTGATGGGTTTTGATGTTTGAACAATACCCATTGCAAGCAAAAAAAAAAAACTTGTTGATTCTCACAACTTATGAAAACGTTGCAAATCGTCCGCAATTGCTGAACACAGTGAGGGGAAAACCTGCGACTCACCGATCTTCTGTCGTCGTCGTCGGTCGTGATAAAAACTTTATTATTGTAAGGCAAATGAAAAAGGAGATCGGATTGATTGTAGTCGTAGCCATTGAACCATTATCTTTTTCCACCCCTAAAATTTATATTTTCCATCTCACTCACTGTTTTACTGGTTCACTTCATTCAGTTGTGAATTATCAAGTAGTGCAGTTGTGTTTCGTTCGACTATTAACTATAAGAACAAATAATAAAGGAGGTGAGTTTTGCTCGTTGAATTGATTAATTGATTTTGTAGAAGTAGATTGAAGTAGAACTTATATCTATTATTCAAACACAAACATTGGGATAAGATCCATCAACCATCACGCAACGTTCGTGAAAGATTCTCGATCGTGTGCATGTTGGTCTCCTAGTTTGTTTTCATTTACGAGAATTGGAAGTAAAACCTTCAAATGACGACCGTTAGAAAAACAAGATCGTATGTGTGAAGGTCTCCTGGCTCACTTATATACAAGCATTGGTGTAAAATCCTTCATGATGATCGTAGGAGAAACAAGATCGTGTGTGTGTAGGTCTCCGTTCCCAGTGGCAAATTTCCCAATTTTCACCAAGGAATCACCATGCGATTCACCAAGGAATGGGAGCTTCACTCATGAATTTGAAGGTGAATCATTTGGTGAAATTTACACAGGGCTGTCATTGGAGTTCACCAAGTGAATTTCTTGGTGAATATGCATCAGTGAAATAATTGAATAAAAGTATTCTGTGTTTTCATTTGTTCTCTAACTCCGATGAAATGTTAAATGATAGTTCATTGGTGAACTCATCCCTTTTTTGAAAGTTGAATTTTCCACTACTTTTTTCATGACTGAAATATATTATGAAAATGCAGCTGTGAAATCAAAAACCACCAAATGTAAATATCAAAACAAATTTATTAATTAATATTTCTGAAAAGAACACAATATTGTTTTAAATAATTATCTGGATCTTCTACTGTTTCTTTCAATTGTTTGCCGCTAAACGACTCCTTTTAAGTTGCTCCACACTCCAGATTCCAGAATACCTTTAAAAATGTTTAGATATTTAGTTTAATTTCATTTCTATATACATCGAAAATAAATACCTATTTACACTCATGTTTTCTCCTGTGCTATTTAATTGTTATTAATTCACCTTTAAAATTCACATCAACTGTCTTTAACTAAGATTTCGATTGCACTGATTGCACATAGAAAAAACCATTGCGTCGTCACCGGTCGTCGTCGCGTCGTCCTCGAGCAATAAAAGTTGAAAGTACATAATGTTTATGTACACGGATTCTTGCAGGTCATTTCCACCCTTAAAAGAATTTAAAAAACTATCAGCTGCGCTAGTAGCTAGACAATAGTTTTGTTTCTTTTTTGTTCGTTTATTCTTCTTCTTATGAATACAACACACAGTGCTCAATGCCAATTGCGAACTCGTGAAGCTGTGCAGGACTTTTCCTTACTGAAATCACAACGTTTAGGTATGCGAAGAAACGAAAGCGTTAATAGAACAGAGAAATTGTACAGAGGAAAAAGGGCATTACTTTATTCCTATGAAATCATTTCTTTATTTTTCCTCTTAAAAGTGTGGAATGAATTCCTTGCTCTTTTCACCAAAATTTTTCACCAAGGATGAAATTTGCCACTGGGTTATTTATTTACAAGCATTGGTATAGGATCCTTCACATGACGATCGGTAGAGCTCTTCAAGAGCTGTCGCACTGTCGAGATTTGTTCTTAATCTACTGCGCTAAATCTCGTGCTTAGCTTCAATGGAATCAGCATATTTTAACACTTAATACTTTAACATTGCTTATTTATAATCATTTACAATCTATAATTTTACGCCAGTATGTTTAAACATCTGAATGCGTCTCTGCATTTAAACATATGTAAGGCACAAGAAAATATATCTTCGGTCTAAAGTTTCGGAACGCATCCAAAATCGAAATTCAACTCTTTTTATGGTGAGTTTAAGAAGAACGTGTTTGACAATTTCAAAATTCAATCTAGCAATCCACGTTAAATTTGAAAATGCGAAAACAAACAAAATAGAACTGTTGAAAATGCGAAAACAAGCAAAAGAGAATTGTTAAAAATAGAAATATCTCACCTCATCTCCTTTTTTTTGTAACACATGAATTCATGTAGACGAAAAGAAAAAGGAAATGAAGAAATATGAAAATTTCGGGATCTAGGGAGTGAAACGTAAGTCAGTTTCCCATCTTGTTACATATTTAATCTTTGCATCAGCTGCGCTAGTTGCTAGACAATATTTTTGTTTCTTTTTTGTTCGTTTATTCTTTTCTTATGAATACAACAAACAGGGCTCAATGCCAATTGCGATTTGCGAACTAGTGAAGCTGTGCAGGACTTTTCCTTACTGAAATCACAACGTTTAGGTATGCGAAGAAACGAAAGCGTTAATAGAACAGAGAAATCGTACAGAGGAAAAAGGGTATTACTTGATTCCTATTAAATCATTTCTTTATTTTTCCTCTTAAAAGTGTGGAATGAATTCCTTGCTCTTTTCATCAAAATTTTTCATCGAAGATGAAATTTGTCACTGGGAAGATCCTTCACATGACCATCGATAGAGAAGATTGTGTGTGTGTAGGCCTCTTGGCTTATTTGTTTTGCAAGCATTGGTGTAAGATCCTTCACATGACGATCGTAAGAGCAACAAGATCGTGTGTGTTGGTCTTCTGGCTTCACATTGAGCGTTGCAAATTCATCAGTTTCAATATATTTGTCGCTTGGCTCTGTTTTGGTTGATGTGCATCTCATTGGCTTAACATCCATCCCCAGTGGCAAATTTCCCAATTTTCACCAAGGAATCACCATGCGATTCACCAAGGAATGGGAGCTTCACTCATGAATTTGAAGGTGAATCATTTGGTGAAATTTACACAGGGCTGTCATTGGAGTTCACCAAGTGAATTTCTTGGTGAATATGCATCAGTGAAATAATTGAATAAAAGTATTCTGTGTTTTCATTTGTTCTCTAACTCCGATGAAATGTTAAATGATAGTTCATTGGTGAACTCATCCCTTTTTTGAAAGTTGAATTTTCCACTAAGTACTTTTTTCATGGCTGAAAAATATTATGAAAAAGCAGCTGTGAAATAAAAAACCACCAAATGTAAATATCAAAACAAATTTATTAATTAATATTTCTGAAAAGAACACAATATTGTTTTAAATAATAATCTGGATTTTCTACTGTTTCTTTCAATTGTTTGCCGCTAAACGACTCCTTTTAAGTTGCTCCACACTCCAGATTCCAGAATACCTTTAAAAATGTTTAGATATTTAGTTTAATTTCATTTCTATATATATCGAAAATAAATACCTATTTACACTCATGTTTTCTCCTGTGCTGTTTAATTTTCTATTAATTCACCTTTAAAAATAACTTACACTGATGTGAAGAATTCACATCAACTTTCTCTAACTAAGATTTCGATTGCACTGATTGAACGTAGAAAAAAACATTTTTTTAACGATCACAGACAAAAATAGTGGAAAAAACCAAAACCATTGCGTCGTCACCGGTCGTCGTCGCGTCGTCCTCGAGCAATAAAAGTTGAAAGTACATAATGTTTATGTACACGGATTCTTGCAGGTCATTTTCACCCTTAAAAGAAAATAAAAAAAACTATCAGCTGCGCTAGTAGCTAGACAATATTTTTGTTTCTTTTTTGTTCGTTTATTCTTCTTCTTATGAATACAACACACAGTGCTCAATGCCAATTGCGAACTCGTGAAGCTGTGCAGGACTTTTCCTTTCTGAAATCACAGCGTTTAGGTATGCGAAGAAACGAAAGCGTTAATAGAACAGAGAAATTGTACAGAGGAAAAAGGGCATTACTTTATTCCTATGAAATCATTTCTTTATTTTTCCTCTTAAAAGTGTGGAATGAATTCCTTGCTCTTTTCACCAAAATTTTTCACCAAGGATGAAATTTGCCACTGGGTCGTTACCCTGCGAGTGAGAGGCCCAATGGTGTTTGAGGTGGTCGCTTGGAGAATCGTCAACAATACATTTATTTTTGTTATTGCCGTAGCACTAGTTCGAATAGGAAGAGAATACAATAATATATAATATATAATCTTGTGTATGTTTTCCTTGCTTGTGAATTCATAGGGATTTATTTATTTGTTTTCAGTTGTCTTTGCCAGTCAGGTAATGTGCCATTTTGCGTTGCCTGTTGCTATTGAAATGAAAAAGTTTTCAGTTTCATTAATTTCTTATATTATCAAAAAAAAAAAAATCTATTGTAGCAAAAATGCACGCGTTGCGCCCTTTTTTTAAATTCATTTTTTATTCATTATCACTTAAAACTACTTATTACTAGACAAAGAATTCAAACTAGCTTACTATCTAAAATCTTATATTTAACTTACTGGCCCCAACCGGCAACGGGCGCTCTAAGTAATTCATGGTTTTCTTAAAAGTAGTGCCTTTCGGCCTATGAACTATTTTATTAAATGTGTTTTACTGTTTCTTGTTAGAAAAATTTAAAAAACTAACATCATATCATTTTTATTTTTGTTCTTACATGCTACTTAAAATTAGGTCCTTAAAAATAAAACTTAAAATTAACTAAAACTACCTATTCTACCTAACAACTACTTACGAACTAGACCAACCACAGCAGCAAATCTCTATCATTTTTATTTCATATTTTGTATATATATTTTTTTCTATTGTTTTTTTTTTATTCTTTTTATTTCCTTTTTATATTTCGTATTTACCATTTGCTGTCTTTGTCAATGAGTCTGCCACCATGCCTACACTACTCTGGGGTCAAGCCAACTGCTGTAAAACAGCTGTTTCGTCAGAGCGAAGGCTTTTCTGTCCTTAGTCAGAACAGCATCTATATATCTGTCGAAATACAGATACGGGTCCAACCAGATACCGAGGTACTTCACTTCACTTTTGCTCGTTAATCGCTGTCCGTGAGGTCCAACGATGACCATCTTGCGCCAATTCTTGCGCGTATCCCTCGTGGCTCCAGCCAACGAGGTCCGGAACAGAATTGTTTCGCATTTTCAGTTTCCAGTCATCGCAATATCGCTGAATCTTCTCGAAGTCACGTTGCAAGAGAATTCTAATGACTTCGACCTTTGGGGCAGTTCTGTACGCAATCAGGTCGTCGGCATACGCAATTGCCTGGATAAGGCTACCTATCAGATTGCTGGTGTAAATGCTGAAGAGGATCGGCGAATTAACCGCTCCCTGTTGAAGACCGTTTTTAATTTCAAAGGTGGTGGTAGAAGTTACATTGCCACTTTTGACAGCAAACTTTCTACAATTGAGCATATCATAAAGCATATACAATAATGGTTTACTGATGCCTAGTCTGGTGAGTTTTAGGTACAACCCTTCTAACCATACGGTGTCGAAAGCCTTCTCTAAATCAACCAGAAGAGCACCCGTGCACTGTTTCTTGGACTTATTCCATTGGATATCAGAAACGAGCTTTGACGCGGCATGAATGGTGTCATGGCCCGCCTTGAACCCGAACTGGTTATCCGGAATTATTTTGTTGTCCACAGCCCACTTAGTCAGAGCCCTATTGATTACCTTTTCGAATACCTTGCTGATGCTTGGTAGAAGACTTATCGACTGAAGATTTGACGGATTGGAGTTGTCCTTTCCCTTTTTCGGGAGAGGATGAACAACAGCTGATTAATATGCATTATTCAGCGCGTTGTTAAACAGAGTGAGTGAGTGAGTGTAGATGTCTATTGCCTCAATCGATAAGTGTCTTTGTACAATATTGGATATACCATCGACTCCTGCTGACTTCTTATTCTTTATTGAATCGAAGACGAGCTGGAGCTCTACCTTCGTTACTAGCAGAGGACTTGCTTCCGTTTGCTCGGCGATTATGGCGTTTGCCAAAAAGTTGTCATTGAACCGCATGAAACTGCGGTTCTCAGATCGCCACTGCACAATATCGTTCCGAAGGTAGAAGTGATGAAGTAAGGCTCTGTTTTCCAGGTCGTGATTCGGGTGAATGCTAGCATTAACCTTATACTTTCTCCTGCGGGTCTTCGATAATAGAGAAGTCATCGTCCAAGACGGCTTCCTCAGGGTCAATTTGCGCTGTCAGAAGTACGTCTCTGTTCTCTACTGTCCTCTTGAGCTTAAGACACGGAAGGTCGTTCTGATTCTTGGACCTAGATATCTTTTTAATTTGAGAATTTTCTTGTCCCAATACAAATTAATAGATAACCTGTAGTTTTCCTTGATCGGGGTGTTGACGTTCTTAATCGACGACTCCAGTGTCCTAATGTCCAGGTCGTTCGGGTCTGTAAATCGTTTGTACAAGTTTTTAAGTCTTGTCAATAGTCCGCTTTTCTGTCTGTGCAATGCGTCTATGGTCGCGTTACTGTAGACGTTGTTTTGGTCGTGGTTCCTTGTACTTCGGTATTTTTGTTCAAGATGTTGGTCGTTTTCTGTATTTGTCAAGTTTCTATTGTTTGGTGGGGCTATGTCACTCGAACGAAGTTCTCTCACTAGGACTTGGGTGAAACGAGGCCAGCGCATCTTATTGTAATTGTAAGCATGCGTTGGAACGTATTTATCCAACTCCACTCGCTCGTTCGGAATCTGAATTACAGCAGCGAGTCCGCAGTGGTCACTGTCGTACTCGACTGTCTGTAAGCAGTTTCGAGGGTGATTACCCACTTTGTCCGTCTGGTATCGTACAGCAAAAGATCCAGGAAGGAACCGCTCTTTGGGAACGATGGCCTTTCTGTAGCCAGCAGGTCGACACCACATTCAACACTGCAAAGATACATCAAACTGAAAAGATGATTACCTCTTGGATTATTATTTTGATTTCACAAATCTTCATGTCTTACGTTCAAATCTCCGGCCATAACGAAGTAGTTTTCTTCCAGGGTCAGTTTTAGTACCCTGAAAAGAATCTCGAGCTCTGAAATAAAAATAGTAGCCTGCGGAGCTTCAGCCGCATAAGCCGCAATCATACGCATCCGCTTCCCTTGAGAGAGAGAGAGATGCATATGGCGCAGACTTCTACAGCCTTATTTATAAACGAGTTTTAGAGGCAGAATAGAGTTATTCCGACCTTAAAACGCCTTTATACCGAAAAGCTTATTTATAAAAAAAATAAACTAGTTTTTGAGTCGGAATAAGATAAAACTGTTTCATAAGAGGTTTAAAGCCAGAATAAGTCCGTTTTAGTATCTAAAAATGTCATTTTGAATAAAAATTGTCAAACAAATGTTTTGTAACGTCTGACAGGAGCATTTGAGTCCAAAAGAGCCGTTAATTTAAAATCTTCAGAACGTATATAGTTTTTAAAATTATTTGGAACCATTCTTCTTCTTCATACTTACTTTTGCTGGTATTTATTTTATGAAAAAATGAAAGGCAGTGTCAGGTTTGTATATTTTTTTGACAAAAAATATACAAATGTGTCAGATTTCAATAACTTAAGTTTTAGATAGGCCAATTTTATAGTTCAAAATTTGACATAAGCAGGGCATAACTAAAACGAGTAGGAAAATATTTTATAAATAAGGAATAGGAATAGGTTGATGTACGTGCTTATTCTCGTTATAACTATTCCGGGTTTCAAACGAGTATTAGTGAAATCTAATAAATAAGGCTGCTAGCGTCCTCAGCTTTCGCAAATCATTATTGTATATGACTTTATAATTAATGCCCTTACGTATGAAGATTGCAACACCGCCTCCTTGAGTAGAGCCGGGTCGGTCCCTTCTTACGATATTCTAATTGTTATTAGTCAATTTATGTTTCTGGTATAGCTTGCTTTCGTTAGCCATGAACACATCGGGACTGTGGTCTTTCAACAACTGGAACAAATTAGCTCGGCGTTCAATCCTATCAATGAATTTACATTCACAACTAGGATCCTTAGGCGCGTCTCCGACAGCGCGCCCTTAACCATGACGTTGCGCTCCATCATCAAGAGTGGAGGTGATCCACTCTTGAGACTTGCTCCCAGATCTGACTTTGCAGTCCTGCTTGTTGGCCTTGAATGGCAACCAACAAGGCCACAATGTCCGGCTGCATCATCGGCTCTTTAGGCGCTGGGGCCTGTGGGGCAACCTTTGGTGGAGCCTGTATCGTCTTTCCCATTCCTTTCGCAGAGTTGGCGTAAGAAAGATTGGGTCTCACGAAAGAGTTTGCTGTCGGAGCTTGTCGTACTGTTCGACTATCTACGGCCTTCTGACTGGCCTGTTTTTCTTTGATTTGTTGGACCTTAGTGCAGCCCCTATAATTGGCAGGGTGCCCCTCGTTCCCAGACAGATAATGCACTTAAGCTGGTTAAGTCTTCAACCGCTCCGTTTCTAACCTGCATTGCCCTCTTATGTGGGTTTCTGCGCACTTGACGCAGCGCATCTGCATTTCGCAGTTCACTGCCGCATGGCCGAACCTCTGGCACCGCATGCATTGTAGCATGTCGTCGTGCGTCATTCATTTTTCCCATCTTATAACTTGGAAGTCAAGGACTGAAATACTCCTTTAACTGTCCAATTTACTTTGGGACGATAACGTGACCAGGAACATTGGAAGTTTGTAACCCCACGTCAGGACTTGACCGTGGAAAACGGCTTGACCCCGATAAACTCAAGATCGTCACACGCTTTTTGACGGAGCTCTTAGAGGCCAGAGTTCCGTGTAGGACTGATGCCATTTAGAAGGACCGTCTTCAATTTCTCGCTTCGAGGCGTGAAGCTGAAGAACTCTGCTGTTGCCTCCCTCAAGCACTCTTTAACCATATTATATTCGAGCAATGTGAAGCATTGTACCGAATACCTATTCTCTTTCTCATTTATTATTTTAATACGGAAGTTACCATTCGTGGCCGACTTACATACCTGTTTTATGTCGTCCAGGTCTATTTTGTGGGCACATTTTTGTCTTTTTTGGCTGTGGCTGCTTCTGGTGTTGCTGTTGTTGTTGTTGTTGTTGTTGCTGTTGTTGTTGCTGTTGTTGCTTCTTCCTTTGCTGCAGCCGACGTCGTTGGGCCCTCTGCATAAGGACCTGCTTCTGCCCCTGCAGATTTTCCGGATTGCTCCATTCCTGTCTTTGGGTTTTCAATGCCATTTTGCTGCTGTGGTTGTTGTTGCTGGTTCTTTGAAACCAGCGCCGGATTTGGATTCTATTACAGTTACTTTATTTTTGCTTGAATGAATGAATGAATAATCTTTATTTCTAATTATGACAATACAATAAACTGGTAATGAATAACAATAAGATAAATAAATACAAGATGAACAAGGTTTCAGAACAGAATTATCATAAAAAAGAAATAGATTTAGTGTCATTGAATATTTGCAGTTAAAATAGTTTTAAATGACACTTTACAATATTAACGAAATAGGACAGTGTGGGGTGTATCACTTATTTGGAAATAGAAGTAATAATATGTATGAGTAATAATAACATTTAATGTGGAGAGTAAATCATAAAAAAAAAAACAAATCTTTTATCTTAAGTAGGTCAGCAAAACATCGATTTGGTAATGGTCATAATCTAGAAGCCACGATTTGACTTTTTTTAAGAACAAAGGCAACGTACGAATGGAACGAAAACTAACAGGAAACGTGTTATACAGCTTGCATGATACGACTGTGAAAAAGTTTCTAAAATGCGTGGTACGAAATGATGGGATGTCAACAAATAATTCATGGTTACTTCGCATAGTACGGACATTATTAAAAATTGGACTTTGTAGATAACCACCTCTTACAAAAAATACTTTTGCTGTCTTGTAATAATAAATATGTCTGACTGGTAAAATACTCAACGATCTAAATAATTGCATAGAGTGAGAGCCCCGATAAGCCCCACATATCTTTCTGACAGCGCATTTCTGCAAGATGAGAAGAGGATGAATTTTGTTGTTATAGGCTCCACCCCAGCATGTTATTCCATATTGCAGTTTTGAATGGAAAATACCAAAATAAACAGATTTTAAAGTATTGTTGTTGCAGTACTTTTTCAGATGATACAAGCTGCGAATAGTAGAACGTAGGTACTGTTTCAGAGTTGTGATATGTGACGACCAACTCATATTATCATAAATTAGGACCCCAAGGTATTTAAAAACGTTTACCTTTTCTATTTCGAAGTCATCAGATTATCCGAAACATTGCAGGAGCAGGAATACAATCTATGTCTTTCACAATTAGGATCATGATAAACAACTTTGTAGTCAAATACGTCATGAGTTCTTAAGCTGAAGTACATTACCTTGGTCTTGTTGCTTATGACTAGCTTGTGATTGGCAAACCATAGACGAAGTAAGTGGATATCGTGATTTATTTCAGCTGTAAGGTCTAGGGCACTCGGTGAGTTAAACGCGAGACCGAGATCATCAGCAAATGCTATGAAGAGAAGGGAAGCTTGAATAGAGAATTGATATATATAAGAAAGAGGACTGGTCCGAGAACGGAGCCTTGAGGAACACCAATGTTCGTCTCCCTTGAGTCACTAAATTGTCCAAAATCTTGACTTTCTGATTTCTATTCATGAGATATGAAGCGAACCAGTTGTAGATGATCCCTCGGAAACCGGCGGATTGTAATTTTCTAAGGAGAATGTCATGGTCAACAGTATCGAAGGCTTTAGTGATATCGACAAATAAGCCAGCAGTATGCATTTTATCATCCAGGCTCTTATTTATTAAGGAACAAAAACTTAGAAGAGCGTCTTCAGTTGATAACCCTTCACGAAATCCGAACTGTGATGTGCTAAAGAAGTGAGTTTTATTCAAAAAGTGCAGCATTCTCTTTTTTACAGCTTTTTCAAAAATTTTTGAAATCGAAGGTAACAAGGAGATAGGTCTTAGTTATTCACATTTTTCGTATCACCTTTCTTGAAAACAGGGATTATGTGAGCACATTTTAGGTTCGAAGGGAAAACTCCCGTGCAGATGCTGAGGTTAAATAAGTGTGTCAGTATGTCTGAGATATTTAAAGCAATGGCCTTCAGTGTGGAATTGGAGATGTCATCATTCCCACATGCATGTGAATTGCTCAATGAGTTGATCAATCTGATAGTCTCAGAGCCAGTTATTGGATCAAAAAAGAAACTACCTCGATTTGTGTCATCAGCAGGACATGCACCTTGACAACAACGAATGCAAAGGTCACTACTTTCTGAGATATGACCTACCGAACAAAAAAAATTATTAAACGTATTCGCAACAAGAGATGGGTCATCACTCAGATTTGAATCACAATTGAGCATAATAGTGCTAGAACGTTTAGAGCATTTACTATTAATTATGCTATTAATCGCTTGCCATTCCTTTTTTGGATTTCCCATAGAATTACTAAGCAGTGACTGATAATAACTGACACGACAATGTTTAATTTGCAGGTTTACTTGTTTGCACATATTTTATACATATCTAGTTTTAAGGGCAACGTTAGTTGGATGTTTTGTAACAATTTTGGCGCAACTTGTTTTAAATGTTAATTTTTTTAATTAGGTTTATGTTTATCCAGGGTTTAAGTTTCATTTCCTATTGCTATTGTACTTGTTGTTGTTGTTTTTGTTGTTGTTTTGGCTGCTGCTGCTTTTGTTGCTACATTTTTAATTTTTCGGCTGCCTCCGTTTGCCGACGCGCTTCCTGTTTTTGTTTGAGGATGTTTAGCAGGGGCTTCATGTCTTCCCTGAGCTTCTTCAGCAGCTCCTCGCACTCGCTGATTTTGCTTTGTTTTAGTTGGAGGGCCTCCTCAACTTCTTCGTCCGAGAGGTCTGACGACAGGGCAACGAACTTGTTGCTGCCTCCGGATCTGTACAAGCCCTCTCCTTCTTCAGACACATACATCATATTCTCTTCATCTGATGACGAGTCTGTATTCATCTGCCGTTGTATTTTCTCGATTGCTGTTTTTTTCGCTGCTCCAAATTCAATCCAAATTCGGTGTAGGTCTCAAGCTCCGCCTCCTTTTTGTTGCTACCTCGGTCTTGGTTGCGGTGGTTTTTACGGCTGCCTTATCTTCCGATATTTGTTTTGCAACAGCATCTTTCGATGCCGCTGCCGCCTTTCCCCTCACCATTTGGTGAAACCAAACATTCACGGAAATAAAAAAACTTTTATGTTCCGACCAGGTTTCGATCCCTAGTATATTAAGCCGATGCTTTACCACCAAGCTATCAGCTATTTGATAATTTTAGTTGTAAACTGTGAACAGTGCTATCACTTGAAAATAATACTTTTTTAAAGTCGTCTCGCTCTGTTGAATGGTCTATACCTCGATGAAGTCAAAGATCGCGTTGCACTCTTTTTACGGTGTACATGGTCGTTTTTCCAAGTTAAGACTGTTCAACGTTTGGTGGCCAACTTCAAGTCAACCGGTTCGGTAATCAATCAGCCAACACCCGTTCACCAACGAAACGAAACATTTCCAGAAAACATCGCACCTGTTCGTGAAAGTGTGCAACTGAATCCGAATTAGTCAAACCCGCGTCACTCATCAGGACTTGGCCTGTCACATACAACAACTTGGTGAGTTTTGCGTCGTGATTCGGACCTGCACTCATACAAAATCCAACTAACCTAAGGGCTGAAACCAAACAACCATACGCTGACTCATGTGTCCCCTAACAGGGTTTTGGAGCAGTAAGCAGTGGATCACAAGTTCGGGTAAATGATGGGGCCCATTTTTTGGATAAATTTGTATGTGAATAAGCAGAATTGTCAAATTTGGAAAGAGATACCAATCCACGTGGTCTTAATGCATCCAAATAAAGTTTCTGTTTGGTGTGAATCATAGCTCCTTACGTTTTCGAAAATGATGCTGGCCAGGCCATCACCGTCAACGGTGATCGCCGTAGTTCGATTACACATTCCTGTAGGCTCAATTTGATGATATATGGACACCGAATTCGTATGTATTCGACAGGATAGCATTAAATGCCACAGAGCCGAAGACACAGTAGATATTCTGCTCGAGTGGTTTCATGGCATGTCTATCTCGCTCGCTCGAGGCGACTCCGTGAATTGGCCACCAAGATCGTGTGTTTTGACCTCTTTAAACCTTGTGGGGCTTTTTCAAGTATCATAATGTCTATGCTTATAGGCTGCATATAAAAGCGGCCCTCAAAGATAACATAAGTTATACCATCGGTCAATTTCAGCTTGATTTTTGCGCCAAAGTCACCGACCTTTCGAATTCGCGCTACCCAGTGAAACAAATTAATATAAAACCTTATTGATAATGTGTACACACTTTATATCTCTAGTTCTCTACCTCTCTAGTAGTGTCCGTAGCTTACTGGTTAGGTGCGTTGACTGCTAAGCAGAACATCGTGGGTTCGAATCCTACTCGGGCCCAAAGTTTTTATTTCATCTTTCATGGACACTGCCTCTTGCGAAGAACTGACAAAACTTCCAAGAGTATCATGTGTCATGAAAAAGTGCTTCTCAACTTTGCCGTTCGGAATCGGTGTTAAATTGTAGGTCCCCTCAATTCTTCACACGCACCTAGAGAATTGTTGATGAGAGTAAGCCACTTAGGCCTTGGCTCTTCAAGAGCTGTCGCGCCACTCTATTTTTTCTCTACCTCTCTATATCTCCGTATGTCTATCTATATTATGTGTACATACTGTAATGTGTATACACTATTTATCTCTGTCACTCTAATATTGTCTTATAGCTGAATAATTATGTAGCAAAAGTTTTATTTGTAGTGACAAGTTATTGTGTATACTGTATACACTATTTAGCGTAGATAATACTCTAGTGGTTAAGAAGATAGATTTGAGATGAAGTAAAATTGTGTTTTATTCAAAAAATAAAATAGAGTGGCGTGACAGCACTTGAAGAGCCAAGGCCAAAGTGGCTTACTCCCATCAACAATTCTCTAGGTGCGTATGAAGAATTGAGGGGACCTACAATTTAACGCCGATTCCGAACGGCAAAGTTAGGAAGCAATTTTTCATGACAGATGATACTCTTGGAAGTTTTGTCAGTTCTTCGCAAGAGGCAGTGCCCGTGAAAGATGAAATAAAAACTATGGGCACGAGTAGGATTCGAACCCACGATGTTCTGCTTAGCAGCCAACGCACCTAACCACTAAGCTACGGACACAAAGTGAATAAGTTTTAATTTTCGGACCAAGCCGAATATTACAATACCATTACCAGACTTGAAGCAATGAAGATTGAATTAAAAACTTTCGAAGAAAACCCACACGACCTCAACTACCTATCTAGATTTCTGTTTTCTCCCCAAAAAGTTTTTTTTTTTTTTAAATAGAGTTGACATTTGAAAACTTTGTGCACCTTGAAAGTCGATGTTTGTCATTAAATTAACTTTTTTCTCAACTTGGAATGTCAATTCAATCTGAAAATTCTCAAAAGTTTTACATTTCAAACATTTCTACTATTTCCTACTTCTTAATTTAAGACATTTGTTCCCGTATTAAGATTATTGTAACCCAAACAAGGACACCTTGTTAACTAACCACGCACCCGAAAATAACTCGAAAAATTCTTGCTAAAACTTACTTAAAGGGTCCTTAGAATTTCGTCCAAATTAAATATTCTTGATTAGAAGATAGGAAACGTCCTTTTCGTTTTCACACTTGACAACACGCACAAATATTCTAACAAGGTCAAGAGCCAGAGAAAAAGAGATACTGCCTGGCGAATTTAAGAAGAAAATTTAAATATCCCTCCGACTTCCTTGTCGAATAATCGAAAGGACTTCCTATTTTATTGCTGATTGTTATCATTCTTAGATATCTCAAGAGCACATCATTGAGGTAATTTTGTTCAAACCAACCAACCAAATACAGTGTTCCACAAAAGTCCTGATACTACATACATTTTTAGTCACAATGCAATATTCCGCAATAAAACAAATCTTAAATTTTTTTCAACTTAACTGAGCAGATGCACAATTTGTTCTTATTTCAATGACAAGGAAAGAAACATTTTTGCCATAAATACATTTGAAAGAAAACAAAAATTCTCTTCCAAAAAATTCATGGTACACTTGGCAACTCCTAAAGGTTTTTAAAGAACTGTGCAACGGTAAATAGTTTGATTAATTGTCTTATGTCAGTAATCCTTGTAGTTTACACGAAACAATTGTTTGAACTAGGTCTTTTACATTTTCTGTGTAATTCTTGGTAAAAAAAATGTGCACGACTGGGTCGTACGAACTTGCTCCTGCATGCTAAAACTAAATATTTATGATTACTTAAATTGCAAAAAGTAGTGTTAAAATAAGAGATATACTTTAAGCAATTCTGATTACACTCTTACTTACAGCTTACACTTGACTCACAAAAAAAACTCAATATATAAAAATAATTAGAATTCATTAAGATAATTAAAATTTGAAAATGTACCTCGTAAAAACATTTCATTCCAAAAATTTAAATGCCAAACAAATTCAAACCTTATTCTTGATTTATTGAATTTTTTTTTTTTTTGAAAATCGTCGGAGCCGTTTTTTTTTTTTAATTAATTTTTTATATATAAAATTTGTCAAAAATATCTTAGAATTAATTTGGGTATGCAGTTTTTAAGACCATGTAAATATACATATTATACTCCAATTTGGATTTTTAGAATTGATCCGTTTTTGAGATACAGAATTTTGAAAAAAAAAGTTAAAAATATTTTTTAAAAATCCAAAAAAAAATTTGAAATTTTTTTGAAAACAAAATATTATTTGAACAATATATACGTACTTTCAAAAAAAAACTTACGCTGATCGGACTTTCAGTTTTCGAGAAAATCTAATAACAAAAAAACCGTTTTATGGGAGGTACCGTTTTGGAGCAATACAACATTTTTTTTTTACATAAAATACATGAATGTTTAAAAAAAGTAAACTCGAGGAAGTTTAAAAAAATCGTAGGAGCCGTTTTGGAAGAAATTGAAAGTTTTGGTTTTTGGCCAAAAAAATCGTATGGTGGCTACCCTAAATTTTGATCTTAAAACAAAAATAAAAACAATTGGGATATGAGTTTTTGCTCAAACCTCTAATTTTTAAATTTGAAGTCAATCGGACCAGTAGTTAAGGCTGTAGATGCCTGTAAACTTCCAGACAGACAGACAGACGGAATCGCCGGACCCACTTTTTTCGACTTCTCTATCATCGAAATGTCATATCTCATCCTCATCTCAAATTTTTTTTTCGAATTCAATACTTGCCATATATTCTATTTGCCGCAAGTTAAAAAAAGTCATGAAAATGCGAGGATTGTAGAAGAAAGGCCATTGATCATTCTTCTTCATCGAAATCAAAACAAAATTTACTCCAAAATGTGAGTATATTATTTCTAGAATCCGTTTCACCATTCAGAACGTAATTAAGCGCTTTAAAAACGAACACACGTCGAATACAAGTCGCGTCCATCAAAGTTTACTTCTCGGGATAAAACAAAAAACAAGCACTTGGTAGCGAGAAGGATAAGTGAAGAGCTTGAAAAATACAATGAAAACATACTTCATGCTGAAACTGTGCACCATGCCATCGTTGAAGCTAGGTTTAAGTCTCGTTTACCTAGAAGTAAGCTGTTAATCGGTGAGGTTAATAGAAAAAGAAAGATTACGCGCGGAAAACAGTACGTAAATGAAACTCCTGACTTCTAGTGCAAAGAATTTTTTTCAGACGAATCGAAGTACAATGTGTTTTCCTAAGATAGTCGAGTTAAAATATAGCGAAATTGAGATGATGCCTTAAATCCGAAAAAATACGATTGAGACCATAAAAAACGGTGGTGGAGGTGTAATCGTATGGGGTTGTATGGCTGCATCTGGGTTCGGAAATGTTGCTTTAATAGCAAATACCATGGACTAACATATTCACCCTTATATTCACAAAGAGAATTTAAAGGTTAGTGTGAGAAAACTGGGTCTTATAAATAATTTCTACTTTCAGCAAGATAACGATTCTAAACATACCGCTCAAAAAAATGCGTATGTTGCTACTCCCGCCACTCTCCTTCTATTAGTGACTCCTCCCCTTCGGACGTGGAACGCTGCCACTTTGCTCCTTTAGCAGTAGATCTACTGCGATTTGGCTCAAATGAAAATCTACTGCGCAGTAAAACGAATCTGCTCCTTTTTCCAGATTTTCAGATGAATGTTCAAAGTTAGTTCTTAACACGTCCATTTCGAGTTTCAAACTCAAAATGACGTCTACTGTAAATGCATTCAGCAGAAAAACAATATGACAAATTCTTTTAAATTTTGCATACAAGTCCCTCGAGGGTAATTTTTATAGTTTAAAATCAAATCAATAGAGGCGTTGCTTGAGAAACGCCACCATAGAAAAGCGTTCGGTTAATAACTCCACTTCTACGGTGGATTTTCTCAAGCAGCGCCTCTAGGGATCAGACCTAGAACTACAAAAAGCCTACTCGTAGAAATAAAGTGTTTTCCAATAAGAGGTGTTATTTTGAATAGCCCGCTATTTCGGTAGCTGTCACTTTTGAAGCTGTCATTTTTTGACATTTGACAAGTAGAAACTACGCCGTTAATGAAAATGGAACGATACACGCTTCAACAACGCATTAAAATTATTAAAATTCACTATAAGAATGGTGAAAATTTGGCAGAGACGGTTCGAAAACTAAAACATTTTTGGGTCATCGTGAAGCACCTTGTCCGACCGCAATACAGAAATTGGTGGATAAATTCGAGCTGTTGGCACAAGTTAATGATGTGAAGAATAAAACCTGCACGTCGCTCAAGAACAACTGAGAATATTGCTGTTGTAGCCCAAAATATTGAAGAAAACCCAGGTTGGTCCATTCCTCATCGTTCTTTGGAATTAGGCATTCTACAAACGTCATTACACCGTATTTCGCATACAGACTTGGGTCTTAATGATGATCAATGATTTTTTTATGGCCGGAATTGGATGGTATTGATCTGGACAACAAGACGGCACTTCGTGCCACACAAGCAATGAAACCATCGATCTTTTACAGGAAAAGTTTCCGGACCGTGTTCTCTCTCGAAGAGGTGATCAAAATTGGCCACCGAGATCTTGTGATTTAACACCTTGCGACTTCTTCCTTTGGGGCCACGTGAAAGATAAGGTCTACGCCAACAGCTCAGCGTCGATTCAATACCTCAAAGATGGAATTCGTGAGGCTATCGAGGACATAAGGCAGCCACTTTGCGATTTGGTTATGGAAAATTTCATGAAAAGGATATGGTCCTGTAAGCGTAGTCGTGGCGGCCATTTGGCTGAATGAAAAAGAATGCCATTTTTCTTTTTCATCTGAAAATGTGGAAACTCTTAATATACAATGGAGAACTTTAATAGGAAACGGCGAAATGGTTGAAAAATACCATTACCCATTGGACATTACCAAGTTTTGTTCAAAAGCTTTCAATCTTAAAAACGCAGTTGGTCTTTCTGTGTTGGCAGAGCTGGCAAAATTTATGGTTCTTCTTTGTTCATTGCCTCATAGCAGCGCAGCTGCCGAGCGAAAGTTTTCACTGGTCAACTTGGTGAAAACTGACAACAGAAATAACCTCAGCACTAAAACTCTACAAAATGTAATTATGGCCAAAGAACTCTCAGACCCAAGAATTGTTTGTTGGTCCCCTTCAGACTCTACCGGAATAATTAGTTTTTTTAAAGAGTTCAAATTTGTGAACGGAGAATTTGTAAGAAAGTAATTGCAATTTCAGAGACTGAACCTTAATATTTTATGAAATGAATTGTGATCTTTTAAGAGAAAAAATCAATAATTTTCATGGTTTTATTAGTAATTTTAAAGAATGAATTGTATTTAATATGAATTGTGATATGTTTAGTTTTTAATTTACTTTAAATTTTCTATAAAAAAATGATTTTTTGTTGAATTGTTTTAGTTATTTATTTGTTTGATGAATTTGTATTGAATTGAAATTATTTTAGTTATTTTCTTTATGATAGTTCTTTATTGAAATAAAAGTTTTGTTTTCATAACATCTACTGCGCTCTCATGAAATCTACTGCGTTCTTTTTACAAAATATACTGCGCTTAATCATTTCAAGGGTGGCGGCTGTGGAACCCGATTTAATATTTGTGCGATTTTCTCGAAAAAATGGTTCGAGTCAGCGTCTATCGCAACAAAACGCTGTAAGTCAAAGAAAAGCAGAATATTGCACAAACTTACACTGAAAACTATGCCAATTCAATGAAAAACAGACTGAAAGCCATAAATACTAAAAGGGCAACTTCTTAGATATTTTGTTTTCACTTTTTGATAGGTGTACCATGACTTTTGTGGAAGCAAATTCATACGTTTGTCCCAAATTTTGTTTATTAAATTTTTATGCTTCACCTTGGTTACTTTTCATGTTCTAAAAATAACATGCGAATAAAAATGAGTTGTACCATGACTTTTGTGGAACACTGTATATCTGTCGGACTGTCTTCCTTCTTTCTCGTTCCAACTCTTGACTATCTACAATTTTATTGTCTTGTTTCTATAAGTGTAAGCGGCGTCAGAGGTCGGTCGGTCGGTCGGTCGAACGAATCCAATATCAATCCGAATTGAGAGGTAAGCCTTTTGTGTTTGAATTTGACACCAAGAGTGTGTTAATACAATTTCGAGTGAGAATTGAATCGCTTGATGGGTTTTCCTTGATTGAGATCCATGTTCTAGCCCATGTCTATATAATCTATCCCTTTTTAAATTCTATTTGTTCGTATATATATTATTATATTGCATGTATTGTAATATTATATATATGTATGTATACATTATATTGTATTGTATACACAAACAAACATACATATCTGCTTGTGGGTGTATTGTTCTACATATCATTTGATCATTTGATTTGCTCCTTTGAATAGAGATAGAAATGAGTTTTAACTGAACAATTTATTCTTCTTTTTTCTTTACAGGTAAGTTCATAAAATGTGGGTAATAATCATTTGAGAGGCACAGCAAAATGCTTTGGAATTCGAGAAGGAAGGACAACAGATATATCTTGGAACATTTATGTATTCCACGTTAAGTAATATATTTTGTGAAATTTTTCAGCTCAGTTAAATATTTTTTTATATTTATTGAATTCTTAAATTTTTGGTTTCGTTTAAAAAAGGAAAATAATTAAAAAAAAGTTGTCCATTTAATTTTAGGTTTTTTTTTGTTTTAATCTAAGAATATGAAAATTCTTAACAAAGATTCGTGACGAAATAAAGAAAGGCGAAAATTTCGATTATGGGTCGTGCAGCAGGTACTTATCCATCCTAAAAAAGAAAACAGTCAGCATGGCTCAATATCGTAAGCCATTCACTGTAATGGCAGTTCCTTCCGAGTTCCGACCAACAAACGATGATGAATTCGCGTAGTATCTATGGTTATACAATACAGGGTGATTCACGGCGTTGTGCCAAAAAGCTAGTGCGTGTAGGTTGAGCTGAGACAAGAAAAAAATCGTATGGGAGGGGGGGGCTATTCCCCCCCCCCCTCGTTTAGCCGGGAGGGGCAATTTTCTGAAAAATTCAACGGCTTCGTTTACAACACCGTGTTGTACCGTTTTGGAAAGCTAGAAATATCTTCTCTCATTTTGTTTTTAAATTAAATTGTTTTAACGAATAGTTTAAAAAAAATTAATTTTCAAACTCAAAATTTTCAAAAAAAAAAAACAAAAAAATCATTTTTGTACTAAGTTTTTTCAAAATTTTATGTAATTAAATACTAATTTTGTTTTAAAAATTCAATGCCATTGTTAATTTTTAGTCGAAAACAGAAAACCGGATGCAAAAATGTCTTTTCGTTTTTGAGAAATAAAAAAAAAAACAGGACCACTTTTTTCTAAGAAAATCTTTGTTTTTATTTTTACCTATCTCGAATTTTAGTTTTATTAATTTATTATCAAACATTAACCTTTCTTTTAATATTTGTTCTGTAATTGGAATTTCATGAGGCCTCAATAAAGTAGAAAAGTATTGGATTTTCCCTGGAACGACTGAAAACTGACCTCAATTTTTTCTTATTATGCCTGGCGGCCGCGGCCACCTGTAGGTGCCGCTCCTGCTAGGAGCTTAAGATGATCAAACCGCAATTTTTCTTGGATAAAAAGACCTAAAGATGAATAAAAGGCATCGCATATTTAGTAAACAACCATTTCCAATTGAAATATTGACTCATAAACACATAACAATGTCAAACTCATACTCTCGAGAAGAGTTAGCGGACATGCACTTCTGCTATGGTTTATTGTTTTTTCATTCAAGACCAACTCTTCTGAAATCCAGCACAAAAAATAACTTAACGGCAGACTTTTGTGAAGAAATTCTATTTCGTCCATGAACCTAAAACATTACTTTCTATACGGCACTATAATATCAAGAGCAGAGACCAACCACATAAACAACTATGAAGGTATATTTGTGAATTGTGTGTTGACAGCAAAAACTTAAAGCTATATTAAATATGAGATAAATCTTTTCAGACATGAGAGCCAACATAAAAAAAAAATTGAAAAAGAAATAGGTAGTACTAAAACGTCCATACATTGTATAAGAAAAGCCCACGCAGGACAAAAAAGCGTCGATTATTGTGTGATGTGATAAACATTAATAGCTTAAAGTTTTTTTTGTGGATCTCTTAACATGTGTGTTTTTCTCTCTTCATTTTGAGAGCAAAAGAATGTCTGGTGTCTGACTTACAGAGCTTATCCACAAAATGACAAAGAAAAACGAAACAATTGTACCTATGTCCTTATGAAAAGGTCAGCAAGGAAAAATAAAATGAGAAAGATAGAAAGAATTCAAGAAAACTGTATATTTTTTTGGCATTTTAAAAGTGATAAGGTCCAATCTAAAGCTTTAAATTCGATGGAAAAACCATAAAAATTACACTTAATCGATACAAATCGCGTTTAAAGCCTCTTTCCAATCTCACAGGCCAGGCAACGCTCCAAGCCTTTCTAAGTGCTTCTTCTTTCTATTAACTAATGCTAAACTTTTTTACAATACAACTACCGTAACAAACTTTGCCTTGTCACTATAATACGTATTTAATCTGACACAATTAAATGGCCAGGCCGATAAGGAGCCGTTTGGCCGGCTCTTCGTCTTAGAGTTAAACTAAAGACCTGGTCCAGGTTGGGAGTCGTGTCGGGGTGACTGCCCGGTCATATAAAGAAGACATGGTTCCGAAACACCAACAAGCCTCGGATACGGACGGAATTAATGATGACCACTCATGCAAACTATTTAAGGACAACGAATTTCGGTTTTGCGCTTGGAATGTTAGGTCCCTTAACAGGCCACGTGCAGCCGAACAACTAGCGGAAGCCCTTGACTGCTATAAAGCAGATATAACTTCCATCCAAGAAAGGCGATGGGATGGTCCGGGGCTACGTTAAAAGAACAACTGCGATATATACTATTGCTGACTTGTTAATTAAAATTCCCAAATTTCAACAATAATTTATATTTTATTTTTGAACAAAACAAGTCACTCTATGATAAAATATTTTAAAGAAAAAATATACAAAGTATTATTTATAGGTTGTTGTGATTTCTTTGGTGGCTGAGTATCGACTAAGCTTTTTGGAAAAAAAGAATAATTTAGAATTATTGTTTCATAATTAAAATTTCTTTCTACCGCATCCATCTCCATCTATAATTTCAATTGGATAATATTATATTTAAATTAAATGAAACAGTTCTGTTTCCGTTCCGCTACAATACTACGGCGACTGCTACCGGGAACAAAATCAGCGTCTATTTGGATGTGGATTTGTGGTTGGGGCTCGACTCAGCATTGAGGTCTTGAGTTTCAACTCAGTGCATCACGACAATCCGTATTAAGGCTAAATTCACCAACATCAGCCTCATCTGCGCTCACGCCCCCACTGAAGAAAAGGATGATATTACCAAAAACAGGTTCTATGAGCTCCTCGACAAGACCTATGAGCAATGCCCTAGCTATGACATTAAAATCGCCTTTACTTATTCTGTATTCTGTTTTTTGTTTTTTACAATATCTGTGTTAAGTTTCTCCTTTACTGCCCATAAAGGCAAAATCGTCCGGACACTGTGCCTGTCTGGAGACAGATGGAGTTACCCTACACATATTTGATAATAAACCAATCCCTTTTCATCAATCATTATTCATCCGTAAAAAGTCCATGAAATTAAGATTCTTCACTAAATAACTGGAACTCCGCCAACACCACGTTTAAACTTCAAAATTAATCTAGAATTCGCACTTTCGAAGTCTCCACAAGCTCGAAAAATGTGAAACTATCAATGTGCCGCGAGTGAGAGTCGTTTGATCTATGTTTGATGCATCTTACTCCATTGCGTTCTGGCATGACGAGACTGTTGTTGCAACAACAGAACAGGGATGTTAAATGCACTTGAAGTTAGGGTAAAACGAATCACAATGGACCCTTGAGGTCTAAGTGAGTCTATTACATCCAGACAGCCACTCCAACCTAACCTAGGGTAAAACGAATCAAATCCTCGTGCAGATCTTAAATAACATTGTCGTCACCGTTTGGCCTCAACTCAAATGCAACCACTTTCCGCACTACCTACATAATAGTCAATCGGACAAGGCATTAATGGTTCAAAATATTCAGTTCATTTGATTTAGGTGTGATTCGATTTGAATTCAAAGTCGGATCTGGACAGCTATGTTGTTGCACCATTATCATGGGAAGTTATCCCCTAATACGGATTTCAATCAAAAACAGCTGCAGACGCATTCATCGACCGCCCACAGAACTTTCGGCAGAGAAAGAGAACAAGAGAGAGAGGGAGAGAGGAATCAAGAGCATTACGCGTTAAGTGCCCATTATAATTAAGAATCATTAAGAACTCTAGACAGAATTACATTAGAATGTGTTCCAATCTCTTGGATCAGTATACATGCTGGTCATTCGCATCATATTTATGGCCGCAGAGTTGTCTTGGGAATGTATGCACTTTGATTGTGGAGTATTTTTTAATGTAATGTAAATGGCCAGGCGGGTTGGAATTTTAAGCAAAGAGCTTAATTCAAGCGAATAACATAGAAACAATGATAAATAATTTCTATTACGACGAAAACCAACGACCGACAACCGTTCGGATAGAAAACAAGTGATGATGATGTTATTCAAATTACGGTCGTAAACGAGACATGGGGGTTAATGATGACAAAACGGTTTGATTGAGATGCCATTTCTCAGCGAACATGGAAAATGCATTTCTGGTTTTTTTAAAGGTGAGGAGGGACGTGTTTTCCCTTGGAAATGGTTGTGTAAAAAGCTATTGTAAGGGCTTGTAGCGAACATTCATCTGGCAATGTTTTACCAAAAAGTTAGCATACAGATGATCATTGCAGTTTATAAAATATAAAGTGAGTCAGTCGCATTTTTAATCTGGACCTATGCACTACAATTTTCTTATTAAATTAAAATTACCTATTATTCTAGAATATTAAAGTTGATTGTATTCTGTTTTATTTAAGTGTTTTGGCTTATTGTATCGGCTTCGTGTGGTTATTTATTGGGTACTCCTTCGGCTTCCAATGGACTGGTCTAGGTTGTGGGGGGGTAGCTGGTCGGGCGGTTATCGGTGGTGGGGGGTGTCTTGGTGCGAGTTGGGTGGTAGGTAAGTTTGGGGTCAGGTTATTGGTGATTGATTTGACTGCGGGGGTGGTTGGGGGGACGCTAGGGTGCGGGTGTTAGACTTTTTCGGTTTGGGTGGGTGTGCGGGTTGCGCGGACGTAGTTTGTTTTCTGGGGCAGGTGGGGTGTGGAGAGGGCGAGGAGGTTGGGGGGGGGGAGTGAGGTGGGGTTGGTGGGGGGCTGGGAGGTTGGGGTGGGGCAGAGGGAGGGAGGGGATGGGCGGGGGGGTTAGGACGTTCGGGGAGAGTGGGGGAGTGGGGTGGGGGGGGAGTGGCTCGGGGAGGGAGAAGGGAGGGGGGGTTGAAAGAGGGGGGAGGGAGTGTGGAGGGGAGTAGGGGGATGGGTGGTAAGAGGGTTGGGGCGGGGGGCAGGTTAGGTAGGGGAGTGGAGGCGGCGGGGGTGACGAGTGTGGAGGATGGGAGTTGGCAGGGGGTGGGTGCCGGTGGGGGGGGTGCGGAGGGAGGGGGGGGGGGAGGAGGGTGTGGTGGAGAAGAGCGGGGAGTAGGGGGGTGGCGGGAGTGAGGGTGGTGGGGGAGAAGGGGGGGGGGGGGGGGGGGGGGGGGGGGGGGGGGGGGGGGGGGGGGGGGGGGGGGGGGGGGGGGGGGGGGGGGGGGGGGGGGGGGGGGGGGGGGGGGGGGGGGGGGGGGGGGGGGGGGGGGGGGGGGGGGGGGGGGGGGGGGGGGGGGGGGGGGGGGGGGGTGGGGGGGGGGGGGGGGGGGGGGGGGGGGGGTGGGGGGGGGGGGGGGGGGGTGGGGGGGGGGGGGGGGGGGGGGGGGGGGGGGGGGGGGGGGGGGGGGGGGGGGGGGGTGGGGGGGGGGGGGGGGGGGGGGGGGGGGGGGGGGGGGGGGGGGGGGGGGGGGGGGGGGGGGGGGGGGGGGGGGGGGGGGGGGGGGGGGGGGGGGGGGGGGGGGGGGGGGGGGGGGGGGGGGGGGGGGGGGGGGGGGGGGGGGGGGGGGGGGGGGGGGGGGGGGGGGGGGGGGGGGGGGGGGGGGGGGGGGGGGGGGGGGGGGGGGGGGGGGGGGGGGGGGGGGGGGGGGGGGGGGGGGGGGGGGTGGGGGGGGGGGGGGGGGGGGGGGGGGGGGGGGGGGGGGGGGGGGGGGGGGGGGGGGGGGGGGGGGGGGGGGGGGGGGGGGGGGGGGGGGGGGGGGGGGGGGGGGGGGGGGGGGGGGGGGGGGGGGGGGGGGGGGGGGGGGGGGGGGGGGGGGGGGGGGGGGGGGGGGGGGGGGGGGGGGGGGGGGGGGGGGGGGGGGGGGGGGGGGGGGGGGGGGGGGGGGGGGGGGGGGGGGGGGGGGGGGGGGGGGGGGGGGGGGGGGGGGGGGGGGGGGGGGGGGGGGGGGGGGGGGGGGGGGGGGGGGGGGGGGGGGGGGGGGGGGGGGGGGGGGGTGGGGGGGGGGGGGGGGGGGGGGGGGGGGGGGGGGGGGGGGGGGGGGGGGGGGGGGGGGGGGGGGGGGGGGGGGGGGGGGGGGGGGGGGGGGGGGGGGGGGGGGGGGGGGGGGGGGGGGGGGGGGGGGGGGGGGGGGGGGGGGGGGGGGGGGGGGGGGGGGGGGGGGGGGGGGGGGGGGGGGGGGGGGGGGGGGGGGGGGGGGGGGGGGGGGGGGGGGGGGGGGGGGGGGGGGGGGGGGGGGGGGGGGGGGGGGGGGGGGGGGGGGGGGGGGGGGGGGGGGGGGGGGGGGGGGGGGGGGGGGGGGGGGGGGGGGGGGGGGGGGGGGGGGGGGGGGGGGGGGGGGGGGGGGGGGGGGGGGGGGGGGGGGGGGGGGGGGGGGGGGGGGGGGGGGGGGGGGGGGGGGGGGGGGGGGGGGGGGGGGGGGGGGGGGGGGGGGGGGGGGGGGGGGGGGGGGGGGGGGGGGGGGGGGGGGGGGGGGGGGGGGGGGGGGGGGGGGGGGGGGGGGGGGGGGGGGGGGGGGGGGGGGGGGGGGGGGGGGGGGGGGGGGGGGGGGGGGGGGGGGGGGGGGGGGGGGGGGGGGGGGGGGGGGGGGGGGGGGGGGGGGGGGGGGGGGTGGGGGGGGGGGGGGGGGGGGGGGGGGGGGGGGGGGGGGGGGGGGGGGGGGGGGGGGGGGGGGGGGGGGGGGGGGGGGGGGGGGGGGGGGGGGGGGGGGGGGGGGGGGGGGGGGGGGGGGGGGGGGGGGGGGGGGGGGGGGGGGGGGGGGGGGGGGGGGGGGGGGGGGGGGGGGGGGGGGTGGGGGGGGGGGGGGGGGGGGGGGGGGGGGGGGGGGGGGGGGGGGGGGGGGGGGGGGGGGGGGGGGGGGGGGGGGGGGGGGGGGGGGGGGGGGGGGGGGGGGGGGGGGGGGGGGGGGGGGGGGGGGGGGGGGGGGGGGGGGGGGGGGGGGGGGGGGGGGGGGGGGGGGGGGGGGGGGGGGGGGGGGGGGGGGGGGGGGGGTGGGGGGGGGGGGGGGGGGGGGGGGGGGGGGGGGGGGGGGGGGGGGGGGGGGGGGGGGGGGGGGGGGGGGGGGGGGGGGGGGGGGGGGGGGGGGGGGGGGGGGGGGGGGGGGGGGGGGGGGGGGGGGGGGGGGGGGGGGGGGGGGGGGGGGGGGGGGGGGGGGGGGGGGGGGGGGGGGGGGGGGGGGGGGGGGGGGGGGGGGGGGGGGGGGGGGGGGGGGGGGGGGGGGGGGGGGGGGGGGGGGGGGGGGGGGGGGGGGGGGGGGGGGGGGGGGGGGGGGGGGGGGGGGGGGGGGGTGGGGGGGGGGGGGGGGGGGGGGGGGGGGGGGGGGGGGGGGGGGGGGGGGGGGGGGGGGGGGGGGGGGGGGGGGGGGGGGGGGGGGGGGGGGGGGGGGGGGGGGGGGGGGGGGGGGGGGGGGGGGGGGGGGGGGGGGGGGGGGGGGGGGGGGGGGGGGGGGGGGGGGGGGGGGGGGGGGGGGGGGGGGGGGGGGGGGGGGGGGGGGGGGGGGGGGGGGGGGGGGGGGGGGGGGGGGGGGGGGGGGGGGGGGGGGGGGGGGGGGGGGGGGGGGGGGGGGGGGGGGGGGGGGGGGGGTGGGGGGGGGGGGGGGGGGGGGGGGGGGGGGGGGGGGGGGGGGGGGGGGGGGGGGGGGGGGGGGGGGGGGGGGGGGGGGGGGGGGGGGGGGGGGGGGGGGGGGGGGGGGGGGGGGGGGGGGGGGGGGGGGGGGGGGGGGGGGGGGGGGGGGGGGGGGGGGGGGGGGGGGGGGGGGGGGGGGGGGGGGGGGGGGGGGGGGGGGGGGGGGGGGGGGGGGGGGGGGGGGGGGGGGGGGGGGGGGGGGGGGGGGGGGGGGGGGGGGGGGGGGTGGGGGGGGGGGGGGGGGGGGGGGGGGGGGGGGGGGGGGGGGGGGGGGGGGGGGGGGGGGGGGGGGGGGGGGGGGGGGGGGGGGGGGGGGGGGGGGGGGGGGGGGGGGGGGGGGGGGGGGGGGGGGGGGGGGGGGGGGGGGGGGGTGGGGGGGGGGGGGGGGGGGGGGGGGGGGGGGGGGGGGGGGGGGGGGGGGGGGGGGGGGGGGGGGGGGGGGGGGGGGGGGGGGGGGGGGGGGGGGGGGGGGGGGGGGGGGGGGGGGGGGGGGGGGGGGGGGGGGGGGGGGGGGGGGGGGGGGGGGGGGGGGGGGGGGGGGGGGGGGGGGGGGGGGGGGGGGGGGGGGGGGGGGGGGGGGGGGGGGGGGGGGGGGGGGGGGGGGGGGGGGGGGGGGGGGGGGGGGGTGGGGGGGGGGGGGGGGGGGGGGGGGGGGGGGGGGGGGGGGGGGGGGGGGGGG